>CM021698.1:28234929-28358444 GCA_011074415.1 Stictonetta naevosa
TAGGGTCAAGCTGCAGGAAGGAAACAATTCATTCAAGGTGGCATATTTCCTACCCTCCTACCACTGTTAGCTGCTGGAAAAAAAAAAAAAAAAAAAAAAAGTAGTAATTCATACTTACCTAGTGACTGTCTATAATGGTAGTATGATCCTGTTCATTTGACAAAAGATGCTACTCAAAACATATTATTCAGAGAATGCAACTCTGCAGTATGACTGATCTTTTTCCTCAGTCAAATGTCCAACTTAATCTAGCAAGTATATTCCATGTCTTTTCTTTTATGATCTGTACAGGATTATGAAATTTCATAATTTACAATACTATAGAGACTACCACATTTAATATGACTTCAAATACTAGAACAACTATGTTTATTTGCTAGTTCTGCTCTGATACTTTTGAAAGCTTACCAATATTTTTATGGAACTGAGTGATACAATACTCAGCAATGTCATATTTCTATGTGTATAAATCAATTTAGAGATGAAATTTCAGAGTTTTTAAAGCTGAACTGAGATGTAAATAATTAATCCATCATAAAGTATAGCATGTGGTATCATATTTCTATTAAAAAAAAAAATCAACTTTTTTCAAGTTCGTCTCTCATTGCCAATTTTGCAAACAAATCCCCAGCACCGCAAGGTTTTTGTAGTCTGCAAATGGTGACCAACAAGAGGAAAGTTCTCCATACTCATTTAACTGTAGCTTTCTGTTTCTCCCCCCATAAACTTTATTCTCCTTTTAGAATTTTTGTACATTTCCAAAAAAGGTGGATTAAAATGTGAGACATTATACATAAAAATCATAACTTCCATAACTAAACAAGGAAAAAGTTTTTGTTTGCTTATGGTTCCCTCCTCCCCTTGCCTGTTGCATTATTCAGAACATGCACTGGACTCCCTACCTACCTCAATTTTATTTTCCACTCAGCTCTGCTGTGCTGAAGTCAGTTGCGTGCATTAGTAAAAGATCACCTTTCTCCATTCAACAGCATTGCACACAATATTATTAGTTCAGACAAAAACACATCCTGATAACTTCCAAAAATTTTGATATCTTCTTTTGTTCTCCTCATTTAGTAGACAGTTGATGATGAACTGGATGACAAAAAACAAGAGCCTGGTTTTGTGCATTCACCTGTATGGATTTTTTTGTTTTATTTTGAAACTTTACTTTCTAAAGACAGAACACAGACAGAGAGAGAATTTTGGCTCAGGCAGCCAAAACTGCAACTTATGTTAAAATGCTGTGAGTTTGTACCCAGAAGGAGAGGATAAGATCATCACCATAAATAGTCTAATTCTGATAAATTTGTCAAACTGACAAGGAGACTGATGAAATGATCTTATTAAAGGGAATAAAATTAACATGTTACTTAATTTTGCTTTTAAAAACATTTCAACCACATTCTACCCTCCCCTGGCATCTCTAACAAAAAAGTTTGGAAAATATTTTTCTTGAGGTGGAACTAAATGTTATTCAGGTGTGCATTCAGAACTCAAATCACAGCAACTGTTTTGCTGTGTATGGTCTCAGAAATATATTTCTTTGACTTTCTGTACAGATGTATTTCATCAAGTACCTTTCAAAACATAGACACATTTACTTTATGCAAAAGCTGATTTTAGGGTTTCTCTTACCAGAAGTAACTGTACAGAATCAAAACAGAACAAGAACTGCAGAAAAAAAAGCCTACTGCAAAAAACTAAAATAATATATATATTAAAGTAGACTATGGCAGAACATAACAGACTTCACAGAGGAAAAAGTTTACTGAATGTAAGAAAAAAGCAGCATCCATTGAAAATAACAGCAACGATAGACTTATCTTGTTTTCTAGAAATTTTGGTTAACCATTAAGAAGGTAAAATACAAAAGAAAAAAAGATGCGTTTTAATAACAAGATTAACAAGTTTAACACACTATCAGATTGTCTGTGGATACCATGAAACCTCTACTAGTATAGGTTTAAGATAAATTAGACATGACTTCAGTGAAGTTGAACTTTCCAAGGCTGAACTAAATTTCCATTTTATTTTGATTTTCTATGGTGCTAAGGTTTTTCTTCTTAGAACTATATATTCAGAGATTAATAAAGAATAAATTACAAATTACCAGAATTTGTGATCAGAATTGCCATCATGATAGATTTTCAATAAGCTAGAAATTAAAATACTGAGCTTCATGAAACAAAAATGCCCACAAGCTGAGCCTCCACAGTAGTCTGATAAGACAGACCCTATTGTTAGGTATCGTAGAGAAGGATTGAACAATAACAGGCAGTCCTATCTGTCCAACGAAATACAAGAGCAATGGCTGACGCAACCCAAAATTCACACCAGAAGAAACAATGGTATTGCTGCGGTACACAAGGATATTAAAGGTTCAACAAAGTGGAAGTCAGAATTGACACCCACTTAAATCAAATTAAAAAAAAAAAAGTTTGATTTGAATACAGGTTCTTCAAACTGCAAAGCTTGCAAATGAATTAGTCCTAATGAAAACAAGTGAGAAATATGCATGAGGACACATAAGTATTAACACCGCTTACAAACAAATTACAAGCAAAAGATGACTGAAGATGAAAGAATTCAGAACTTGGTAACTGTGAAAGAGAAGTAAAATTTATATAAACTAAATATAACAGCATAACTTCTTAACTGGAGTACAAATGTAACTTGCAGTTACCTTATATATATATATATATTACCTTATATATATACACAAACACAGGCATATTATGAATTAATCTCTCCACACACACATATATAAGTTTGATTCCTTCCAGATATTAACATAGAAATGACACCTCTTGCTCTTGTTACAACACTTTAAGACAAATTATTATCCAGTAATATGCTTCTTCATAGAAGCACCTCAAAAGTGATGAAACAGCAGATACAGAGCACTGGAACGGGTTGCTCAGACAGGCTGTGTAGACTCCTTCTCTGGAGGTGTTCAAAACCCACTTGGATGTCATCCTGTGCAACATGTTCTGAGTGACCCTGCTTGTCACTCAGTCAGGGTGACTCGATCTTCAAAGGTCCCTTCCAACCTCAACCATTCTGTGATTCTTTGAACTTTGATACTGGAAAAATATGTATTTTTAACTCCCTGAAAACAGAAATGGTTACATATAAATATGTATTTTTTCCCCCATGGCCATCCTTTAAGGATGCAAAAAATCCCTCTCAACAAACATTCCAATTTTGCATTTCAAAGTGTCAGAAACCAAAGCACACATTACCAAATAGCAAATACCCATTCTGAATTTTCCTACTGACATACTTTTTGCAGGAAAGAACTGTAAATAGAATACAGGGCAAAAAGGTATGCAGACAGAATGATACTTGAAGGCTTGACTCTGGTTTACAAAAAAGAGTTTGTTGTGCCTTAAAACAGGTGGAGAGAGACAAAGGCAGGATAATCATGCCAATCACATTTCAATTTATTTGCTAGATAGCAGTACTGACTGGAAACAAGTCACATGAGGTGAAGAGCCAGGCAATACTGGGTGTACTGAGAGCAATTAGAGGCATGTTTTTTGCCCATCATGAAAAGGACATGGAATTACAGACTGCTACTCTGGGCAACCTGTGCCAGCATTCAGTTCAGTTCAGTGTTTCCTGATGTTCAGATTGTACCTCCTGTGTTCCAGTTTGTGCCCGTTACCTCTTGTCCTGCCACGGGGCACCATTTAAAAGAGTCTGGCTCCATCCTCTTTAATCCCTCCCTCTGTGGTATGCACATGATCAAAAGCCCCCATGAGCTTCCTCTTCTCCAGGCTGAACAGTACCAGTTCTCTCAGCCTCTCCTCAGAGGACAGTGGCTCCAATCCCCTTTCATCATTTCTCTTTGTGTCCCTTCACTGGACTCTCTCCAGGAGCTCCATACCTCTGTTGTATTTGGGAGCACAGAACTGGAGCCAGCACTCCAGATGAGGCCTCAACAGTGCTGAGGAGAGGGCAAGGATGACCTCCCTCAGCCTGCTGCCAATGCTACTCCTAACACAGCCCATGAGGCCACTAGCCTTCATTTCCACATGGGCCCATTGTTCAATGTAGATGCTCAGCTTGGTTTCCACCTGGACCCCACAGGTCCTTTTCTGCAGTTGGGCATCCCCACTATATATTGGTGTATGGGGTTGTTCCTCTTCATGAGGTTCCTGTCAGCCCAATTCTTCAGCTTGTCCAGGTCACTCTGGGTGACCCTCTGGTGTATCAACCACTCTCCCCATTTTTGGGTCATCTGCAGAGGGTGCACTCTATCCCATCCTCTAGATTGTTAATGATGTTTAATGCTACTAGACCTGGTATTAGCCACCAGGATACACGATTAGTTACTGGTCCTCAGTTATGTACCACAAATACTAATCAGGATAGTAACTTTCAGATCCTTTTTTTTGCAATATCTATGTTACACCACAGAATGCCAGAGATGGCATTTTGTGCCAATGGTGCTGTTTCCATTTTAAATGACATCATGAAGAAAAAGATTTTTTTAAACCAATATGCAATACCTCCATAAGGAGAGCTTAAATAATTTGCCTCAGCATGGTACTCATACCAAAAAAAGAAAAAAAAAACGAAAAAAAAAAAACCTTGGGATGGAGAATTCATCCCTCTTTTATGCAGCTATCACAAGAAAGCAGCTCTAGCAGCCTGAGGGGTCAATAGTCCACATATTAAAGTTTTCATTATAATATTTTTTGTATCCTCCACATTCCCTCTCTGCTCTTTTCTGTCTTTGAATTCCTGCTTTGCCTTGCATCCAACTTTTATCTTGTTTATTTTGTCCTCCTCCTGACCCTTTCTCTTTGCACACCCATAATCATCCTGTCTCCCAGTTTTTCATAAGTAAATATTACTGGTTTTACATTACATTCAAACTTTTGGATATCTGGTCTGGGTCACCCTGTAATGAAGCCAAAGAGATATGTACTTGGACATATATATATGTAAAAAATTCTGAAAAAAAAAATATCAAAGATGAAAGCATAGCATTATATAATGCATTCAGCATTAAGAAGTATTTTACAGGTTGCTCAGAACTTCAAGTCAAATGTCTTCTCAGCTCTCCTTCTCAGTTCTACACATTTCATTACCACTAACAGTTTTTGACAGCATTTCTCTTGCACTCTGTACATCGATGTTTATTTGTAGAAATGTCGGATGCCGAAATCCAGTGTTTATATTCACTGAATATCGAGTCCTACCTTAAAATCAGAAATGAAGATGTAACTTGTACAAACATCCCAAGCATCTAAAAAAGTGGTTCACTTGCTACTACAGTCATTAGTACCTTCACCACAAGCGGTGCTCTAGAGTTAAGATATCTGGGGGCCAGGGGAAGTGTCATACAGCTTGCCATTGCTGCCAGAAGTCTTGTAAGCAGTTATTTGCCATGTCTCAGTAGATAGTTTGATTTTCATAAGCTTGTATTGGAGCTGGGTGCAATAACTACAGCATGGTGGAAGTTTTTCTCCAAGAGAAGCAGCAGTTTACTGGTCATGCCAAAGTATGCAATATGCCCTGACAGAGCTCTCCAGCTTTTTTCAGATTACTGAGTGACCACTCTAATTGTTTAAAAAACCTGGCTAATGCCTTGTACTAGCAGCTTCTTAACACAGCCTGCAAATCTGGCAGCATTACACAAACAATATGCAATGGCTCAGAGAAGAAGGGCAAGGGATGTCCTGGCTGATACAGCCAGGACATGTATAACAGGCATCCACAGCATTTCTCCTGAGCGATGTCTAAGCCAAAATGGCAAAAAGGAACCAGAGTCCACAGTGCCAAGCTCACTCAGCCAGCACCACCCACCAGCATGGGCCCAGGGCAAGGAACGTGAGACTCCCCGGTCTCGTGTTTGGTTTGAGCATCAGAGCTTGGAGGTCAGGAAGGGAGGCCAGGGTCAAAGAGGACACATGAAAAAGTAATAGATACAAACAGTGAATTTAGAGTAAGTCTTTCATTCCAGCTACAAGATGGAATTGATAGGCAATATAGCAGAACTGATAGACAGATGAGTGACAATGTAGAATTATGGCCAATATATGTAAAAGCCTAGTTTCACCTGATTTCCCTCAGTGGGGACACTAATTTGTAGCTTTCTTTCCTGGATACTCACATTCGCTTTTATTTTTTAAATAAAAAAAGGAAAAAAAACATTTTAGTCTTTGAAGCTTCAACTGTTCTTTCAGATTTAAATTGTGCATTTGATAATTTAATTAAGTCCAAAATTAGTCAGCAGATGACAGAGTCAGTTTCCTAGAAACACATGTACAAGAAATAAAGGCTTTAGGGAAAGGGAGAGCAGTGTCAAGGAAAATTGAGTGGGAACACACAACAAAACCATTTGCTTGTGCCATTCAGGGGCTTCTCCTTTTCAGCACATGCTCATGAAATTTTAGATGATGTCTCTGGTTTGAGAGCTTACATGGAGACACATAGCCCAGCTCAAAAGTTGTATTTTCACTTTGGAATAAGAATTCATTTTATATATAAATTCTTTGACCTTGAATATTTAATTCCAACATGACAGAAAATTTTAAATTTAGTGCTGTTACTGTTTAGGGGCAGTGTAATGGCTAGCCAAGTTTAAAACAATTGTGACATTTGTAAGAGATACTTAGACAACTTGTTATTGCCAAACTAGGCACTCATTAATTTTACAACATATGCTATTTCACGTGTATTTTCTCCCAGTACTACTGGGAGAGTAATCCATTACCAACCACTCAGCCTGTAAGAACATAAATTAATTCCAGCAATTACTAAGGTTTGGGATTTTACAAGGGCTGGATCCAAACTGGTATCCTAAATTGTACAGCTCTATCCTAGAATAGTAATTTCCAGATGTTTCTCATTTACTACATTATTTCAAATCATATTAAGCAGCAATAAGAAGAATGTGAGGATGACAACTAAGGTGGCACACTTACTAAAAATGATTCCACAAGCCTTTCGACACAGGACACTAAATATCATCTTATAAGAGACCTTGACTAGATTCCTAGCACTAAACAAAGCAAACAAACAACAAAAAAAAAACAACACACCACACGTTACAAAGGACCAATTCACATTTGTCATTCAACACTAAGCTGCTGGCTAACAGAATAATGAAGCACTAAAGAGGGAAATAAAGCAAGGGCACCATAGGACCTTGAGGGTGAAGACTTCAGAGTATGCCTTCAGCACTGTGATAAGAGGGACAAAGATAAGCTAGAGGTAACAAAAGCAAGGTCAAAAAGCAAGCCAGCAAAAGCCTGTATCAGAGAGCAGATCATGCTAACAACTAAAATAATGTGATGTTATAAGCATAAGATCTTAGGACTAGAAGAGTTCTCCTAAACACCAAATTCATATATTCCTGACCAGTTAAGGAAAGTGTATACACAACAATTGAGGAAATACAGTATGAAATAACACTATTCTAATTTAGGTGCAGTTAATGTTACCATCAATGTCATTAATACCTCTGCAAGATTATGACAAATCAGTAATAAATGGTGATTACAAATTCCAGAATGTTAGGATTGTATATTGGTACCAAAAAAAAATCATTTTATGGAAATAATAATAATAATAATAATAATGGTAACTGGTTAAAACAATCATGCATGTACATCTGAAGATATCTTTGTTCTTTCTTCATTTATTTTTTTCTAACCCGGAAAACATATGGGTTTCAAGCACAACCCGAGAATATAGTACCGTAGTTCGAAAATTTGGTTTCAACTTACAAAAGTAAATCTAAAGAGCACCAACACACTCATTTTTCCATGTTTTTTACTTAACCTTTAAAGCCTTATCAGAAATACTGCTTATGAATGCAAACTGAAAACCAAAAACACATGAGAAACCACAGGCAGAAGTGGAAGAAAGGACAAAGAAGAGTTCTTTCTGAAGAACTACTATTTACAGCGAAGAAGAAAACAGACAGGAAATTGAACACGTAACAGCATAGTTTTCTGTTTAAACATGATCATATGTTGGATCATGATCTGTGATATTTAACTCACTAAAAATGATCTCAAATGGTTGTGGAACCATTTGTGGAATGGTTAATTTAGACATAGGTATTTAAGGATGTATTATACATATATGAAAATATGTAATTTCAGATTAAATGCAATAAAAATTTTCAAACCAAAACAGTGATGTTGCACAGATACACAGACATTAGGTTTTCTTAGCTGGAAACAATCAAAGAAAAGAGTTGGAAGTGATGTTATCTTTAAAAGTTCTGGTCTAATGTTATAAACAGAAATCAGGCAGGTTCATGTGGAGCATATTTTCATAAGTACTTTCATATTATTATTTATACTGGTTAGTTTCCTAATATTTTTGCTGTCATTTTGTCCATCTATTTTTAAATAAATTAGTGTATTTTCAACAGTGAAGTGTTTCCTCAGATTAAGTACCTGCACCTAAAATATGCTTTTGCTTTCTCATGAAACTCCTATCAACAACATTTTCTAGGATAAAACTTGGCTCATGGTTTCCTTCTAGATAGGAAAGGGAACCATATCTTTCTGTGTTTTCTTCCCAAATGGAGCAATATGACAGCTGTCCTTTAGAATGTGGCAAAGCTGCTGATCCACTTTGTAAAATAACAACTGCCCCCCCCCCCCATTTTCCTTCTGTCCTTTTATTGTTAGGTGACTGCACAGACAGACATTTTAAAGCTAAATCAGTAAGACTGTTTCTCAGTCCTGTTGCCTTTCTTCACAAAACACACTTCATTCAAGATATCCTGTCCATTTTCAGAACATGGGTATATACATGTGTAATATAGTAAATTATTTTCACTTTGAGTTAAGCACGAACAAAACCAAACAAACACGCGTGAGCAAACCACTCCAGACTTCAGACAGACTTGTTAACTTATGAGTTCAAATCCATCTGATGCTCTTTCTACCATTTTAACTGCTGAATACTATTCTCTTGCAATGGGATCCTTATCAGTGCAGTACTCTGAAAGCAAACATCCCAGCACACACATCTCCTGTGGCGACGATTCATTATGCAAACTGCTACCTCATGCTTGATCATTACTGATGATGGGCAATATTTCACTGTGTCAGCAAGAACTTGGTGCGGGGGCAGGGAACAGCTACTGCTCATACACAGCCTACACTTTTATCAGCAATACAGAAGTAGTTCTAAATCATGAGCTTTGTGGTACAGCTGACTCTGGCCCTGCACCCTCCAGGCCCAAGCAGTCAGAGTATTTATGACTAGACTGGTCTCTGACCCAGATACGGTACTGATTATTGCAGCTTTCATTTGGCAGTAGTAATTCTGACCTACTGTGCTAATAATTTTGCTGATGGGAGCTAATTAACAACCAGACAGTCTACAGTCTCTCTTTACCCTAGCTGTTAACAAGTTCATAATGAAATTTCAATCAAGTCACACTGTGCACTGGGTAAATAAACAAACATACATATGTGCATGTGTAGACACGCACTGAAATGATGACTCCAGTCATATGTAAAAAGTGAAAATATAATTATAATTAAGTAAAACATTCTAAAATACAGACCAAATGTCCCATGTTTATTTTACCATTGACAAAGATGCAGAGAAAAAAAGGAAGTGGCTATGTTTCTCCCTACAGATATTTCACAGAGGTCAACACAAGCCAATCCAAATGAGACTCAAATCTCACAACTGGGTAAACATAGCCCTTCTCTGCAGTGACGCATCAAAGAAATGCAAACTGAAATTTACCTAATTAAGTACAGGAGAAAATGAATACATGTTTATTAGATTACCTCAATGATTTGAAGTAATTGAATATCCCTTATTACTGACCAAACAGAACAACTGCTAAACAAACTTAAGCACTTAGCTTTGATGTCTAGAGCAGAGAGTTGTGAGTATGCTCATGTTAGGACAGACTGGGTCTCTTATACAACTCTGAAATGTTTTCATCCATTTAAATTTCAGTGTCACTGTGCTAACCCACCAGAAGTCACATGCCACACAGCCGTGGTTAGTATTTAGAACAGAACTAAATTTTAAAAACAATACAAAAGAAAACCAAATGACATCCAATTTGTCATATTGAAATTTAGGAAAAAAAAAAAAAAAAAGGAGAAAAAAGTACCACTACAGTAAATAGACAACATTCTGTGCAACATTCTAAGTAAATACTATGCTAAGTAAATTCCTGTATCTCTGCATGCATAGATCAGCAGCAATGAATCAGTGAGATTAGGTCAACAGTGAAAGCAGGAAAGAAAATCACTGTTAACCATTCCCTGCTAAAACACTTCAAGATTCTGAATAATCAAACACAAAATAATAATGGAATAAATCAATATATATTGAAGAAAAACATGCATATTGATTACTCTTCATTTCCCTTTGATGGTTTTGTGATTCAGCATAGAAGCAGTAGTTATCACTATGTGAATGTGGTAAGTTCTCCTACAACAGAAGAGCTTTGAAAAATAGCCTGTATAAATTCATCTATAGATCACATTTTATCTGATCAATATCTACCAATTTTACCTGCAGACAAACGTTTGTCTCTCAATTCTAGGAAATTCTATTCTATGAAATAGTAGTTATATATGTACTAAAGGTCCCCCACAACTTTATAATAAAACTAAACAACCACACATCACCTATGAAAACCAAGGACAAGCCCAAAACTTTTGGTTTTGTTTAGCACTTATAAACTGACACTCTGGGTGATACTTTAAGTCTTCTACACCACTTGCTTGCCTATACCAGATCCATTAATACCCGTTAGATACTTAGTTATGTCCTGTACTTTGATGTCTGAAAAAGAACACTAGATCTAAACTAATCTTAAATCATGCTCTTTGACCTTTTCTTATTACTAGTGCCCACTCAACCTTCTCAAGATAAATGGCAGATATCTTCATCCAAGACAGTTCATTCAGCAATTACAATATTTCCTATAAGTTAGATAAATTGAGTGGTCACTTAACAGGGAGAAAGGCCAACATCAATTGCAGCAAAGGTCATTCAGTCCAGTTATCACATACTGTATTAAATTGTCATCTGATCTGAACAGCAGTTTCATCAATAACCCAACCAACTAGAATGACTGAATGTTTGAAGCCATCCACACACCCTATGGTGGATGTAGAATAGTTGGGGAACTCACACAGCTCTGTAAGGCAGCAATAGCAAAGGCCACTGCATAACAAACTTCTTGCCCATCTGCTGGGGGAAAAGGAAGTGGAACAGAAAGACAGTAAAAAGTAGATACTATGCAGGATAGTTTTTCACTGTACTATAAATTTAGTCCTATATGCTACAAATGAAGAGTAAACATTCTTTCCACGAGCCCTGGAGTTGGACATTTACAAAAGCACATTGTCTCATCACGTCATAGGAAAAATAAGTGATACACTGAGAAAACACCACCAACAGGAAGATATACATCCTTGATACACGAGAGAACGTAACTACCCCCACCTGCTAAGGTGTTCAGCTTGAAATTCTGCTGTGTCACAAGATTCTGGGTGCTTTCAGAGGAATATGGAAATACCCTATTTTTCCCAGCCCCTCAAAGTCACTGGTCAGTTCTGCTGACTCAGCTTTCATAAAGGAGCAAGATGCAGGAAAAGCAACATTTATTAGAAACGTTCAATGAATATGAGTACTATAGAATCTTTAGTACAGAAAACAATTCCATAATTATTTTGATCCAGTTACTTCCAAGTCTTAAAAAAGCCTTATCTGGCATAATAAGCATGTATTTATATTGTTCAACAAACATTGTTTAATGATTTTAATGAAATGAAGATAATTGAGTAATTGTAAAAATCCCCATAAATGTGAAGAGTTCAGGTATGAAATACTTACACACTTTACTCATTTATATTAAAAAGAGCCATGATATATGTAAACTGACTCTATATGGAGTGCTTTTTATAGATTATTTTGAGAGACAAATAATTACTTCCACATGTGTATCTTTGCAAAATAAAAGTGAGGTCTATGCATCACAAAAAAGCCATACCATGTGGTGCTTTTATTTAGCATACAAGGTTGCAAGCAGCTAACTGAAATTACACGTTTTTGAATATCCATATCCATAGATCTCTCTCATATTTTCAAATAAATCATAACCTAATTTTTAGACAATCTACTCTGACAACAAATCTGAAAGTAAATGCCTGAGCATTTACAGACAAAATCTATATTGTCTACTCAGGAATTTGCAGCATAACAGCTGGTGTTACATACAATCACTAAAGACAGGCAATACCACATGGCATATTTTTCTAATACAGTTCAAAACACTGAATATCCAGAATAGTGTATTTGGGAGGTAGGGTGGGGGGAGAAGAAGGGGGTTGAAATCCATCCTTCAGTAATAATTAGCCTATTTTGCTCTAAATTATTTATTCCTAGCATGACCTCTCACCTTAAGGTCTAACAATACCTTTTGATAGTAACACATAAGTAAAGCAAAATGATTTACCATTAATAAATCCTTGTTTAGGGAAAAGGGCACAGAAGTACAAAAATAAAAGCTAAGACTTGATGTAAACTCAGTATTTTATATTTAAGATGTTTTTTTTTTTTTTTTTTTTTTTTAGAATCACTGAATTACTATTTTGTTTTAATTCAATTAAATGGTGTTATTTCTGAATGCCAGGAATTAGTCAAGAGATTATCATTTAAATCTACACTTCCAAGGAGTAACAGCTAGCCAACATTCTTCTCTGTGATGCAAACAGCAGCAGAAGCTTAGAAGAAAGTTGTATTACACCAGGACATACAAACACGGACAACATAACTCTTTTTCCCTTCCAAAACATTTAAAATTAATGATAATAAAGTTGAGGCCCATACTTGACTGCATCATGGCATTAAAAGAAAACGCTCAAAAATACAGGTTTGATCAGCAAAAATCTCTTTTTTTTAAAAAAAAAAAAAATCTTACCTAGAGAATTTGTTCACAACAAAGCACAAAATACAAACAAATTGTTAAAAATTGACAGAAAGGAAGGTTACTCTAAGAGTAGAAGCTAGCGGTGGCTGGCAGATACATGTATGTATAGAGATTTTGATATTACCTGTATATTCTGAGATGCAGTTATAACAACCCATCACCAAATCAGCTGGATAAATGGCAGAATACTCTGGCACAAAGAGAACATTGAATGAAAACAACATGCTGATAAAGTAACATTAGTACTGTGAATTTCACTTACCATAAAGCTAAAGACAATATAGCTATTGTACTGATAGCCTTAACATATATATATCAACAACAACCAGCAGTTGTTTTACAGTTGTGACTTTGGATTTATAAAAGCATGTTTTAAGTAAAAACTGTGGAATCGTCAACATTTTTCAAGTCTGCATTTTTATACAGTTTGCTTCAAGTTGTCATGAAGATAATTACACGCAACAAAAAGACTACACAATAGGTAACTAAGTTGAAAATTCACATAAAATAATCTATTTAATACATTTCAAACAAAAACAAAAACCACACACTATTTCTTTATTCTCAGGTGCTAAGCTTCCCTTTTCTCACATAAGATTATTCAAACTTCTCTTAAAAGTTGTAAGGGGCCTACTTAACAAGTGAAAAGAAGTTGTCTTTTTGATAAATGTGTATTTTAAATGACATTAACACTTTTGCACAAGATTATAGTGGTGCTAGCTCTATTTCACAACAGATTTTACTGCTCCAAAGACTGTTATGTATTGCAACTGCAACAAACAGGGCTGAACCCATCTGTCTCACTGCTATTCCATAGCTAAGAATGAAACAGATAAATTCCAAACCTTCAGTCTGAGTTTAGTGATTAAAGATCAAGTCTAGGGCCATCTGCTAAATTTCAATAATCTGTTAGGATTTCAGAAATCCCAACAGTGAAAAAACAAAGATCTTTCAGCCATGAAAACTATATTAAATAATTTTATAGCATCGTCATGATGGTATAAGCATTTCCAAGAAGCTATTTTTATTTAAGCACCAAAAAGTATTAAGAATATTTTAAAACATAAGTACCAGACCACACTGGTGAAGTGTATTTTTACAAACATTAATGAATAGACTTTAATAATTTGTAAACTAAGAAACTCAATTGCACTGGCCTAAAAAGAAATGCTACATATATGTCCAAATAAGTCACTCAATTTATTGTTTGTAAATAAAATAAAAAATAAAAATCTTATTAGCTACTTGGAAAAGATGTATGTAATTGAAACAGGAGGCAGTTATAAAGCTGGAAAAATGGTCGTATGTTTATTTTGCATTTTGTGCAACCCTCTATCCCTGTGGTAAAAATATTGTTGAAGTTCTCATGTTGTACTGAAAAGCTAAAGGACACTAAATCAAATATGGAATGAGCTTAAAATTCAACAAAACCAAGAAAGACCAAATTTATCAAAAAAGCTTAATTACTAATTCATGAAAACATTGCACATTCATGACCTTTAAAATTAAAGTGGGCATTACTTTCATGCTGCTAGGAACAATTATTGTATCTTTATCAATGCTGAAGATTGATGCATTATTATTAAGGCAGATAAAAGCAAAAGCTTAGAATCATACTAAATTGCCTCTGCTCACAAGTGGCTATCATGAATTAAATTTCAGTTTGAAAGCTTTTCCATTAAATATACTTTACAATATTCTTGTTTTGAAACTTTTCCTGACACCAGTTATTTTTAAATACACATGACATTTTCTGCTTCAGAAATGGAATAATAATGAAAAGCTTTCTCTATATACAAAATCACTTCCAACAGCAAATGTACTAAAGTCAACCAGGCCAAGGGAACTCACATGCAAAATTTCAAAAAATTTCAGAATTTTTTTTTTTGCAATCATGAGGAATAAATTTGTTTTAGCCTGTACTGTACAGAAATTTAAAATTACTTTTCTCACCTTAGTGGTGGTAAAAACCACATGAGTAAGTATTATTTTCATTACTTCAGTTCTATAGAAATACAACCATTTTGACAGATGCAGAAAGGAGATGGAAATAGGCTAGACACACAAAAAAACGTACAACTCCTACTCAAAATCTTAAACCATCAGGCAAAGTGCAGCAACTATAGGAACAAGAAAAAACCTACAACTTTCCTGATGATATGATGAAAGATTAACTGAAAGAATACAGCTTCCATTCTAACTGGAAAAGGAGCATTAACACAATCTACATTAATCCAAAACTCCATTTTACTAAACCTGCCTGCTAAACGTATCTTGGCATTATGCTAGAGAATCAACTTTAGCAGAAACCCATATTTCTGAGGGATAAAGGAGTAACCTTTTCAAAAATCTTCCAAAATGAGAGGAAATTCTTGTGTTCTCAGGAACTAGCTCAATTTCATCTTCTGCTTCTCATTCTTTATTGAAAGGATTAGGTGCTACTCCTCAACTAAAGCAAAATAAGTCATCTATATATTAGCTAAGATTATCCTGAAAAGAAAATAAGATTAAGACAATCATTTTAGACTTTTTTTAAATTTATTTTTTTAATTATATAAATGAAGGCAACTAATACAAATTCCACAAACTAAAACTGAAAAGAAAATGAAAGTTCATGAGCTTCTGGAAAGCTGCTCTACAGGATGTTCTTGCAGCTAGAGGTAAATGCAATGACACAAGAATAAATAAAGTTACCACAATGAGAATAGTCTCATCATTGTGACCTATATCAAACTTTAATAGATGATCCATAGGAAATATCAGTGCATTGAAAGCTGCCTGCACTAAGCTCAGTATTTTAAAGAAAGTGATACTACAAAATACATATTGAAGAAAAAAATTATAATGGCAAAACAAACACCTCAATATTTTGGGACTTCTCAAAGAGTATTTCCCCCTTTCAATCCAACAAAGAAGAAGCTGATTTTATATATTTCTCATCTTAGATGAGAATTTTCAAATTAAAATGAAAAATATTATCTAGAATAGATATTAGTATTAAAAAAGTACCTCCTCTGTAGACACCTAAAATTATGTCTGGGCAAAATATTGCTTTTTGTTTGTTTGTTTGTTTTTTGGTTTTTTTAATCTTCTGATTCTTACATTCCTGAATTGAGAAGCACTGAAGCATTAGATTGAGTCATGGCATTAAAGTCATAGGAGCTAAACACATGTAAAATTTTACTTTCTCAATGGAAAAATCCTACAGAAATGCAGTTATTGTGATCTGTATAGTAAGAAAGAATATATTTGCACTATATGTTCTGCTAGAAACATTCAGATTTACCTCTTTTGACCACAGTAAAAGGGTAAAATTCAGAATTATTAAATGAAATGGAATTAGGAAAAAATAATAAAAAAGACTGTGTAGATGTGTCACACTTTGCTTATTCTACTTATACTAAAAGTTTATCAGCTTTTTATGAAGTGAGGAAAAATATATGATCTCTTAATGTCACATATATGATGACATCATGAGCACTGTAAGTGACAAGGTGGCTTGTAGCCCAGGAACAACAGCATATCAAAGCACCTAGAGCTTTGCTCTAATCTGGCATTCCAGGTCATCTGCAAGACTGCAGGCTCTCTGGAAAAGTCAGTAAATGTCTTCTGAAGCACCAAATCTCTCTAAGGACTGCAGCTGAAAATTCAAATCAAGGTTTGCATCACCATCATGGTGTGACTGATATTCAAGGTTTGTAACTTAAAAATTTTAAATACCATTAACAAAAACAGCAAAATGGTTCAGAATTTGTTTTCTAACTTCATTAGTTTAGTTTTGATAAAAATTCTCAGATGTTGACAGCATGAGGAAAAAATAAATTCTTTTTTATTTTTCTCTTTGGAAGTTCATTAGTACAGGATGACCAAAAGGTGAGCTAATGTAGGGGCCTATGGCATTATGGGCATGTTTCTTCTCCAGAATTCTGAGAAGTTATTGAATGAGAATGGGCTAAAGTTACGCCAGGGAGGTTTAGGTTGAACTTCTTTATTAAAAGGGTTGTTAGGCATTGGAATGGGCTGCCCAGGGAAGTGGTTGTGTCACCATCCCACCATCCCTGGATGTCTTGAAAAGATGTTTAGCTTTAGAGCTTAGTGATATGGTTTAGTGGAGGACTTGTTAAGTCAGAGGTTGGACTAGATGATCTTGGAGGTCTCTTCCAGCCTAGATGATTCTGTGAGCAATTATCACAGACACCGTTCACAGGGACAAACATCTCAATATAAGATCTATTAAGCCACTGAGATATGAAAGGGATATTATATGGAAGAGCTAATACATGTCAGATGAGACATTGTGGTGAGGAGTTATGGATTATCATATCTACTAAAATTAAAAAAAAAAAAGATTTAAAACCTCTGTATATACAAATACTATATCTTAAAGAACTAGTCTGACTGCTTCATTTCTTATATGACTACAGTGTTGAATCCCTTTGCAACTCAAGATACCTGAACAATCTGTACTGCAGCTAGTATTAAAAACATGTAACAAAAGTGTGCATAACATCAAACTGATATTGAAACACTGTAAGAACAAGTAAAGGCCCTCCATTCCAATAGTCATAGAATATCCCAAGGTAGAAGGTACTTACAAGGATCATTGCATCCTACTCCTGGCTCCACACGGGACCACCCAAAAAAATCAAGCCATATGTATGAGGGCATTGTGCAAATATTTCTTGAACTCCAGCAGGCTTGGGGACCAGTTCCCTGGGGACACTTTCCCAGTGCTTGGCCACCCACTCAGTGAAGAACCCAGTGTGTTTTTGTGGCTTTGTTTTCTTTCTTTTTTTTTTTTTCCCCCTTCCTTTCTTATAATGGGTTCTCCAGGACAAATCCCAGCTTCCATGTGCTATATAACTTTATTAAAGGACTGATTAACAGTCAACTCCATAATTGGAATGTTGGGCAATCATTGCATCTCAGAAGGAAATAACTCTCAACCTGAAGTTAGAAGATAAAAGTCACATTAAAGCAACTAGAGGAACCATTATGTAAATAACAGATACTGTGTTGCTTGGCACAACACTAATAGGTTGATTTACCAAGAAAGATTAGAGTTCACTAAGCACAGTTCAGCTAAGTGATAGCTGAGGGGCATGACAGCTGACAAATACTCTTCTTGAGGAATCTAGTCACGAAGGGAAAAAGAGGATTACAGAAAAAAGCAAAACAGCTATAAAATACTGCAACATTTAGACAATACCATAGTCTTTCAATTACAGTGATAGAAATCCTACTGTTTAAAATATTTACAGTAAGTGTAAAGTAGAGATAGGGAAAGACATGGCAGATTGGGAAGAAAGAAAAGAGAAAGGGTAATTATTCAGCCTCATTAAATTTTTCATCAGAAGCAGCAAACTATCATAGTTTGAGCATTTCCTTTTTCATTAGAGTGCTTTTTAATATTGACATCTAACCAATTATGTTCAAACTAATTCCCAGAATACTGTGAAAATGTAGCTACTTTCTGAAGTTTTTCCAGATTAATGAACTGCATTATTTTTTCATTAGAAGCTGCAGTGTGCTCTGAGACATATAAAGTGAGGAACAAAAAGCCACCCTGAACTGAACGTATTCTCCAAAAAGCCCTTGGCTTTCTTAATGAGTTTCTTTCTTCAGGGAGCCTTCTTCATCTTTAAAAATTCAAAACCAAAGCAACACTACTGCTTCAAATGGACTCCTTGCTTATGACGAACTATTGCAAATTAGACAAACTCTGCATCTATTAGCTTCAGACACAGGTAAAGTGATATAACATAAATGTAATTTTTTATTTTTAATTGCCATCCTATCTTTGATGTTTTAAACTCCAATTTTTATGTAGTATCTCCCCACCATGCTATTCATTAAACTGTTTTCCCTTTCTAGATTAAACTAGTTCCGAAAGGTTCTAAACATTTAGTAAACCTTAGCCAATGGAAACTCGTTTATTTTTAAATACTTTCAATTAAAAAAAAAGTTTTAAAAAAGGCAATATATCACCTGATTCATTACAAAGAAAGCAGGCCATCTTTGTTTTATAGCTTCTTAATGTATTTTCTTTTTCCATAATAACTCTCTCTCAAGTGGTAACATTTACATAAAAGGTGAAAAATGCCTGTCTTAAACTGAAAAGACATTGCAACGCTGAATTGCATTAGCAAATAATGTAGGCATCAGAAGACTGAAGACTCATTTTTTGCTCTTCCTGACTTTGTCCCCAGTTAAGTTGTACATTTTTTTCATCTCAGGTTCTCTTTACATCCATGTTTTCTTTAATGAATGCTGGCCTCTAGGAGGCCTAATTTCTCTAATTTCTCTAAAGGGATTATATACAGACTGGATTCCATTCTTAGTATAATGGTGAGTTTTCTGGATAACAGTGTTTTTACTTGCTGAGAAGACATATTTGAAAGATATAGGCTTATATGTAACATTGCATTTAGTTTACTGAAGTAGCAAGGTCTTAGTTCAGAAGATGTACATACAACCCTTCTCAGAGCAACATATACTTGACTTCAGTAGCAAAGTATCTACAATCTTTCTTACAATGTCTTACACCCAAACTATCAGTAACAGTAACATAACTTACTCTCAGAGACACACATTCACAATTTCATCTGTTTCTAGTCTAATACTAAAGATTTCTCATCAGATTGAACACAGCTATATGATACTTTTAAAATGACAGTGATGAAGGCATTATATAAGCAACAGTTTTTTCATTTTGAAATATTTTTCCTGTTTGTATGGCAATAATTTTTAGTTCACTTAATTGTTACTTCATTTCTAATGAGAAACATTAGATTCAGAACTGTTTATATGCAAGGGTTCAAAACAAACAACAACAAAAACATAACTGCATCCAAAAGGTGAAATATTGACTACTCAATTTTAGCTTTAGTTTATGAACCCTGATCCTTAGATACCATTACTTTTGTATTAAGAGAGAAACTAGGCACTACACTGTTCAAGAAAAATTCTGAAGCACTTTAACCTAGCAAATTCAACATTTTCAAGGGTAGGTATTTACTACATAACATTCTCAGAACAATATAAGGTTCTTGTAGATTAAGTATCAGAAAAAGACAAAAATGTTGCTATCTTAAAATAAAAATTGTCCTATATCCATATAACAAAATCATGAATTTAGTTACTTTTATCACATGTAATTGATAGCACATCTGAGAAAATAGCTCAAATCTGTGCTATAAAAAAGAAACCAAGACTCAATTATAATCTGTACGTATATTCATCATCTTGATTTATTCCATAAGGCTTTCAAATCATACTAAACTCAACAGTACAATGTACTTCTGCAGCTCCCTACAAACACATAGTATAGAAAATAACCTGAAATTCCTAGTTTTATGGTTCAGGTACCCAAGGTGTTCATGCTCATAAATCAAGCTGAAATACGGAGAGCCACAAGCCATTCATCCACGTCAAGTTAAAGACTACAAATCTTCCTTGCATGTTCAGCTGCTTTATCACTCCCCGTCTTCTTCCTTTTATTATCTTTTGCATGACATCAAACATGTCTCACAGGAACAAGTTGGTCTTTCCAATACTGCTGTCTGAAAAGCAATGCTGTGACTTTCACTTAGGGTTACAAGAAAAAAAAAAAAAAGTGGTTTCTATGACAGCCTTCAAAGTATTCCTGTTAATAACAGCAAGCAACAGCAAAGCTGAAATTTCTTAAAATAAGTTAGTGGTATATGAAAAACATGCTTCTGTTATTAGATGAGACCACAAATTCATGATGTGCTACATTTTCAGTCAGACATTGAAGACTTAGGTCTGAAGACTATCATATTTTAAGGTAGTGCCATGGAATCCATACAGCAATGTATGGATATAGTATCTATACATGGAAGAATGAACACACATACATATATATTGTTGGAAATGTCCTATAAAAATAGATTCAAGACAGATTCATTAGAAAATGTGTTACTTAAAAAATATTTGTATTTGTTTATGTAGTAATTGCCTTATTCTCTCAATCCCTTGAGATTTTAATCTCACATTCTATTTTAAATATTTGTATTTGATAAAGGAGCTGCTGATTGCTTGCCCTTGCTTTTCATGTTTGTGATCTTGTCCTGGTTTCAGTTAGGACAAAGTTAATTTTCCTCCTAGTAGCTGGTAGGGTGCTATGTTTTGGATTAGGATGAGAAGAGTGCTGATAACATGCTGATGTTTTAATTGTTGCAGAGCAATGCTTACACTAAACCAAGGACTTTTCAGCTTCTCATTCTGTCCTGCCAGCGGGCAGGCTGGGGGTGCAGCAAGAGCTGGGAGGGGACAGACCCAGGACAGCTGACCCAAACTGGCCAAAGGGGTATTCCATACCATCTGGCGTCATGCTAAACATATAGGGGTGGCTAGCCAGGGTGGGGGGCCGGCTGCTGGGGGATGGGCTGGGCATCGGTCAGCGGGTGGTGAGCAATTGCATTGTGCGTCACTTGTTTCATACACATTATCATTATTATTATTATTTCCTATCTTAATAAACTGTCTTTATCTCAACTCACAGGCTTCACTTTCCCATTTCTCTCCGCCATCCCAGAGAGGGAGGGGGAAGGGTGAACAAACGGCTGTGTGGTGTTTAGCTGCCGGCCGGGTTAAACCAGAACAGATTTTCACTCTTGTAACTTGTTTCTTCCTCTTTCCTAAATATCCCAATCTTTTTCATTTCATCCTTTTTTCCTTGCATATGGCAAGTATTACACATGTGCTAAAGTAATGGTGTCTTGGAAGCAGTACAATTGAACCAAAACACACAGCACTCAGTGTTTCTTCTGCATATATATATATATTTTTTTTTTGCATAGACACCTACAGAATACAATAGTTGCGTTATAATATAAACTTGCATTATTTTGAGCAAAAGTCACAAGCAAATAAACAAAAACAGAATAAAACAGGGCAAAATACATTTCAATAAACTGTTGATTCAATGAGTCAGAAGAAAATTGCAAAACAAGCAAAACCTGTTTACATTATCCAAGTGATCTTTTAGGATAATCAAGCACATTCTTATTAAATTGAAACAAGAATCTTGTTACATGCAAATAGAAGAAGGGATGACTGCCAAATCTGCCAATGTGGAAATGTTAAGTAACATTTAAAAACATCTCTTTCTAGGAATGTTTTCTACTGAAAACGTTTTTCTCCCAACAATGCATTTTGGAATCACTACATAGAAAAAACTGCTTCAAAGGTTTTTCCTAGCATTGTTTTCCTCTGAAAACAATTTTCTCCTATTCTATCTTCCAGTATGACATCTTGAGTATCATCTATTCAAACTATTTGTGGCACTTGAAATTATTTGAATGTTCTTTTAAAATGTTAATAATTTATCTTTGTATCTTTGTAAACAGCCTCTCTAACAAGTCTTAATTATATCATTTTGTATAAAGCTGTGGTACATAGGAACACCAGCAATTGAGGAGAATTCAATTGTGCTAGGCACTGTACAAACACAAGTCATTATAAAACAATCTCTCTCTGTTCTATTCTTTATTTCTCTAATGGCTTTCGGGTAACATAGCTATTCCCCAAGACACATAGGGAGAGTTACATTATTGCTCAGTAATATAAACATTTCATTTTGCATAATACAGGATTTAGAAGCTAATAACATCTCATTAAGAAATTTCTTATTGGCTTAGGAGATGCCATTAATTTTTTAAGTAAGTCTCATCACATTAGAAACCCTTTCCAATTAATATCCTCAAAAAGATGGTGCAATCTAAACAGTCTACACAGAACAGTTATTTATTTATTCTCTCTTTTTTTCAAAATACCTACGGAAAACTCTTACCAGGATTTGGAGGTTTGAAAGCTAGCTCTGTTTCCAGCAACACCATTCTCTACTTGAGCCAGTAAGTCAGTAAGGGCTGTGTCTAAAGGCACCAAGCTCACACAAGCACATCATTTTTTTCTGCTCTGTTTCACAGACATAAAAATACTAAAACAATCTTGGAACACCCACAAAATGGAAAAAAAAAAAAAAAAGATACTGAGATACTGTGGTACTGACAACCTGAAATGTCAGTCATGCCAAAAGGCACAGTACCATTTGATGCTGAGAGCGCACTGATTGACACAGTATGTGTCTTTTGGATTTTGTTTGAAATGCCAGGCACCAGTATGTTTAACGTATAACATTCATATGGAAGTGGTAAATAATGGGAATGCTAGGGGTTTTTAATTTATTATAGTTGTAACAAAACTGCTTACATTAGCTTTTGTTTGACTTGTATTTAATAACCAGAACAATCTGGCTATGCTAATTGTGATCATTTAAAATACTACTTCCTAGTATAATGTTGTCTTTTCTGACAGGAAAATTCACAGCTCAGAAAAAATACAATTTCTACCAATTAGTGTGATTTTTGAAGGTTTCTGGATGTTTCATCTAATTCTTCCATTATTTTAGTAACTATTATTTCAGTACATTATCACTGCCTCACTAGACAGAAATAAATTTTTTAGAAAATCCATAAAGAAAATCCCAAGTCAGTAATACTACCGTTGTCTCAACTTTAGGCTATGTCATTCCAGTGCCTCCTCTGAGGTTCCATGCTATGCAACTGAGTATTTCAATTCTGTCAGTCTGAATTCAAACAGATTTTTAAGCAACCTAAACCACCTAGGCAACCCACAATGTTTTTTTTCAGCTTCATTAGTCTAAGGTAAAAGAAACAATAGAAAGAGAGATTTCGACTAATCAAGAAATCAGGAAAAGAATTGCCCCAAAGCCTGGGAGAGGGAGGCTTCTGCCTCCCTAGGCCTGGAGACGACTTGTTTGTGAACCAACAGAGAAATACAGGAAAAGAAAAAAAGACGTATATCATGAAGAAACTTGTGAATGCAGTAAAGAACCTTCAATAAACAAAATAAATATATGTATTGTCCATAAACTAGAAATAATTCTCAGCTACAATTTAGTTTACTCCATGACAAATGTCAAAATATAAATTACTACTTGTCTTTCAGAATACTAACCTTTATACTATGGGAATTGGGCTTTCTATTAAATCTGGAGTTACGTTGTTAAAAGATAAATGCTTCTGATATGAACAAGTGAGTGGATGAACACTATGAAAAGAAGACATCAACATCAAGTGGAGTTGGGAACTAAAAATCTAAATCTTGTAAAGCTAAATCTTTGACTATAAGATACGAATAAACAGATTTAACCCAACACTAGAGCAGCCAGCCTTAGAACGAAACAACCTACAGCTTGTGGGGGCTTCTCTAACGGGCTCCCCATGAACTGAGGGATTCAGCTTATCCAGTTCGCATAAGCGCTCCAGGGAACCTGCTAAAAACAATCCAGATATTCTCACCTGCCAGTACAACATGACCCACTGCAATTTTGTGCTTTTCTGACAACTTGAAAATGCTATCCTGCAACTGAAGTCAATCATTAGCCCAGAGCATACAACTTCTTTGAGTTAACAAGAGGCTTACAATATCAGCCACACTTTCATCTATTTGCCTATTTCAGATATGGTAAAGTAACTGAAAAAAAAAAATCATTTTTTTTTTTTCCTCCAATCTCTACTTAAGTATTTAGTTTGGTTTTGTTAAATAAGGATACATTACTAAAAAGCATTTAAATAATTTTCTTGAAGTATGCATGTTCTGCATCTCTGCCAAATGTTTCATTGCTAGGCTGTACTAAAAACCTTTCACATTCATCAAAGACTTAATACTTGCCTTGTGCAATTTCCATTGAATAAAAAATCTGAAGGGATACTTTATAAATGAGTCCAAAGAACAAGAATGATGAGCATGTTGAAAGAAAACTAGTATTTCCTTATTCAAGTCATAGACAACCCCTCACCCCTTGACTAAATAAAACTCAGATTTAATTGGGAGACAGACAGTAAACAGTGAGGTTGCTTAGACACACATTACAGAATGTAATAAAAGCGATAAATTTTAATCCTAATTAATATGAATTTATACAGGGCATATGTAACCAACACTTAACCACATTCAGTCTTGGAGGATCATTTAACTCAACGATGCATCTTTAGCACACTGTATTTGAACAATTTTTATGCTTTGAAAAGCAGATGAAATGCGGCTTTTACTAAAACTCCATTTATCTTATTCTGTAACTGAAGGCCTAAGAATCAACAAGATGAAGCCCCAAAACCACCTTTTATGTTAATAATTTTTAAATCTTGACCTCTTTCCATCATCACAGATGTGTAGGCAGGAATTCTAATTCACTGTATCATAACTAGAGATCTATTTTCCACTGAAGAGGTCCTCATTGCTCTCTTTCATCATCACTAGGGACACCACGTGAATTCCTTTCCTGTCAGTCAGGCCTCAAGTTAAAGTATCTCTTCTCATTCACCATTTTCCCTAGGTCTTCACATCTAATCCGCTTCTTCAGATCATTTCTTTGTAATCTCTTTAAAATCAGGACTTTTCTATTTACTGACATAGGCTTATCTGTCTCTCATCTCAAGTTGCGATTACTGCAAAATTCTTTAGTCTACTTTTGAAAAGAAAAAAAAGCCACAATGCTGAAACGTGAAGATATTTTATGCTACATGATGGCACACCCTCAATTAACAAGTTGATACAGCCCTTGAAAGGTAAGTGCTTTAATCAGAGAGCTGTTAATTAATATTTTCTCTCCCTCTTCCCTTGTGATCATCCCTTTCTGTGTTCATTTTGAAATGCCTGCTGGACTGAACTTCTAGGAAGGACTTTTGCTTTCCCTGCCCTGTCATCCTGCCCCATCATATGAGTACGTGCTAGGAACACTCAGTCCTGCAGCAATAAATACAGTCCTAGGGGCATATGAAAAATGAAATGAACATTTCATTCAGTGAAGTTTAGATATGTTACCCACCACAGGTCCTGGATGAAGAATTTCAAAGTGTTCGAGCTCTCTTCTCTTCAACTCCACTTCTGGCACCAAACTCTTTTAAAAAGAGACAGGCCTTGGAATGCATAACATTATAAAACCTGATAAGTATGCAACAGTATAGAGGTTGTGTTCTCTCTGTTGCTGTGTGAAGCCAATGTTAACACAGGTTAAAAATCAGAGGGGTTTTATGATCGGAGTTCTTATCAAGTAGTAAAGAAGGATTATGTGGTTATAAGATCGGAAACATCCTGAAATGACAAGAAAAAACTGTTCATAGGCTCTTCAAGTGAAGAAAGATGTCCTTGCATAGTCCTCCTCCCAAGGAGCACAGAAGAGTCAAATAAAGATGTTGGTGCCTGAAAAAGCTCAGAAACAGCTTAAGGAGAGCCCTTAGCCAGCAGAGTTTGTAACACCCTTCTAGTCCCACTAGAAACCACTTGGCTCACTGGTTTGACACTGGGCTTCCACTCCCTCAGGAAAACCCTTGATCTTCTGTACATTTTCTATACCTGCAATTTTTACTAGTAATTTTAAAAAGGCACTGTTATTACAGAAAGTGTATTTAAATTTCTGCTATGCTTTGTTGGCAAGAATGGGAAAACAGCCATCAGCAATTGTTACAGAGAAGACCAAGTCTTCATAATCATACAACAGTAGATAGCTCAAATAATACAGCAGACCTATACTGATTTATACTATCTGAGATTTGATCAGTAGTCTTTAAAGCAGACAGTGATGGTAACGGCACTACCTCCTAGACTTTTTCTGATGATTTATCTTATTCCAGAGATATCAACTCAATGATATCTTCCACTTCAAGAGTGTAACATGCATTACTTCAAATTGTCAGAAGAAGCAATTTTACAATGTGATCGAACTTTGCTGATCTTGTGCACTCTTCAGTAATTACATTAGTACCTGTAGGCAGGCAATACACCAACACTGACAACACATCACAGATCACAGTGTCAGTTGATTTAAATAAATAAATAAATAAATGAAGTACAGGGTAGAAGTAAAAGAGAATTTTGATGTGACAAGAAACACCTGTGCTTAGTCAGTTGTGTATAAAAAATAGCATATATATCATCTGCATCATGAAATCATAAACCAAGAAGAAACATGCATCTTCTTGTTTTGAAAGAGTGGTAACTATGGAAATATTTATTTAGGAACCAACACTCCTCACTTCGTTCACTGCAAAATATACAGTGAGATCAAAATCTTAGCCTATGGGGACGATATAAGCAAGAACATAAGCTGTTCTTGAATATGAAAAAAAAATCACTTTAAAAGAAGAAAAAGGAACAATAACATTTAAAAGAAGTTAACAGAAGCAGCTTGTACTGAGTTATGGCACAGATTTATTTTTTTCCTTTTTCAGTTGCATATAAAGAAACAATTCAATAGATCTTAGTAATATTTAGGGTGGAATAATAATGAAATTCAAAATATTTCAGGAACACCTTCAAGTTCAAGGTAGCAGTGCAGTACCTGAACTGACAAACCATTCATTACAATTCAGTCAGCTCTGAGAAGGGCATCCACTGATGAAGAGAACAGGTCATTCAGTAGAAGCAAGGTTTCCAAATGATCTAGAGAAATGTACATTTTGAAATACATCATTTGATTATCACTATCACTAGTGATTATCACTATCACTGTGTTAAAGTGTTCTTGGCCCACAACAAGTATTTTAAATGATTTTTTTTTTAAAAAAGTGTGACTTCATCCCATTTTTACTATAACTTTCTTAATCTTTCATGCTTCATGGAAGTTTTCATCAAGCTCTCAGCTTTACTGTGTTTGTTTTGTATGCAGTTATTAGTTTTGTATTATCCACAAACATTTGTGTTGCCCATACCATCTTATAACAGTTTTATATATAAATTTTTAAACATTGTGAGCCATCATTGTTACATTGAACGTCCAGCCACGAGTCATTCACAACATAATGCACAGAAATGTGCTTACTCTCCCCCACAATGTAGTTTCTCCTATACCGATCCCCCCCAGTTTGTACACCAAGCACGTTTTTCAGGAAACAGAGATAATCTCCATTTCACATAACTATTAATAAACAGTAGAGCTCAGTGCCCTAGTTGGTAAAAATTATTTCAACTTCAGAACTCCAGTGCTCCACCTCACATCAGAGAAATCACTGCCTCTAAATACAAGTTCTGTCTGATGAGTATGTAAAGACTGCAATTCTCCACCTCAAGTCATACAGCAGACAGACATAACAACCCAACTCTGGTAATTTAGCTCTTTCTTCATTTGGCATACAAAGACAGATATTCTGCAAAGATGGAGACTTTGCCTTAGTTTATGTTAAAAAACTAGCTGGCTTTGCCTAGGGACCAGGAAAATGAAGCCTGCTGTGTATTTGTATCTGAAGAAAATGCACACACTGGGTCCGCATAGTATGGAATGTGAATGTTTGGGAAGAAATCTGAAGTTTAAAGACTAGTAACTGTAATCAACTATATCCATCTCAAAGTCATGCAATACACTGGAGATCCATTAATATACCATAATTCCAGCATAAATATGCAAAAGCAAATACCCATTTTCATAGAAGATGAAAACTTCGGAAATTTATGACAGTCAAAACTTCAAAGCACTTTTAGTTGGAGAAGTAGAAATGACTTTGTGATGGCATCCATGCTGCAGAATGGTGGAGGTTAGAAGGGACCTCTGGAAATCATTTAGTCCAACCTCCCTTCTCAAAGCAGTTCACAACAGTATCCATGCTAAATTGAAGATAATTAAACCCCAAGAGGGTTAAACAGTATACTCTCCTCAGATTTTTACAGGAGAATAGTAATAGATAGGAAGAGTCATGACCCCGAGAGGTTTTCAAAGGTTCAAAACAAAACATGAAATTTGAAGAACAGCCCCTGATCTCATCCCATCCCCATCCCAAAAATCAAGTATCAAGATACTATACCGGGTATCACAATTGCTATTTTGTAAGAGAAAATGTCATAACTCAAGTTCCATAACCCCCGTAAATTATTTTCCAGGGCATTCTTAAAATAACACACTGCAGTAAACCTGCTTAGAAGTCATGGAGCAGCATACGCTAAGACATTATTTCAAAAAATCTTCAGAAATAAAACTCAGGCACACTCAAGTCACTTACAATAGCTAATGCCAACTAAATTTAATAACAAAAGTAGCATGTTTCTCAATAAAATGGACATACTTCTCTAATAACAGGTGCCAAAAGGCATACACATACACACACAATCATGCCGATTTCCTAGACACAATTTTAGCCTTGACTTATGTTTCTTTCACAGAAAGAAAAGGTAAAATATTGTCTCAGTTGGATGAGCTCACTACTGTCCAGTTCAGTTTTATTATCCCCTCTAATACTTTAGCTGAACTTTAAATTCATGCTGGATATACATTTAGATCACTGATGAGCAGTTCTTCTAGTTCACTTTCTAGAACTTTCCACAAAGAGGGAAAAAAATAAAAATAAATCACAGAATGGTTAAGGACGCAAGGGACCTCTGGAGGTTGGCTGTTCCATCCCAACCCCCTGCTCAAGAAGGGACACTTAGAGCAGGGTGCCCAGGACTACGTCCAGACCACTTCTGAAGATCTCCAGGGAGGGAGATTCCACAACCTTTTTGTGCTAGTGCTTAGTTACCTGCACAGTAAGCAAGTGCTTCTTGACATTTAGACAGAACCTCCTGTGTTCCAGTTTGTGCCCATTGCCTCTTGCTCTCATCGGGCACCACTGAAGAGAGCCTGGCTCTGTCCTCTTTGCACCTGCCCTTCAGGTATTTATAGGCATTGATAAGATTCCCAGAGCCTCCTCTCCTCCAGGCTGAACAGTCCCAGTTCTCTCAGCCTCTCCTCATAGCAGCAGTGCTCCAGTCCCTTGATCATCTTGGTGGTTCTCTCACTGTACTCTTTCCAGTATGTCCATGTCTCTCTTGGACTGGTATCAGCCATATCCAAATATTTTATTATGAAAATAAATCTGCTGCTATGAAAACAAAACACATTTCATTTACCACTTGGAGATAAACAGTGGGCTAGTGCAATACCTGTGATAAACTTAAAACAAAAATACTGAGACCTTTAGTATATGAGGACTCCAGATCACTGTCTAGGATCTGGGCATCATATAAATTTCCTCTTTTTCTTGCAAAAAGGAGAAGGGAATGGGAGAGAGAGCAGACTAAGACCATAATGAACAACCTGACCAGGCTGAAAACATACCTTAGCATTCTAGATGCATGGAAGTACCCAGTTCTCTCCTACAGAAACACAATCCCCAAAGCAACAAGGTTATAACCAAATGAAGCAGTATATTGCTGCCTTACAGCCAAAAGCCTGTCATGTGACAGAAGAAAGTTCAAATCGTTCCTACAGGCTACTCTGTTTCCTCTCACCAGATAGAACCTAGGCCTAGTTTTATAAAATACAGGGAACTGAAAGGAAATACATTGTTAAAACTAGACTATTTCTGCACAAAGATAACTTAGATTCATCAGGCTAAGCTACCTGTGAAGGCTCCCTCAGTGTAAATGAGAAGTACACAGCAAAATTCAGTCTTTTTTTTTTTCTTTTTCTTAACACAAAGGAACAGCTTAGAAAAGGACTGCAAAGATTTAATTAGAAGCCAAATACAATCTTCTGATGCACTCCCTTATTCATTCTATCTTGCCATTCGTTGTTTGAAAAGAGCCACTCTGACTTGTTTTTCATCATGTTATTGTCAAATCACTGATGCTGTGATATTAAAAATTGTGCAGAGAACATGCTTATCCTATTCCTTATTGTGGGTAAAACAGAGGAGAGAGGTCAGAGAAAGAAAAGCTTAAAGGAAAAAACTAGCTCTTCATTATACAACAGTTATATCATACCTGTCCTAAACAAAAGTTCTTTAAGGAAGGGAGAAAAGGCAGAGGAAAAAAAGCCAACCCAGTTTCCTCCTTGCTGACTTAACTTCAGAACACGTGTACTATGTTCAAGGTAAACCAAGTTACTCCATAGCAAATTGGCAGTTCATTTTCATAAGTATTAGTTAACTACAGTTGTTATTATTCTCAACCAAGTTACTATTAACCTTTTAAAATTCAGTCTATTAAATGGAGACATAATAACATGCTGGAGAGTTTAATCTACTGCTGCCTAGCAATGTAGTTTAAATGCAAAATGCTTTATGAAAATGCTACTATTATCACTGCATTTTTCTATAAACCTACGAATGTATTCGATCTCTTACATTTACAAAACTCTAATAGAATTGAAAACTATGTTTTGAATTTGTCAGTAGTTGAAAAGAAGAAGAAAAGAAGAAGGGTCATCAGTGTCATTGTGCTACGCATCTTTCAGCAGGAAGTGAAAGTTGTGAAGGATTTTCTCTTCTTCAGATCTCTCTTTCTAGCATTATTGGAAAGCTTGTCTTCTTGTTTAAATGAATTTCCTTTTAATCTCCTTCTTGAGCTGCTGGATAGATGGAGCCTCTTAAAAAATTCAGGATATCACTGTAATTGTGAATTGATCTGTTTTTGTTTTCGAAGGCTGGGGCCCTCCATCCAGGAAACATACTGTCTTCTCAAAGTTGCTTTTCATACAAATAATGAATTTGCACACTCTTTTTCTATCATATTATCCCATATTATCCCTTAATGGAAAAGCATGTCTTAAGCAAAACTCTACTTTTTGTATTGGTTTGTTCCTGGCAACATGCCAAAAAAACAACCGTCAAACAAAAAAAACACTGTCAAAGTCAGTGTGAAATATCTACTGTCCTGAATTTTTTTAATTTCCTAAAGGAGTTTTGGAAGCTTATGTAGGAAGTGATACTGTGTTAGAGGACTTAAACATATGTAGTCCTCATTATCAAAATTCTGAATTAACGTAATTTATGGACAGATGCAGGAAAATTCCCCATTGGTTTTTAATGCAAAGTTAAGATTGGAATGTTGTTATGACTATGCAATCTTTAAAACAGACACGTAACTCATTAGTACCAAAGTAGAGGAAATTATCTATCTAGTGTGGTGCTGAATCCACATAGCCTATTTGCCTTTGGCTCTTTGGTTATGAGATCTGGCATCAGTTGGATTATTTCACCTAATCCATCATTAGCTTTCATGTGTCCTATATACTGTGCAACAAACCTAAATTTAACAAACCCAACTCCCCATCAATTACCACACTGAATATATTACATGTCATCACAGAGCATAAAGATTAGACATGCTGCATCACATCTTTCTTTGTGAAACATCAATATTTTTAGAGCACTGTTAACGTTGCTAACTCCAACTGTAACAAATGTTCCTTTCCATTGTGAGGAGGCACTAAAGCCCTGACCTTTGCTATTCACATACAACACAGAGCTACTAAATAAAATGAAAAATATCAAAAGACTCATAAATACATGAGAGATCCCAATAACAGCATGACAGAGTCACTTTTTTTTTTTTTTTTTTTTTTTTTTTAATTGCCTTACTTGCTTGGCCGGTGAAATACTGGAAGGTGACCTAATTTGTTTTCCTAGAATCCTGCAAGTAAACATTACTAATGTAGATTTAACTTTCTCTCTGCACATACACAAAGCACACAGAAAGGTTACTGCTTACTTATAACAAAAAATAATCATATTGCTGCTATGTTAGTGTAGCATCCTTACTTACCAGTCTTCCACAAATACACGGATGAAGTTTGAAATTCACTCTGTGCCCGAGCATCCCAGGCTCCCACCAGCAGAACCACAAGAACTCCCACGCAGCGGGCTGGCATGGTACAAACCCTCGGACCATGGGGGAAAGCAGCGCTCCCCTCGCTCAACCCCATGCCTCCTCCAGCAGCCTGCTCCCACATCCAAAGCCCGCAGCACAACCGTGAAACCCTCTTCAAATAATACTCCCCTCTTCAGAATTTCTTCATGGGGAGACACAGACTGGAAAGCTCTCTCCTGCTATTGTGCATGCCAGTTGAAAAGGAAAAACTGTTTAACACTAGGGAACAATAGAGTCCTTGCTCGCTCTTGCTGCAGCGGCTGCTGCTAGTATGGTTGCTGCTCCACGCTCTTCCATTCAGCGGTTAGTTGCAGTTTTCCATCAGCTAAAAGAGAGACAGCTGTCCGCAGGGGGCTCCAGCTGACTGAGCAGGTTATCTTGCGCTGAGAGGCGGCAGCAGTCATTTACACCAGCTGGAGAGAGCGAGAGACAGAACAGGGATGAGGAGAAACACAAATAACCCAGTGCTGTAATCTCAAGGCAGAGAGTGACTGTGAAAGCCTGGCTTCCCAGACATCTCTCCCTGGAATATCCCAGATGACACACATTAAGAAGAAAAGAAATCATCATTAGGTTGTGCTTCAAAAACGCAAGTTGTACAACCAGAACAGATATAACCAGAGCAATATATATTAATTAGGAAAGTATCAGACACTTGTCCTGATAACAATATATATGCTGCATTAACCATTTTGTAAACAACAAAAAATAAGTGATTACTCATGCATTAAATAGACTTTTAAGTCTTCACAAAGGGAACTGAAAGGAAAAAAAAAAAAAAAAAACAACAAAAAAAAACCACTTTTCTTGTGTATTTGTCAAATCTGATTCAGGTAATAACACACAGTTGTCTGCTGTGCATGGAGGTGTAAGCACACTATCTCTGTGTTAGAGGAAGACTGCATGTAATATATAATGCAAAATAACATCCTTTCCTACCCAGCAAGTATGTACACACATATATATGCATAAATGTCAACTGTGTAATTTAGAATAATTTAAAGATCAAGTTATCAATCACTTTTAAAGCATATACTGAGTTCTACATATGAAAGTATTCAGGATACATTAGGCTGTCGTGATGATACAAAAACGTGGAGAGACAAAGCTTTCAAAATAGGCATCTTTATCTCTCCCACCCACTGCCCAGTGAACAGATACAATAACAACCCTAAAGATCAGGTTTCAGACATCTATAAACCGCAAAGCAAATGATTTTTTTTCAATAAAACTGCTACCATATCCAAAATGTTCCATTCAAAATGCAAGCAGCTACAAAAACACACTGTAGGAACACAGGATCCAGAGTTTTAAAAGGACAGAGCTATTGTTGTTTAAAGAAGAAACCTTCAATGAACCTCTCTTGGGACAGCTGTCATTTTGCACAACCTCCCCAGACTCTGCCTTTTCACATGCATTAGATTAAAATCAGCCATGATCAAGTAACTCCCAAGTCCTTGCCTGTTTAAATATTCTGACATCAGAGCAAATTAGAAATGTTGAAGGTTGCAAATTCGTCTTTGTTTACTTTCCACTCTGTTACGCCTCTAAGAGGGAATTAAAGGCTCAGGGAGCTCTAGCACTGTGAGGCTGTGATTAAGAGAGATAAGCAAGTGTGGATTACTGTTCTTCAGCTGTTGAAAAACAGGCAACAATCAGGAGATTATAGGTTGATAAGGGATACATAGAAAGCCATGATCTTAACAAATTTATAACATCCTTATGCAGAACTTGCAACCTCAGCTAAAACACTTCTGGAAATATGTTTTATTTACTTCTGCTACATCATACTTCATTCACTTTAGGAAGCATGGAAATCCCTTCATCATGTCCTTTGTTGACCTAGACTGCTAAAACAGAATGCTCTCTGAGTTTATAGAAATACAGCAATTCCACAGGTAAATTTGAGGTTAAGTTATTCACATGTGCATTGTTTTACATGCTACATTAAGAATATGAGAACTTGAAATACTTAAAAATAATCCCATCTTCACCAATTTATGAAAAAAATAAATTGAAGAATTATTTTCAGTTATTAAAAAAAAAAATCCACTCTGAATTTAAGGGCTTAAAAAGTCTTAAGACCATCAGGAAATCTGTAGCAATAGCTTTATTGACTTGCATAGTTACAATAAGATGTATATAACATACACTCCTTTGAAGAATTATGAGTAAAAACCTTGACTTTTTAACTGGAGTTACACACCAAGGGAAAAGTTACATTTATGGGTTGACTAGGGGAAAAGAGACCTTTTCAGAGTTACAGGTTGCAATGCATTCTATCTAGAATTTTTATGAATATCTAAAGAAAGCCTCTGAAAATATTTTGTACATGACTCAGATCATCCAGAAACATCATCAGGAAACAGATCATCCGTGCAGTTGGCACAATGAATCAAAGTGGTTTTTGACAGCAGAACAAAGCAGTATCATGAGAGGGTGAATACACATACACACTCAAATGTTTTGTATTTAACAGGAACACATACTTTAAAAATTTCAATGAAATTTAGATGATTACAACTCATATTTGCACAGTACTTTTAATGGTTTTACTGTGTTTTTTGTTTGTTTGTTTGTTTTTCTGACAATGACCAATAAACTATGGACAAGTAATTTCAGTTTCATTCATTTTGGTCACAAGCTATGATGCATTTAAAACTGTTCATAAAAACATCAAAGAGAAAGAACTGAGGCATAATTGGGAAAACTAGAGATTCCTGAAGAGCTGTCTTTGGTAAACACTCATCTCTGACTACATCACTTCTGCAGCCCAAACAGTCGTCTTCTTTCAGTTTCAGCAGGAAAAGATCAGTGAAAACACAGGCCAAAAAAGGTGGATGCCTGGAGACACACTAGCCTATCTGCAGGAGTTAGACTTCAGGCATAAGAGGCAACATATACAGATTGCAAGCTTCAACTTCTATTAACATGAATAATGGTATCCTTTTCCACCCCAGTGTGCCCAACATGCTCTTACGTACTTCCTATTTGCTACAGTAGATGAAAGGCCACCCTCCCAGTTAATAATGCAGCTACTGTTTCCAACCCACACGGACAACCCATATTCTAATACATACCTAACGATCATAAATTATCAGTTGTTTATGGTTTACACATTCCCAAAATAAACATTCTGAAAATAAACCTCTAGACAAAGCATAAAAATAAACTGCAATCAACATTAGTCTCTGTATCAGTAGTATCATTGTCAGTGCTGTACCTTGGAACATCAACATATGGGTCTCAGTAGACCTGTATTTACATACATTTATTTATCTGAAGCACTGCAGCTATGTTGAGTCTGTAAACTGCTCTCACAAGCGATTGACACATTAGCCCTTTTTTGTTTTCTAGGGAAAAATGACTAATCCTGAAGACTTTCAAGAAAGCAAGATAGAGCTAGTCATAAAATATTGGAATTATTTTTTTCATGTTTCCTAGCACTAAAAACTTAGAGGATGACAAAACATATCATATCTTTGATTTAGTGAAAAGAGAAATGAAAACATGACACAAATTTCATAGCCGCTGGGTATGAAAAACTGCCTGCCAAGCAGAATCATCCCGCTAGTAGTAGCGTATTCCTGCGCTAGTAGGCAGTCGCATTTCATAAACCTGTCTGTGTGAAATGCCATGAATATGTGCTTCAGGATCATCTTCTGTTCTTCCCCGAAGACATTGTATTTCTACACATACTGGAAAAAGTCATAGAGCATAGAGAGAGCAAGGCATACATATGGTATGTTGGCTTCTAGGCTCAACACTCAATAAGGGGTGTGTCCAGCACCACTTTTGTCCACCTTTAACTTCGTAGGCCCTGCATAAGCCAGCAGTTCTTAGTAAAACTTCAGGCTGCATTTTTCTAGATCTGTAGATCTTTATAGATGGAAAATTCTACAGTTTTCTCTGTGTAAATCTTCTGTGCTGTGTGAATACTAGCATACCAGAAAAATCACCCAACTTCTAAAGAACAAAAAGTGTTTCATTTCTTATGTAGGAAATCCAAATTCCTCCTTAACTGAACTCATTGGAATTTGTATCCAAGAAGACTTTCTCCCTTCACTTAGGTATGAAAAGGACAAGTGTTGCCACACATAACTAAGTTGACTATCTCCCTAGAAAGAGCTCTAGAGTTAGAATCACAGAATATTCCAAGTTGGAAGGGATCCACAAGGATCATCAAATCCGACTCCTGGCTCCACACAGGACCACCCAAAAATCAGACCATGTGTCTGAGAGTGTTGTCCAAATATTTCTTGAACTCTGGCAGGCTCAGTGCTGTGACCAGTGCCCTGAGGAGTTTGTCCCAGTGCCCAACGACCCTCTGGGTGCAGAACCTTTCCCTAACACCCAGCCTGACCCTCCCCTGTCCCAGCTCCATGCCGTTCCCTCGGGTCCTGTTGGTGTCCTGCTCAGCGCCTGCCCCTCCACTGCCCTCATGAGGGAGCTGCAGGCTGCCATGAGGCCTCCTCTCAGCCTGGTCTGCTCTGGCCTGAACAAACCAAGTGACTTCAGGCATAACTCATATGTCTTACCCTCCCACACGGTGCACTGTATGGGTCTCACAGCTGAATTTTAAAGAAAGTATTAGAGGTGGCATGTTCCCTTTTATGCTTATTTTGCAAATTCCATCATCTAAACATCCCAAACAACAGCTCAAATGAACTTGTGTTCTCTATTTCCCTGCATAAATTCCCTGGCCAAAATTTCTAATTCTGCATTTTATAGGACCCTGACTTTCTTGCAGATATTTTACTACAGATAGAAGTGTATTGAAATGATTTTCTTGAGCTGGGACCTTCAAGAATTTTAAAAGATTTTCAGAACTCTGAGCCAGAATAAGATGTACAGGGTTCTTTTAGTGGAAGATGAATTCTTCTTTAGTGGAATTCCTGTGAAATTTTGAGCATTAATCAACACACATAGTAGTGGTCTATTATTTTTCTTCATATGAAAGCAAGGGAACATAGTCAGGGGAGACACAAAAATATACTAAATGTGAACAACCTAAATATACATATGTATATATTTCTATATATTGCAATGCAAATATGTTGCAACATACTTATTTTCTCAAAATATGGTATCTATGTTCCTTAACTCCTAAATAAAATATGTGTTGTGCAAAACTTGTAGCTGAAATAAAAATAAAAATTATTCTTTAGGGAGCGTAAATATCTGGCCTCTAGGTGTCACACTTGTCCATGTCATAATACACTATGGATTTCTTAGACTTTCATAGCAGATAAGAGACCTTGATTTTATACTTTCAAGGAGTGATATTATGAAATATCCTCCTTTCAAAATTGTAATTAAACAAACAAACAAACAAACAAAAAACTTTCATACAAGAAAACCTTATTTTTAGAACATGAATAAAGGCTCTACTTGCATGAGAGAATCAGTTTTTTTATCACCAAGCCCATTGCACTAAGTTTTCACACAGAAAACTAAAAGACGAGACTTTAATGGGGCTTTCCAAGTCAATTCTATTCCTCCAGTGTGTGCACATACTTTTTGAATTTGAGTTTCTAAAGTCAATAGGATCAATGTCAGCTAGCCCCGATGCTGACATGGACTTGTGCTGAAAATAAATTACCTTATCCAGGCAATATGTTCACTGGAGAAAAGTAACAGTTAAAACTGATAGCTGTAAGTGCAAATAAGTAGAATATAAACAGTACTTGAAATGCAGTCAGGGAGAATTCAAAGACAGTGGTGAGGTAAGTATTGAAATCCCTGGCAAGGGGAACAGAAAGACAGAGAATGGAATAAACAAAGAGAATCAGTGCCCAATATCGCTTTTGAAAATCCTCTCCAGGGACAGCTTAGTAATTTGCACATACCAAATCACCTTTAAACAAAAGCCACCTTCAGTCAATTTTAAGCCTTTTCTCCTTATTAAAATGCTATTGATTGATCATTCTTCATCTAAACATTTGACAAGCCAATTTCCATTTTCAAGGAGGAAAACATTGGTCTTCTTCTTCAGGCCATAAATCACTCAAACATTCTGTTATCAATTCTCAAATTAGTTAAATTATACAAATTAATATGAAAATTAAATAAGGCTGCATTTTTATTTTTTTTTTAATCAGCTCATATATTTAATGGCTTCCAGAAATGGATGGGTTCAGAAGTACCAACAAAAACAATATAGTTGGAAATAGCTTTCAATGATTTCTTAACTTATTAAGAGTTCCAACTTAGCTGGCCAAAAGTACAGCTGTGTGTTTTGTGCTGACATCAACAGATCAATAAACAAGATGAGTTCAAAAAACTGGTTAAGGCATCTGACACAATTTTGACATGATGTGAGGCTTAAGCCATATTAAATGAATGATCATGTTTCAGCTGTGATTTACTAACAAACCAAGCTCTAAGCTAGAACTGTTATGTAATTAGCCATCATATTTTGTAGCACCTTACATGGTAATTATAATACAAAAGAAAATATCTGAGAATAAATCCTTCCATCTTTAGCTTTATATAAAAGATTTACAAGGGTGTTCCATCTGTCACATTTGAATCGTATGGTTGTGCTTTAACTAGGTGTTCAAAGGGACACCTATTCCTACGGACCAGTCTTCCTATTGAAAATTTTAGGTCACTGAAGTCAACTCTGTAGCAAAGTACAATATAAAAACTAAATCTAAACAAGGGAGGCAAAAAAAACCCATGAATTAGAAGACCATATTAATGAAAACATGATTCTATTTCAAACCATTTCACTATTTAATCTTGAACATGGATAACTAGATCCAAAATGCTGAGTTGTAGCAACAAAATCTGCCTGTTCCTCTAAGTACTGGCCTTTCTTCCTCCTCCACTGTTGCAGCAGTCTCCTCTCCTACGCTCCATTGCAGCAGCATTTCAGTGGCAAAAATAAAACAGGTAGGCAAATCTATGCAAGTGAGATAGGTGACATCACAACTACATATAATTGGATTTTATGCATACAGATCACAAAGCACTTAGCACATTCTGCACGCTACAGAAAATTCTCCTCTAAATTGTCAGCATTAGTGTTAAAATTAGAGCTTCACTATGGGGGATCAAACCAAGCTTAAGGTGATGGGAAAGGTGACTTTTGGGATGGGAAAAAAATAATCATTAAATTGGCACCATTGTTCTTCCCTATGGTGGCAAAAAGACATTATTACCAGTTTTCTCCAATCACTATTATACTTGTATCACCAAAAAGGAAATAAAAAGATTTCCAATTATCTGTTAGTGGCAACTCCGGTACTTCCACAAGTTGCTCCCATAAGACTCAGAACTAACGTTGGTCTGAATTAGTGACAGTTGCATCTCTATAATCTCTGCAGAATATATGACAATTCATATTGCTCACTGAAGGAAGAAACAGGATGGAGGAGATAAAAAGAACAAGGAGTTTTCTCAATGACTGTCCTATTATTGAAATAGTGTAGAAACTTACAAAGCAGATGGCTCTTGATGAGAATTGAATTCACTTGCCTCCACACAACTAGCTACCACACAACTAGATGAGTTGAGCATGATTTCCCTGGGACAACAACTTAATCTACACATATGAAGTAGGGTGCACAGTGCTCAGAAAATGAAGCACTATTGAAACACAAACAGCAATGTCTGAATGACACAGAGTTTAGAAAAAAAAAAAAAAAAGAAAAGGCAAACGCGTGTCATGCATAAAGCAGAAAAAATACTAGAGAAAACATTATAAACAAGCTGCTTTGTAGACCTTGGTGGATGATTCCATGTTCAAACACCCCCTGATCATTTCAGTTCTTCCTTCTTCTTACAGACATACAGTTGTACCCATAACATACATAGAAGTTTGCCCCTATTTTATTGTAGCACATGCATGTGTCTAAAGAAAGAGTTTAATTATTATATGCTGTTGAATGCATGCTAAATACTGAAACTTGCTGAAAAGCAGGGCACATTGTACCTCACTTAGGCTGATTTAAGGTACAGTTCAATAAATCTTCTGTAAAGTTACAGGGTTGCTGTAGCAAAGTATTACACTGACAGGATTCAGAAAAGAATTCCCTTCATTATGTCAAATATTTAAAGATGCATATGCCTACCGTATGTCCCCTCTCTCTGTCAGTAACTGGTTTACTGGCAACCAACCAGAAATACTGATTGATTGCTAACCTTGTGAATCATATTTTTTTAATGTAAAACTTAACTATATTGAGTATCTAAACTACCATGATCTCTTATGCAAATTACCCTAGATTTGGTTATAGGCAGTTTGACAGGGATTCTTCTAAGCTCCTAGCCAAGATTTAATTTTCATTTCTAAAAGACACTGGTAAAGTGCACTGTGGGTTCCTAGCCTCTGTTAATGTCAAGACTTCTGACTTCATGTCCTAAATATAGGTGAATACATAGTTTTCGCAGAGGGAACAAAAACATATCTTGGACCTTTGAAAGAATGGAGGACATCCATCTACTTCTTTCTCTATTACATATATGCAAAAAGAAAGTTGTTATTTTTTTGGTCAAGATAGAACTTCTTATTCTCATCAAGTGATAGAAAAGTGTAAAATTCATTAAAATATGAAAAGGGAATAGCATTTTTATTGCATTCACATCTTCAGAATATAATTCAGAAACCTAGCCTCAATTTTTCCTCAATTCAAATAAAGTTCCATTTTTTAAAATGTGCAAGAATTTTCTTTTTCATATTCTCTTTCACATTGCTATCCTTATGTTAACCTGCAATTTCAAGTAGTGATTTTCAGATGCTAACAAAATGAAATGATCCCAAATAGTTTTCTTTGGTTTTGCATAATGGAATACAAAAGATTGTATTCATTTGATTTCAAAATGGACCATTAGCCACTGTAGTCTTAAGCCATTAAATGAAAGAACTTGAAATCAAACAATAAATAACCCTAATGCATACCTCTAAGCAGTAAGTAATTAAAATAGATAGTAAACATTTGCTTTATTGTTTGTTTTTCCTTCTTAAATTATGATTTTTGCAACAGTTCTTTAAATGTTTTTCATTTTAACTGCATTGCAAAAATGAGATCATATTCATTGTATGCTCTTCATTAACTCAACTGATGGTGTTTTAATTCCTGCAACTTACAAAGCTTAGTGTTTCTTTTGCAATTCAGCATAGCTAGTATGTGTTAAGAATAATTAGCTTCACTATGGCAGAACAAGTGATTTCTTTGCAATATACGAACACTGCTTTTGACAAAGATTATTATTAAACTTTTAAGGTATTTCTTTTCCTGCAGTAATTTCATTTTTAAGAAAATTTTCTGTACTCCAGTTTCCCTAATGATCTAACAACCCACGTTGTCTTTGATGGCAAATACTTTCAACGTATCTAGAAGATCTGAAAGGATACTTAATGCACATGTTTTGTCTGATACACAAAAATACTTCAGCTTTATTATGAACAGTGAATGCTGTTTAAAAGACTAAGGGTTAGTGTGAAAGACAATATCATGGAATTTCATTACAAATTATTATACTCTGATAATGTTTTGCATAAAACTTGCCATAAAAAGCCAAGCACCACACCTACAATTTAGCAAACATGCTGTCTTAACTTACATAGATATATAACCAAAACTGAACAGTCACACTCTCACACAAAGTTATTCTACTTATCTATTTTCAGAATTACAACATAGGATCCATGATGTGACCTCTTTAAATTTGCAGTTATGTTTAAATAATAAATAATGAAGTGTCAAGGAAGCATCATGACCTTGCCTCGATCAAGAGCTGAGTATAAGCCATAGCTAAAAGGCAGTGCAAACAAGAACTGAATGTAATAAATATCAGTATGGGCCATGGATCAACAAGTAACAGGAGAACAACACCTGAAACTGCTGTAAATACCCTGATACTGCCAGTAAATGATTTGATCAGTGGTCTGTAGCCCCTCAACACACAAATACAAATACACACAACACACAAATGGAGGAATATCAGTTAGAGGTCTAATGCCATGCTGAACTGCTGCCCAGAGCCTGAAACAGTTTAAATGAATACTGCATTCTACCTTTGACCCAGTTCACCTGTGCCAAACCACTGCAGTGCTAACTGGGACAGGTCAGTTAACTTTCTAGATGTGTCTGCTTACATGTGCAAGAAGCTTCCCTAACACAGTCCATTCCTCCTTGCTTGGTCCACTAACAACTTGAGCACAATAGCACCACATTGTTTGGTGTACAACTCCCCTTCCCACCATCACAACACTGTTAGAATCTTCTCAAAAAACGCTAGCATTTTATGTTCTTCATTATAAAAATAACATATGCAAAAATAAAAGCAAGCATTTAGACTTTACTGTGTTCCCTAAAACACTAAAGTAAGAAAATTAATTTTAAAGTCAGACAACCACCAGAACATAACTTCTATTCCTTAGCCTCCCCCCCTCCAATTCCCCTCCTTTCCAAAGACATTTAAGGTGTTTCTACAGAAGAAACATTACTAATCTTCTATTATAGCAGAAAAGAGATGAGCTCCATCATATCAGTCAGATGAAGCCATTGGACTCTAGGTCAAAAACACCACCTTAAATATCAGTCAGATACAAGAAGACAGTCATTGTGATTTTAAAAATAAATAAATAAAATATTTCTGAATGCAATATTAACATTGCTACATTGCTTAATTAGGAAGAATAATTCAAATTATGTTGGCAAGAACAAGAGAAAAACTCCATCAATGTAAATCAGAATAAATACATATCTGAACAAAAACACCAGCCTGAGTTAATGGAGGTAGCTAATATAGTAAGTAAACTACCACATAATGTTCAGTTTTAACCATTCAAATGTTACACTACCAACAGACCAGCTTTCACTTTTCTGTAATATTCTAATGTTTCACATACAACAGATGGCAAATAGAAAAAAAAAAAAAAAAAGGAAAAAAAGGAAGAAAAGATAAAAAAAACACTTTGAATATTGTTGTGGGTTAGCCCTGCAGGCAGCTAAGCACCACAAAGCTGTTTGCTCACCCCGCACCAGTGAGATGGGGAAGAGAATCGGAAGAGAAACTCATGGTCTGAGAAAAAGATAGTTTAGTAGGACAGAAGAAGAAGAGAACATAATAAATAATAATATTATTAATAATAATATTAAAAGAATACACAAAGCAAGTGATGCACAGTGAAATTGCTCACCACCAACTGACCTATGTACAGCCAGTCCCCGAGTAGGAGCAGCCCTCACCCCAGCCAACTCCACCCTTTTTTATTGTTCTGCATAATGCCATATAATATGGAATATCCCTTTGGCCAGTTTGTGTCAGCTGCCCTGATTGCGTGCCCTTCCTGCTTCCCCAGACTCTTCACTGGCTGGGCAGTATGAGCAGTTGAAAAGTCTTTGATTGAGTGTAAGCACTGCTCAACAGCAAAACATCAGTGTGTTATCAGCATTATTCTCATTCTAAATCCAAAACACGGCACCATATCATCCACTAGGAAGAAAACTAATTCTATCCCATCCCAAACCAGGACAAATATAATCTTGCAATGAATGCACTGATCTGTGGCAGACTACAGTTCAAACAGCCCTGAGTTTGCCTTCTGTACGAGGTGAGATACTTTCTCACCATGCTGAGACCAAACCCAGTCCTCAGGACCTTGGATAGGGTCTGGTGAAGCTCTGATGACGTCACAACAATTCCTGCTACTATTTGATCATTAAACAGAGCATAAGGACTCTGTTTAGAGCATACTGCTTATGTGAAAAGATAATGGACTGTTTTAACACACACAGCTCGAAAAACATAGCTGAACTGGCATAAACTTGAGGTCATTCATACCTTGTTTTTTTACAGTCACATAAAGAAAGCATTATAGTCTAAGATTGCGCTATATATATGTATTACACATATTGAAGTATACCTGTGCAAGAATATTGTAAAAATACTCCCTTAGAACACTTTAGCTCTGCTGTACAGGAATCAAAGCATTACCTTTGAACTGCAGCACTGTTGTCCTTCAAGGTTAAAAATATTTCTTTCACTGTTTAAGATTAAATCAAAAAAGTCAAACTATCAAATGAACACAAAATAAAATTAAGCAAATGTACAAAAGGAACTAGAATTATACTTCCATTAAGAACATCATGGTTTTAATGGAAAAAAAAATCCACTTCCTTAAAGATGAGTGTAGGGTAATGTTATCAAAGTTAGGAGAAAAGAGTTCATGGAAAGGGAAAGGGGAAATCAGAATCAGTATAGTAAGCTTATCTTAAAAAGGAAAGGAAGAGAAAGGAAGAGGAGAGAATGGGAGGGGAGAGAAAAGAGAAAAAAGAAAAGAAAAAAAAAAAAAAAAAAAGAACTGTGGACTAAGATTGTTTGAAAGGTGTTCCAGTGCCCCCCTCTCAATGGCAAAACTATTCAAATTTATCATAAAGAAATTAAACGTAGTTGTAAAATATTTCATCTCTTCACCGCCACCAAGAAAAAAAAAAAAACAACAAAAAAAAGCTATTTTAACATTAAAACAATTGTGATTTTATTGAGCCAGTTAAAATTGTTATTCTTAAAGTCAATGTAAACCTCCAATTTAAACCTCCAATTATCACGTAGATAACATGCGTTTAAGAATAGGAGATTTTTTTGCTGATGTTCACTGCAACAAATCAACGTAAAACTAAAAAATATATGTATTTATTTTAGAGATGCTCTTAAAAATAGGCTTAAAAAATATTATTTGGATCCACCTGCAGGCCATTTCAGCAAGATTGCAGCTGAGGGGATGAGACAGCGAGGAGACCCATTCAAGCTGATCCAATTTAGATATGCAAATTCTATCTTGTGTGTTTGAAAAGAACATTATGGCACAGCATAATTTGCACCTTGAGTTCCAAAGAATAATATTTCTAATCTAATGAAAACATGCTTCCATTGTTCATTTTCCCACTCTCCAGCTTTGGTCCAATCTACTGCTCTCCTACCTATTTAAACCATTTGTTTGTTTTGTTTTCTCCACATATAAAACAATTAACTAACATTAAGAAAATGAGAAGGGAAAATAGAAATGTATTTATTATTGCAGTTACCTAAAAAAGGCAATGCTACAAGTGCCTGACTGATATGTGATACAGTGTGTAATAGTGATGGGCCTAAAATAAGCCCTATTGTAGGTTAAATGAAGTAAGCAAAGTTTAAGATCATGTGCCTGACATAGTGCCCTGATAGCTTATTTTTATTTTTTTTGGTTGTTCCAAATAGTGATATTTGCTTAATGATAATCTTCTGCCAAAATATACTTCTTTTTTCTTTTCTTTTTTTTTTTTCTATCAAAGTGAATGGAACAATGCTGAGAATTGTTTTTGGCCAACACTGGCCAAAAACATTTTACTTTTATTTCTTCTGATTCAGCAGTATTATTAACAAAGAACAAGACAGTATGTCTTATGATTCACGAACATACATATTATCTTAAAAAGAAATAGCACAGCTGAACTACCATGAACACTGTTGAGCATACAATAGACTCAATGCTTCAAAGTAAATTTTCTTCTCAAAGCTGCAGAAGAAACACTTATTATCCTCCCTGCAAACAAATCTAAAGCATATGTTTTTATAATAACAAGCAACAATATATCTGAGTGAATATGGCCAGGAAAACATTTAAAAGGAGATTCACAGAGTACTTTTTTTTTTATTATTATTTTTTATTTTTTTATAATACAGAGTTGGACAGAAAATGCTTTTCTCTTTAAAGAAGATCAGGGCTGTGTTAAAGCTCCAAAGAATAGAATATTTTAAAACATTGAATGAGAAATGGCATATCTGATCCTGTAAGGAACAGTCAGAAATCAAATCCATTTTGGAAGAAATATCTAAAAGATTAATATACATTTAAAGTCATATTGTAGCAAACTAAAATGTTAAGTATAGTCTCAGAATTAGAGCCTGTACTCAAGAAACACTTATCAATCCTCTCGCTATCATACAATTATGTAATTTTTAAAGCATACAGAAACATACTGTAATTTATGTGGACTGACTGATTTAAGTGGAAATTAAAATTTTGAAGTCACTGAAAAATTACTTGATGTTCATAAAAATGCATTCCAGGTATGCCCTGAATTAAAAAGGTGCAGAGTGCAGTTTCACTGTTTTGATTTAAGAAACATATTTTGGGGTAAATTCAACCTTTTTGTTGAACCCCTCTCACTTAAGACAGACTCTCAGGTCTTTTGTTAACCTGTAATTACAACAGGTTAGTTGTAATATTCAGCTCCCATGAGGATAAGCAAATAACAAGCTCTGTTCTAATAAAACCTCAGAATCTCATTTGTTTCATGGACATAAAACTTACCTATTCCTTGCTTTCATTGACTCTGTTCATGGTTTTGGCAAAATAACCAACACTACATATTATTGAAAATTACATTTACAAGTCCTTTGCCTGTTAATGCAACTATATCTAACTGATATTCTATCAACACAGATTATAAAAACAAGCAAACAAGCAAAACCACACACCAACAGAAACCCAACACAACAGGAGCAAGGCTTCAGCAGTGAATTGCTTCCAGGCCTCCAGCACATGTAGTTGGTCAGACTGACAGTTTAGTAAAAACATAGTTCTTAAACTGCAAGTACAAAGTAGGAGAGATGGGTAGCCACAGAAATCTGGAACCTCCAGTTTCTAGGACCATGTCTGCCACCATTACAAAGCTTCTTATTTATTTAGAAAAGATAAAGTATTTTTGTAATATATAAATTTCACGTCAAACTGCAATTGGAAGAAGGAACAGCAAATAAGTGGTTAATACACTGAAAATTAGCTTAATGGAGGACTCCTCCTAAACTCTCCATCCAGAACAATAACTGGAATAGTCCCAGTGCTGATGTTAGTGTGAGTTGGCACAGATTCCCAATCAGGAAATCAGCACAGGAAAAGTTCAAGGCTTATGCTTGTGCTATCCAAAACAGAGAAGTCACAAAAATAAGTTTGCAACAGTAAGTTTTCACCAGCCACCACACAGGAACGACACTTGGTTTGACACGTGCTGAGCTACCCTGACCTGTGCTGAGGAGAGAGAGCTGAGGGGCACAGGGGGTGCTGGAGGATGCCTGGAAGCAGGACAGCTATTATGATAGCTTCAAAAATCTCATGTTCTTTTGTGCTTGGTTACAAATTGCTTAGTGGTTGTTTAATAAACATACTAGGAAAACAGAGGAAATTAAATTATTTCAGAAGTCACAAAGCCAGACACAAATTTTCATACTACAAAAGGAGGCAGAGGAGCCAAGTTGTGAGAGCACCCGATACAGATGGGGTTAAAGAAGACACTTGACATCTCTTTGAGTCAAGAGTACTTAGCCATATTTGCGGTGAGAACCATTCCCATCTATCAGCAGCATCCTTCAACTGCTACCCTATGCAATTTCTGTGGCTATGGTACAAGATTTTTGAAAATAAAAAACCTTTGGAGGATTAAGAAAGTAAAAAAAATTTTTTTTTTTGTTCATTTGTTTTGCGCATATGCTAAACTTTATAAAATGAAAGAAAAGTTTCAAGACTTTTTAGTCAAGGTAAGAATTCAGAGACACCAAAATATCACAATATTTTTTCTGATATCCTTCTGAAAGTAACTTAAACAAAGAATATAGAGGGATTCATATAACAAGAAAATAATTCTTATTAATATCATAGTCATTAAGGTTGGAAGAGACCTTCAAGATCATCCAGTCCAACCATCAAGTATCGATACCTCTCAAAGTGTGCAAAACTACCAATGTAAATCTTCAATATATACCTTGACAAATACTATTTAAAATTCAGTGCTCTGAAAGATTTTGCAAATATTTTTTGTTTGTTTTTAAGACTCTAATCGCAAGTTAAAGTTTTATTAATTCATAACATAAAGTGAAACCAAATTACAATTCACTATTTACTATATATACTAAAATGTGATTTTATTCATGACAGAAAGGATACAGAAATAGGTACTGTTAAAGCAAAATATAATTGATATAATAAACTATTTAGCACTGTCACATGCTTTTACTATATATAAACATACTCTGTACTGGAAGAAAAACCTTTAGCTAATTTATAGTCAAGCATATCTTTGCTTCTTGGTCATTTATAAAGCCTAGGAGATATTTTAGCAAAATACTACATGATACTACGATAAAATTTGTATTTTCCTATTAAGATACTTTCCTGCTATAATTTAGTTTATACAATGACAAGTTAATTCTATAGGGTAATTATGTTCACCAACATCCTTTTACAATTAACACTTTCCTTTCCTTCTTTAAATATAACATACATTTCCTTTTAAATATGCTTTCCAGGAAGATTAACAGATTAACTTCCTGCAGATATTTTTCATTGTGCCAGTATGGGTGTAGGAGTGGGTGAGATCCAAGTTTTCAGAACAAATTGTTTGGCAGGAAACAAACTCCTCAACCAAGTTAAATGAGAGCATACTTACATAAATTGATGCAATAATAAAGTTTAAGTAACAAAACACCAAAGCACCATTAGGGATTAAAAAACTTCTCTGGGCAATTTCACAGACACACATATGTTATTTGTCTGTAGAAAAATAATGGAAAGAAGTGAATGCACAAGCTGATGGATTTTTCATGAATTTGTATTCCAAATGTTTGTGTCCCAAAATATACCATGCATGTGTTTTGAGTCAAAGCTTTTACTCACTTCAATTTTTCCTGTCATTTAAAAAATGGTGTTTTAAGAGTAAATCTTGGATAATCTTAAAATTGTCATTTTACAGGTAAATCTCAAAATCTTTCCTTAAACTGCAGGGAGAGATACTTCTGCCAGGTTGAAAGACATTTGAGTTAGGTACATCAAAACTGTTGGTACAGTTACTATTTCTACATTTCACCTGACTCCTGATTTTGACTAACTGTTCATCAATTCAGAATAACTGCTCACCACCGCCTTTCAAATCTACCAGATTATCCAGGCATCACAACATTCTCAGTCCTGTAAATATTTGCAATACTGTATAGTCTCTGTTTTGGTGATTAACAATCCATAAAGAGATTTTAAGCAAAGCTATCAGATTAATCTAGAGGGGCTTTACATCCAGTATGCCAGACTGAGTCAGACAGTTTCAGTTGTGAGGCAATGATGCAGCCACAATATCTGAACTAAGGCACTGAATTTTTAAAAACCCAGGGGAGTTACAGCCCCATTTAGTCCATCTGTGATACAGTATGGGAGGAAAAGCAGCAAGATTTACTTTGTATTTATCTACAAAACATGTTGTCAAAAGGCAATTTTCAGTACACAAATAACAGTATTATTTTTGGAATGTACATAAAACATCTGGAATACACTTATTTTCAGCAGAAACAATATTTACACATCCTGACAGAAAGTACTTTCAAAAATAGCATTTGTTCAGTCTGTGTAACATTTGAGACCAATAGTTTTCATTAGAGCTGACTGTACATTTCTTCTATAATGGAGCCACAAAGGTGTGCCCTTTTATAAAGGAGCAGAGCAGTTCTGGCCACTCCAGGATAAGACCTCCGGGGCTGCAGCAGTCATTCAGCCCCAAGTTCAAGCTTGGCTATTCTAGGATTGCACTAGCTTCTGACTCTGTTTCTGCATTCCTCCTTGCTTTTACACTATCACTGGGTTGAACATATAGGGTGGTTGCACCCAGATTTAGGAAGAAGGACTTTACACTACTCTCCAGCCATAAACAACTTTTTGCCATACTACTGGGGCAGTGAAGGTTTATATGACCCCGGCGGCAATCTGACCCATCTGGCTATAATTTTCAAAACCCTATGAAAACAGAATAGTGCACAATAATTTGCACATAATTAACTTGATAGTTATCCACCTACCATGTCCACATTTCTGCATGCAATGGGCAAACCTGAACTCCTCCATTAACATATAACAGAACTTAATATGCACATCACTTTTTCTAATGCAAAGCAGGGCAAAACAAGTATTTCATTTATTTAATTAATGTAGTTCAACTAGAGAAATGCACCAGATACATTTTTCAATTTTGCAATAAACTTGAAACTTAAGCTGTTATGCTAATATTAGCAAAGGTCATGAACTTGAAACATTTGCTAGTCAAATGTGACTGATGTTTTAGTTTGTCTGTAGCAGGATGACAGAATGCTTTTAAAAAAGAAGACACAGTAAACACTACAATTTGAGCTACTCTACCAATACTGAGGCAACTGTGGTGTGCTTAAGTTGGCTGCTTAGATGATGGTGGCTCTAATATCCAGCAAGCTTAAGTAACTACAAACACATGCAATTTGGGGGGGGGGGGGGGAGGGGGGTGGCAGTATTATTCTCGACTGGACTTATTTAATGTCACATCCCAATGTTGATCATTTTGACCAGGACCATTTTTACCATCAATAATAGATCTTCTAAAAAGAAGATAAAAAAAATGACAGCTGAAATAATATGATTTTTGTGGAACACCTTAAAATTACCTCATAGTGTTGTTTATTCTTAGTTATTTTGAATAAAATGGGTGATATTTTTAGAGGACTACTTCATACATGTCATCACAGGCTTTTAAAATTTACTGAATTGTTTTAAGAGCTGTAAAGAACTCTGAGGATCAAGAAAATGTTCAATTATTAGAGAGATTAGTCTGCATACACATCAGATATTTTCCCTCTGAGATACAGCTCTCAGCAGACTGATGTTTGGATTGACTTTTAAACCTGCAAGTTCATTGATGACCAGCAGCTATAAACAATGCAACATCAACAGCTAGCTTGCACAAAATGCCTTTTTTTTTATTATTTTATTATTTTCTTTTGGTGGAGTTTGGGTTTTTAACCTTTTTGGTTGAAGAAAGAAAAAAAAAAAAAGTTGACTAAAGTTTGGCTTTTTTCTGCGTATTTTTCTTCTCATGACTCGGATTTTTCTGTCATTTAGTTCAGGTTCTTCAAAGACTTCTTTTTTTAACAGAAATATAAGAATTATTCTGATACTCGTAAATGACTCTATCAGCTATTTCCAACAACAGAAACTTTGAGATATCTTTTACAAGGCTAGGATCATTCACTAGCTTTTCTCTCAGTACAAAGTAAATGAGGGCTCTTAGCTTAAAAGGTACTTTTGTATATTTTCAATTAATATTTTGAAGAGCAGAAAACATGCACCCCTGCACTTGAAGTCTGCTAATACTTAGAACTCTGGGACAAGCTTGCTGGGGACCAACCCATGCACCAACAGTAAGCTTAACTTGCCATTTCTACAGGAGTAACTGAAATTTCAAAACAGGACTTAAGATTTTTCTTTTATTAATTATTATTATTCTATATCTTATACAAATTCAATAGATGTTAAGAGACATTTCACTCTGAAATCTGATAAAACTTTAGGAATAACATGATGTATGGAAATGTGTAAGTTTTAGTCCAGCTGAAGTGCTCCCTGTCTAAAGAACTTCCATGTATTTCTGTTTTCCTTGCTGGAAACATACACTTAGATTTGATTCAATTCTCTAATCTTATAGAGACAGACATTTCCATTGATGATAGCACTCTATTTCTAAGAACCTAGCACTGTAAGTCAAACATTCAAATTCTCACATTTCCTCTTTAATCGTACTTATGAAGGAGAGCTCAGATATAAAGGTGACTAGAGACAGGAGAAATATGGGAACTGAAGATCCTCAATTGTTTGATTTTAAAGACTAAAATCTGTTATCATTTCTATTAAAAGTGTATTTAGTGTCACTTGAATGACCCAATACCTATATCCACATGAAATGAAATCAAAAATATTTCACAAGCACAGGAAGTGGTTAAATGTCTGTGTTTGTTTGGGTATTTGATTTTTTGTTTGTTTGGTTTTGGTATTGGTTTACCTCTGTTTCTTGCATGGAACTTCATGAAAAAAATAGGTGGTTTGCACCAGTCAGTGTTTCTCCTCAGTATCCATGATATTGTATTACATTATAGTTTAGCTTTACTTAGGATAGCCAAATACTTTACAGACACCTTGTTTGCAAACCCAAGTCCTCTAATTATTCTACACTGTAACAAACACCTCAAGAATGCTGACCATGCACAAATAACCAATTTTAGTAATCTTTCAGTCTTTGGTAATTTGAATTTATGGGTTGCAGTTTAAGAAATTTATATGCAAGAAGATTCTATTGTCTTCAATGTAATAATAAAGAGCTGGGAATAAATTCAAATTCACTGTTGTGAAATCTCCTAATCAAGATCACTAGTGATATTTTTGTCAAGTGTATGTTATATAAAATGTGAGAGTTCTAAGCTATAAATGACTACAAGAGCATGGCTCTTTTGACTGCTTACAACTCTTACTGACTCATTAGAATTAGAGGTAACTTTAAGTTACAACGTAGTTCTATAACCTCTAAACAGTTCCATCAATAAATAAGAGCACATATAAATTAGAATGGAATTATGTAAATCTACTATTTTACCAAGAGTTTTTGTTTGTTTGTTTGTTTGTTGTTTTGTTTTAGTTTACTGTGTCAGAAAAAGAAAAGTGAGATTGCCCAAATATAGCATTATGTTACTGCAAAATATTCTTGGAGAATTCTCACACTTTTATCATATTGTTGTCTTAATATCTTTAATTTCGTTATCAAGAGTGCTAGGCAGGCATGAAAGTGAATGGAATATATATCCTAATCATGAAAGACAGAATGATGCTTCAAATTACTGATAAAAAGTAAAAAATAATATATTACCAGACAATTTATTTTAAGAGCTACTGGCAGAAAAAAAAATATATAAAAAAAATCAAACTCCATAAAAATAGCTCTTGCTAGTGATGGAACATGTATTTGTAGCTCTGGCTTATATGATTCAGTCATAGAAAATATAGAGATGTACAATAACTGTGTGCAGAACACATTAAAAGAAGTGTTTGCCATCTAAAAATCAGAAGTCCACATAATTAATTTACAGTCCATGTAAACAATATACTGAAAATGAGGAAGATTTAATTTCACTACAAACATCCATAGACATGTTTCTTATCAAGATTCGGCTATCATACTGTTCATGTGATCTTGTTTCATGTAGGAAAACAGGCAAAAAATTATACATCTAATTTTTGAAATACAGTAAGAAGCAAAAAAATATTAGTAAAAAGTGAAATAAGAGAACTCATGCTTAAATTGAATATATATATATATTTATATGCATATAGTAGGCTTGGAAGCAAAAAAAAAAAAAAAAAGGTGTAAAGTTTACAGACTAATTTTCTGTAATATCCTTCCCTATAGTTGGAGAAATATATATATATACACACATATATATGTTACATTTCTCAATTATTGCCCTGAAAACTGTATATAAATGCATGTTTATTATATGTAAGCTTCTCAGAGAGTCTAGTTGGCAGATACTGAAGCCAAGGCTAATCACTAAGAAACAAGAAGAAATATTATCTGAAATTAGATCCTTCTAAAAAGCATCCTGAGAAGTGGCATTCTCAAATGTTGCTAACTTATGAAGATAAATAAAAGCTCAAATCTGTGGAAAATTACTGCTGGCCTGTCCTTCACAGTGTAGCTGCCTTACTTCCAAAAACTGGCAGAATAACTAAGAAAAAAACACATAAGAGTAATAATAAAAAAAAAGAAGCTTGCAAAAATAATTTAAAGCATGCTACAGCTGTAACATGAAGATGCTACTTCAGATTAAACAAGATTCCACAGAAATCTTTTTGTTTGTTAACACTTCCCTGAGTTTTTCAGTTAAAAGTTTTGAGTTAAATCCTTGCAAAAAAATATTCTCCACCTCCAATGGGCCTTCATCACGATTTTCTTAATTCATTAACAATTCCAGCTATTTGCAAAAGCTTTGTTATTTTATGCATAGTTAACAACCTTACACATGTACGAATATGTATTTTGCTTAAAATCACAACTTTCAGATCATGATTCAGGAGGAACAGCAGCACAGTAAGAAGCTGAACACTGAGGTCACTGAAAGAACGCATGCAATGACTTTTGGGACACATGGCAATGTCTGAGGGTGACAGGGCATATGATACCACCAGACAGCATGTTTTGGTGAACACCTGATGCTGGCACTACACCAGGAGCAGATCTCAACAGCAAGACAGAATATTCCCAGTGGTGAAAGAAAGCAGCTCTAGGCATTTCCCTCAGCCAGGCTGAACATCCCCCATCTCAGCTGGGTGCATGAAACACTTGACAGCTCTGGTTACATCAACCATACACGTCGTCCCTTTCAAACTTCCTGACGTAGATAGGATTAAACTTCATGCCAAAGTACATGACTTGACACATTACTTTTAATGGCAAGATGACAATTCATTTGTAGTGGGAGATTAAATGCATTTAATGGTGCAATAATTCAGTATGCAAATCTAGTCTCAAATCATGACCTGTGCATATAAGTGCACTGACAGTATTTACAGCAAGCCAAGTCTCAGGCACCCAGCATTCCTGCAAGTTACGGAATAAGCATTTGGATTTGCAAATTCCAACACAAACTGTATAAAACTGGGACCAAAATAATTAGGAAACCACATTATACTATTTAATTTATACATATACATATTATATTATATATATATATGTATTTCCCTCCTGATGACTATTCTGAATACAAACATGAACTGATTCCATAACTAGGAGTGCTACCACTGCTAGTTGGTTTTGGAAACAAAATTTCCATGGACTTTCCATGGATCTGGTAACACTAAAAAAAAAAAACATACCATGAGAGAACACCGGAAAACTTTCCTTTACTCTCTGACACAACACCAAAACCATATCTAAAATCTTAAAACAATAATTACATCTCATATAATAAAGTAGTTCAGAGTGTTAAAATGCCTTCTTTAAAGATAGCAGAGGTAAATCAACTGATTCAATGAGTGCCTCATCACTTGGGGTTTACATTCTTTTATTCTATCTATTCAGCAAAAGAGTAGGTAAGAACATTATCCTTGAATTCTACAATCCTTTGTTTTGCTGCCTGGTATGGAAGCTTGAGTTACTGGTGCCCAGAAGATATTAAAAAGGACTTTTCATAGGTGGAATCATCATGCATTAAGACAAACACTCACAGCCCTAACCAGTCAGTCAATGTCTTGTACTTTTAATGAATAAATTAAACTAACTGTTAGCTGCTTCAATTGTACATTTTGAACTGCACCTAAAACTACCTACTTGCTCCACAAAATTAGAAAGGATACAAGCACTTCAACACTTTGATATGACTAAATCTAAATGAACTATGACTGAATACTAAATGAAAACACCATTGGAAGACTTTCCTTCATTTGTCTTTTACAATTTATAGTAAATTCAGACTGTTTGTCAACTAAAGTTTTTAAAGAGATAGAGGACCCTACTGTCCATTTGATGCAACAAAAACAACACTTATGGCAGCTACCAGAATCCCATTGCTTATTTTCAGTAAGTTGCTTAAGATCTATTACAATGTAGATTTTTTTTAGAATGTATCGCACACATGGCATTAATACTACAAACCATACAAAAGATCTCAATACTTTGATTTTTTAAAAGGCTAAATTCAACAAATGTCAATGTCCAAATTATTCTAAAAGTTAAAAGGCAAACAGAAATGCTTTTTTTTTTTTTTTTTTTTTTTTTCCAAAAGTTAGTAGTTTATCAAGGAAATTCCAACAAGTGTAAAAAGAAAGTCTCAGTTATTCTGGGTACATTGGCAACAATTTTAAAAATATAAATTATATAAAAATATTTGGTTTCTAAAAATATTTTATTCATACTTCCTGTAAAACTATTTCTCTAAAGCTTTCTTAATGGGAGACCGTTTAGGAAAATGGAACAGAATCATTAATCAGTACTTTTCTCCTCTAGCTCCAAAATGCCAGCTAAGGGTTAGTGCTATTTATGAGAGTTGGGGGTCACTACCCAAGCCTGCATTTATTATATGCAGGATAGGCTACAGCTAGAGAAAACTACTTGGCTTTTGTTAGAAAGAAATCTTTCACGCACATATCTGTTCCATCGTATCTGCACAGAACGTTCTGAAACAAAGGAAAAGTTACACAAGCCAGTCTGACCTGCAATTTGAGAGTTCAAAGATAAACAGCACTTTTCAGCATAAATCAGTCAACTATACAATGCATATGATTTTTTTTCTCCATTAATGAAGTGCTTGAATTTTCATTTTACTATGTTGGGAAGAATGGACACAATTTTCTCGCAACTATTTCAGAAAGTACATTCATTTTGATGGAAATGTGCAATATTTTACTGCCTGCGGGAGTTCTGTGGTACATATCTTGAAAAGGATTCATCATTCCCCATTGTTGATATCTACATTTCCAGTATACTTCATTATAGTTAATAAAGATCTTGTCAATAAGATAGATACAATTTATCTTGCCTGGAAGTATGTAAAAGCTGTCAGAAGAATCCAGTTCTAAAATATCAAAACATTCTTTGTCTACAAAAGAGAGAACCCACTCAGCTACAGATACCTGTATCAGATTAAGCCCATATTCTCTGGCTTTCAGATTTGGAATATTATATCCCTTCCTTCTACAAAAATCAAATAAATAAAAATGAAATTTATTTATATGTTAATTAAGGTTCTTTAACACTTCAATTTAAAAACCACTCTACTCCCAGTTCTTACTTATTATGTTTCTCACAACCTTCCTTTTCAGCCAGTCATCTGTCTGGACTGGGAAATGTTTACAAACCTGTGACCATAAACATGCACGTTTCCAACATCTTGAACCTTTTCTATGCTTACAGTTTGAAATACAAATATAGACAGCTTGGTAGGCAAAGAACAGAAGAGACTGTACAACCTTTTAAGAGAAACAGAACTCTGATGAAACAGTTTGTTTGCTATCCATCCCTCTATGTGTGGTAGCACAGCTACCTTCAAATATGAGTTAGAACAAATAAAATGAAAATAGGCCCAGGTTCTACTACTCCCTCTCCTTGCTGCTCTGATCCAACAGCCCTGCAGCCCTGTAAATGTGGGTACCACAACCAAGCAAACATGCTCTGAAGCCAGGCTGAAATGCAGATTCGAGAATTGGGGGCTTGGCTACATATATGTATGTATGCATCTGTCAAGGTAGCAATTTTAACTATTTTAACTGAAGTCTCTACTGCCATACCTTAGGTTCTGTCTGATAGCCTAAGTGTATGCTGCAAGATATTTGTCATTGATGAACCACTCATGGCAATCAAATCTGATTCATAACATTTATGAAAAAAAAAAAAAAAAAAACATCACTGTAAAAAAAGACAATAGTAATATTTAAATAAATAAAAATCAAACACCCCAAATTGACAAAATGCCAGAACTGGAACTTCAACATTGCTTACTTTTTCCCCTACACAGCATCTGAATCATAGAATCATAAAGTTTGGAAGAGACCTTCAAGATCATCTGGTCCAACCATCACCTACTACCAATATCACCCACTAAAACATGTCCTTATCTTTGTCTACATGCAAGATATCAGTCCCCCTGGATTTTCACAGGTTACTAGGGTTCAGAGTTCCAGAAGACTTTTCTGGGTTATTTCAAAACCTTAAAACTCACTGAAGAAGTATTTCCAAATTATTAAATATGATCCATTCTCTAGTGCGCACCTCTCAGAAATACATGTACTTTAACAGAAGTTTTTTGCACCCAATATTCATTTTATCTTCTGAAGTGATTTCTACATTTTACACCTTGTAATAATAAGATTGTTTTTGATGAAATAAACAGATTTTTTTTGAAAGTTTCCTCAAGCATTGTTAATATGACCTTTTCTACATCTTCTGCTCTTCTGCGCCCTTTTAAGCTCTCAACGTCAATCACCAAGAATTCTTCTAGTATCAATTTCACAAAGAACACAGCTGTCAGCCTTTCTACTAAAAGCTGACTTCTAGTCTTTCCTGTACTATTTCACAGCCAGAGACTGAACTAATCTTGATCAGACTGAGAGCTCATTTGTCTGCTCTGATTCCCTAAGTCTGCTCTAGAGTCAGTGCTTTCACCAGTCAAGAACACAGGATCTTTCTCAAAACATGATCTGCACTTCTTGTTCCTAGATTCATCATTTTGACTTTGGTTATATCAAGTCATACACTGTCTACATAAAATCCATATTACCAGCCAGTGCAGATTATTCCTGGGGCTGCTCTGTTCAACCACTCTAAAGAAATGTTATCAACTGCAAATTTCAGGGGCATTGATTTTGAAACTTAGCGGCAGTCTACTGAGAAAAACAAAAAATATCCGTGTTTACTAAAGCAGGATTTTTTCAAGAGAAACTCCACAATACAGTAATATTCCCAGGTATTTCTTTTTGAAGTGTGATGACCAATAATAGTTTTTTTTGGTCCTTTTAATGGATTTTTCTTCACACATACTAATGTGGAGTGCTAAACTTAGAATTTCACAGGGGACTTCATCAAGTGTCTGATCAAAGCCTTACTCATTATATTCATCTTTATCATGTCGTGTGAATCGTTACTAACAGAAATGAAATATCTTTCAGTCTTTTATGAGAGCAGTTTTTATATATCAGCAATGATATTTTTTGGTAACAGATTTTCAAAACAAGTTTAGTTCCAGCCATGAAGAACCACTGAGCCAAACTCCAGAAAAGAAACACAGAGGAAAATAAGTTAACCTATCAAAATTGTCAGATGGGGACAGTGAACTGCATCACTTAAGATTCATTTAACATCTTAACTAATAATTAGTTTGTAAAAGAGGAACCAGTTTGATAAATAAGGTTAGGCAAGCAAAAAATACTTCCAAACTAAAAGATCCGTGCAAGAAATACAGAAGTATCTGAGATACTATAAGGAATTTATTGACAGAAGAAGAATCTTTTTTAGAAGAAATGAAGACTATGTTTCTTTGATAATGAATGTGAATGAACAGCAAAAGAAAAAAAAAATACAATTTTGCATTAGGTAGGGAAGTAATGCACCTGAAAAGTAACAGAGTGAGAAATGCATTGGCACTATAAAAAAATAAGCAAGCAAATAACAAGCAAGCAAACAACATTCAATCATTTGAACCCTCCCACCAGCTCCACTCTCCATATGAAAAAGACAACCCAAACCCTATTTTTCCTAAATTTCTACCTTTCCTATGGAATGACAAAATAAAATGACTGAAGGTTCCATAAAAATAAAAAGATGACTTTTGGAATGTTTCTTTAATGTGTTTAGAATGCTTTGCAATTAAAAAATTAGCCTTAAACATATAGTTTATGGGACTAATGCTTGCACTCCATATTATTTAACAATTTCCATTGAAAGACCATATCTTAATTGATTATTATTCTCCCAGTTTTAACTAATTCAATCTATCTATTCCACAATCAAAAACATCACTTGGCATGACTCTTTGGGTGATGATTTTGGGGTTATTTTGCCTGGATATTATATTTTTGGAGTGGTGAACTAACAAGACATAAGCTCTGGAAAAGAGAAAAATTAAAATAAACAACTGAAAAAATCACTTAAAAAAGGACTACACTGATATTCTTTCAAGCTAGAACAGCATGAACTTTAGCAAGTAGAAAGTGTCTAGCACCAGAGAGACACCTCTTGACCTACTCAAAGTAAGAAAAGAATGCTCAGAAATATAATAAAGTTTTAAAAATCACAAGTCACACAACTCCCAGCAGAGAGAGCAATTGGAGAGCACTGATCAAAGATTTCTTTACACCAATCATGTGTTACCCTGTCTGTCAGATTAATTAGGCAGGTGCCATCCTGCCAGCATGAGAAGCCTTGCTACAACGGCCAAGCATAGACATTCTTGGCAATTGCTGCTCTCACTACAAAGTGCACCTGGAGCAGCTGCCTCCATGTTCCCAACACTGCCTCCAAAAGGGCACATGATGGCAAGGAGCAGAAATAAATTGTTATAAAACACTGTTATGTAAAGAATTGGACAAGAAAAACTTCAAAAGAAAAGAAAAGAAAAGAAAAGAAAAGAAAAGAAAAGAAAAGAAAAAGATAGGATTGAGAATTAGGAGGAGGAGAAAGACTGCGAGTGATACCAGCATTGGTAGTTCAGGACTGCAACTGCCAAATCCTACCTAAAATGACATGGTAAGATAAAGTGTCATATACCCTCAGGGCACACCTTCCAAAACTTTCAGCACCACAATCTACTAAAATAAGATTACATAGTGTTTAAACTATGTTTAAAATTCTGTACAATATCTCCAAACTTCTATTTAATTCACTTGAAACATGCATGAAATTGTGCTCTCATACAATTTCTCTCAATAACAAAACCCACTTATGCTCCATTTTTTAAAATATAGAAAATCACCTTTCAAATATATATGGAATTTTTTATCAGCATTTATAGCCTTATCACTATGGTTATAATACTATTACACTTGAGTCTTGTACTTTGTTACTAAATTAAAACAATTCTAGCAAGCAGCCCAAATATTATACCTTTGGAAAATTCTGAGAAGATGTCCTAGATCATTGCACATTAGTTTTAAAAAAGAAAAATAATGTCCAGTTTCAAAAGCTTGCAGTTCTGGAAAGTAAAATCTTTAACTAGTCTCAGATTTCTGGGCATATTAAACACGCAGTTTTGGATTCTCTCCCTAAACAATACAATGCACTATGTCCTTGGCTCTGCCCTCAGCTACATGAAGATATACTCTGCACAAAGCTGTACAGAGTTGTACATAATCTGAAGACAAAGCAACTTTTCTGAAAGCTGCTTCTGAATGGTCTACCTGATAATGCAGCTGCCAGACAGGATTTCAGTACATTGTTTTTTAAATATATAGGGAAGATGATGTAATAATGGGAAAAAATGTTAAATTCTCTTACATATGTAAAATGAGCAGAAAAAATCAATAATATGTAGAATTAAGGAAGGGCCATTCTTTCCCCATTCAGTTTTAGAAAAGAACCATTTGAGAAGTGGTATGTGATATCTTTCCATCCTTAGGAGACAATTCCACAGTTTTGGAATGGGTTGAATATGTTTTACATTTAGCAAGTATTCATTACATAACTTTTCTTCACTGTCTTTAATTACCCTATTAAGCACATTGGTATTTGCATTTGCACTTATAGCAGCTGCACTAGAGCTGCAGGGCAAAAATATATAAAACCTGGAAGAAAGATTAATAAAACATTGTCTTTTCCATTGAATAAGTTCACTTTCTTTTTAATGGAAACATTTGTATTGGTAGATATTATTTCAGCATTGTAAGGTAATAAATCACATAAACTGTGTGTTATTAAAGCTCACTGAACTGCCAGGAAGAAGTATAATCACTCACTAATGGCATAACTTGCCTTTAAGCTTTTCTCATTTCACTTTATTTCTGAGGAGTCACTTTGTAATGTAAAATATTATTCAAAACATAGAAAGTGCTGCAAATACAATGAATCAGAAATCATTCTTGATCTAAACTTTTGACTTAGGAAAGAAGTTATGAATTTACTTTGCCTTGTTTTACATTAACTAATCCAGTTAAAATAAATATTTCAACTAATTAATTAAGAAGTCTGTAAGAATGTAAAACATTCTTAGAAACAATTTCTGAGTTGCTTTATTTTTCAGCAGCCTGGATAACTTTACAATATATCCATCATAAAACAGGAAAAATAGTTCAGCCACATATTATGTCAGCATGAGACCATGCTCTCTAAGTAGCATGCATAAAATAAAGAGTAGAAACAGAGTAATGAGAAGCACCAATTTATTTACCATTAGCCATCATCACTGAAAAGGCAATTCCAAATTGCTGGTTGCTGCACCGCTAGCAGCAGCTGTGTGGAAGCTCCTGTCCCTGCGGAGCAGGCTGTCATGTATTAGGAAACTGAAATCTTAAATGTACAGACGAAGGAAGCAAAAGGAGAACAATTTTGATTTTCCTTGTTCCCAAAGTCCTAGTTTTATAACATTAATAACAATGTCCTATTTATGTAAATAAATAAATTATCTAGGAATATCTCATTATAATTCCTTCTGGTATCTGACAGTAACAACCCTATTCCAGGCTTTCTGTCAGCCTCATTAAGACCTTTCTCCTTTTAGTGAAAATCATTCCCATTGAGATCTTTTTGAACCATCTCTAACTGTGGAACTAAGCTAAGGCAATTATTAAAAAACAGAAAAATCACTCTTTTAGAAGCATCAGAAGCATATTGCAGCTTGGACTAATGGGCTGTATAGATTTTGGTGCCAAATTTCAGGTATTAGCTACCATATTACAGGACTTACCCTAAAAGTTCCCCTCCTACTCAAAATAGGCCATGTATACAGGGAAAGTTCTTTTGTTTAAAGAGTGGCATATGATTAGCATACATATCACAATATCTGTACACATTTAATAATACTTTGAGTTTTCTATGTGACCTTTTTATGTCACCACACTAAATGTCTAAGAAACATCCTTTGAAGCTTTTGGAATAGCTTCCTAAAAAACTTTTACTACTATCCCCTTTTTCCTGAGCTGTTTAATTGAATTGCTTGTGAAGGATTTTGAGAACGAAGGAAATGTGACTCAGCTCAGCGTATTCCCTCCCCCCAAGAAAATACACACAGAGTAAAGATTCAGTGGAGCTCCATAACACAGACATGTCACACCAATAAAAAGAAAATGAAATTATCACATAGCTTTTTTAAGTCTTAATCTGACTTGTCATTTTATTTCAATAACTGAATTAGCAATATCAAAGAGTTTGGACACAGCTGCCAATTCCTCCCAGCTGGTGGAGAAATATTTCTTCCTTTCTTTCTAAAAAATTAAACATTTCAATTCCATAAACAGACACGTGCCAGTGGTTAATTAGGGAATATTTTACAAGAAGAACTAAAATTTGTCATCAACACAATGGCAAATATTGACATTTTTACAAGCACAGGCATACCACAATTGAATTTCAGGTTGTAGAGCTCTTGAAGGCCAGCAGCTGCCACCTCGAGAAGCTCAGAAACCCAACACTTACTGCCAATCCCAGTTTCCTGATACTTATTCAGACTGGCAAGAAACATTCCTCCTACATCTCTTTCAAATATTTGACAGCTTGGCATCCATTAAATGCATCTCATCAAGATGACACTGTATCACTATATAATTATTCCTCCCAGCTAGTGAAAAATAATATGATGTGTAGGAAGCTTGGGGGGAGCTCCCAGTTCCCATGGTGCTGGCTTGCAGTTCCAGAAGCCTGACAGGCAGGAGTTAAGCCATAAAGTCGGCAGGGCAAAGGCACAGGACCGATGGGAGAAGGCCAGTAACAGATTACACTGATTAACGGATACTCTTCTTCATTGAGAACCTGGAGAGCAGTGTTAGCTACTAGGCTGGTAACAGAGATCTGAAGTGAAAATTGATGTAACCAGTTGGCAAAAGTCATGCCATTCCATTCTGGGCAAGGGCAACACCTTAGGCTCACAGGGAATAAATAAGGCAAACTGGGAAAAAGCAAAATAAAGTAATTCAACAATGACCCCGCCAAATCCCATTTCCTCTCCTCTCCTTTCCCAGAACTCCTACAAACTTTTAAGTAAAAACAACCCAGCTAGCTATGGCAGCTGTGTAGGTGTAATGCCATCTTTCTGAACTGAAAAATGGAGCCAAAACCACTGCAGTGGCTACACACACACACACACACACGTACATAACAGGACATATAACTAAATGCAATTAAAGAGGACAAAAGACAGACCAGGCCACCCCCCTAGAAAACCTCTCCTGCCTGAAGATGAGAGATGGGGGAGGAGGTGGTAAGGGTTAATTACCAACTGGAACCCAAGTGCTTTATTTTTGACAATTCACAATGTAAATCTGTTTAAGTGACAAAATTTTAACTAAGCACAGACACATTCTGTATTAACAGAAATATCCAGCTATTATGTCAGTCATTTTTAAACTTTTGTATGGGTGATCTGAAAAAATATTTATTTTCCTTTGACTTACACACCACTACCCAGAGGATAAAAACTACAACAAAAATTCAGTGTCAAAGACCAAATATTTAATATAACCACATTTGAATAGTTTCATAAATGTGGTCCTGTTCATACTCTATTCAAGACATTGCGCTCTGCAACACAAGGGAAAAAAATGAATCTTTTATATTACAGGAAAACTCTATGTGCTACAATCACTGTAAAACAGGTCCAATTTATTTTATCAAAACAAGGTCATCTTCAGTAAACACTGCTTCATCTTTTCAGGGATAAGACTGTCGGTCAGTTTGGAAGTGGTGCAAGATACCCGTGGCACCCTACACCAGCCCTCTCTCACTTCACTCTCTTCACTCTGAGGTATTAGTGGAAGACAGAGAATCAGTAAATAATCCAGAACTTCATCTTGTTAGCCAAAACTGGTTTCCATTCTGAGATTTTTTTAACTTGCATTTATATTTGCCAAATGTTCAGATGATGTTTTCAAGTTCCATACGTCCATCAAGCTGACATATAAATATGAAGCTTTAGATAAAACAGTTCAGCCGATTATACTGAAGAAAAATTCATTGCTTTTGTGATTTGACACACACTCCGAATGCTCAAATTTGTAACCTTACTGTCATTTCATACCTATATTCAAGAAATTTACCTAGCATGTGTAAATTGTAATTAGATAAAGCAAAATGAGTAGTTGGAGAACTTAGGAGGAAATATTTTCTAACAGCAACAGAAACCAAACAAAACATTCTCATATTTATTCATCTGGTAAAATTTTGGCTTTATACTTCATACACTGGTACACTACCAGAGACTGTGTAAAATAGCAACACTTCTAATTCAACATAGTTCTTTCAACACATTTATCACTTTATTTTCTCTATTAGTATGGAATAATCAAAATGTCTCTGAACATTCATTACTCCTGTCAGGTTAAGCATCTATTGGGTTTAGTAGCAATGATAAGCTCATTTTGTACTCTCCTGTTGTACTGTGAGGAAGTTAAACCATTTTAAATATTTATTTTTTACTACTCAACAGGTCAAAATAAATTATTGCTCTCAGCATTAGCAATTTCTGTAATAAAGGGGAGAAACAGCCATAACTCTTTTGCTTAAATCACTAATGACTTTCATTAAGGAAAATTTATTAGAATGCTTGTTAGAATGCATAATGCAGAGTTCAGTATTTCAAAATATACTCACATGAGCTTGATCTCAGAGAATAATGTTTCTGATAAAAAAGGTAAACTTTTAATATAAAATTAAAATATATGTGCTCCACTGTACTATTATCTTGAAGTGAAATGGAAAAGCAGAAGTAGACACAACCTTCTGTCCTTTACCAGTCCATGGCTGAATTAGGAAATCTCATCACAGATGGTAAAGAATATGAAATACAAGGAAGGTCCTCTGGGTTTGCTGTTCACCTGTCTCTTTTCAGCACCACCAAATTCTCATTTCCTCAATTAATACCTGCCAGAATCTGTAAACTGACATCCCTCTACAGTTACTATTATTTAGTTTGACCTTGCTATCATGAACAAGAATGTGTAATTATGATAATGAACCAATTATTTTTATACAATACAGCAATCAAAAGATTTCCACTCCCTCCCTTTTCTCATGATACTTGAACATTCTGGTTTCATTTCATCTTCCATTGCTCACATGTCATCATTTTCATTAACATTTTATTTGGAGGTTTTATTGCTTATTTACCAAATAAAAAATAATAATGGGAAAAAAAGAGGTTTTATAATATTCATAACAGTATGGAGAAGGTATGATTTATGTAGTAAAATAAAAAAAATATATATATCTTAGTGCTTGGAATAATTTACAGGTTTTACTGGTATAAATTTTGAACAGACACATCTGTCTGTTAGGACAATCAACTGTCAATAATGCAACAGTTACACTATTATATGCATTACATATTTTTTACACTTGTATAATAACAGTATTAAAGATGTTATATAGGATTTTTTTTAGTAGTTTGCAGACAATTTTGCCATATCTGCCTTCCAAGGGACTTTTTGTGCCATCATTTTTATAATTTTCATAGGATTTTTTCCAATAATTCTTATATGAAATGCAATAAACTTGGAATAATTTTAACTGCTAATAACCCTCTGATTATGAAAATAAAGTGTCCAAGTTATCGTGAGGCTGGATCTGTCATGTACGGTGGAAAACCAAATAAATTAAACTGAGCAGATAAAAGTGACTTGAGCTGTTTTTTGCTTACTGAAATATCAGTCATTAAAAAGTGTTACCTTAGGAAGACTACTGACCCTGATAAAACACACACACACACTAAAAAAAAAGAAAAAAAAAAAAAAAAGACCATAAAGTGGCAAAAAAGTCGTGCTATTTTAGAGAAAGGAATTTTTCATCTCCTGATCAGAAATGAATCTTTCCAACCTTGGTCATTTTATGATTTATGCTCAAACTACATATACACATAAGTTGCTGAAGAAAAGAACAACATTCTTCTGCTGCCATGATTACTTTTTTAGTCAAAGCTAAATTTCTCTGAGACGGATTCGCTTATGACGAATTGTGCAGACTCACAATCAATTTTTGATTTGAGACAACCTAAGTGCACAACAGCCACTTAGCTATTATTGTCTAGGGAACAGTCTTCTTTACTCAGACATATTTATAACTGGAACAAAAATATAAACCTAAAACTCTCAACATTTAATTTAAACAAACTGCAGTTTATTGTTATCCTCTTAAGAATCCTGTCAGCTTTCTTAGTCTACCTGTAAGGCTACCTTATGTATAATACTGTAACTCTATTTGTAAATTGTGTTAAGAAAAAATAACTGCTACTGGTTTTAAATAAAATAAAATAAAATAAAAAGTTTTAAATTTTCTGTAGGAAGTATCCAAAAATTGTTACGAGAGATACCATCTAGTGTTCTACATGGAATTCCTCCAGGTCTAAAAAGTTGTAAATAAAAGAAGCTAAACATACCTTTCTGCCACAGGATTCATTCTCTGCTGCTGAGGAACTTCACAAATGACATGATTCCACTATAGTCATAACATTTGGACAAGCAACCTCTTTGCAGTGAATTTAGAAGAAAGCTGTAAATAAGCAGATAAAAGGTCAAAAGGTAAAAATTAAACAAATTGTCCATACAAGTTCCCCAATGATTCGCTAAGCAGAGGGATGGTGTGTTGTGATGATTGAAACTATGTAGAGCAGATAGTAAATTCAGTATTAATATATACAAGAACAGATGACAATAAGTTTATTGTAATGGCTCTCCCTGCATTTCCAAGTATACTTTGCCACACATGACCCTGGATGCTTTCTAATTTCCCTGAATGGCCCAACATTCAATTCTGCATAGCTTTATCATGTCTGTAAGGTCATTCCACACATTTTTTTTGTGTGTGAAAGACTGCTGCCAGGCATCTGTTTTGAACTTTTTTCCTCCCTTTATTCCATTTATGCCATCTGATCACATTACTTATATCCATCTCAAAGTTCTAATTTAAGAGGACGTTTCTCTGAATCATGACTTAACCTTGCCCATATGTTTCCAGATGCATTGAAAGAGATTTTTATTTTCCATCTGAAGCTAATAGTAAGCTAATAGAAAATAGAACAGTTAAACAGTGTGTTACCTGTCAGTGATTACTACACCAAATTATTAAGATTAAATCTTTACAGAGGCTTATTAAAATAAAGGAAAATATCCAACCTGCAGACAAATGAACAGGGACAGGCAGCCAATGGATATAAATTGAATATACTAAGATACTGCATTGTCACCAAGTAATGAACAATACAGGCTGAATGATTCTGCATTCAAACAATGACAATTCCAAGATCCTTTGGCTACTAGAAATATGCCAGCTAAACAGGAAAAAAAAAAAAAAAAGATAAAAAGATCATAACTATTAGTAATTCTCTTCTATTCCATTTACCCTATGTTACTGGTGATATCTAGTTGAATATCTTTTGCCAGAGTTTAGAAACACCCTCAGCTTTATTGCTCATGTAACCTCTCTCTTCTCTCTTTCTCTCTGAACACAGAAGAGCAGAACAAGTCAAAGTTAAAATGGACCATGATGAAGACAACTTTTTCCTTAGTTGCACCCATCTTTCTATATTGAGAAAAATCAAGCTCTCACCTCCAGGGATAGGATTATACCTAATCTAATTTGAGATCTTCTATTTTAGTTTGTGCTGTTTAAAAAAAAAAAAAAAAAAAAAAAAAAAAGTCTGTGTCAGGAAACTTACATGTAGTCAAAACTTTTTGTTATTAAGTTTTAACATAATCTAGATCTTACTATACAAATCATTCCTCTCCACATATAAGATTTAACATTGCCATTTTATTCTGACTTCTGTAAAAGAACTGCAGTAACAAGATGCAATTGTCCTTTCCTTTGCATCCTCATAATTCTATTTTTTTTTTTTTTTTTTATTTCTTTAAACTATTGAAGAACCATTTGTTCATCTAGTTCATTATACTTACCCATTGAATGACAATAAAACACACACAGGAGATGTGTGATTTATCTTAATGAAAATTAACCTCGGAGTAGTCTTATTGATATCTTGAGATAAAGGTTACTTAAATATTCTAAATTATTTTTCCACCAAATTGACAATGTCCTCCTCTCACCCACATTATAATAAAATGTCCACAAGCCCTTACCATATAAAACAGTTTTCACTAGAGGATGGATTGTCTATTCTTGACATTTCAAAATTAGTGGCTTTACATCTTAGGATTCAGTAACAGTTCACATTATTCAGTAACTGTTTATGGCTTTTTTTTTTATTTGATGTGTGAAATAAATATCAGCAATTAAAAATTCAGACTCTTGTCCCCTCGTAAGGTCAAAGCAGAAATGCTTTCGACTTCAGCCATAAGGTCAATAAATTCTATCAAGACTCACATGAAAGCATTACTTAAAGAAAATGATCCCTTACAAAAGCAGAAAGACTCGCATTCCTGTGACTCACAAATGTAACTCTCCTGTCTTATGTAACTCCAATGATTTAATGCAACCAACAGTTGATGTAGATGTTCTTCACAACCACTCACCCAATAACAAAACTTTAAATCTTCAAAAAGAAAATGGAGTTCTGAACCTTCCACTAATAAACAGTGGTGTCACAAATAGAATTCAGAAGAAACACATTCAGTGAAAGGCTGACATTTGGTGCCATTTACAAAAGAATCCGCAACAGATTGCAGAAGCAAACATACAGACACCTGAAATTAATTGCCAAGAACACAAATCCCTCAACTTGCAAACAGAAACCTGAATATTAAAATAATATAAGTATCTCAGTTTCATATTCTAATATACAGAAGATCATGAGGTAAAACCAATGTTTAACAAAGGTACTTCGACTACAGATGATTCCTTGACCAGTGTAGTCTTTAGTTACTAAAAGATATAAACCCAAGAAACCAAGATCTTTTTAACTTCACACACATTTCAGTTCTGAGGAAACTTTTTTTGAGGGTACTTCATTAAATCACAACACTTATATCAATAATACTTTGAATGGTGTATTTTTATATTCTGTATTTTCTGTGTAGATCCCTTAAATAGACTTAGATTATAATATCTAGAATTTTCACCTTCTGTTCAGTAACTTACTGGATCAGGTAATTTATTTACAGATAGCTAGGCCCTCTTGACAGAAATTACAGTTTTCTAACATATATGTGACCAGACATGCACACACACTTTTTCCTTTTCCTCTTTTGGGCATAACAGTATTAGAAACGTGTTCATTAATAATAATGAATAATGGCATTGGAAGGATTTCTTCAGATTTATTTATACAATCTGGGGCTTCTTGGATCCAAGTAGGCTTTTGTACAAACATTACTGATAACATATCTAAGCATCTTTAAGTGATGCTGAAATGAAAAATAGTTTAAATTTTTTAAACCATTACCAAATATTCTTTGTAGAGATATCTGTTCACCTTAACAGAGAGAAAATGACAGGGAGCAGGGCAGAAGGGCAGCAAGTCAGGTGAATGAGAAAAAGCTAATATTAAAGCTAATATTAATGTTACAAGACCTGCAAGTTTCTGATACAATGCTAGTGGAAGCAAATTTGAAAGAAATGAGATTTTTTCTGTGCATGTTCTATGTTCTTTGCACAGTGGGGAGATTCTATTTCTAGCCTTCATACTGATATTATTTCACTCTTCCATAAAGAATTTCCATTTCTATCAGTTACAGCACACTGTACCCTTTGCCTACTTGTTTAAAGAAAATGAATAAAGTACTTTCCCATATGAAAATGAGATCTGCTACCTTTTATTATTATTATTATTTGGAACAGACAGAAGAGCAAACACTGAGGGACACTAGTGTGAAAATTTACTAACATCACCATCCCAACTACTTGAAGGGCCAACATGGATAAATGAAAAAGGCAATCATCTGCCTCAGCATTTACTGAGAGCATTTTAATTAAACTTTCCTTTTTCTCTGCCTTTGCTATACTTACGCAGAACGAAGATATGAAATATTTTAATACCTTTTCATGTCCTCACATCATTACAATTACAATTACAATCTAGTCTGCTTTGTATCCAGTTTTGATACCACTGGCTCCAGGAAAGAGCAAAAACACTCCTGTGGGACTTTACCTAATGATTCTTTCCCATTTTACTACAGGGATTGACATAAATGGAAAAAATAATAATAAATAAAATAAAAAGATAACAGAGATTTTCCTCCATAAAATAACACTCATTGCTTTGCAATTTGAACATAATTTGTAATGCATCAAGAACTTTGACCATAATTTATATTTGCCAACTATATGTTAATTAATTCTAATGACATTAAAATAATCTCCCATTGTGTTGCTATCACATGACAAAATGTATAAAACTAATTAACTCCTACTAGATTTTATTTCAAACTACTTATAAAAGGATCTTACATGATAAATTTCACAATAATATTCCACAAGGAGAAAAGATCAAAACAAGCTCTTCTATAGACCATGAAAAACAGTCACTTGAACTCACTAAAAAATTAGTTTTCAAATATAAAATGTTGTGTTCTCAATAATAGTTAAAATACATTTGTTTTAAAACGTGTAATAGTAAAAATAGCAAATGGGGCACCATAATATAATTTATATTTGGATCTTAATTCCTTGTAGATTCAAGTGATTGAACAGATTAACGTGACCTACAATTATTTTTATGATACTTGATGTTTTTAATATCTAACTAAAGAGATAATGAAGGGTTAAATGTTGACATGTGGCTAAACTGAGCATTAATTAGCTAAGTACATGCATACTCAACAGACACAGCTTAATGAAGCAGTCTCCTAACAATACTGTGATCATAACAAGAGCTATCTCTCTTTATTATCATAGACCTACTGGTAGACTGCTGCAAATTTTAACCTCAAATGACATTTAAAAGTTAATAATACATTACAATCATGGCCATTTCACAGAAGGCCTGCTGTTCAAAAAAAGTCTTTGCTGTTCAATTCATGGTTGGTCCTGATAGCACTTTAAAACCAAAACAAGTTGCTGCATATCACCCCTAAGATGAGCATGTACTTCAATGAGCCCTCCATATCATGAACACAAAAAATAAAAATAAAATAAAATAAATTCATTGTCACTTTTCTTGTTCTTTGATTGACATCTGTGGTACTGGATTTAATGGTTTTTCTGTGCAGAGCTGAAAGTATAAAACCTACGCAAACCTGGAAAACATATGCTCATTAAGTGGTAAACTAAAATATTCTAATCCATTATGCTCTGGAAACTGAGAGTAGGCTTTTTAAACAATGTACAGGGATTTAACTACAGAATTCATTAAAATTAATTCAAGTCATACAGCTAAAATTTACTGCCATTGAAAAAGTTATCTTTAAAACAAAATCAATAAAATTTAAGTACAAGCTGTGGTGCCTGAATATTTTAAATATTCGCTGGACATAAATATTGTTGTGAGGCTACAGCATAAAGCTGAAGGACAAACACAGAGCTTTACAATGTGTGTGTCCAGTAATCGTGGTAATACATTATTATGTAAGTTATAAATGTCTAATTACTGGTGTTCGTGTTCTTTTATTTCACTTATTTTGACCACTTAAACTGTCTCTAAAGTGCCTATCTACATTTGCATTTTAATGAATAATAATTGATATTTATTCAGCACATTTTATTTGCATCTCAGAGTTTCATTTAGAGATTAATATTTCTTATTACCTAAAACAAACTATTCATAGATATTCAAGATGTGGGAATTACTAGTGAGTGAGCAAGACACTGTGAGTAGCATTATAATTTGGCCAAGCTGTTGGCCTCAGTTTTAGCCATTTTGTTGCAGTTACTGTCAGTGGGACTCCTGGTCTTTAGGAAGATGAAAAATTAAAAACAATGCTCACTGAGACGCCTAAAGGAAGATTTCAATTTATGCCATTTTTGCCCAAATTACGGGCAAAATCACCCAAGATAAATGAGTAGAAATCACTGTTTCCCCACAGTAATACTTATTGGAAAGAAAACATTGATCAAAAATGAAAAATATAATTTTACCCAGATACCATAAGCTTATGCAAGTTTATGAATCAGACTGTCAGGTATATATCATTCATAATTGTGCAAATCCAATGAAGATCAGCAAAAAGCTGTAGCATTAATTCCAAAAAGTGCTTCCACCTGGGTTAGTTTATTTGATTTATGGTTTAGACAGTTATAATTCAGTAGGCATTCCAGTGATTTCCTGGGTTTGTCTGGATTATTTTTAGAATAAAATTAATAAAAAACAAACTTTACTGCCACAGTAGATATGATTACAAAGTTTGCAGATGTGAATATTCACAATATAGAGAAACAAATCCACACAAGCACAGAATTGGCGTTTGGATTTCATATTCATGCCTGGTTCTCTGGCAGACCAGGTTTAAAAGTCAAGCTTCTGTGAAGAGACATCCCTTCCCTTGAATACAAACACACTGAAATTAATGTTCTCATCCATGCATTTTTCTCAGGAAATTCATATTCCAGAATCTTAGAAAGTACATTTCTTAGTACTTTTCCATAGTCAAAGTATTTTTTGTTCTTTGTTTATATACTTCACTATTTCCTAGGATAATGTCAAACCTAATCTAAACCAAGCACTTTTGCAATGGGCCACCCTAAATCTAAAAGATGTCATGTGAAGGACTCACACTGAACTGAATCTATCTTCAGATTAATCTCTTCTCATATACAGACATTAAGTGGTAGATGCTTCAACTAGTCTCCTAGCAATGCAGATTAAGGATGAAGTTAGTCAGTCTCCAGGTAGACATCCAGAATAAATGAAACACATGCTGAATTGCTTTTTTGTCCTCTCTGGCTGTAACTGGAGTTTACAATGCCTAACTCAGCCACGCACACCTACACCATAGACAGTGAAAACATTTCTCTCCCTATGAAAGACAGTAGCAAATATTGTAAACCTTGATAGTACAGTATTTACAAACATATGTTGTGAAGACATTCTGCCTTAAGAAGGCAGCAGGCAGAGGAAAGTACCCTAAAGGCTAGAGCCAAAAATGTAATCAAATCCAGATGAGACACTACAAATATTTTTAAGAAACTTGGAAAATATGAGGAAGGATATTACTATATGATATCCAACAGTATACTCCCTGGGAACAAGGATTATCCAAAAAGAAAGCTAGGATCAAGCCATGTAAGCCCTGATAAGAGAAAATAATGTTCTCATACAACCTGCTCTAGATATTTCCTTTAGAGGTACAAACAGAAAAAGTGCAGTGCTCAGAAGATTTTAGGTCACATTGACCAAACTCAAAAGCTAGATAAGACATGGGAGCTGATAAGGAGATCCAATACTGTTAAGTATACTATTAAAACAACTTCTAATTTAAAATATATCTTTGTAACTTTGCTCTATTATTATAAACCTAGGCTTTTAACTAAACATATTTTTTTTACCCAAATATCTCGATGACTCTGATGCATCATTCCATCAGACAAAGCGCGACTCAAGAAAGGATCATTGACATTCACTACCCAAGAGCTGGTGCTGAGCTCCTACAAGCCTGCCTGGCAATCCGCTCTGCTAAAGTAAGGTTAAACAAGAAGAGTTATTGTGCTGTGACTAACTCAGTAAGTACAAGCCTGTTACATTTTGGCAAGAAGCATTGTAACAGTGAAGGGAGCCTGCATCACAGGTCCGTTTTCTGCCTGCTTAAAGATTTTTTGTACCTAGCAGATTTAAAGAATAAATGTAATCATTGCATCGTATGAAATGGTCTCTGAACTACAAAGAGTCTGGAACCCTTTATAAAATTATTACAATGATACTTTGGAGTGTTTCTGATTCAAAATGTCAGAGCACTAATATTGACATATTTTCCCCTATTCATCTTAATAAATGATTACAGCATGGAAATACACAGTTCCCCACAGATGGATCCCTACAGCTTTACACAGTGGTCCTAGGAAAGCTGTATGACTGCCAGGGAGTTTTTAGGATGAGTCTGCAGCAACTTTTTTGATATGCAGATAACTTCACTAACACCAGAAAACATGAACATATGATACAGATGATGATGTATGATCACTAGAAAAAAAATATAGCCAAATATACCCTTGTAAACTAACAAAAAATGGTCTTAAACTAGCCAGCTGAACTCGATAACCATGAATACCAATGATTCTGATCATTTAGATGCAAAAGAGCATTAATCCTGAAGTTTTAGGCTGTTAGCAGTTACTAAGAAAGACTGATTTCAGATATACAAGGCTTATTGTTTTCTATGAAAGTGGGACATGATCACTTATCTACAAAGGAAAAATGCATTTGAAAAACATTAAAATAACAATAACTAAGTAAATGCCACAGGGCTGAAAAGAATACATGTTAGGAAGTATAAACAGAGATGCAGATAGAAAGAAAACTGGGCAGACCTCAGTGTGCAGGGCAATGTCTACATCCACTAAGTTAACTTAAACAACCTATAGAAGGCTTCCTGTGTAAAATCAATATTAAAAACAAATAAACTGAGAAAGACCAAGGGCTATTACTGGAAAAAGTACATATATACAGGATACAGAATGACACTTGAGTGTCTTAAGAATGGCCAGGAGCAGTAAGAGCCCAGAAATCTGGCAGGAGCTAGAGGAACACTGGAGATGTCTGAAGCAGAAAAGGGATATAGTACTGAAAAGACAGTAAAGAGTCAACCAACACAGACAAATTTATGATCATGTGCAGTTCCAATTACATGCATTTGTGTTTAAAATATGACGTACTGAAGTCTAGTCTAGAACAGAGCTGGACAGAGAAATCATCTTAATCAAAATCTTATTTGACTTTTTATTTTCAATAAAACATAAGAAATAGCAGAAACCATTACTTTGAGTTTCCAGATATTGCAAACTTTCTCTTGCTTTGTAGTGGCACAGAAGCATCATTTAAAAACTAGAACAATTCACTCTTCCTTTTCTACAACACTTCTCCCCATGCCACCCCCAAAAGAAAATGCAAACACAGCCTTAACTACTACTGCATGCATCACTTCAAAAACAACAAAAAAACAACAAACAAACAAACAAAAACAAACATTCTAAATAAATAGTCAAACAACGTATACATTGCGTTTGCCAAACTGGCTTTATTGTTCCCATACGTCCTCCTTCTACGTGCTGTGATGTTTTTATTTGAAGTTTTGCATATTGCGATGCCTGTTTTGTTGATTGACATTGCTCAAAAACTTTATGAGGATTGAAGAACATTAACTTAATCCTCACTTAAACAATCTTTCTTTGTGCTTCATTGTGCTGGGAACTTGTTACTCGGAAATATACACTGCAGAGGCTTATTCTAGGTAGCATTGAATGGAGTTTGATCAGAGTTATGATGGCCTGAAGACCTAAGTGAGGGAAGGTTGGCAGTATAGGTCATGCCTTCCCTTCCACCCAAACTGGCTGAAGAAAGAGGCAGAGGAGGATGTGAAATAAATAAATCAGATCCATCGTAGAGCTAATTGCAACTGGTATGTTGCTCTAGGCAGGCATTTCTGTTTATGTCACAATTTTAATAAACATACAAAAAATGGCTGGGCTGTTTATCAGAATATTTCAGGATTCTTCAGGATATACAGTCATTTCTATCCAGCTCTCAAACACAAACTTGCTACATAAATTGACAAATTCAAGTGAACATTTAGGCCAGATACTAGCAGAGTTTGTAAAGATTCTATTTAAAAAAGTCATAAATCTTTACATATTGTTATATTCTCTTTATATAAAAGTAAGTAAAATACAAAAGCTTTGCAATGTATAGCTCAAAAAACAGCTACAGCAGTTTGATGTACATCTGGTAGCTGATTAATGTGGGATATGCAAAAGAAAACAATTACAAAAATTGTTGATCGGGGGTCATTTGGCTTTATTGTTCTAGAAATGACTGCTGACGTTACTAAAAATTGTGACAGCACCCTGCAATCTGCTCAAATGCTAAGGTCAAATAAATAGCTATGAGACATTGGTGAATGTTTTTTTTCTAGCAAAAGCAAAATGTTACAAAAAGACACTGCAAGGACTTTATTATTATTATTATTATTATTATTTAATGTCTAAAATTGTCTCTTGTAATTCCTGGAGCCAGATGAGCCAAGACAGAGTGCAAATAAAGCCCAAATCCTACCTAATGTCACTGTGATTGACCACTCCAGGGGAAAAGAAAAAAAAAAAAAAACAAAAAAACAACCCTTCAGCAGAAAGAGATTGTGTGTTATCTGAGCTTCACATCAAAGCCCTTCTTAAGCATGATTAGGACACATGATATACACTCATTACAGAGTGTGTCTAGTCTTATATCCTATACATTCACCTCAGTGCACCTTTCCTAGAGATAAATGGTGATTTCTAATTCACTGAAGAGGAATCCTTTACCACAGAGACTGGATAGCATGTATGTTTCTTTGCACAAGCAACACAACCAGGACTTTCAAACTACTTCTTTATTTAACATGCTAAATAAACATCAGGAACTCCAGCCAAATATTTCATTGCACCTAATAGATACAGGTCTGTATGTATATTATATCTAAAATATACTTAGATAGATACATATACACTGTGTGAATATTGCTTGTAAGTAATTTTTACCTTCACCTTGCATATTTAAATAGGTCAAGTCTTCAGCCTCGATCTGGAAATAAACATTCCACAAACTCCATAGAAGACTGACCAGAATGTCTCCCAGAGGGCATCTAAGGTTCCCAAGGGCTTATTTTGGTCCTGTTTGAACATCTTTGCTTTCAATTTTATTTGAAACTCAAAAGTTTGCCCTTTTTCTATGGGAAGCTACACAAAAACCCCAAAGGGACATTTTTTCCCAGTACTGTCAGGCAGGCAGACTGCAGCTAAACTTAAGAAAGAAGGTATGCTCCCAGAACATGGTAGATAGATTATTCCAATGGGATTATTAGTATTTTCAATACAGAGCCACCTCAAAGCTCATGCTTGATTTAACTGAGAATCCAGAAGACAAAAGCGTAAGCCTGTGGTGGTAAGTTAGGTACATACAATATCCCTGGAAATAATAAAGTCTCATAAAACATTTAGCTACTTCAAGTAAATAAAGCCCTATGTAGGCATTCCATGACAACAGTCACTTTATGCTTAACATTCTTAGATTACGAACTTCCATAAGAAATACTATATAATGGGACAGACATATATAACATTAAAGCATGATAAATAAATAAATAAAATCTAAAAACAACAAAAAAAAAGCAGCTTGAAAGACTCATATTAGTACTCCAAAATTTTGGTCAGAGAATGCTACCATCTCCAGTAGATCCACAATTTTTAGTTTCTTTAACTGCTAATTCCAGCAATAGAGGTTCCATCCAAGTACTGGAAAAGTAACATCAACTTAAAATGCAAGGAATTAGAATGTATTTTCTCTTTTGTCAGAATGTAAATTCAGGCCAAAGGTCATCTTTTTCCCTCCCTAGGGAAGGCTTAGTACTGCTTATTGTCCCATTTTACCAAATTTAGCCCACAGCAATTTGCTTCTATTATGGTGCATACCTAATATTGCTCACATATTCAGCCTAGATTATTGACTTTACTGGAACTCCTTTCAAGAATTAACTGATTAGTATGAGCACACAGTCTTAACTCTGGCTACAGAATTAACATACTCACCTAAACCAATTCTCCTAGCAAGAGATTTTGTTGTTGTTGTTGAGCATACAAAGGCCTTTAAACCAATTCACCACACATTAAAAAAAGAATAAAACAGTGATAATTTTCATCACACACCCTCCTGATTTTAGGAAAGGAGAGAATAATATATTAGACTATTAGTCTCAATGAAAGAATATATGCTAACAGAGCATACTAAACAATTTCTGATCTCTACTGCATCCATGCAATCCTGCTGAGTGCACTGAAGCTGACTGAACAACCCCAGATGTACAGTTTGGCTCATGGAGGTTATTCGCACGGCTAACTGAGATATAACTCTGGCTTGTACCCTAGAGGAATCTACCTCCATTAAAAATTAGGGCTTTAGCTAACATAGTGATTGAAGTAAATGTGAGATGTAGGAGAGGTAAATAACTCCCAAAACCACTCTGAAAAAAAAAAATATTATTTGAGGTTTGCAGACACAAAAACTACTAGCCAATGTCAGAGACAACAAAAACTACTAGCCAATGTGCACTTAGGGCTGCACAATAATTTTGATGTAAAATGGAACTTCAAATGAAAACATCAACTTCAATGCCAGGACAGAATTTGAGGCTTTTATCTACTTTATTTATTTATTTATTATTTTTTTTATTTCACATGAATAACTGCAATTTCTACTCTTAACTCCTATACTAGTAATCTCTAACACCATAAAGTGACACACATCATGTTACCACAAATAGTTCAGAGATAATGGAAAATAAATTTTATTTAGAGATAACATTTCATTAATCTCTTATAAGGAATCTTGTATTCATACAGATAGTCTAAAAGTCAGAAACAGTAAATTCTGTCTTGTGAAATGCAATATAGAAATATGACATGAATTTGTCACAGGAATTAGCACAGCCCTTGACTTCTCTTGTCAAAATGCCTTGAGTTACACAGAAAACTCCAGGCAATTTTCAAATACCCTAGAGCACAACTGTATCTTTATATTACTTCTGCATTAATTGGAATCGTTAGTGAAGACAAAGTCGTCATATGCATTTAAAATCAGATTTTAAACAGTAAGAGTACATAATATCATCATTTACTTAAAAACAACAAACAAACAAAAAAACATAGGCTTTACTTAAAACTTTATACTACACAAAACAGACTACCTACCTTTGCAAATGCACACAGTCCATTTACACAAAATGCTACATTATTTTAAGCTACATTGTTTATTTAGTAATTAAATATTTTAATTTAATTCCAAATCAACTTTCTAACCATTCTTCAGTCAAGTGATGACAACTAACATTTTTTTTTTTTTTTAGTTACTGTACCAGTGGCACATGGCTCACTACGTACAGTGTACTGAACAAAATTTTACCATGCTCCCATAATGTTGATCAAGGAAGGAAAAACTACCAAATCTAGCTACATAATGCAGTTCCTTCTGATTATTTAGGGCTTAATACATCATGCACATAATGATGTTATCTGACATTCAGGGAAGGAAACACAATGCAACACAGATGACCAATATTTTCCATTCAGAAATGTGTTTGTGTGTGTAGATCCATGGCAGTCCAATCGAGGGGCAGGGGGACCTGGAGCAAGGACTGGGTCCAGGAGCGGATGGCTTGGGCCCAGCATGATGAAACCAAAGGCCCATGGCTGCTGTGATCAATGGCATTACTGTTGTACATTTGAGGAAGGTTGCCAGGACAATTGCAGCTGGGAACAGCTGAGAGGTGATGATGTGGCTTTTGACAGCCACCAGTGCCTTGGTGTTGCCAGATGAAGCCTCCTGCTGCCACATTACCCCAGCCTGGATCAAGTGGCTTCCTCCAACTATGTTCATGGTCACCCATGGATGGATGGATGGACGGAGCAGGCATGGATACTGTTCCAGCACCACTGAACAGACTAAACAATAATTTAAAAAGTACTGAGGACTTGTTGAACAAGCATGCCAAGAGGAAACAATCTTTGTCAAGTTATTCCTGAGTTACATGCAGCAAAATATGCATCGAGGTGGTCTTTTTATCAAATGACCAAACAACATATGAATTGGACTAAAACACTCTGCACAAGGTGACCATTCACAAAATTCATTACTAGCACAAAGCTGCATACAAACTTGCTTTTCATCTTCACTTACGTTTTGTGATGGTGAGGCATAGAATAAGGACATAAGAAATACACACATACAACCTTTGTCAGCATAAGGTTCATAAAACAATTTATCCTTGCTTATTTTGGTTTTAGTCACTCTAATTAGCGCACTACTCTCTTCAAACAGGCAAAGCTTCTTGCCTTAATGAAAACCCAGTATTTCTCAGCTGGCACCAGGTAACTTGCTAAACACCCAAAAAGGGCATCTACTGAACAGCATACAATAATTAAGTCGTTCATTGATCCAGTGAGCACAAAGCAGGGCTGAATGTAATGCTTTACAGCCGATGTCTTTAATCAACACTTAAAATGATAAGTTAGTTACTCTAAATTAAACAAAAATTGAGCTAACAGACTAACTGTCTTGTCCTATGTATTTAGTGTTTCCTTTGGAAGGCTTAATTTCAAATTACCTTGATTATATACATAATTACTATTATTTGGAAATATTATTGATGCAGGTGCCAGCAACATGAAACAAGCCATGCTAAAATATAAACCAGATCTCTGTACAGAAGTTACAGAAGCTGATCAGTCAGCATCACAAAACTGGTTACAAGTTTCTGCCTTGGACTCTGGAAACCTTAACCATTCCAGTTCTGTTTATAATGGTGTCTTCCACAAATAGCTCAATCCAGACTCAGAACAGGTATCTGCAGAAATGTTAAACTATACTTACAGGAGATGGACCATCCTGTGACACTGGAAAACGTAGCCAAGCTTTGTGTGTGGTATTTGTGCAGTATACTGATCATTAGTGCCTCTAGGTATTAATATGAAAGCAGAGATATGAACTTTGCAATCAAGTTGTTTTTATTGGGTTTAAAACCTTGAACAAAAAGGTTTGAGAATACAAATTGGCTCTAATTAATTTAATATTTGATTTATCAGTTTGGAGAAATATTCTTATGTCTTCATCTAATTACAACAGCCAAAAAAAAATCTGAATACTTCCATCAACTTTGTCATGCTATGGAATACTTTCCTGTCCAATTAGAGAAAAAATTGTGTCTTCTGCTTTTATTAACTGTATGATACAATTTGGAAACTTAAGTTTCTAAATCAAACTACTTGACAAATTATTGGTCTCACATCAGTCTTGTGCATGACAGAAAATATACAAATGCTTCAACATGACACTGCATCCCTTTTAAAAAGGGTATTACATTGAGATTTTTGAAAGGTCATAATTCCTGACTACTGTGAAGAAGTTGGATAGAATGGGGGGGGAAAAAAAAAAACAAAAAACAAAAAACCAAACTATTTTATGCATCTGTAACAATTAAGAGATTAATTTATCACAGAACAATCTTATGATTTAGGTCACAGTTAGAATCCCTCATGAAGTAAATCCACAATGTAAGATATCTAAGATTTCTCCAAGAGCTACCTTACTTGTAAACCCCAATTAGGACCAAATCCTACTGAATGCCACACGAGTTGGAGTATAGTGTTAGTGATTTTGAAGTCATAAGGAATATGAAAGATACAGAAAGTGTTATTTAAAGAATAAATATGAGTATTTAAGATCAAAAATAGCAAGAAATACCGAAACTTGGATTTTGATCTAAGTTGCAGATTTTTTTTTCATAACAGACTGAAAGAAAACTGCTATATAACTAACACACTCCCACTCAATCTATTTAAACAGTAATGAAATAAAATACATGTTATTGTAGGGTAAAACTGATAATAACACAGCTTTAGCATGAGAATATTTTCTAGCCGGTACAGTGTCATCCACATCAGCTTTCAGAAATTTGTGGCTGCGTCTCAGTGCCATAAGCCCAAGTAAGAAGCTGCCTCCCAACACTGGCAGCTTCGTGGCCGCAGCCCCTCCAAGCACTTCCAGCTGCTTTGGCCAGGCAGGTCCTGCATAGCTTTTGCATTTTACACTGTCTTTAAGGCTTTAGCAAAAAACACAACTACCAAAATTTAAACCTGGGATGATTTGTATGAGCTGCCATTGTACTTATATACCACTGCAGAAAGGTCTTTGAAAGGTCTACATGCATTTAAATTTTCAAACTGTCAGCAGTCTTTCTATTACAAATATCCACTGAAACAATCTTTGTGTAAAAGCTATAAATGTTTAATCTTAAGTTACAGCTGGATAATTCATTTTGCACTTTGATCTCACTCTCGTGGAATTAGGCATTTCCAGTGAAATATTACTACCTTCTTAATAAAAGTAAGCTTCAAACCATTTTAAGCCATCTCAGTTTCCACTGAAGTTCAGCTGCATTCTATGAAATAAGCCAGACTGCAATAAAATAAAAGTCAAGACATATTATTACCTTTTTATGGAGAAAAACAGACTATAAGCAGGAATCTAATTATATGGTTTTAACTGAATGTAAGTATTTAATAGTGCTAAAAGGATAAAATAATCTACCCATTTGGATGTCTGGACTATCTCCTGTAGAAAAGCCCTCTGAGGCTTCCTCCAGTCTTTTGTGATTCATTTTAGAAGCCCAGTTCATAGTGTGCAATTTACCATTAATGTTTAAGAGAAGTATCACTTTTGAGAAAAACTCTTTGATACATGATATACAGTCTCTCAAAGCCTATTTGACAGGGTGCTGGAAGAGATTAAAACTAGCACTAGTTTATACTACTGCTCCAATTATAGCCCATGAATGCAGAAAACTATATTTAGGAGCAAGCAGAAAATCTCAAGGCATAGAAAGACTGTGTTCGCCACCCCAACCCCCAAGCAACACAACCACCAAAGCTTTGTTGCCTTATCAAGAGACAACCGAGAGAGAGAGAGGGAGACTAATCCTTTAGTTTCTCTTCAGCTTTTCATCTCCTTGGAGAACAAGAGCCTCTCACTTTGCCCCTGTGCTGGCAGGAGAAGCAGTAAGTTGCACTCTCCAGATCTCCTGCTTGTCTCTGCCCTGGTCAGCATCTCCAACCTTCCTTCCACTTCAGCTCATGGGAAGAGGTGAGATGCTGCCTCTCTCCTCCAGGGGCCAACCAGGGCTTTAGCCCACTGCTTTCTGAATTTTGAAATGCAGAATGTGAAACCTTGACTTGAGGACAACTCTTCTAGCACTAATGGATGTCTTTTTTTTTTTTTTTTTTTTTCCTCTACTAAACAGCCCATGCAATTCCGTGGTTTTAGAAAACGTTTCAGCATTTCAGGAACCATATTTGGGTAGAGTGGGCAATACGTAGTTTTCCTACCGGTTACCTATTAAAGGGCCATTATGGCAGATAGATAATAAAATAAGAAGTAGAGAATATGTAAACTCAGGCCCAAATTACAGCAATGTGAGTATCTTTGCAACCTGTGACACACCCCTACATCTCTCTGATATGCTGTGCTGTCAGAAACTCATAGGGAAAATGGCACAGTCATCCTCCACAACTCCAAAGGTGATCAAATGCCCTGTGCATCTGCAGAAATCTCAAGACTCCTCACCATTACTTCAGTCATGCTTCACACATGAAAAAAGGTTCAGAGCAACACATGTACGATCACTTCTGCCCATGTGGAGTATGGCAGAGTGACTACAGATGTGGTGCAAGGACATACTAACAAAACTGCACAGATACACACAGAAACTCACCTCTAAAGCTTACACTATATTTGGCTAATATTTCCAGCTCTACTACATATGCTTAAATAAGAAATACTGGTTAGGAAATAACACTTTTCTATCTAAGAAATAAAATAAGCTCATGTACTTTGCTCACTATACTTTATATCGTGTATGTTGAGATAAATTCTCAACAATAAAAACTCAATAAATTGAATAAATGTTATACTATTATTTATGTTCTAATTGAAATGTTCCACAACATATTTCTGCTTCTATTTTAACAGTAACAAATATAGAAAAATAAAATTTAGTCTCACTCTGTGATAAATGTAAATTAGGACCAGGAGCTGGGTAAGCATTCAATCAACCATTCTCTTAGACTATAAATTAGCAAGATCCTTTCATTACTATCATTGCTCTAACATGGATTTTAGTCTTATATTTGCCTGGGTAATTGGTCAGCTAACCATGTAGCTATTTGCACAATGAAATGCGCATTTTTCAAAAACAATTAGGTTTAGAGGGTAAAACAAGAGAAATGCTATGTATTAGATTATATCTAACAAGGTCTAAGAGCACTTTGCTTCAATTGCACATGGTTTGTTGCTTCTATCTTGTAAAAAAAAAAAACATTCCACTGCTACAGCATAGATTGTAGTGGATTTTAATAAAGTCCAGTGAGTTACACCCAACAGCAGTCTCGCTGTAATCCATTAGTCATCTGAAACAAGAATGTAACCAAAACCAGTATTCATCATTAGATAGCATATACATATTGATAAGTATATGCCTTAACTACATTTAAGGCACTGAAGAAGCCCCAGGACTTTCTATGATTAAAAACAGCTCAGGAAAGCTTTTGTGCAATATGATATTTTTCCTTCACTTACATATTAAGAAAACATAAAACCGCGCCGCCCCGCGGGGGGGGAGGCGGGGGGGGCAGATGGCAGTAGAGCAAGTATTAAAAAATTACACACGATATTACGATATTACTAATACTTATTAATTCAATGCTGCTAGCACCACACTCAACAATTGCCCAATTTTACATCAGTAAGTTTAAAAAAATATTACTCTTATTGTGCTGAAACATGTTATAATTTCAACTGACATGCTTACATAATCTTTAAAATAAAAATTAAAAAACAGCAATTTAGAAAAACAAATATACAGTCTCTTCCCTCCTGTAGTCAGCTGCCTTCTAATGACAACTTTTGTTCCAGATCTTCAAAGTCAAGCAGGAGTTTTTCTGGGACAGCATGCCCTAATTAAATTCATTTGCTGTGGCCCATTTTTAAAGATTCAAATTAAACATTTCTGGTAGTTGAATGACAGCTTCTAAACTTACTTATTATGCAAGAAAAAAATGATTCTCTATAGACAGAAAATGGAATTTCAGCAAAAAACAATTCAGCAGTGTTTGTCAGTGTATTGATAAACACTAAAATGTAATTTATACTTCCCAATTTCAGCTATATATCAAAATTATGTTGCTCTTGAAGAAGAGTAGAGAAAAATATCCCAATTTAAAATGAGGACTTGTAGGACAAGATTTTTCCTTTAAAAATGTACCAAGCTGAATTCCAGTCACACTCATTCAGGAGTGAGCATATCCTATAGTAAACAAAGCACTAAGCTTTAGAATATCACAATCTGGATAAAACTTAGAATATATTTTTTTTCTGGTTAGTGACCTGTGGGGAAAACATAGTGTGGTTTACTGGCTGACAGTGATAGAGGAGGATTTAGAAGTCTTGGAAAGTCTTTAGAACTCTTTGGAAGTCTTGGAAAGACTTTAGCTTGTGTTCAGTACTCCTTCACCAAATTCTCAGTACTGGTACATATCTTTCTTTTGTTTTATTTACAAAACTTCTTACTTCTTTACCACTCATCACCATTCATTACTTTGGCATGGACCAACCAAGCAACATTTGCTGTTGCAGGCACCAAGGTCAGTGAAGAAGGAGGGGGAGATGTGCTCCAGGCACCAGAGCAGAAGTCCCCTGCGGCCTGTGGTGAGGCCCATGGTGAAGCAGGCTGTCCCCCTGCAGCCCATGGAGTACCACGGTGGAGCAGGATTCTACACTGCAGCCCGTGGAGGAGACCATGGTGGAGCAGGTGGACCTGCACCAACAGAGACTGCGACCTGAGGAAGACCCCTGCCGGAGCAGATTCCAGGCTGTACCTGTAGGCCATGGAGAGGAGACCACACAGGAGCAGGTGACATGGCAGGAGATGTTCCCCTTGGGGGATCCAGGTTGGAGCACTTTGCTCCTGAGGGATGGACCCCATGGTACAGACCCATATCCGGAGCAGTTCTTGAAGAGCTACTGCCTGTGGGAAGCCCATGCTGGATCAGTTCAGCAAGGGCTGCATCCTGTGGGAGGGACCCCAAAGCACAGGGGATGAGAGTGACCGAGAAGGAGAGGCAGAGAAGAAGCGCTATAGACTGACCATAACCCTCATTCCCCCATTACCCTCCTCAGGGGGAGGAGATGGAAGAGGGTGGATGGAGGAGAAGGTTTCTCACTTCTCTAGCTTGTTAGTAATAGGTAATAAATCTTACTATCTCCCTGTGCTGAGTCTGTTTTGCCCGTCACAATAATTACTGTGCAATCTCCCTGTCCTTATCTCAACCCTTGAGCCCTTTTCATCGTATTTTCTCCCCAATTCTCTTTGAGGAGGGAGAGTGAGAGAGCAGTTGTGATGGAGCTCAGCCACCCATCCAAGTAAAACCACCACATTGCCTTAAAGGAGAAGTTTAATAAAATTTACTCTTGATAAGATATAAGTTTTTTCACCAATTAATTGGACTAATTTTATAACTGTTTTTTCTTACTATGATTTGACCCAGGAAAGAAAACACTAAAATATGTTTTCTGTAAGATTAGACTGGGCTCGCACTAATTGCATTGATATAGTTACAGTATCAGATTTCAGTTTTCCTGATAAAAAACTATACTGCCATCCTATCTGAGCAAGAAGAACGCAAAATAATCTTAAATAGTCCCAACAATCTTAACTATCCTCAATTTTGTCAATAATATAATGAGAATATCCAAAAGATTTTGAACAGAGCACACAGAAACTATAACAAATCACCCCTTTTATTCACCTCCACTAAGATGAGCGAATCTATTTTCTAAATGAAACATTTGTATTGTTGTGACATTTCTCAGCAATGAGAATCACTTTTGTGATCACGCTGATTTAAGGGTTGCGAGCTGCCTGCTTTAATCAACTCAGAATGAATTTGTAGAGCAGATTCTGCAATAATTCACTGTTATGCTGCTTCAATATTCCAGTTCCTACCAGAACTCAATTTATTAAAACAGTTAGACTCAAGAAAAAGATAAAGTAAATCATAGGTGAATTTACACTTAATAATGTAAATTAAATACAGTTTTTAGGGTCACGCTTCATTAGACAAAATAAACAGTAATTGTTCAGGCTACGGTTGAAACTGTCCTGGCTAGTTTGATCATGAAAGCACTTTTCAGAAACTCATATGCTACAGTGATACTCTTGTAAGTGTATTGAAAGGAACATGTAAGTTATCAAGCAATGAATTCAGAGTTAAAAACTTGGTGTCCTTTGATGTTATTTCCAAGGCAAAAGACAGAAATGTTCAAAAGCTATTTCTCCTGTACTCTAAGAAAGTAGAATGACATATTAGTGTTTTGCAGTGACAATGACATTCTATTTATTCAAAATAATAATAATAAAAAAGGTTATTAAATAGCAATTATTTGAAGTAATATTTTACTTCAAATCAGATCCAGAAAACATGTAGCGCTCTTCACAAAGACATATAAAGACCAGATTCCAGAACAGAGGACTTGAACTTGGATTCTAGGAGGAGACTAAGGGCTATCTGCCTGGTGGCAGCAATTAGCACATATTTTGAAAGCACAAAGAAGACCAATAGAGAGCTCAGACAAGTAAATTATCTCATACCAAATCTAGACAAAGGCATTAGATCCCATGGGGATAGATACATGTAGACGATGCTTTTTTCTTTTTTTTTTTTCTTCTTTTTTTTTTAAATTTAATGATTCCTACATTTGCATAAACACCACCAAATATTAAGACTGATCATATCACTTAAGATAACTTTAAGGGCTAAGCAAGGTCTGTATCTTTATCAGGGTCAGTGAAATCATTCTCATATATTAAACCTATTGGGATAATATATGGTGGCTCTCCAAATGCTAAGAGTTTATTTGCTCCTTACTTCCCATTGGAAGACAATATTTCATACAACATCAAAACCACTTACTATAGGGGCAAGAGAGTCAGAGGCCTGAGATGTTAGGATTCAAAACACTGACCACAGCAGCCTAATTCCTAAAAGATCCTGTCTTCATAATAGTACACACTGTGTACAGAATAACTGAGAGAAATGCTAACAGATTTATTTTTGAGATAAACTGTTTTCAAAACATTTTAGTTTCACTTGCTCTTTTCTTACCAGCACAGCATGACTGTATGCAACTAATGCTCTGTGACAGATTTTGCCTGTTGCAAATTACTCCCAGGAAGAGAGACTTTATGGCATGTTTCTCCTTATGGCAATTTTAAAGCAAATTACATTGATTTTATCCTGAAAAAACACTCCCAGCACAGCACTGCTGACAGGTCCCTCAGAGGGACACGGTCCATGCCAGCAGACTGAGATGCGAGGCGCAGTGCTGAAGGCCAAGACAAGAGGCCAGGAGGAAGCCGACTGCGCACACAACAAGGTCTGGGGTATGCAGGCTGCCAATTAAATGGAAGCAAGATCCCACCTCAGGTAGCTGCAGGGCCAAAAAACAATGTTAAAATTAAAAGGTACAATGAAGAACAACCAAGAAAGTGAAGCATTTTTCACAGCAGAGGTGTTGGATCTTAAGGCTGAAGAGGGAACAGCAACTCTACACCGGCTTCTGCAAGATGCCAAGAATGGGCTGACTTGGCAAACTTTCTACAGAGTACTTAACTGGAAGTCAGATGGTCATATGAGATGATAAAATGCCTGAAGAGGATTGAAGTTTAGCATTTCTTACCCTGCTTTGTATTCAAGCCAGGGGGAAACCTGTAGCAAGAACAGCCTACTGATGGAAAATAGCTCAGGTCTCTCCTAGAGTTTAATAAGTGCTCAGCACTTTCTGTACAACTTCTGGTCAGCTGAAAGCAGAGATGTTAATCTCATTCACAAAGGGCCACATGGGATCTTTAATGATATGCCACATTATACCTCCAAGCAACGTGTTCATTTTTACAAGTCCAAACCAAACTAGAGTACAGAGAAATTCAAACCCATTTCAGTGGAGTTAGTATACAACACAGGAAAACCACCATCTCTCACAGAAAACTGTCCAACCATGGAATAAAATGTTCTTTTATTCTTTTTGTATTCTTGGGAATTAAAATGTCAGAACCTCCCTTCTCCTACAGCCACAGTTCAATGTGATTTAATACTAAATTATTAATCATAGTTTTATTTTCAAGTTCTCTCTCACATGAGAAACAATAAAAGGCTCCTTCATTTCTCCACTTTAATTATTTTAATTATTTCTAATGTTACTAAGTAAAAAGCATTTACACACAAACAGGATTCCAGGACTAAAAGAGAAACAAAAGCTCACATGGATTTTTCTCCTTTTCCCAGTAGTTGTGCATTTAGACATGGAGCTATGGAGAAAACATCATCCACGAGGAGGACAGTGCAACATTTCTGGCTCAGTCTTAGTTCCTTCTGAGGCCAACAGAAGAAAGGCCACCAGCCTCATCCCCTCAGGCTTTTGACTTTCACATTGCCTATAAAAGAAGTGTTTAATCCTTTGCAGCCCTGACAAAAACCAATTAGCAGACAAAAAAACAAGATGCCCAAGTCTTTATTGCTGGTAGGCAAGATTAAATCAAGCAAAGATTATATGAATGTGCATTCTTACTGTTAGTAAACATCTTCAGACTGTCTTGCCATCATTGTTTGTATTGGAACTCATTAGGAGAAAAAGCACTTACAACAAGTAAATGGGACTATTTCAGGAAACATGCAAACATTTGGTTCTTCTCCTAACAAGAAGCAACTTTTCTCAGTATGAAAACAAAGCACAATTACTTAAATGAGCCCAACCAATGCTTTCCAGTTTATTCTTTTTAAAATCAAACACAGATGTACTCTAGTTCAATGTTAATTATAATCAGTATTACGCAGGAGGCCACAGTAAATAAATACTGGGTATTAACCAAGCATATATTAAAAAAAAAAAAAAAGTTAACAATAATAATAATAATAATAATAATAATAATAAAGCACCTGAAACCTTCTTCTCATCTGCAACAGCTTTCTGTTGGAAGCACTGCAGTGCAGGGTAGAACAATGCTGGCGCAATCCCACATGCCCTTCTTCAGCACTGACTACACTATAAAACTGACATCCAGATTTCAAACACATTTTTAAAACTCTTCTAGCTTACTTAAATAATGACCATTGTTATCCTTTTATTTTATTTATTCTGTTAATGTACCCTCTCAGCTGAAAAAAAAAAAATTGCTTCAATCCTTCCTGGTTTGTTTCCAAAGACCAGTATTTCTTAATTCTGTTGTTCAGACACAGCTAAACCCTTTCCTGAAGTTTACTTAGCACACAGAAGCTCTTTGTTGCACTTGACCACTACCAAAAAAATATAAAAAAACAAACAAAACAACAACAACAACAAAAACAACAAACAAACAAACAAAAACAACAGAAATGTCCTTACCCATCATGGGCTAAGGGCAGTATTTTCATAATGCTTCTGAATTCATGGTTTGGAAGAACACCAACGGACACAAATACCAATGGTGGTACCACCGTAGGAAACACTGATACAATCCTCTGAATGTTTGAATGCATGAGAAATAGCAGTGTTAATATGGCATACAGGCAATAAATCAGATCTCTCAAGAGTATGTACCTGCTAGACAAAATGCTTCAATCACAGCACTTGATAGCATACAATTTTTACCTGGGTCTAATGTTCACCCTCACTGAAAGCCCATGCAAAGCATTCTGTTGTCAGTGAGTCCCTCCTGCTTTGCTACATAAAGACAGGACATGAATGACACAAAGTTTCCTCTGCCCCCAGCTAAGGGTTTACTACAGGCACACTTGGATTCCCGTGGATCATGCCAACACTCTCACTGAACCACTGGCTTATGAACGAAAAGCTTTAGTGGCACTGTTTGCATATGTGATGAATACCCACATACAGGTGCTGCTTCTCAACCTGCAATTCTCATATCACAGAGAGTTGTTTCAAGAAAAATAATACATTTAGTATTTTTTTTGAATAAATCTTCTCAAAATACAACAGCAAGTTCAGAAGGAGAAACCAGAGCCAGGGCCAAAGACAAAGGTATGAATTTTACTCACCTATGCAGACTGGGTTTCTATTGCATCTTTCTTTTCAGAACTTTTGTCACAACAACTTTTTCCAAAAACTTACAGAATTATAGTTCATAAGAAATGATTGTCCCATCCTGCTGAAGCAAAGAGTAAAATTGCAGGGTTAGACTTTAAACTCTGTAAAAGTACATATATTCTAGGACCCCCAAAATCGCTGCCTCCAGGTGAAGCTGCACTGCAGATTTTGTTCAGGAGGATATGGGACTATCAAAAATTACGTTTGACGCCAGCTGCTATTTTGAAGCATCTCAGTATAAACTTCAGATTCTGTGACACCTGAATGAACTCTCGTACAATGCTGCCATAATTGTAACAGGAAGAAGAATTGCTACAAAATTAAATCAGATCTCAAAAATCTGATTAAATCTGATTTAAAAACAAACAAACAAAAAAACATAGTTTAAGGATTAACCAGGATATATAAAAGCTAATAATAAGGCTAAGATCAAATATGTCCATGCTGTTATATTAATGCTAAAAACAAAAATAGGAGTATGTGAATTCATATATGCCTCTGTGTTTGTGTGCATGCGTATATACACGCCTATGTGTGAAATGGTAATTTATTCATGTAAAGTAAATAGAAAATTAATAGATCTCTATTACATATATGTAATGGTAGTAGAAAGAATATGACAGAGGATATAAATGGTACTGGAATGAGAGGATGGGATACATCTCTAAAGGAACTACATTAATGAAAACACTATATAGAATATATAAGTATATATATTATACAAACACACAATATTTATGTCCTATAAATGTGCATAACATATTCTACCTGCAAATAGATACATTTAGATGTATACCTTTACTCACAAGTGAAGGAAAGTTAACTATTCAAAAATATGTTAGAACCTCTATTTACTTAATTGAAAATAGAGTGGTATTTGGGCTATGTTTATTATCACCAATCTCTGGAAAAAAAAAAAAAAAAAAAAAAAAAAAGGGTGAGGGAGAGATATAAAAGGAGAAGGGGAGAAAGTCAGAAAAATAGAAAAATACAACAGTTATAGTGTCTTCCTACTGTAGTCACTCACCATAATCAGATTGGATAAAAGTGGAGCACCAGTTAAAAACACAAAAAATAGGGAAAACAACACTTCATTCAGTGCTCATTCAAACCCACTGCTACTGAAGGACCATTCTGTAATAACACTGTAATTCAAAATAATCACAAAAGATGAACAAATCTACCACATTTAAGAACTGGAGTAATCATCACCTTGCTAAGACTGACCTATACCACCTCTAACAACTTCAAATAGGAGACCTATATACAAAGTCTAAAAAACATTAGTCAGTTTAAAAGACAACAGTGGTGTATCTAAAGACAACTAATCAGAGCCATACAGTACTGCTGTATCATCTATCAAAAAGATTAACAGAACCAAAAAAAGTCAGTGTTACAAAGAAAGCAAAAGGACATCCCAATCTTGGCAAGTGCAAAAACCTGGCAAATGCAAAAATAATCAGCAATTTTAAACTACAGGAAGAGGGGCCAAAACAACTTTGGAAAACCTTTTAAAAGAGAGACTAATAATAACCATAATAAATATTTTTCCCCCAACCAATTATAATAATAATAATAATAATAAAAAAAGCTAGAAAGTATTGCTGGACAAAAAAAAAAAAAAAGACAAAGAAATATTGAAGTAAAATAAAGCTATAGAAAAAAAAATAATATGAGTCCTCTGTAATGGCAAACAGCTCAGAGATTTCACTCTAGAGATGGGTTGCTTGTTTTCCCCTTTTGCTTTGTACAATGAGCTTGAGAAACTTTATAAACTGAAGGGTCAGCAAAAAAGGTTTCAGAACAAGTTAAGGAAGTGGATAGCAACAAATCATCAGGACCAGAAAGCATTAATCCAAGAGCTCTGAAGGACCAAATATGAAAATATTTATTTCTGAAATCAGACTCTATCACTGGAATGGAAGATGGCAAATGTGATGACAATTTAAAAAAAAATCCCAGAGAGAACACAGGAAACATGCTCTTAAGTCCACCTTCCGAAATGGGCAAATTGGTTGAAAATATAATGAAGAATTGAATTATCCTACATATGAATATAGACATTATACTGAAGAAACATCAGTATGAATTCTGTAGAGAAAAATCAGAATAAGCATTTACTAGAGTTCTTTAAAGAACTTGAGAATTGGTAATGCTGTTACCACAGTGATATTGAATTTCCAGAAATCTTTCTGACCATTCCTCATAAAAGTCTCTTAAATAAATTACTTTGCTGGATTATTTTAGGTGTGCTTATTCATAATTGGTAGATCATAACTGGTAGATAGGTATTAACATCTGATTGAGAGACAGGAAACAAAAGGCTAAAGTTAAAAAAAAAAAAAAAAAAAGGATCATTTTCACAATGATGCAAGGTTATTGGCATTGTTCCAGAAGAATCTTTAATGTTCAACAAAAACTTTCTGGAAGATGGATGATGCAATAATTATAATAATTCAGAATGCTCAACGTTGCAGAAGGATCTCAAGACAACAAATATGGATGGTTGTGGTAGTAGTAAAGCATAAGTCATTAAACATGATGCTCGGGCAAAAATCTAGACTTTGAAAATACCAAACTGCTGACTACTGGATGTCGATAATGACCTCTAAGCAAAACACCGCTATGTGCTACCTCTGTTTCTTATAATCTTTCCTAAGAATTAATTATTTATCAATATTGAAAGGTTTCTGAAAACTTTCATCTGTTTCAATAGAAATACTAATGTAATTTCATTTCTATTCCACATCAATAATAATTGGAAAAATATTTTGTTTTTACATTTTAATAACTTCAGTATATTCTGTATTTTTATTTTTAATTTAAAAATAAGAAAACTTAGCAATGGTCAGTATTAAACATCTAACATATTAAAAACTCCTTTGCACCAACAACATTTTCATTTCATTAAATTTTCAGGGTACTGAGAGCTAAGGAATCTTATTTGCAATGTATCAAGAACTGCAAAAAATATATGTCCAATAACTGATTTAGAGGTTGCTAACATAGTTTTTGAACTAGTAAAGGAAAATAAAATAGTCCACCTTTTCTGGCTGGTGCCATATTATTTTTTATACTATAAGAAAAAAAAATAGAAAATATACACTAAAAAACTCCTGAAATCTTCAAACGCAGGGATATGAATTCCTGCAGAAGCATTAACACTATCCAACATCACAACTGAGCTCCTTACTTTACAGCATGTGATGAACTTTTCTATCTTCTAAAGGACCTTCAGGAGGAAAGTTTTCTAATTGCAATGAAGCCATCAAAGAACTTCCCCTGAATTATATGGTATGTGGTATTTATCAGGACCTGATCATACTGCAGATTTTTGAATAAACCAAACTGCAGTCTAACTCCTTCTACTCCTTTACTTCCTTAAGTGTCCAAGTCCAAACATAAATATGGAAGTATATAAGCTGATACACTTAGAAGAACTAATGACAGCATGCAAGTAGAAGAACGTGTTTTACATATTGAAGACTGGCAATTTATTCACTTACTGTAGGCTTGCCATAAATTATTTTCTACTGGAGAACCATTCTTCAGAAATTACGTTACATAGGTAACAAATGACTATTAGCTTAAAAACAGTCTTTTAAATAATTTCCTAACAGACATATTTCTGAATTATTAATTTCTTTTGGAAGCCTATTAAGATATAAAGTTCTATGTCAAGACTAGTTAAATAAATGTTTTAGCTGTGACCTTAAGCCAAATTTGTTCCAAACAGATGATAAAGTCTGAAAGCAGAAACTCAATTTTTCTTTGTACTGCAACCCAGAGTAAGGGAAGGAATTTTCTACTTATTATCATACTTTCCATTTATATCTCTAAGACAAAATGTCTCCTTTGTTCAGGAGAAACAAGCAAAAAAGATGACAAAAGTTAATTTCTAAAAGGCATCACAAAGCAATTTTATCCAAAGCCATTCTTCCTATACTAGTTGCACTGAACGGCAATTGGCTGCCAGCCTTAAGATGTGGTTAAGAGTATAAAATGACATTATGTTATGCAACTGCTTATAGGGCTAACTACAAGACTATATGCAGCAAAGTTTAGATTTTTTTTTTTTAAAAAAAAAAATGAAACAAAATGACAAAAGGATTCTAATTACTTGATCTGAATAACTCAAATCTACTTTTACATCATTACAATTAGTGTTGTTAGTCTCGTTTGTCCACAATTTTATTTAGCAAAAAGTAGAATAAACAGTAATAGAAAATGGCCTTTGTTTCATCAGTAGCATTTTTATGACAAGTTGTGCCTTGAGCGTACACTCATTCAGATAGGAGCCACTGCATTCAAGGCCAGGCTGGATGTGGCTCTGGGTAGTCTGCTCTAGTGGTTGGCAACCCTGCCCAGAGCAGGGGAGTTGAAAGTAGATGATCTTTAAGGTCCTTTTTAACGCAAGCCATTCTATGATTCTATGATTCAGATGGGAGGCATTTAATTCCAGTGTCCCACAATTAATCTTTCTCTTCTACTAATATAAATTCATAATGTAAAGTTATTTGTAGCAGAACTATGTATAATATTTGCTCTTTTTGCCAAATAAGGTTGCTTTTAATGATTTTGCGAGTTGACCAAGCATCTGGATCACCAAAATTGCTACTTGCATGTCAAAGAACTATGAAGTTCTCTTCAAGTCATGACCAGCTTCTTTCCTAAATCAGAACACGCAAAAAAGTGATAACCCCAAATGTTCCTAAAAACTTTGGTGGAGCAGGGGAACCTGCAACACAAAAACAGTAAACTTTTCTAAGCCAAACAAAGCTACAAAAATCACAGACAAAGCTACAAAAAAGCTACAAAGCTACAAAAATCACAGATCATTGGAAGAGGTTTGCCTAGAAAGTAGTGCAATTTAATGGATTAGAAATGGTCTAAAGAGTACATAAAAGTCATCCAAGAAGACCCACACTAATGAAAGTCTTTCCACCATCTTTGGTGTTGGTGGATCAGATCATGCCAACAGTTTCTGTGCTCTGGATGCTTTCTATGCTCATTTTTCTCATTTATGTGGACCCTGTACATGCTCACAGAAAACTTGTTAAATCTGACAAGGTCAATGTGTAAAATATCAAATTACAACAAAATACTAGTGTCAGTGCCAAAAATCTCAAGTATCACTCATCTTCAACCATTACAGATTCTGCTGTATGGCAAAGACTGAGGATATGCCATCCTTTTACGCAGCAAGTTTAGGAAGACAAAAGCTGTCCAGGCTTACTAGAGGATCATGAAAGGCCTGGAGAAGGTCAGATAGAAACAAAACAAAACAAAACAAAACAAAACAAAACAAAAAAAAGCTTTATAACAAAGTATTTGTGATAAATATAATAACCTACTGCTTTAAAAAGCAAAATAGTGTTTTACTTCAAAAACACTAAATTCCATTACTAAAAAACAACAAACCTTTACAACTATAAGAAACTAATTTTTAGACATACATGATCTTTTTAGAGACTTACCTAGATGCAATTTGAGCAACCTGTGCTCTTACACAAGCATAAATGAGAATTAACTTCATTTAGTGAATACGATTAATGAATAAAACGCATACTTAATACACGGAATTTTGAGTGGGAATAAACCAGTGACCAAACAACATTTCTATACACACAAAAAAAGTTTAAAGAGCTTCATTTTTGTCAGCCCAGTTTCTGAAGTCCCAGTTCAAAAATTTAGGTCAAGTTTCATACTGATTCCAAAGTTTCTCAAAGTCTGCTTGCAGTGAAAACCTGACCTGTTTTGAACAGAACCATCAACAATTAAAATAAAATATATGAAAAATAGGGTGGCTGCATCAATTTTGATAATATCTTTTCTCATTAAAGAACTCACATATGAAGTACATTTTCATAAGAATTACATATTCTGAAGGAGAAGTTGCTGTGATAAACTCATATGCATCTCAAGGCTGATTAGGCATCTCAAAATAATTAGTTCTTTCTGTGTTTTATTAATAATTTATTTTTATTAATAATTCCTACAGTAAGCAAGTGCTAATATCAAGGTTGAGCACAATGGAGAATGACTACTTTTTCTGACCTTTATGCACTACCCATAAATAACAAAACACCAAAACCCAGAAAATATAATCTTCCTTGCATCTGATCTAAGTAATCTTCTGAAACTGTCTTTTTTTCCCATTTTTGCTTGGATTTCACTTCCACTCCATAAATATTACTGTTATACAGCTTCGTTCTTTCAAGAAAGTGAAAGGATTACAACTCTAAATCAGTTCTATCATCTTCCTTTTTAAGCATTTGAAACAGAATAATGGGAAGCATTAGATATGGTTTTGGACAAATTTCTTCTAGTTAGTAAAACTGACTATCTCAGGGGATACTTAATTGGAAAAAAAAATCTTTTGCAAATTTCATCCAAAACATTTGAGCAGGAAGAATAATATTTCTACACTAAAAGTCATATTTTCTGAGGCATTTTCAAGAATAGGTTAATTCTGACTATTAAACAATTTTATTATGAAAAACAGTTATCAGATTTTTTTTCCCCTCATCCTTCCTTAAATCAAAAGTAACTGTACTGGATTTGCTGCTTTCAGTACAGCAAAAGAAGGCATTAGTCCTCTCTGTAAAAATTCCTGCTAATACATTTCAAAGTGTTATTTCAGGTACAAACAAGATTACGGTTTCTTAATACACACACTGAAGTTTTCCTTTGAGGATAATTTATGAGAAATTCAGGAAAAGTCCTCTATTAAGAAACAGCTGCTCTGGTAAATGGACTTTCCTAGCCTGAGAATTTCTAGCTATAACCTTTGCACGTTGCTCTCACAGAATACAAACTAATACTGTACCTGGGATATAACTCTTTATTAATAGCTAAATATCTCTTAGTGGAGCAGCTCTTAAGATCATTTTTAATATCAACAGGTTGCATTTTCATATTAAGCTATCATTTTCAAGGACAAGACCTCAGGTCCCTCAAATTGATGGGATAATACAGACGCATATCCAAAACTTCCCTTTGCAGTCAGATATATCATTAAGATTATATATATATATACATTTATAAATATAAATGCATAACCTATCAACATAACTATAATTGTGAGACATATAAGGCTAGATGATAGATCAAATCATCTGACATCAATGGAATTATATCAATTACTTGTGGAGAACATTATTTGAAGCTCTCTGAAGTTGTACTAGAAGATGACTTTTGTGCAGAAGATAAATAGTACAGCCTTCATTTATCTTAACATGTTCTGAAAATCTGAGGTGAAAATAAAATTTCTTCTAAAATGGAGTCTGAAAAAAACACTTTTTGAACTATTTTACTTTATACAGAATATACATTTCAATAAAGTCAGATTTTCAGAAAGAATTACTTTGGTTGAAAACTCTTCAGAACACCTTCAAAATTTCCAGTCCGTTATTTTTAGATATGGTACCCAGGCCAGAGAATTTATATCAGGAAAAAATAAAATAACCATCTGATTAAAAATAAATAAATAAATAAATAAATAATCCATTCGAATATTTCTCATTTTGCAAGCAGCACTAGTTCACCTTCAGTGAAATTGATTATGCTCACCATGCAATATTTGAAGGGTACATTGTATTGTAATTTTGTAATTTACCTCTTTCACTTCTTTAAGCATGCACTTCTCAAACTGTGCAGATTCAATTTGACCGGAACATCTAAGAAAGAGAGCCAAGACAGAAAACAATTTACCATTTACAAAAAATTATGTCTATACAAAGATAGACTAACCTTTTCCTCAACAACATTCTTCCTATGCTGAAGCAAAAGGGAACATTAATACTGGCTACAAGAAGGTTGGATATCAACCCTTAAACTAAGAAAAGATGTAAGGAGTTCAACTGATTACTTATTTAGGCAACTAATCTTTTAACAGGTTGTCCACTTATTTTTAGACACTACAACTAATTTAAAGTTTCTTTTTCCATAATTACTCTATAAGCCTTACACAACCTAATATATGCATATCTTCTGTATTGCATCCTATTTCCAAGTGTAACGACCCTCAGAATCCAAGATTGATTTTAGCTTTACCCTGATCAATACTAATCTCCAAGATATATTAGACTTTACATTGACCTAAACAAAAAAGTCATTACATGTATATTAGTCAATCACCAAAACATTTATTAAATTAATTTCAGAGACCACAAAAGGTGTATTGTTACCACCGTTTCTATCTGGGACTTCCATCCATCATCTTTAAGAAGATTTACATGCAACCAATAATTAACATAATCACATAGTCACTATAATGGATTTCTCAAAATGTCTTGACCCGTCTGCTATTATTTTGAGATTAATCTTTTTGTATTTAATTGGAGGAACAACACCAAATTACACAGCTATTGGACTATTAGAATCCAATCTTACACAACATTAAAGTCAATGGGAGAATACATCTCCTCTTTTCAGTGACAGCATTGATCTGAAAGAGTGGCAGGAGTTGAAAACACTGCAGTTAGACTTTCAGTCCCACTGAAAGCAAAGGGAAAAAAAAAGAAAAAAAAAAGAAAAAAGAAAAAAAAAACAACAATAAAAAGACTTCAACCAGCACATTTTTCAACAAATAATCACAGCACCCAGAAGTGTGTTTATATAAATCTAATTTTTGAAAACTAGATATTTCTGACAACCTTTTTTTATGATACTGGCTAATCTCAAGATAGGAACATAAGACCTATATACAGATAAATGTTAACATTATGACAAAATTGTTACTGACCTATTCTGGGTAGTCTCCTGATCACTTTCATTCTGTTTCAATGAAACAAAACCAAGACTTCCACTTAATAAAAACACAAAGGGGAGAGAGAAGAGACGGAGAGAGAGAGAGAGAGAAATACAAGCTACATTTCACAGATTTTACAAGTAAAACTAGTGACTTCCTTTAAAGTCATTCTTCTTTATTTTGATTTCTTTTACACAAAATGTAAATTTGCCTCCTTGTGACATTATAGATTTCAATAGAACTATTTGCATTTCAGATAGATAATACAATTTACACTTTGCATAGTAAAGACCTCATATTGTAAATTATTTGAGGCAATAACCATGTGTTTATTCTCTCCCCCAGGCACTCTAACCTAAATTAAATAAATAATTCTACAACCTTGCTGAAATGTTATTAGGCAAAACTAATATTAAACACTCCATGAAATTTCTATTCAGATGTCTTAACATAATAAAAAACAATATAATACCATTTATTTTTAAATACAGACACTTAAAATACTATACACATTATATACTTAGAAGTTTGACACATCAGAAGTATTAGCTTAAAAACTTAAGTTTTAACTTTTGATTATTCCAGCTTTGAGGATACAGATATCAAAAGACATTGGAGTAGTCAGAAAAAAAGCTATTAGTAGGCACAAAGGAAGAGAAGCCACTTAAATAGAATTATAAGTGTTGGAAAAGAACTCCGAGATCATCTGGTCCAACCTCACCTTGCTGCCAATGTCACCCACTAAACCATATCCCTAAGCACCAAATCCAACCTCTCCTTGAACACCCCTAGGGATGGTGACTCCACCACTTCCCTTGGCAACCCGTTCATAATAGACAACAATAAAAAACGGATCCATCCTGGGATGCAACAAAAGCAACGTGGCCAACAGGTCAAGAGAGGTGACTCTCCCCTTCTGCTCTGCTCTCATGAGACCCCACCTGGAGCACTGTGTTCAGCTCTGGGGCCCCCAGCATAAGAAAGACATGGGCCTGTTGGAGTGAGGCCAGAGGGCCACAAGGGTGATCAGAGGGCTGGAGCAGCTCTCCTATGAAGACAACGTGAGAGAGTCGTGGTTGTTAAGGAGAGGAGGCAGCTTCAGGGAGACCTTACAGTGGCCTTAACCACTTAACTTAGGCCCACCTTAATGTGGGTCTACAGGAAAGATGGGGAGGGACTCTCTCAGGAATGGTAGTGCAATAGTAGACAGGGTGTAATGGTTTTATACTACAAGAGGGTAGATTTAGGAAGAAATTCTTCAGTCAGAGGGTGCTAAGGCAGTGGAAAAGGTTGCCCAGAGAAGCTGTGGATACCCCATCCCTGGATGTGTTCAAGGCCAGGCTGGATGGGGCTTTGGGCAACCTGGTCTGATTGAAGGTGTCCCGGTCCATGGCAGGGGGGGTGGAACTGGGTGATCTTTGAGGTCCCTTCCAACCTGAGCCATTCTATGATTCTATGTTTAATGAACATTTGAAAGCCAAATGTTAAGAGCTTGTGTTATAATCTGAAATGCGAGTAGTTTTGCTGAAGATGCTAGCACGCCACAAAAAAGCATTAACGCTCTTCTAAGCCTGTCTGGATTTTCCTTTTAAAATTCTCTATACATATCTGTGTTTCAGCTCCACAAACTAGTGGGGACACTTTACTAACTGCTATTGATAAGAAGAATGTCTTAAAACATCTACACTATCTGTTTGGTTTTCTTTTAATGTTCATCTTACAAAATAAATCTGATTGGAAAGCATTTTAAGTATTTTGCATTTTCAGGAGGAATTGATAAGAGTGCATCAGGTCACAAAGAGGGGGAGCCCATCTCAAGCACAGTCTGAGGAGTGAGAAAGCAGGAGACATTAATCTCCCTCTTGACTTGAGGGCTGCTGGAGGAAAAGCAAAGGGAACAAGAAGATAGAGCCAGGCTGCACACAATATGGCTTTAGCCTATTCAGGCACAAACAAGCAGCTTAAACGAATGTAGAAGAGGAAAAATTACTCGAGGGGGTTAAATATTGGCAAGAGCCAAAAAAGAAGAAAGGATTTCTGAAGCTGCATTTTAAACAGAATGAATGGGAACTGGATTGGCACATTACATGCCATGAAATTTAAAGCTTTGACAGAAGTTAAATGCAACAATTGCCCTGGGCCCATTCTGCTGCTAAACATATAATTCCTTCTGTATAATAGGAAAACTTTATCTCAGAACTTCTGTATTGCTTTCCTGCCCCTCTCTGCTGCCACTGAGTGCTTCAGAATCCACTTGTTCTAACAGGAAAACATTTTGTGAATTTCTATAAGAAACTTTATTCAGGGGTAGTAGATTCTCAGTTGTTCTTGTGCAACAATGTCTTTTATAACCAGGTTCCGATCCCCTTCTATCGATCCTCTCCCAAAGCCACAGATGGTGTCCATATCCTACATAGCTTTCATCTCACTTGGAAAAAAAAAAAAAAAAAAAAAAAAAAAAAAAAGGATCTCTCATATGTATAGGGCAAGAAAGCTCACTAAATATCCAGATCATCCTGTTAGCTCTTCTTGGCACCTAGTCCAATTTCAGTTATTTCTTCTTGAGCATGTGTGATCACAACATTTTGCCTCATTGTAGGTTTTGTGAGATGACATTTGTATTTTATTAGATATTTCAAAACTCCCTCTTTAAAGGCATCATAAGACTGTATTTCCCATTACATCAGCAGCTCAGGTGATTATTGCTTTATTTCCAAACCACCCCCTAAATTTCCATTACAGAATAAAACTTACATATGTTATGAACATGTGTGCCAATTTATTACATCATCATTCCAAAGCCTCAACTTCACCAATTTGAACATCAACATTTTAACCAAAAAATGACTTGGCAAAGAGAGGTTTGGTTTTCTTCCAAAAATTTTAAGAAAGCTGCTACACATCCACACACCACAAATCAACCATGTGAAAGTTAAAATGGATTCTCAAATTTTACAACAGTAAGTTTCAACCTGTAACATGCCAAGGACTTGCAAGAGGTCTGCTATACATAGTTAAGAAAGCAAGGCCCACTGACAGAAAGTTAAACATTAATATGGAAATCTCCATACTTCCACTGGAAAAATTTTAGTGGTCTGCAAATTGAAATAAAGTTAAAAACCACCTCTGATGTTACTGGGGCATCCTCCTTGCCTGTAGTAGCCTGTGGACAGGGCACAGTTCTGACAGGCACTGTGTGGTTATGATAAGTAAAGCCGACAGCTTAGGGAGAATATTGAATATACTTATCTCCTGCATAATTTTACTTCTGGAAGAAAGGGTAAGTTTTACATCAGAATAGCATATCAAAAGCTATGATGCTTGTGCATATTAGCATTCCAGCCCATCTTTTCTCCATCTCCTTCACCACAAATTTAACCCTGTTTTCAAACATTGACTTGTAAAAGTTGCGAGCATATGAGAAAATAAATTAAGCAAGATTTTTTTTTTCATGTTATTAAAGGAAAGAATCCCAAGATATCCCTAATATCGTTTAGATATTGCTTTCTCATGCAAGTGAAATACAGCTGGAGAAGGTAGACTATGCTATAGAAAAGACTTAATTTTATACAGTTTCACAGCTGTTAAGATTAAAATTAAAATGCTTTCTCTTTCTGATTACATTCAGAGTACAATTTGAATACATTGATTAAGTATGGATTAAGTGCAATAAAGCAGTGACTTGCACTTTTAGAATTTAAAGTGATAAGGGAGAGGTAAGCGTCATGGAATTTCACCCAGTTGACATTGAACAGTTACCAAAGGAAATACTAAGAGTGAAAAGCATGGGATTTTCAGTATTGATTTCTCCTTTTTCCATATTACTGTTTCAGTAGGATCCAAATTAAAACTTTGTTGCTCACATGGATTTAAAGGAGGAGCTAACTGATGCAATCACAGTCCCCCGCTACTGTGGCCAGCTGTGACACATACAGTGTGTAAGGCTGCTTTAATATATGGTACACTGACATGATATATAGCCTATAGAATTACTATGTCAGAATATTATCACTCTGTCAGCTTTCCACTTTTCCCTCGTCATAAAATGCACAATGTGGGAAGATAAATGTGGATCCAAGTGCCTAACCACAGCTGGGATTTCTGTTGTACGTATGTTGTACCTTCCGCTAAAACACATTTCAAAACAAGAGGAATAAAGTGATAGTTGCTAAAGATGCCCTAAATTCCCCTGTTTAAAAAGAAAATTCATCTATAATATTAAGCCTCAATCCAAGCCAAGGACAAAATATCTGAGCAAGGTCAAGTTCCATCTCACCGGAAACAACTTCATTACTCCTGTATGGCCATAAAACCAGTGAAACTTCTGAAAACTGCAGGTAACAAGAACAAAAATTTCTCTACTGGTCTGCTGAATCTCAAGTCAAAACAGGTCTAATGAAAACAAGCAAACAAAAATCTTGATAAAGGAAGTCAGAAGTGATCATCTAATATTACCAATGGTCTTAGCAAAAACAAGTCATTCCAAAAATCAGATCAATAGCATGGCCAAAAGAGTAACAAATCCTGTATTTCAAAAATCCTCTGCTATTAAATTACAGCATGTCATTCTCAAGCAACTTTTATAACATTTGTCCCCCTGTCTTCTAGGTGCCCTTAAGGAGATCTGTCAGGGAAAAAAATAATAATAATAATAATAAAAAAAATCTCAACAGGATCTTTGAGAAATGACACGTAAAATTAGGAAATGACAAAATAGGTCTTCTGACCTATAGAAAACCAGCAAATATTTTTAGTGCCTTATCCTACCAATTAAGAGATGACCTGATCAGTTTTAAAAAGTGGACATTTTTAATGAAGTGCAAGAGTCTGGTAAAATAACTTCCTCTGGTACAGCTCTGTCAAACTTAGTGCTGATTTATAAATTGCTCTTTTTAGTTGCAGCAGAATTTTAACTCAGAATTACCTATCACAACTTCATCATGACATCGAATGGTGCCTACCACCCACAAAACTGCATCCATAACCCAGAACCCTTCTTGCAATTTCCATTAATTCCACAGATTTGCATTTCACTTAAGCAGAGCTATTAAAAGAAAACACCGTCAACTGGAATTTATGCCAACAGCATTAACTATGAAAGTGATTTTTTTTTAACCCTACCTTTTTCTTTACTTTCCTTCTGGTTGTTTAAGAGTGCACCAAAAGAAATCTCTATGTGTGTGTGGCCAGGTCTGTCCCCATCCCTGCTGCTCTCTTTCCACATGCCTGCTTGCTACGTTTCCAGCCCACCGAGCCTGTTACAAAACACCCCCGGACCAAGCAAGTAGCAGCACTCAGCACCTCCAGGCGCAGTGCCCTGGGCCCTATTTCTGCTGGCAGCTACAGCCCTGTGACACGCACCAAGTAATTTGAAAAATGAGATTGCCATCCCACGTCCTTCAGACAGCAACTATTTGCTTTAACAAAGCAACTTGACAGTTTCACTCCTAAAAAGCAGGCTTGGTTGTGGAGAGCCTGGCAAACCCTCTCTTGCCAGTTTCCCTGTGCCGAGTGTGTTCTTTGGTGTTTATAGAAGTGGCTACACGTCACGTTGTTGTTTTTTTACTTTGCCCTCCCGGAGAGCGCAACCGCGGCCGTCTTTAAGCTTAAAACGTCACTTCAAATTCTGCGGAACAGAAATCACGGGCCGCGACTCGCAGCAGCACCATCACCAGCAGCAGCACTTGGCGCTGATCCCATACGGAGCCAACTCCCGGCTCCTTCCCCTCTTGGCCCCGTGCCCCCTGCCCCGTGCAGGTGAGAGGCGGCTCCGCACCTCGCCGCTGCCCCCCATCCCCATCCCCATCCCCATCCCCATCCCACCCTATCCCCATTCTCATTCCCATCCCCGCCCGCACTCACCGCTTCGCTCCGCTCCCGGGGCTGGGACAGGGCGGCGGGTGCCTCCCTCCCTTTTCCTCTCCCTCCCTCCCGGGGCGGAGCGGAGGCTCCGCGCCCCCGGGTGCCCCCCGCCACCCCCGCCGCCTTCCGCGGGCATGGAGCCGCCCCCCCGCGGCATCACGCGGCCGCCCGCCCCTCCCCGGGAGCCGTCGGCTCCAGCCGCAATGCAGCGGCGGCCGGACCCGGTCCTCCGCCCGGCTCGGCACGGTACGGCACTGCACGGCTCGGCTCGGCACGGCTCGGCACCTGCCCACCGCCCCCTTGGCTGCCGGTACCCCCCAGGCAGCGCCCCGCGGAGTGCGAGAGGAGGGAGAAGGCCCGCAAAAAGAGGGGGGCAAAATCATCCCAAAGGAGTTTTGCCGCTGTTTGGCCCCCCCCCCCCCCCCCACACACACACCTAGGGACGGGCCGAGATTAATTACGCTGCTTGGCGAAGAAAATGAGGGGTGCCATTAATCAAAGAGGCCGTAAGGCTTCCGCGCTGGTAGATGGGATTCAGAGATTTGCCGGGGCAGATGCCGGCAAAAGCACTCCCCAGGTCTGGTGTAAATCACTCCACTTCTGGAACTGTAAACAGCCCATGACACCACCTCGTGAGTTTTCTTCAAGTGAAGTGTTGCTTAGGAAGATGAATATTCACTTCATATAGCCAAAGAGTGTTTCCAACAGCTTTTCCGTCTCCCTTTCTCAATAATTAAACTATTGGGTTTTCCTTCCTGGATGTCAGAAACTTCAGACCTGCAGAAAGAAGACTTTTCACACAAATATCTTTCAGACATGGATAAGAAACAAAGCTAGGCCAATTCCACGAGTACCCAAATAATTACTTTAATGCCCTGCTTGAAATAAACACAAAGCTCTTGAGTTAATAGCTATCTCCAATAGTTATCCCTACCTCCAGGACAATCAAAATTTGTTCCAAGCTTTATTTATTGTAATGTACTTTGAGAAAAGCAATGAATCAATGCCACTTTTATTCATTGCTTCTAAAAGAACATTGGGCTTTCAGTGGGATCTAAATATTCCAAGTGAGGAGAAGGCCTTTTTTTCATTAGTCTGCCCTAAATTTGTTTCACGAAGCAAAAATGAGTTATGGCAATATCAACTTCAATCAATCGTGCATGGCACCACATTAATTGCTATGTCAGATACCTGTCTAAATATAAGCTTAGCACCAATACCCTTGTCTGAGTAATTGTGAGTTTGATTGCATGTCTTGCAATATCATCAATCTGCAGTGGCATTCAGAATTTTGCAGAAATCTGAGCTATAAATTAAAAACAACATTTATTGCATAAAATGGACCACTATCCAAAACATGGAGTTTACAATAATTATTTTTAAATTATTCAGATGTTAACCTCATAATACATAAGATAAATGTTTACCATGCTAACCAGTTTAATATTATTAAAATTTTATTTTGGTGAAATTTTGGAAAATTGGTGTTATTTTTATTAATTTTATGAAAAGCTATGTAAAAAATACCAAAAAGATTTATTTAACTTATGCTCAGTATTTAGATTTACTGAGCACTGTACACTGAGTCATCTTTATATGGCTTCAGCATCTGATGGAGAAATAGAGTTGTGCAAGTATCACCTTTCCTAACTTTGGTGCAAAATCTATGGGAAAATTATGTTTAAATTATTTATTTTTTAAAACAACTAAACACTTCAAGTAAAAACATACTTCAAGTGGAAAACTGGGTCATTTCTATGGCAGTCGGAATAACTTAGGTTGGAGAAGACATCTAGAGATGTCAAGGGAGGGCAACTTCAAACTAGCAACTTTAACCAGGTTCCTCAGCACCTTATCTAAAGAAGTTTCAAAATTTTCCAGGAATGGAGATCCTAGCTTTTCTGGACAACCAGTTCAATTTGGACTACTGCTTATTATGTGGCATGTTTTCTTTCTTTCTTTCTTTCTTTCTTTCTTTTTTTTTTTTTTTTTTTAAACCAGAATTTCCCTTGCTGTTACTTGTATCTGTTCCCGCTCATCTTTTATCTGTGCTCCTCAGAAGCAGAGGTTCAGTTTTGCTGTAAGCAATCACTAGGCAATAGAAGGTAGCATGTAGATCCTCCCCCTCGGCCTTCTTTTCCTCAGGCTGAGCAAAGACAGACCTCTCAGAAATATCATGAACTGTTCATAAATTCACAACTCCATCCCATTCCTTTAAAATAAATCTCACTGAATTTAATATTATAAGATAAAACTATTACTGATGTCCTTTTTTTTTTTTTTTTGCCATCTCTCAGGGTACTAAAAATGGATAGCTAGAATTAACTCATCCAACTTCTGAAAGAAGTACTTATGATGAACCTTACATACAACAAAATGGTCCAAGTAAAGCTTCCTCCTAATGTGTCATAAAGAACAAAGATTAAGTCAGTCAGTTAACATCCCACATTTTTAATAACACAGCATAATTTTAAGGGTATCAGCAGCATCCACAATATAGGCTGACTTTTCCCAGGTGTTACGTGTAAAAAAAATATTCAGTATAGAATTTTTTATTTTTTTTTCCCCCACTAATGGTAATGATGTTTGCCTGAGATGCAGTTTCTCAGGCATATTTGAAAGTTAGTACACGTTTTTATGTAGCCACAGCCTGTGCACAACAGGGATGTGGCTAATGCCAAGATCAGTCCTGAAGTGAAACTGTTGGGAATAGCAGCTCACAGAGAGATCAGGAAAGTGGAGAACTGACAAAAATGGTGACCTAGGTTAAAACCACTTTCCCTTTTGTTCACACAAGTTTTAGTTTGTCTGTCATCACCACTTTTAAATGATAGAAAACTACATTTTCTAGCCATTGTATTTATAAATAATCATAAAATCTTTGAATTGTTTACTAATATCCTCATTAACACCATTTGCATTCCAAATTATCCTCCTTAGGGTAAATTACGCACTCTCTTTCTACATTAAAGAATCCCCATTTTACAACAGTAACAAGCCTGCAGGCATCTCAGAAACCTGTAATATTGTGCTGTATTGCAGAATCACCACTTCAGTCCAAAAAACCTAGCAGCTTTGCAAGCTGTGTTTATATATATATATATATATTTTTTTTTTTTCCCAGGCCTGTTAGAGTACATCAAGGAAGAGAACTGAAAAGAAATTGGATCAAATGTTCTGAGAGAGTGTCTTTAAAGAACCACGTGAAAAATTCTTCTCAAATCTGTAAAGAACTTGTGAAATCTTTTATAGGTTTTGTAATGATGCAAAAATAGGAGGGAAAAATACTCCCTGAGGGACTTGACAAGAGAAGATACATAGTCAAGGAGCTAAACAACTCAATAAATTGGAGTGGGATAAGGAGGCTTTCACCTCAGTTCAGCAAATCTGTGATAAATTGACTAAGTTGTTACTATTTTACATATTCTATGCCTTATGTGACATTAATTAGTTACTTCAGTCCAATTTCCAGTGGGCAGAAGCCTACCCAAGAAATCACCAGCACAGCAGACACTAATTGGCATTCCTGTTTGCCATCTATATTTAAAGCATTAATTTTCTAGCACTGTGTGGACACAGAGTACACACAACTCTACCACTGATTACTTTGAAATGTTTAAAGCACAAATGATGGTAAAACACAGGCAGACTGATATTGCCAGACTGATATTGCCCATGTCTGTGATGCAACTCAGTGCTTATCTGAGCTTTTCTGAACCTTGACATAATAAATTATTGAATGTCTCTTTCCTTCCCCCATTTGAAATGTTCTTCCCAACACAAAATCAAAATCTGTAAATTTATTTTTATTATTATTATTCAAGGACTACAACGATGACTGAGGACTATGCCCTACAAGAATAAACAGATCAATTTGAATTGAGTACCACTCCCTTGGTATTTTGGCCATATGTCCCAAGACAGAGAAAATACACAGGAATACTTAATTTCCCATCTACTTAGGGCTACCTCTGATTTTGCATCAGAACCAAAATTGTCTTTTGTCATAGCTGAAACATCCAAACTGGAAGACCTTCTATCTGGTAGTTTTCCTAACAGAAATACGTCTTTGAAAAGACTTCTACTGAAGAATTTTTCTTTTTTGGGACATCTAATGAATCATGAACAATGCATTTGATCTACTAGACAGATTTTTAAAAATGCACTTGAGTAGAAGAAGATGTTGAACACTTCTTTTCTGTTCAAATCACTATTTCCATGTATCCCACAAAAACTAAACACATGGAAGCACTGGAATTGGGTGATTATGTTCAGTACATGTTCATGTAACAAAGTACCGCTGTACCATAAAGACCCATCTTGGAAGACAATCACAGAATCATAGAATATCCTGAGTTGGAAGGGACACAGAAGGATCAATGAGTCCAACTCCTGGCTCCACACAGGACCACTCAAAAATCAGACCCTATGTCTGAGAGCATTGTCCAAATGTTTCTAGAACTCTGTCAGGGTTGGCACCATGAATACTGCTCTGGAGAGCTTGTTCCAGTGCCTGACCACCCTCTCGGTAAAGAATCTTTTCCTGACATCCAGCCTGACCCTCCCCTGTCCCAGCTCCATACCATTCCCTCAGGTCCTGTCACTGGCCCCAGAGAGCAGAGCTCAGGGCCTGCCCCTCTGCTGACCTTGTGAGGGAGTTGCAGGCCGCTGTGAGGCCTCCCCTCAGTCTGCTCTGCTATGGGCTTAACAAACCAAGTGATTTCAGACACTACTCATACATCTTGCCCTTCACAATCTTTGTAGTCCTCCTTTGAACTCTCTCTAGTAGTTTTATGTCTTTTTATTTTGTGGAACCCAAAACTGCACACAGCACTAACAGTGAGGCCACACCAGTGCAGAGCAGAGGAGGACAATTCCTTCCCTTGACCCACTAGCAATGCTGTGCCTGATGCACCCCAGGGTACAGTTGACCCTTTTGGTAGCCAGGGCACACACTGTCAACTCATATTTCACTTACTGTAAACCAGAATCCCCAGATCCCTTTCTGCGGGGCTACTTTCCAGCCTCCAGTCTGTATGTATAGCCACCCCTTCCCACATGCAGAATCCAGCACTTGCTCTTGTTGAACTTCATATGGTTGATTGCCCAACCCTCTGATTTGTCTAGATCTTTCTGCAAGGCCTCTCTACCCTCAAGGGAGTCAACAGGTCATCATAGTTTAGTATCATCAGCAAACTTATTTCGTTTGTATTTAACTTCTGCATCCAGATAATTTATAAAAACATCAAAGAGAACTGGACCTAAACTGGAGCCCAGTGGAACCCTACTTGTCACCAGCCTGATGTAACCACATTTACTTTAACCCATTGAGCCCAAAACGTCAACCCATTCATTGGCCCAACGTTCGCCCATTGTATTATGTATTATGATGATATCCAAATCAGCTTTTAGGAGAGACACCATATTTTATATCTGCCTCTAACTCCAACAATATTATGAAGGTCAAACCAATAAATAATTCCAGCTGTCAAGATGCAGAAATCTGAAAAGATTTGTAGGGATGACTGAAGATTTGTAAAAGATTTGTAAAGACTGGAGAGCACCTATGTGTAAGGGAGAAAAAAGAGCCTAAAATCACATTGCCCAGCACATGGACAGGCACGAGCAGAGGGCACAAGGGCAGAACACCAATGGGGTGGGCAATGTGGCTGCTGAAAGCTGAAAATGATGTTTATGTAACTAAATCAAGAAAATGTTTTCAGGACAGAACTAGACAATTTTTGACAATTTTTGAATTTTTAAGCTGCTGCACAGGGATTTGGCTTCTCAGGTAAATATATTTTGCCTAAGGCCTGCAAGCTTTGCTGTTAAGAGCTGTGTGCAACAAGCAGTGACAATTTTATTCAGATCAATGAGGTTAAAGGAATCATTCCAACACTTCCTACTTTAAGAATTTGAAAGAGGAAATTAAGATACAAGCATTAACTTTACATTATATCTGTGGTCCTCTGTGGCTGCAAAGCCAATAAGTGCATGGTATCTTGCTACTGCCATCTCTCATGACTAAGTATTACGGGGTCTTTCCAAACAACAGGATAGGATGGCATACAGCCATTCCAGTAGAGCTGTATATCACTTGCCAATCACGAGACAGGACAGCTCAAAGTCTACACTACCCTTAGAAGAGGAATATAAAAGTGCCTGTACAGAAGACTGCATCATTACAGTGCAGCAGAGCATCCATTTATTATTCTCACTGATTTCTCCAAGTTTCAGCTAATCTAAGCGTACCTAAGGATACTCATTGAATCTTTACTTTCTAATTGAGTGTTTTACCAGAAACAACATTCAAAACATGAGATCTCCTGTGTATCTATCTACACATTTTTAAGCAACACACACAGTTTTTTATGAAATATGAATGAGAGACATTTTAAAAACTATTAGAGAATTATTAATTTGATGAAAAAATCAATGCATTTTTACAAAGGAATATACATATATATATATAAGCACATACATAACTGATAATCTGTATTCCACAGGGAAGAGAAAATAGATGGTTTCATCCCAAATTAATGTCAGTATTTTAGCCCTTCATCTTCAAGCGAAGGAGTGGTGGTACAGAGACTGTAAGGACTGCCCAGTCTTGGATCCAAGTTCTGGGAAAGTGCTCTGCACTGGACTTAACACTTTTATTTGACAAGTACTTACCTAGGAAGATGAAACTCTGTCATTCAGTGCACATCCAGTATATACCAAACAAAAGCATGTCAGCTTTAGCATTATAAAAACTGATTTAGGAAAAAAAGAACCTTTACTGCACACCATTAATACACTTGCAATGGCTATATGAAATCACAGATGGCTATTACCCTTATTAATGATAATAAACCTTCTTAACATTAGTTAACTACTAAATAGAGGAGTACTTTCTTAACATTTATGATGTTTACACTAGAATTAAACTGGAAAAGGATGAGGTACCGAAACCTTTTTTTTTATGTATTTATTATTATTATTATTATTTTTTTTTTGGAGATTAGAGAAACTCCAGGGAGTTGGCAATTCAGAATATAAAGGTCAGTTTCTGTTAATGATACACAGAATATACTTAGAAGGAAGGGATTTTCATGAAAAGCTGGCCCTCTGTGGACTAATTGCTCATTATTTTCCTCATCCCTAAGGAAACATGCAGATAATCCTATTTCAAGACATACAGCTTAGCTGAAATTTAAGCAGAATGAACAAGGCTTGAGTCTGCAACAAAGTGCTTTATATTGAAGATACAAATGGCCCAACTGAAGATACAAATGGCTAAGTCAGGAACTGTAAAAATCCAGTCTGCTTACAGAAGACCAGGGAGACTTTCCTGGATTTGCCAGTAGCAAGCTCAAACTGCAAACCCAGCAGCGTCCTTTAGTGTGCTGATAGAAGTCACTAATTTATCTGTAAGAACAAATATAGCATCACTCATTCCAGCCTTGATGGTGTACTGCTTTTCTCTCAAGGGAATCTCCTTATGTGGCTATGTGGAAAAAGACCATGCTCTTTGATTCTGGGAATGGAATAGGCCTGGTGAGAAGAGATCTCCTATGCTTTCAGTTTCTTTCAAATTTTAACCATAAAATTGTACTGAATACACTAAATACATGTTTTCTATGCAGACATTATATAAATAATACATATTTTACATGAATGATTTATAGGATCTAGTCTAACAACATAAAAGTTCATTGGGATCTTTTCATTTACTGAAAGCAGGTACAAGATCAGATTATCACTTACACACATGAACTGAACATGACCACTAAAAGTGGTCATTTTTAAAATGTGCTATAATCCAGACAAACACCATTTTCAATTTTAAAATTCTTATGTCATTTTCTGTGTTTGGTTGTTCAGGTATGGCCAAATGCATACTGTATCTCACTGATTTTGGCTCAAACAGAAACATAATTGTTCCGAGGGACAGTATCAAGAGATGGTGTGCCCATAAAACATAGGAATGTGTTTCACCAGTGAGTTTTCTGTTTGCTTTATCACTTTTACTGTGACAATACTTTCTGTACAGAAGATTACATTATTTTCTACTAGTCTGAAACATGGCATAGCATACAGAAATACCAACTCCGTAACTTTTTAATATAGCATTATTATAATGCCACAGAGCAGATCTCATGTTATCTAAGCTGACTTGACCAGCAATACAGCATGAACTCTGCATGGTATAGAATACCCCATATAGAATTATTGTGAAAATGTGTATATAGAGAATTTAAGACATTTTTAGAGTATATATAATCTGAAAATATTTTGTTATGGTAGTCTTTAAAGGCATTTTACTGTCAGGCAGAGTACTGTCATTCTGTAAAGTGGTATCATATTACCATAACAAGATAAATCGTAATGAAAGTAGCCCAGCAGAAATGGTTGCATGGTTGTGCATATAGCTATGCTTATATCCTCTAAAATTCCCTAGGTGAAAATCACTCTGCATGTTTATTCATATGACTGGGTCTTATGAAACATTAGGGAATTTGTCTTTGTTGGCTATAGAAGCTCCTAGTGAGTTTTTCCAGGTTTTCTTCTGATCAGAGTTGAACTTTTTGTTTTTAAATGATTCAATAAGGACTCAGTATCTAGCAAAAGGATAGGTGTAGCTCAGAGGAAAGATAGAAATAACTAACCTATATTACAAAAATTCTGCTCACAAGTGCTACAGCTGAAATCAATAGCATCATAAAAAATTGAGTAAAAAATGTCAAAAACAGGATTAAAATAAATAAAGAATAGACATCATAATTTCTGTCCTTGAGGTTGAAAACAAAGTTTCCTGTAGTTTTGCTGAGGGTATTATTACTTTGCTACTATCTCTGGTACATGTTTACATATTTAAAAAGCCAGAAAAATATAGATGAAGTACTTAATTGACTAATTTGACTCATTGACTAATGCACCACATGCATGTTTAATAACCTAATTAATAATAAAAAATTATTTTGTGACCTAAACTCAATATTCAGAAACATATATATTATTTTTTTCAGTGTACATCTCTAGGCTTAAAAAGTTAGTATTTTGTTTTTGTTTGTTCATTTGTTTGTTTTAAATCAGCTAGACAAATCCAAAACTACAGAGTTAAGGGTTAAAGTGTGGGATGCTCAGCTGATCTTTAGACACAAGGCTGAATCCTTTGGACTAATAAGTCTGCAAGAGCCCCAGGCTGGAAGTGGCCTGGGACAAGCATTGCTCTTTCCATGGCTTCCAACTTTCCAAACACTCAACAGTAATAACCCTCCCAGAAAAATAATCACCAGGCTAGACTGAATCAAAAGGAACATTGTTTCAGTAGCTGGGATCTAGTGGGATTTGGGATTTCAGTTACATCTTCTTACTTTTTTCTTCCATCTGACACACACAATTGCAGACAAGATTGACAAGCATGATCAGAAACAGGTCTGTAGGATCTGAGGTGCATAGAGAATTATGCAATTATTTTTTAATATAAAATGAAAGCACTACTGGCAATTATATATCCAAGGTTGAAGGCTTTTTTCAATTTTAATGTGGTGAACAAAGGTATGAGATTTATGGTTTTAAAAGTTGTGAATATGATATTGGCTAGAAAGCAACAATTTTCAACTTTATATGTTGCTTTTCCTTATTTGTTTCCTCCTACAATTGCCTCAAAGCTTAGAACATTGTTTTATGAACAAGGATAATACTGACATCATCCCTACAAGGCACACAAAATCCTCATGAGAGACTCAGAAAGAAATGAGAGAGATCTGGAAACCTCTCTTCTACTTCACAATGTACAATGTTCATTACATTTTAGTTTAAAATTTATTTTAAAAAGCCTTCAGGGCTATCAGTTGGTCACGGTGGAGTAATCATTCTAACACAATATGGAGAGAAGGTAAGAGAAAAGAGCTGGAATCACGCTTAAGTCCTATTTTCAAAAAGCACTTATGATAGCTAATTGAAAACCCTTTGAAAAGCCATACTTAGACACTTCTTAAAATTAGAAAATTATACCAATCTGCCTAAGCAATGATTTGAATGTCTGGATAACTATCTGGCCTAATCAAAAGCTGTTCTTCCCTACCCCCTTCCTTTTCCTATAGCTGTAAAGTCAAGAGCATGCTTCACAAAGCCCCTAGTGGCACTAATGAAGCTATTGCTCCTTTTTGCTGAGCTGTCATTTCTCCTAATTATCATTTATATTGGGTTCTGCTACTTTATGATATTAATGTTGCCACATACATACTTTAATTGTTAGGCAATGCTACACAGTGCTTATTCATAAGAGAATTCCAGGCCCCTAGACTTCCCTGAAGCCTTGAAATGTTGATGGATGTCTTTAAGATGGTCCCTGCTTAATGTTCATTAGCAGGGGATGAGCTAGCTGTCCATAAAACCTTTAATTTTGTACATGCAAATGGCCATTGTTTGAGCAAAATGGATAATTGAGCATCTAATTAGTGAATACCTGCTTGCACACACAATTAGCCAATTTGCAAGAGCAGATGCTGGTTTATGAATGCAGCTAAACTAGTTGCAGCAGCGTGCAAGTTCCCTTCATAGATGCCTCCCTTCCACCTCTTAAGTGTCATGTTACTCTCCTTTTTCATAGGAGGGGGGAGGAAAGGAAATGACACTATTTCAAGTATTCCCTTTAGTATTTTGTACTTGAAAATAACATAGAAATTGTGTAAGGGGTCTTACAAGTCTCTGGGAATTCTCTCTCTACTCAAAAGAAAAAGAAAAAAAAAAAAAAAAGATTGGACCTAAGCACTGTCTCCATCACCTTCATGGTGATGCTCACCTTGCTTCTTCATATCAATCTTAGTTACATGGATGGCTGGTTGATTTAGTAACTTAGTAAGTGTCAAGGTTTACTCAAATTCTAACTTCCATAATGAAACTTCAGTAAAGCCATTGGTTAACTCCTGCAATACATATTTTCTAAGACTGCTTCTTTAAATCAATACGTCACCTTGTTATCTAAGATGTAATTTATGTATATCTTCCCCTGGAAGAGGGTTTAATTTGCCTTGCTTTGACCAATTCATTTTCTACACAGGAAGTTTGCTGACTATGCTTCCACAGCATAATCTGATCAAATTCATTATTTTTACAAAGTTGGTCACATTGTCTGGTAAGGACAATTAATGTCATTATTCCTAAACACCTCATCAGAAAGCAAAGAGCAGGTTAATGAGAAGGAACAAAGGAAAGAGAAGGAATGAAAGACTAGAAAGAGAAAAAGAGAGGAAGAGAGAAAAAAAAAGAAAGAGAAAAAAAAGAAAAAAAAAAGAAAAAGAGAAAGAAAGAAAAAGAAACAAACAAACAAAAGAAACCCACAATATTTAATCCAGTTTACTATGCTGAAAGAGTTGTTCCCTTTGTTTAGGATATAGTGCACATAGCACTGGCATAACAGATTGGGTTTTCTCTTTGACAAACTTAATTTAATATATTCATATATAGCTATTTTAATAAATGTAGTTTATGCCTGTACCAATATGAGTTGGTGGAAATGCATATGTATTGCTACATAAAAGGTGCTTGAAAGGACAAAGTAAGAAAGCAATCAGTGAATCAGAAAAATCAGAAAAGGTGGTATATGTGTACAGAATGCAATATTCTTCTTGTCATTGAAGCAAACCTACACAAGAAAAGCTCAAACAAAACTTCAAGCCTGTGTTCTTAATGCTAGTAACTCAAATCTTCAAGATTTTGGCTAGTATCTTATAGCATAATGCTGCTCTAAGATGTCTAACATCAGATCTTCATCTTTAGGTAGTCTCAGAAGTCCATTCTATATAATGTTAGAGTAGCTTTATGGGCTTAAAGATTTCCAGTGTAAGAGTAACTTGGTCAAAGTGAGATATGCTTACCACATGGTCCAAACAAGTGTTTCTGGAATAAATAAAGGCCTGGGTGTAGTCATAATGATAATTTGTGCAGGTCAGAAGCAGTGTGACTGTACAACTCTGCAATCAGTCTTTCCACAGAACCGGATGTTTATATTCCTTAAGGCTTCTGACCTTAAAAGGTGCTCTAAGCGAAAATATAAAACATGACATTCAGATGATTTCTCATGCCTAAGCCCAAGACAAGCCTTAGATGTTCAGGGCACACTAGGCTAGTTCCTCAAGCAGAATTTAAATCCACAGTGATCTGTCAATATGCAATTTTGGCACTTCTCAACCACCAGGGCCTGGATCTATAGCTTTTTGTTGTTCTTTGCATTAAAATCAGACTAACAGTTTTCTAAGACAAGCATACTAAAATGCTGGTTCTGGTAGCTGCTTCCCCATCACCAGAAATAGCATTGCACAGACACACCCAACAAAGTCACTTTGCTGTTGGACAACCACTGATGTAATCAACCACCATTATCAAAATCTTACTCTTAAAGAAAAAAGCATGAAACTGGTTTAATATAGGTGTTTTGTCTTCATTATAAGTGGAATTGTAATTAGAAAACATGCTAATATTTGAAGAACTATATACTGAAAACCACAGCAGATCCTGAGATGCCAGATCTCTCAAAAATCTTCCCACTTTAACTTAAAGCCTTTGCAATATCTGGATTCCTTACCTTGTTAAAATGGATGTATTACTTTCCCTTGCCAGAAGTGGGAAACATCTGCTGTATTTTGACATTTTAGTAGGATAATTAACACAATTCAAACATGTCTGAAACAAGAAGTTGATGTTTTAAAGTACATTTTTTGTAAAGAGAGCTAAGGGCACAGATGCTCTATTAATTAGTGTGAAACAGAAGTGGAGTTTCCCATAAGCTTAGGCAGAACTGTGACTCACTCATTTTACTAAAACAAACCTGATCAATTCTAATTTTGTTTTCTACAGAGATGAATGTGCTGATTACATTTGATTTGCATGAATAGGATTAAGAAAAAATGAGTCAGTTTATAATATTAAATACTGACGGATCTTCTAAGTTTCTAGAACTAGATTTTTTTTATTATTTTTTATTTTTGCAAAGTTTTAATTCTAGCTCTACTTTATGATCTGTAGAACTGAAAGTTGCTTAAAGCAGTTTCCCAAATTATAATATTGTTGTATTTTCCCACTTTGGCAACACTGCTCAAAAGTCTACCTTGTAAAATAGGGAGATTTGAAAACATTTGATTTAATGCTACATGGTGTGTTTGCTTTAAAAAAAAAATCAAAAAATATCTACAAAAAAGCACTAACCTTGTTGCAAAAAATAAAATAAATAAATAAATAAATAAATAATAAAGGGAGGAGGGAAACGAGACAGCATAACAAGGTTCTTCAGTTCACACTTAAAATACTAGCAGGTTTTGAGAGCACAGGTGCGCAGGATTACAGGAGTCTTGGCAAAATGGTGCCTTGCCGTCTCCTGTTGAATGCTAGCCTTCCCAAACAGGGTAAAGTAACAGTACAAATTATTGCAACGTGGGAAAACCATCAGACTGATTAGATAGGTAGGGGAGAGAAAGAACACTTTACCCCGCAGATCACAAGAACTCTTATAAAAGTACTCTCAGCAGCCAGTAGGACACTAAGAAAAGCTGTATATTAGTCAGCAAATGGATATGCTATCCCAGGAGCAATGAAATGGAGGTCCTCTAATGTTATCAAGCCTGCTGTCTTTGCCTTGTGAAGCAAAGGGATGTGCCCATATTGTACTCAGACACAGAGACTTCTACATGGACCAACCATGTAGCCTGCATTAGAAGCTATTCATAGAGGTGTAGACTAAAATTGCCCTTTTCACAACTTTTATCTAATTTAGACAATGTGTTTCTAATTGTGAAGTCATAGTACTGATTTATTACGGTTCATTACTCACATTTCCTATTGTTCATTTTAATCTGAAGATGGGAAAAGTAACCACACTTTGTGTTTTGAAAATAATACTCTTTCTGAAAATGCTAGTCTTTCAAAATATCTGGAAAATTCTGGACGTTAATAATCAGATCAGACTAGCTTCCAAGCGCAATTGAAACAATTAGGAGACATTTCCTCTCAGAAAGAGTGGTCAGGTATTGGAACGGGTTGCCCTGGGAAGAAGCCAAGTCCCTGTCCCAGGGAGTATTCAAGGAAATCATAGAATGATAGAATATCCCAAGTTGGAAGGGACCCATAAGAATCATCAAGTCCAAATACTGGCACCACACAGGTCTGCACAAAAATTCAGACTATATGACTAAGTGCACAAACCACACTCTTCTTGAATTCTGAAAGCTTGGAGCAGTGAATACTTGCCTGGGCAGCCTGTTCCAGTGTGCAACCACCCTCTCAGTGAAGAATCTCTTCTTGAAGTCCCTCCCCTGCCTCAGCTTGACGCTGTTCCCACGGGCCCTATCACTGGTGACTAAAGAGAATAGATTGGCGCCTGCCCCTCCACTCCCCCTCGTGAGGAAGCTGTAGACCACGATGAGGTCTCCCCTCAGCCTCCTCTTTTCCAGGCTGAACAGGCCAAGTGTCCTCAGCCACTCCTCATAGGTCTTCCCCTCGAGGCCCTTCACCATCTCGGTAGCCCAGGATCTTAGTGACTTGAAGAAAGAGGCCTTAATCTATCCTGGTTTGTTTGCTAAGGAAGGAGTGCGAAAGAGACGCGTGTCCCCGTCTCTGAAGAGGACGTGAAGGAACAGCTAGTGCAAGGAACACAACAATCAGTTGCACCAGACTAGTATGTGGTGTATGTGAGCTTGGAGACTGCAACCCTCTTCAAGCTTCCAGATCTAGAGGAACACTTTGGCTGCAGCCTAAAAGCCACGTGTACATAAGCTCCCCCAAGCCAGCCAATCTTCTTCCCGTGACCTGCCAGGAAACAGCAATGTAGGCCTGTAACCAAATTAAAGGCCAAGCCTTCAGCCCAGTCCTTGACCTGAATAGTGAGGGAGGATCCGGATCCTGGCATTTATACGTGATAGTTGATACACAGCCAAAGGAAATAGTGTAGTCAGAGGTCACGGGGCTAGATTTTGAAAAGACCTACATAACAAAGAGATGTGCGAGAAGCAAATTTAAAACACATGAATGCCAAGAAAAGTAATTCTGATTACTATATTCTTTATCTGTCATGACTAGACAGATGAAAATCTATGATAGCAGTTTTGCCTTTAAGGACATTTTCTTTTTTCTCTTTTGTTCATTAGTTAATTAATTAATTAATTAACTTTATGTCTTTATTTTAACAGGCTCTGTACTGATTTTCCTCACAGAATGACTAACAGAACTATCACCCTTGTGCACCTTTTGTAGTTAATTCATTAGGTCAGCTCTAACCACTAAGGCCCTTGTCAGGTTATTTCTCTTAGTGATAAGGAGCAATTGACCTTAAAAGACTGAAGCCAGGTAGATGAGCCTATTCCACGAGGTCTCTTGGCTCCACCCTTGTTAAGTGCAATCTGCCAGGTGCGGATCATTTGACCTTTGCTATATAGGCAGCATGAGGAGGTGGGGGGGAATTGTCTCTCCAGGGGAGTTTGAGGCTCAGGGTGCAGAGGGTGCTTTTCTACCGTGGTGAAATGGGCTCAGCGTTCCCCAGTTGGCCGCTTTTTCTTCCTGTTTTCTACCTTCTCTGTGAAATAGTTTTAGTGACTCTATGAGCCAGCACCATTGGTGGGGCCTTCTCAGTACAGTAAAACCCTGGTGGTACGACTTTGCTGTGAAGTAGTTTGGAAGCGCCTCAAGTTCAGAAGCTGGCAGGTAAGTGTTCTGGGGTTCTACAGTTGTTTAATGTTGAGGAGTTTGAGTACTTCCTTCACCTTGTCTGTTAGGAGTGGCAGGGAGAGTGGGAGGATATGGGCAGGCATCTAGAGCAGGGGGGACCTCCACTGGCAAGACCCTGAGGAACCCACAGTGGATGAATTGGCTAAAGAAGCCTGGCAGTACGAAGCAAGTCTCTCTTCTTCCCTACAGGCCTGTCTCTCGGCTGTGGAGAAACTTGTGGAAGAGGTCCACTACCTGAGAGGAAGGAAAATTCTCTCCAGCTGTACAAAGCAGTGCCTGAGGTATCGGGGTAAGCGTCCTTCAGTGCAAGGAAGACGAGACGGTGGGAACAAGGCGCGTGCCACGCTGGAGATACACCAGGGGCGCCCATGCAGAGGACATAGAGAAAAGAATGGAAAACCTAAGTGGATGCTAGAGGCACAGGTATGTGAGTTGCAAAAAAAAGCGATGATGGAAAAAGGGCTTCTGTGAGACAATGGCAGGTCCAAATGGCAGAGGGCAGGGGTCGGTCCCCGGATCTGGTCCCCGGATCTGGTCCCCGGATCTGGTCCCCGGATCTGGTCCCCAGAATTTTTTTTGCCACAAACACTATTTAACCCAGTAGTCATTTCGTTCTTTAGCTTTGAGAATGCCATGCTGGTCCCTGCCTTGATTCCTCCCTTCTCAGTTAACTTCGGTGCTGCCTAATCTTAAGATTTTCAATATGCAGTTGCGTAGCCCCTGTTCTCGTAGTTTGGGAGGGATTGCACTCCCTTTACACTAGATGGGAATCCCCTTTTTCTGACTCAAGGGTGAATGGTGTTAGGCACTTCAAAATCATTCCAGGTTGTGGTTGTTGTCAATTGCCATGTCAATTAAGGCCATGCAAGTACCTTCTACTGTTTCATCTTCCCTTTCACTTGTTGTCTGGTTACTAGTCAATATTACGTGTTTGGGGGAATGTCCTCCAAAACCATTACTTTTCAATTTTAACCACTTCTGGTTTTTCTTTCTCTAGGTGTGCCAGTAGCTGACAAGGTAGAAAGATGTGCTTTCCTCTTTCATTCTGGTGAAGTTAGAGGCATTGCCGATTTACACTGTGACCGGGGCTCTGCAGTGGCGCAAGTCCATCTTCCTACTTGAAAGGCAGCGATGCAACCTGAGTTTACATTAACAAGCTTTTGAGCAATTTAAAGCTTTTGGGCCATGACAATGATTTGAAAACATTCCTCCAGGTTTCTTTTCTTCATTGACATTTGTTTGCTATCTTCATCTCATTCAAAGCAGTCAGGTCTGGTTTGCTTCTCTCTTCTCTGGAAATTTGCC
>CM021698.1:28361852-28372545 GCA_011074415.1 Stictonetta naevosa
CAGCTGTACAAAGCAGTGCCTGAGGTATCGGGGTAAGCGTCCTTCAGCGCAAGGAAGATGAGACGGTGGCAACACGGCCCGTGCCACGCTGGAGATATACCGGGGCGCCCATGCAGAGGACATAAGGAAAAGAATGGAAAACCTAGGAGAATGCTACAGGCACAGATAGGTGAGTTGCAAAAAAAAGCGATGGGGGAAAAAGGGCTTCTGTGAGACAATTGCAACTCCAAATGGCAATGGGCAGCGGTCAGTGTGGTCCCCAGATCTGGTCCCCAGCCTAATTCTCCCCTGCCTCAGCTTGACGATGTTCCCACGGGCCCTATCACTGGTGACTAAAGAGAATAGTTTGGTGCCTGCCCCTCCACTCCCCCTTGTGAGGAAGCTGTAGACCACGATGAGGTCTCCCCTCAGCCTCCTCTTTTCCAGGCTGAGCAGGCCAAGTGACCTCAGCCACTCCTCATATATCTTCCCCTCGAGGCCCTTCACTATCTCGGTAGCCAAGGAAAGGTTGGACGTGGTGCCCAGGGACATGGTTTACTGGGTGACATTGGTAGTAGGGTGATGGTTGGACCGGATGATCTCCAAGTTCTTTTCCAACCTTAATATTTTTGTGATTCTGTGATTCTATGATTCTATAAAAGGCCATTCTGCCCTTTAAAACAAGTCTGAAAAACAGCCTTTAACGGGATATAGAGCTGCAAGTGCTAAGTACAGTCATTTTCTTTGAATAGTAGGCCTTTAGCTACAAGGAAGTTTATTATTTAAAGACAACTTGCAATGCATCAGGGCATCTATTGGTTCTGCTCAGAACCAATAATGTATTTAGTAGCTTTAGTATATCAGAGATGTTGCTATTTATGCACTCCATGTAGGCATACCAGTTATCTAAAACCTTTTTATAGCTTAGCAACCAGTTTCAGCCATTTCATCATCTGTTTTCATTGCTGGGCATGGTAGCTTTGTTTTTCTGGAGTTTTGATAGGGTGCTTTAAGTCCTGGGAGACAAATACCACATAATGGGCAGCATGCTGGGGTACTGCTAACTTTCATTTGGCGTTCTACACTTTACCTCCAGATGCTCTTCAGTTCGGCCATTTCACTGTTACTGCAGCTTATTTAGTAAAGAGCAAGTAGAAGATTGTTGTTGGTATCAAAGATTGGAAAAGAAGCTTTCAGATGAATGGTTGATCTTCTAAAGTTACAATTAAGACCACAGAGGTTGTGAACCTATACTCTAACTGTATGTTAGATCAACATAATCCTTATTTCAGAATTTTACTTGAGGGCTTTACTTGAAGCTAAATATGGAGAGCTCATTAATTTATTAAAAACAAACAAACAGTTTTAGCATAAGATTTCAATGAACAAACAAGCATGAACATAAGCTAACTCACTGGGCTTGAAGTTCCATCTAAGCATTCTTGAAGTTCACAGTAATTTCCTATAATTACCCATAAGACAGTTATTTGTTACTTCCATTTTTAATTCTGATAATTCATTCTACCCTACTTTAACCACAGATAAGATTTTCTGTCGATACCTGTCAGAATTTCCACTTAGTTTACTTGTGGGGGCAGGTGGGGAGAGATCCTGAAGAAAAAACATGAAATACCTTTTCAAGAACCAGTCCCGAACTTGTGTATCAAAACACTGAAAGATATACCTTTAGTTCCCAGAATCACAGAATTGAAGGGGTTGGAAAGAACCTTGAAAGATCATTGGGTCCAACCCCCCTGCCAAAACAGGTTCCTTAGAGCAGGCTGCCCAGGTAGGTGTCCAGATGGGCCTTGAATATTTTCTGAGAAGGAGACTCCACAACCTCCTTGGGCAGCCTGTTCCAGTGCTCTGTCACCCTCACTGTGATGAAGTTCAGCATGTTGGTGCTGAACTTCCTGTGCTCTATCTTGTGGCCATTACCCCTTGTCCTGTCCACACAAACAACTGAAAAGAGGTTGGCTAAATCCCTATGTCTCCCACAGGTATTTATACACATTGATGAGATCCCTTCTCAGTCTTCTTTTCTCCAGGCTGAACAGACCCAGGTCTCACAGCATTTTTTCACAGGGAAGGTGCTCCAAGCCCTGTATCATCTTTGTGGCCCTCTGCTGGACTCTTTCCAGGAGATCCCTGTCTTTTTTACAATGGGGAGCCCAGAATTGGACACAGTACTCCAGGTGAGGCCTGACCAGGGCAGAGTAGAGGAATCACCTCCCTTGATCTGCTGGCCACACTCCTTTTAATGCACACCAGGATCCCATTTGCCCTCTTGGCCACGAGGGCACACTGCTGACTCATGGTCAGCCTGTCGTCCACCAGGACCTCTACGTCCTTCTCCGCAGAGCTCCTCTCCAGCAGGTCATTCCCCAGCCTGTACTGAAACATCTGGTTGTTCCTTCCCAGGTGCAGGACTCTACACTTGCTCTTATTAAACCTCATTTGGTTTCTTTCTGCCCAAATCAGTTATGCTGCAAGAACCTGACTCAAGGTGTGAAGTGGCTGGGAGATGTCTAACACATGGCTTAAATTGTTCTGATTTTTAATTTAATTTTATTTTTTGTAGTACATATTCACTGTGGGGAAGTACTCATATTCACTTAATGAGGAAGCATCAATAGCGTCCTTCAGAATGCTCCTCTCCTTTTCCACAACATGAAGAGAATACACCATTATCTGCACTGTCACGGGTGTTATATCATGATGCAGAAGACAATTGATTTAGAAACTTAAATGTCTAGAGGTTTGGAAAAGCTCGGGATCATACATTCTTCTTGGAATCCTAACTGTTCTGAGGCAGCAATCAGGTCACAAATATGCCAGCCTGAGTCTTCCTACTGCCAGGTTCCTCCTTTCCAAGTCAAGTTTGTATTGAAAAAGGTGTAGGCGTGTGCTGCCTAAAATGGCTTATCCAGCTTCTATTAAGATGTTTACGTGGCAAGGTTTTGGTAGGAGGGGCCCATAGGTGTGGCTTCTGTGAGAAAAATCTAGAAGCTGTCCCATGTTTGGTAAGGGCCCTGCTGCTAACCAGAGTCGAGCCAATAAGCGATGTTGTTTGTGCCTCTGTGAGAGCATATTTAAGAAAGGGAGGGGAAAAAAAAAAAAAAAAAAAAAAAAAACACTGTTCCACGGCAGTTGGGAGAGTGAGAAACAGCCTTGCATGTGCCAAGGTCAGTGAAGAAAGAGAGGGAGAGGTGTTCCAGGTACCAGAGCAGAAGTCCCCTGAGGCCTGTGGTGAGGCCCCTGGTGGAGCAGGCTGTCCCCTTGCAGTCCCTGCAGTACCACAGTGGAGCAGATCTCCACGCTGCAGCCTGTGGAGGAGACCCCAGTGGAGCAGGTGGATGTGGCCTGGAGGAGGCTGCGGCCTGTGGGGGACCCCTGCAAGAGCAAGCCCCAGGCTGGAGCTGCAGCCGATGGAGAGGAGCCCCCACAGCAGCAAGGGGTCTGGGGGGAGCTGCCGCCCGTGGGGGACCCATGCTGGAGCAGTTTGCTCTTGGGGGATGGACCCCGTGGGACGGAGCCGTGTGGGAGCAGTTTTTGAAGAGCTGCTGCCTGTGGGAAGCCCCCACAGGCTCAGTTTGGGAAGAATGGCATCCTGTGGGAGGGACCCCATGTGGAGTAGGGGCAGAGAGGGACTGAGAAGGAGCAGTGGACGCGAAGCGTCAGGGACTGACCACAGCCCCCATTCCCCTGTTCCCCTGCACCGCTTGGGGGAAGGAGGTAGAAGAGGGTGGTTGGGGGAATGCATTTTTAGTTTCTTCCTTTGTTTCTCACTTCTCTAGCTTGTTAGTAATAGGCAATAAATCTTACTATCTCCCTAGTCTGAGTCTGTTTTGCCTGTTGTGATAATTGTTGAGTGATTGCCCCGTCCTTATTTCAACCCTTGAGCCCTTTGTGTCATATTTTCTGCCCCTTTGAGGAGAGGGAGTGAGAGAACGGCCATGGTGGAACTCGGCTGCCCACCCGAGTAAAACCACCGCATGAGAGAGCATTGGAAACCCATGAAAAAAAAACTAATTTTTTCTCTTGATTCTTTTAAAACTTTTCCCATGCTAGGTCATCTCTCCTTGCATTATCAGCTGTGAACTTCTAAATCTCTGAGTAAAAGAACAGAAAAATTTAAATAAACCAGAGGAAACTTTCTCTTGGTAACACTGATTAGAGGATTTAATTGAATTATAGAGCCTTAGATATCATGAACCAAAAGCAGAAATACATCAAGAGTCACTTTTTCATGCAGAAAAGCCATAAAAGTGTGTAATGGTCCACAAGGTAATATTTATCAGGGAATAGATGACAGAGGGCTTTATGAGGCAGAGCTACAAGGCACGAAGGATACAAAGTGTAATGAAAAGAAGATAAACTGATAAAGAATAAATACACAAATATTAACCCACACATAACTGGTACAGCTATCATTTCTTTGTTCTTTCAAAAAATTGTTCATTCAAAAATGAAAGCACGTAATATTTAAATTATTACTTCTGAATATTAAAATTAAATGTCATTTCCTGTATCCAAATCTGAAAATACTATCTGCACAGTATACTTCATCTTTTAATTCATCTTTTCAGAACACATTAGAGGTTTTAATAAAGTTCCAAAAGGAAGACATTACAATAGATTTTACTTTGCATGTCTTTAGAAAACTCATCTACTGATAAGTTAAGACCCTCTCCTGGTTTAAATCACCATCTAGGAAGCTGTGCATATATATGTATAAAGTCATTCATTCTGAAAATGACAAATACGAAAAGAAGGCACCATCTCCATCTGTGGGCTATTGTATCTAACTGCATCTTCATGCTCGAAACCACTGCACTTTCTGGTGATGTTCTGAAAGATGGTCTGCTCATGAATACAGTAAGTTACAATATCTAAAACTGTTGGTCAAGATAAAAGTATGTCAAATCCTATTAATTATAATACTTACAAATATGTTGTTTTTCCCAGGGTGATTGGCTGCAATGAAGCTATTCAGATGTATAAAGTATGTTTGTAATCATTTGCAGCATTCAGGTCACATTCTGCATGCTATATTGTAAAATATTAAAAAGTCCCTTTGATTTATGCCTAACAGTTTCTTTTTAAAACCTCAAGAGAAAAACAAACAAACAAACAAAAAAACTTAGTTACCATCTGCCTTTAGTACTTCTTAGAGATGCATCATTTATTTTCCGTCCAGATATTCAACAATTATTTTTAATTCTTCTTGTTTTTCTTTTTGAAATACACTAAAAGATAACTTGGATGTAAGTTGTCTGTCCAAGACTAGCTTTAGTTTTCTTGAGTGACCCTTGTTAACTGAAGACTGGACTTTAACTATAGCTTTTAAATTAATTTAATTGGAAGGTAAGTCATTACATACCATACATGACTAGACAGGAAGGAGCACTTGTTTATTCTCAAATGAGTCAGGGCCATTAGTGAGAAGCCTTTTACTGTGCATGAGATGAGAAGAGAGTAATTGAGCCACATAGAAATAAACTTCCATCTTTTTGAGTTTCTGGTAACAAGAAGCAATGTTGTCTCATTAAATCAACAGCTCATTCCTTTATTAAATTACATATTCACTTACATTACCTACTTGGTGCAACAGCGTCTACTTACATTATCTCCACGTTCACACGAAGCTGGATAATTTTATGGTTGGAATATTTGTATCTCTTAAAGAGATGGGATAATCAAACCTCATGCTGCCTCAGGAATTGCCATAGGGCATCCCTCCCACTGCTGTGGTCAGCACGGTGAGGTGGGTACGTCCGTCTTTGCTCTGCACTGCCAGCCATTAGCTGCTGTAAGTTTCAAGATGCATCATTTAGCAGGCATTGAAGCATTCTAGATCCACCATGGTGTCATTCTGGACATGGTTTTGGGGATGGCTTCAAGACCAAATGAGGGGTTGCAAAAAAAATGGTGTATGGGGGATAGAAACATTTTCAGTATGCCATGATGGTGGATTCACATTTTTTATATTTGCATTGCATATATATGTATGCACTGCAGTGAAGAAAACAAAATGGGCTTTCTGTCTACATGTTAGGAATAAAAATAAAAAATCACACATTTACATCCTCTTTTCCAAATTAATTGGAGTTGTCATGTGACTTTTGGGGAATTTCAGTGGGGATTTTGTCTGTTTGCTTTGTCTTAAAGAATACTGCAGTTGACCTGTTCAAGAGCTGACCCTCTTTAATCATGCCTTGGCCACCAGTGCCACACCACTTTTTTAATATAGATCATAGATCTTGTCCCTCCCCTTCCATGTTCTTGCATAGATATAGTTATTTCTAGATGATGTTATTACTTAGAGGTAAGTCTGGAAGGAATTCAGAAAAAGTCACTACTGCATTCAGATTTTAAAAACTTTTAAGACTCATGCTAATGTTATTACAAAAATTTAGAGAGTTCCCTTTCCGCATAGATATATAACCAGACTACCCGTTTGCATGCTGACTCATAAGCTTTTTTTAAAAAAAATTATTGACTACTTGTCTCATGCAAGGACTGAGAGTATTTGTGACTAGCACACCATATGCAAGGCAAACTCAAATATACTGCAGTTTTTAGGAGGGATATTTTCTTTTCTGGATCTCCTGCTACTTAAAAAATAATGCATCTTTAAGAGTCTGCTCTCTCTGAGTTAATTTTGTTTTCACCCTGATGCAAACAGCACCCCTGCACGCACACCACCATGAATGTGCTGGTACGTTTTGTGACAAAGTTTCAGAGCTTGGCCACTTCTTTCATTTTATTATTTACATGGGTAGAAAGTTAGAGCAGTGCTACATCACTTCTGTTTTTCAGTTTCTTCAAGTTCTCTTCCATAACCTATAAAAGATAAAATCAGAAAATGGGTTAAAAAATGGGCCTCAGCGTTAAGTGCTGTATGTACCATTGTTCAACATCTTACTCAGGAATATGCTTTCATTACTGCTTTAATGAATAGAATTAGTGAATGCTTAGACTGTATGTTTAGTGCAACCTTACAATATTTACCCAAACATATTTGCAGACTTTTCCCCAGTATTTGCAGAAAAAAAGTCTCATCATGTAGAATATGCACATTATTATACACACTAGTCAGATATTTTTACTGTTACTAAGAATCATTTACAGTGTTTTCATTTATCATTCATTTTAGTTTAAAGCTTAAGATGAAGTAGCTATCATTGCAATCCAGGCTACACATCAGGCCAGTGTTTATTAAAAATATGTTTTCTGATTGTAAAACATGTTAAATTTTAGCAGCATTTTCACTTAATATGGGAATGCAACATGTCAGCATAGTATATTCAATTTGCATGCTCGATTTTATCTGAAAAAAGAAACCCTAGGTCTTCATTAGAACAAAAACTGAAACAAAAAACTTACATGCAAGAAGAGTTGCTGTAACTGAGATCTTAGAACAACCTCTGCAAAAATTAAAAGGAGTCAGCAAAAAATGCAAGGAAAGGCAAAAAGCCCATGTACCTCTTAACTAATAATGAGTATACACATCTCTAGCCTTCTGTCAGTGGGCATTTGCTATAGCATTGCATTTGCCCCCAGATCCTTGGCAGGATTCTTTCCTTAGCAGGAAAGATCTGAATGAACTCAGTAAACAATGAAGCAGAGGTTGGAAAGAACACAGGTGATCTTACTGTTTTCACCTGCAGTCATCCCACAGTAACCCTTGTGACTACAAGCCCCCTCAGCAGCCTCTTGACCACAATAAAAGCTCCTTTCTAATTCATCAATTTTTTGGTTTTTTTTTTTTTTTTTAATGTTTTTATGTTTTTTTATGTTTTTTTTTTAATGTAACTTTTTGTGCAGTACAGTTTCTAACTACCACAGTGAGGTTCAATACTGCTTATGACGTGTTCACATTTGGATTACACTCTTTCAAGACACTTTTTTCTTTCTATGCTTGTGTGACTGTACTGGGTCTGGCTGGGATGTTAACTTTCCCTGCAGCAGCCCATACAGTGCTGCACTCTGCACTTGTAGCTAGAACAGCAGTGGTATCACACCGGTGTTGTGTCTGCTGCTGAGCAGTGCTGGCACAGCATCAGGACTTTCTCTAACCCTCCTAGGGGGTGGGCAAAAAAGTGAGAAAGAAACATCACCAGGGCAGCTGACCTGAACCAACCAAAGGGATATTCCATACCATACGATGTCACACTCAGCAATAAAAGGTGGAAAAAGGAAGAAGAGGGGAGGGGTGGGCTCTCGTTGCGAAAACGTCTGTCCTCCTCCCGAACATTGGTTACGTGCGTTGAGGCCCTGCTTCAAAGACGTGGTCAAGCATTGCTCATTTGTGGGAAGTAGAGAGTAATTGCTTTCCTCTGCACTTCCACATAGCCTTTACTTGTTTTGTTTTGTTATTCCCTTTCCCCCTCTATCTTCCCCTTTCCCTTTTTTCCCTTTAGTTGCATTATTTAATTAATAATATTTCCTTAATAATATTTTTTCTCTTTAATTAAATTATCCTTATCTCAACCTGTGAGTTGTTCTTTCCTTTACTTCTCCTCCTCCTGATCTGAGGAGGGGGAGTGAGAGAGCGGTTGTGGTGTTCAGCTGCCTAGCACGGTAAAACCACCGCAGTGACATATCAGCATGCTGTTCTGTGTTAATAAAGCATCGTTTTCAGTTTCTTGCCTTATCTGTCTGGTTATGCTGCGATAGGCCTAATATATCACTGTGGGTATTTTGTGACAATTATGACTCCAGAAAAGATGTACAGGCTTAGAGGCAAGGAACTTCCAAAAAGAGTACTAGGTTGATTAGGAAAAGAAATTGTATTTTCCAGAACAACTATGCAAAAAGCTCATTGAGCAAAGAAGCTTGAAGCACAGAAAATTTCCACTTTGTAGCACAGGAGTCATTTTGTTCAAGAGGTCAGCAGAGATGCAGAAAAGCCCCAGTTGTCTATCCGCTATTCTTAACAGCCTACAGGCTGGAGAATTCCCCATTAAGATCTGTAAAGGTCTTGCTTAGTTGGCAAGGTGACACTGCTCAACCTTAGCTTTGATTTATGGTGCTAGGAGTTAACCTGACATTACGCAGATAATTTGCATCACTTTAATTAGTTTGCTAAGACCAATAATCAAAATTCCTTCTCTCTTTGTCTTAGGGCGGTCATCAGCTTTTGTTTTTTTCCAGGCTGGCATCAAGTAAGGCTCTTCTGTACTGGGCCTCGCAGTATGAGCCCATCATTTGCTTCCTTTCAAATGTGATGCCCAGAACTAGTGTAACACCTTGAAAACTCATATGACTGACACAGAATTGTGAAGAGATGTAGGAATGACTGAAAGCATTTTAAGTTTATGATAGAAACTCAGCTGTAGTATTGGCAATGGTGCTGATTTATAATGTCTAAGAACAAATTTTAAATTTTCTAGGGGAAATGTCCATGATTTGCTGCACACTGGACTCAGTAATCCAGTCTCATTGGACTCACTAATTCAGTTATTATTAAATACGATGAAGTAATGCACTAAAATGACAGCTCCCACACAATTACCCTTCCAAAACACTCCCCTGAAAAACAGGTTCCTGCTCCAGCAGCCAGAGCCAGGCAGCAGCTCCTCCCAGTCAGTAAAGCCCAGAGTACAGCAGCTGCCCTTCGAACACAGCAGTGGTGCCATCCCCACAACCTTGCCTGCAGCTCATCTGTGATGGCTGAAAGTCCAGTTAACCTGGACTTAATTTAGAAATTCTGGTTATAACTTCAGTATCCTCTGGTATATAGCCACAGGAAAAAGTGAAGAAATGAGCAAAGGATAGGCAGGCACATACTCAGAAAGGACAAAGAGCAAAGCTCCACACAACAGTACAGTTGTGTCATTAGTATTTTTATCACTGAGGTCAGTTTAACCTTTGTACTGCAGCCTGTAGCTTACACAAATTTGAGAATATTTTCTGCCTAGTGACTGCTGGTGGTTTCTAGTGGTTATATGGCAAAGAGGATCCTACAAAATTTGTGTTCCTTGTGGTAGGGGGTTTCCCGCAGAGAAGCTGAGGGAAACCGCAGCAAGCAGGAGTCACAACATCCAGAAAGGGAACTTTGATAGTGCTCAGCTGCTTCTGCTTTTCCCTCATTACCACTTCCCCAGCAAGGGCGCACCAAAAGCCACAAGTGAGGCAAGTACCTCTGCTGCCCAACTTCTCCCCTCCGGCCAGACGTGGCTGGGAGGAGCAGCCCTGCATCAGGGTTGCCTCTGGGCTTCCTCTCCCTCCTAGGAAAGGTTGGTGTGCTCCTGTGCCTGAACCCACTCACTACTGTACGTATGAAGGCAGGAAATCCATTTGAAAGGAGTTCTCAGGAACTCCCTTCCTGTTGTAAGGAGCTGGGACCACAGCTATGTTATTAAATTCAATGCCATTATGTTAGCAGCTTAAAAATGCAATGAAATCACAATGAAATTATCCAAGCCATTGTATTTCTCTAAACCAAGTAAAAAAAGCTAAGGAGTGGCATTAAGAAAAAAAAAAAAAAAAAGGGCATGTTAATATTCTTTCTCATGTTGCTGTTAACATGGAAAGAAGTATTTTAAAAACATGCTGAATTTTGGCAGTATCCTTTAAACTGGGAAGTCATCACCCAGGCTCTGCTTCCAGCAAGCAGAGCTGCGGACACAGATCTGCAGTGGGTAGCTGCTTTATGGATGCGAGGCAGGTAATCTTAAATTATAAAGCCTGTTACAGATCAGAAGGC
>CM021698.1:28372645-28687335 GCA_011074415.1 Stictonetta naevosa
CCAAAGAGGTGGGGTTTTTTTTTGTTTTTTAAAAGGATAAGCAACCAGTAACAGTAGTTAGTTTCCCACACAGCACTTCTGAAATACCATTTTCTTTCATAATTTTTTCTTTTTTGTTCAAATACAACCGACTGCAGATGAAACTGCATGCCTATCTTCTGTGGTTTAAACCTTTGGTTATGCACTAATGAATCTAACTAGGTGTCATAGCACACTCTAATGAGCATCACTCGCTTTCATTTAACTCTACAGCTTGCCATTAGACACTTTAGAAGAGCTGTTGGTTTATTCATAGCAATCACTAGATAGTCTTTTTCATTAGATAGATACCAGTTTTCCCTGTTGTGCCTTTCATTATTAAAGGAATTATGAAATGTTAATACTGGCCTTAAAATCCAGGGAAAAATGCCCCCAGTCCCATTTGAAATATAATTGCTTGTGTTGTAAGTGATCTTAAAGGTTAGAGCACAAACAGCTTGAAATTTTATTCATTTATTTATGAAAAATAATTAAGAAAAATCGAGAAGGGGGCTCTGTAAAACCCACTCTTCCAATTTACCTTGTTAACTGAATTTCTCTTAGTTAATTTAATCAGCAGGACTCCAAATATAAGAGTCCATAAATAACTATTAAGAGCTACCATATTCCTATCCAAATTCTTATCTTTAAAATTTAAACCCAGAAAAAACTTACACTTTTCAGAGCTTAGCCCTGAATCAGTTTTGAAAGGGCTTTTCTCTAACAAGCCACCTCTGAATTCTTCTCAGATAGGAGGAATACTCCAAAGCAGCTCCCATGAACTATGTTTGTGAAGAATTTGTTACTACAGCCTACGGCCAAACTTCAAATGTTTAATTCAGCTAGAGCTGAGGTCCTTTTTCATGCCAATGATGCCTGTCAAAAGTTTATATTGATTTACATGATGTTTTCATATCTTGTAAGTTTAGTTTTTTAAGAATTTACATTTATTTAATAATCCTTTTATTTTAAAAAAATTTCCTTACTAATGATTTCTTCACCTTTCTTTCCTATTATTGTAAGTTTGACAAATTTAAAACAGACTAACAGAAGTACTACTCTTCAAAACTTTGAAGAGTTCATAGATCAATTTTTAAAATATTTATTACAAACCAATTGTCAGCTTTCATAGTACTTTCTCACAGCTGTCCCTCATTTAGTATGACCAGCTTCTAAATTAAGATAAATGTAGCTATTATTTGTATTTAAATTTCATTATTCTGTCACTTCACACACTGAAGACTGAAGGTGCATTTAATTTACTTGACATTGCAGTCACATCATCCTTATACATAATCTGCTACATATCTTGTACCCTAGAACACATCCTAGAGCATTAATCTCAACTAATTTATTTCTTTCTAGATCCCCCCAGTAAACATGACTGAACAGTATTTGTATTTCACAGTGCTTTAGTTCTAGTGTTCTACTACACACTTGTGCTCTGAGTACAAGAGCACCCAGGAAAGCACAAAATATTTATATATACATATATGCTGGTTCTTACTTCTATAATATCACAGAAGCTAAAGGGTAATAGTGGAGGTTATCTTCATTTCCATTTTAATTAATTTTATTCTTCCAACTTTTATTTTATTTTATTTTATTTTTAGGTAAATCCAAAGACTGACAGTCATTGGTCATTATTAGGTCATTATCAATGAATCTTTGGTCAGATCCTTGAGAAAGAAGTTGGCCACATGGTGTTTTGATTTATATTTATCTTTTATACATCCAAGTGACAAGACAGTTGGGCCAGTCTGTGCTTCTGGAAATTTTATATTCATTTCTGTGTTAGCTTCTAAGGTAGTAGTGCCAGCAAAATATTTGGATTATATGTATTTAACATATGCATGCAAGCATGTAACAAGAATTCCAGTGCAAAATATCACTTATCTTATGAATTTACCATGATGGACAAAAGTTTCACATAAGCCAGCATAAAAAGCTTTCATTAAAATGTTGATGTGTTCTTTAAACTGAATTATTGTTGGCTAAGAAGCTAAATTTCTAAATAAATAATGAAAAGGTATGCATAAATTCTATCTTAAAAAATATTGGCTGGTCATGCCATTATTCTCTAATACTCCGATATCTAACTGCTGTCACAAACTCTTTTCTTGTGACGTAAACTTTCTGATAATGGCCCTGTCAAGAACACCTGTGTAGCTATAAGTAAATCTTAAACTTTTGGATAATAATTTTTAATTGAATAAGGGAGTCTCAAACATTCTTCCTCCTCAGTTGAACAGTAGGAATTAAGAAGTTTAAATTTGATACATGTATGTGTTAATATTCAGTCAAGTGTCTTTAATATAACACGATACAAGAACTGAAAGACAGAAACCATTCTGACTCTGGCCATTGACCAGTGTATTTGAAACATGAGTAAGCAAGAAGGAACAAGTACTCTGACTTAAAGTATTTTAAAATGTAAATATATCTCTTGAATATAAGAAATTCTTTCTGTCCCTGAGTAGTAAGAGAGGCCATTACTTCCAGCCACGTGGCCCCATTGGTCTAGGCAACCATAATTTTTGCTGAGACTTTCTAGCTCCAGTGCTTGTCTGGATGTATATGAACATAAAATACACAGAGTATCACTGCCCTGCAGATAATTACTTGGAATAAACAACCAAGATTTTTAGAATACCACCTGGGATCCTGCTACACCAAGATGAATGACTGAAGGAGAAGGTGTAATTCCTGAAGAACCTGAAATAACTGATAAGCAACTGCTTATACACTGGATATTCACAGCTGTGAAGCATGTTACCAGCTTCTCACAGTGGAAATGAGCAACAGGCAATGATGCGCTTATTAAAGAATTCATTTCAGCAGGTATTGGATATAAGAAATAGAAGAATTCCTCTCAATATCTATAAAGCATTCACAGAAATACTAAAATTGACTCCTTTATCTGGGTGCATACATGCACCCATAATGGATTGGTAGAACTATGAGGCATTCCCTGGAAAATCAACCCACCTCTCAAAAAGCCAGCGGGTTTCTCAGGTTGGCTAATGAATGGAAGAGACCACCGTTGAAAGCATCTCTACAATCTGAGTTGCACACAAACCATTTGTTTTGACATCAATATCTGATCTAAAGTTACTTACATTCAGTCTAATTTGGAGGGATTTTGATTGTATCCATTTAGAACTTTGGAAAGTCTACTGTTCGATGGTAGCTAGCCCGTTCCCCAAGTGTGGGCTATATAGAAATACTCCCTCTATGTGCTCCAGATTCTTCAGTATGCGTTCCTGCCTGCTTGCTTGAAGAGCTTATATAATTATAGAAGCCACAGCTGTATCAGTCCTGTGGAAGTAGCACTAGAATATGAGGGAAGGAGCACAGTACACTTACTAGACTGTAAGAAGCTGAACTTTATTACTACGCACCTATTTTTTTTAAAGGGGGAAGGAGCACTTCTGCAGGATCCCAGTTCTGAGCATACATGCCTCAAAGAGGTCTAACTTTCTGTTTTCTCTATCTCACCTCGACTGTTTGAAGTCAGGCCCATCCAGTTCATATGCAACTTTACCTGGTTAGCATTCATTTTCAAATATCTAATTACTGTAATGCAAAAATAAGATGAATCTGGTACTGAAGAGGAAAGGCCAGGTTTGCATTTACATTGAATATGATATGATAATATTGCTGTTCCCTGACAATTTTTTTTGAGTAAACCAAACGTATCTGCAAAATTACCAAATTACTGCATGCCTAAATTGCTACCATTAAAAGAAAGCACCCATGTAGATGCAGCCACATCAGTACCAACAAACCAGGCTTTGTCTTCACGCATCTTGTTCACTGTTGTATGACTCCCCACAGCTTGGAGCTGGCATTTAAAGGCAAAATAACCAGCCTGGTAAGGGAAGGGGTGAGAGGGGGGAGATAAATCACCCACACCTTGCACCTGTGATCTCAGCCCTTCTCTGCAGACAATGTGATACCCAAGAGGGCTAATAGCTAGTCTCTCTGCTCATTTAGTGTGGGGCTTCTAGTGAAACAAGAGACTCACTAATTTAGCTAAATTATGCTTTTAAAACATTATATGTTCTCTAAGGAATAGACTGGAGACTAAAAGTCGCACATTGGGCCTTGAGGAAGAAAAGGCAAAAAAATGGCCCTTTGTTTTTAGCATCAGTGTTAGAAACTTCACTTGTAGGGAATATTGGACTAGTACAAGGGAATCTGAAAACCCCTATGCATTGAGAAATCTTTGGTGTTAAGAAAGACATATGGAAGCAGGCCAGAGAACTTCAGTGAATCAGACTGTGAAAATATTCAAATGTTGAGTTCAACTATCATTACTACATATTTCATGATAATGTATAATAAAGCACTAATAGCTATAGCATGAATTTGTAATTGTATTTCAAATAAATTTATAAAATATATATATAAATATTAGCATATCATTTTTTTTGGAAAGAGAATTGGCCTATTAAGTAGTCAAATCCCATTTCATCATTTCCAGTCCAGCTCAAACTAGGGGCAAACACTAAGTAAGACGATATGGTAGATATTGATCGATGTAAAATGAGTGGTTGATCTCAGGCCAAGTCCTAACAGACAGACATGGACCTCACAAAACCATCTGTAGTAATTGGTCCTGTGGGCCTTTGTCTTGCAGATGTCTACATGCAGTTTTTTTGCACAGGAGCAGCAGCAGTGGCTCAAAGACATTCTGGTTTAGGTCTTGTATTCACTCAAGCAATTCATATTCATGAATATCAGGACACGTATAAGCGTTTGCAGTGTCAGAGTACAGGTTGACAACCTCAGAAGACCTGTCAGAAATGGAAGGAACATAATAGTTAAACTATCCACTCACCTGTTTATGTAAGACTTCTAATTCTTAATGGAGTGTTTGGTAGCCTGTTGGTGTGTGAGCAAACTGTTTCTGTTCCTGTTCTGTGGATAGGTTTTCTGTGGAAAAAATGTCCTGTGGAGAGCATCTTTACACTTTTAAACCAGAAGATGTAAGTTCTTGTTTTAACGAGAAATAAAAACACTTAAAACTATAAATAGTTTTATGATTAGAAAGGCTGCATTTTAAAATATGAAAATTCTGTTGCCTTCCCTTCCAAGACACATGGCAGAAACTTTTTCCATTTCATTAACCCATGGACACTATAATAGTGATTCTTCTTATCAAAGTGAGGTTGACGAATAAATGAAAATTCCTTACATATGCATGAATACTGATTCCATTATACCAGTAACTGAAGAGATTGCATTGTTCTGTGCAAGCCGCAAGAACAACAGAACCGTTTTGTCACCATATCTGTACATACATGAACAGATAAAAGTTCATGTGACTTAACCTCAGGAGACTGTAGTATATACTACCACAACTGCTCCTCTCTTGTAGTTTATGGAAAGTCAGCAGAACAGTCATACCTGTTACATCAGATGAGCAAACCAGAGATGGTTGTGCCTTGCTAGTGCTAGAGTAATAGTGTTACCACTAAATTTTTCCTTCTTTCTTTCTAGAAGCATAAGGACATCTTTTACACACATTACAAAAATGTATAAAATAAAATAATAATAATAATAAAATAAAATAAAATAATGATTTTTAGAAGAGAATATTGCCCTTTACACCTCTCTCAAAAAGATCTTAAACTATAATTTTCTCATGGATACATTTTGCACAAGTCATCCACGCTTAATGAGAAGTGTGGATTTTCATCTTCTACTACATAGATACACCCAGCTTTTTTAAGACTATCCAGCAGACCATTAGATATCTGTTCTTAAAATTTTAGCTCTATCACAAGAGTATCTAAAAGAATAATCTGCAAAATCAGTGAAGTTTGATATGATCTGAGTGTGTGGCTACTTCATTCACAGCTGCCCAGATACACTTTCATAGTGTCACTCTGTGCTTTTTGTGTATCCATGCCATATGTGATATAGCTGTGCTAGTATAGTTGATGTAGGCTATGTGGTGCTAATACACTCATTTTTTTTCTAGAGTTCTGCAGCCAAGGACTTCCTCAACCAGGAAGAGCAGAATTGTAAATAGCTTGTAAATCAGACTACAGGCTATGAAAATTTGTACTAATGTACTTCTATAAAGGTTTCTTACTGAAATAAATCTCTTTCATGTTGTAAACACCATCTTAGACCACTGCAACACATCTGTCCCTGAGGACATAAAGCCAGAACAGCTTAAAGATGTGTAAACCCATCCTCCAATTCCAATTCCCCTATTCCAAAGTGAAATTACTGCAGGTAAATAGCTCTTGATGGATTTTTCTTCTATGAATGTGTTGAATTGCTTCTGTACCTTTGTAAAGTTTCAGTATCCCTAAAAATCTACAGCAATGATTTCCTCTGAGTAATTTGTACTTTCTGAAGGAACACCTCTTTCTATTTCTTTTGAGCTTGTCACCTGATAGCTTAATTTGATTTTATTTCTTAGTTATATTGAATAGTCATTCCTTCCCCATATATCATTATCATTACTCATAATTTATATAGCACCATTACTCATCTGTCTTCTCTTTCTGAGGCTAAAGAGTTCTACCCTGCTTATCTGTGTCTCATGTATCTTTCAGCATGCTTGCTGCTATTCTTTTTACCCTTTCTAGTTTCACTGTGTTCATGTGTTGTGTTCTTTATTTTGTGATACATTACTTATTTTAAATATCAACTTTAACAGTGATATCAGTGATTTTGACCCTCAAATTTCTTTTAGAGAAATAGAGATAGTAGAGACAGCAATATAATATTTTCTATTTGTTTTCACAATAGTATCAGTAAAAACAAAAACAAACAAACAACAATAAATGGAATTTGTAATATCAACAGCAGAAAAACAAAAGAAATAAACAAACAAACAAAAAATGAGTAGAGATGAGCTGAGATGAACTGTATAGTATGACTCATTCTGCAATGAAAAGATGAACATATGATGCATGTTCTTTTTTCCTAGATGCAAAAATGTCACATCTTAATCACATAATAATTTATAATTCACTTTTGAGTGGAAAGTTGTTTTTCTTCATCTAAGCTTTGCACACTTTAACAGTGTTCTGCTGATTGTATCAGAATATATGGTTATCCCTTGTGAGGCAGACACATTACACAAACCACTAACTGAAGAACCACGTAGTTTGTTTTAGGTTCCCTTTTGATTGAGTTTAGATAAATATTTTGTTATTTTGAGGACACAGCTGTCTGGCTGAGCCTCAACATCATTACTAGCTCTTCAACATGCTGTGCTTTGGAACTTGGCCAGCAGGGTCCAGTGTCCCTCTAAAAAAGCACGCAATGCAGTAAGGCATTAACATAAGTACAGAACTTGATATTTACATGGCACGTTCTCAAACACAATGTTCTAAGTTTTCTGATATATTGGATATCTCATATGTCTGCTGAAGCTAGTGCATTTTTTTCACTTGTAATGGCAATACATTTCAATAATGTCCATAAATAATAATAATATTATGAGTAATAGAACAGCAATATTAATAATATCACAAATTATGAACATTTTTATTGGAAGAAGTCATTTTAGAAAAGCAAGGCATGGATAAAAACAATGCTAACAACAGAAAATAATAGAATGTTTGAAATTACTGAAAAAAAAAATCACAAAAAATTGGTGAAGTTCTGGTTCCTCTGTAGTCTATTGGAGATTGACCACTGGCTTGCATAGCAGCAGGAATTCATTCATTTAGACAGAAAAACTTGATAAATGTGTAAAGCACCCACTTCATTTCATGAGCGCTTTGGAATTTCAGGATAGGTTTACCCACCTTTAGGCTGTTCTGGCTATATTCCCTCAGGGTCAGGTGGATTATGATGGTCTAAGATGACATTTACAATACCAAAGTGATTAAGAAGCCTTTAGAAGCACATCAGTACAAAATCTCAGAGACTTTAATTTGAGGTGCGTCATCATCTAAATAAAAGAACACAGAAAAGGGGGAAAACCTTACCTGACATTAATCATATTCAGTTTACCGAACACAAAAAAAAAGGGCACACATGTATTCGAAGGTTCATAAAAATTACAACCACTGTTCATGTTTTAAGTATAACACTTTTTTATATTGTAGCTCTACCACTGGAAACATACTTTTAACCCATTTTTTTTTCAAAATAAGTGCTCTTTCATGTGAGCAGTCTCTCATTATTTGCTAACTTAATATCTGCAAACCTGAACTACCTTTTAGCAGCACCTTTCCTGATTGCTGTAATTAGTCTTGGCAGTGGGATACCTTGGTGCTTCATCCCTATCATCTGCTAAAATGCTTGTGTTGTGGGTTATTTTTTTATTTTTTTATTTTTTTCAGTGGAAGACCGAGTTGCCATCTAGTAATTTCATCATAGTATAAATGAATATTTGATGCCAAGCATTAATTTGAGAGATCATTAGTAAAAGCTGCAAACTGTAGTGAAACCAAGCAACTGGATGCCTTGGGAAATTACAAATAGTATTAGACAGAAATAGAACTTAAACAGTTAAGACACAATTATTTCCAAGTATGGAATAGTTTTTCAAGAGTTATACTAGAAAACTTCATTTTCATCAGAAGCTTTGAACATATTCTTACTATATGTAGCTTCAATATACCTATTACTGTGAGAAAAGAAACAGAAAAAAAAAAAAACACCACCACCACCAACAACAAAACAGCATTTTTTCTTTTTCTTGTTTTCTATTTTGTACACTTTGTAATGCAGTGTGAAATTGCCTCTATACAGTTTCACTGATGGTTAACCACATTTTCTGTTTTATGCATTTGACTAGTAGCATTGATTCATTAGGAACAGTGTGATTTATGATTTTATTAGGATAGACCCTAAAAAACTTCATCAAGGGCTGGTTCTCTCTGTTCTAATCATTGATCCTCACTCACACAGAGCTCAGAAAATGCTTGTACATGCTCTTCCCCAGGTTCTGAATGAGACCATTTACAAGCAATGGAAATTGATGTGTTATATAGTTTTGTATCTATTTTAATTTTCATGCTTATTAGAATAAGGCCTTTGTAGCAAATTGCAAACCACATTTCCATAATCCCCTGCACTTATGTTCAGGCCCAGCTTTGTTCTGTTTGATCTAGTTCACTGTCCAAGAGTTGCTGAGCAAGGCTTTAACATCAGACCACGTGATTTGTGTGTTGTTTGCATTCTTGGTGCTTCTTTTCAAGAAAGCCATAGGTAAAAGGCAAACTGTGTTTCAAAAGCCTTTACACTCTTGATCTGTAGATGAACTGATGCAGGTTATGTAACTTTATAAGTCTGTAAATCTTATACAAGCCAGAGTCTAACAAGAAAGCAGAACAAGGAGGCAAAAATATTAGCAGCAGTGAGGCTTTCCCCTGAAAGTCTGAATGTTGACTGTTGCTGTATCTGTCTCACTGTTCTGCAAAGCACTTAGGTGCAGTACAACCATTGAATAATATGTGGGATATTATGAGTCATGATCATACAGCCAAGCAACTGGGAACTTTGATATAGGCAGCACATGACCAGGGAATGGGGCATGAGTCAATTCTAGCTGTGCATCCTGACCTGGAATACAGAATCAACTTTATTTCCATGAGCAATGTAGCTGGGTTGCAATTAATTATGCCAAAGACATAAGCAAAGAGATCCTACTGATTATCCTGAGGAATTCTAGCAGAATTCACTAGATCAGGCATCATACAGCAGGAACTTGCCTATGCAATACACAGAGGTCCACTTACAGACATACAGGGATTCCCCAGGAGCCTCTCTTTTAGGAGAATGCATGAATTATGCATCAATGGAGAGCAGAGCAGGTTTTGTATATAGCCAATGAACCTGCAGGAACCAAATGCAGCGGGAAGAGCAGTGCAAAGCCTCCTGGTTCTGCCTTGCAAGAACTGATGAACCCTGACAAACTGGGTCTTAGGGGCACCTGGCAAACAAGCATTACATCCAACAGTGTGCAGAAGTTTTTGCATCCTCTAGGACATTATATACTTCTATTGCTTCTTGAGCTAATGAAAGCTGACTGCTAGTCATACCTGCTAGAGGTAAAATATTATCCCTAAACAAGCACAGTTGGGTTTTGTACTCTCTGCATCATTGATAAGTTATGCTCCTCTTAGTTCCAATCAATAAAGCAATTTGATCTGTGATGAAACTGATCTGTTTTAAATTGACCTTTTAAAATTCAAATTGAATATCAGCAATATCAGAAAAGGTATTTGTCAATGAAGAGACAGAAAAAGAGAGAGTCACTTGCTCCAAGTGCTCTTCTTTGGGCATTAATATGGTTTTCAAAGAAAGAAGGAATCTTGAAAATATTGCCTGTGCTGAGATAATCAGGCATATTAAGCTTAGGCAGGGCTATTAAAGGAAAGAGCAGAAGGGATGAGATTACAGGACCTGACATTCCCCACAGCACTGCATGAATCAGTAGCATGGCATATTGGAACAGAGCCAAGGTGTAAGCCCCTTGCTCTGCACCACGCACTTCCCGTTGGTGAATCATAACTTTGGGGAAATTTCCTCACTGTTCAGAGCAGCCTGCAGGACATGTGCTCTTTGCAGAATGAACTGCATGTTTCCATCCTTCCTCTAGGCACATTCCAACAGCTGAAAACAATGACAGCAGCTATGTCTCTAACCTGCCAGCAAAAATAAACTGGCATTCCAAAAATAATCTCTTCCTCTGCATACACACAAGCTGAATTTCCCCTCATAAAGCCTCATCTCAAGGTGGCAAGGATCCAAGCATATCCTCCTCCCTGCAGGTTTGGCTGCTCAGGTTCAGAGCTGGCCTAGAGACAGGGCAGCCAGTGACCATGAAACTCTTTGACAAGATGCAGGGAGGCCCCTGGCCCAGTGGGTGACATCCTGGCCTGGCCTCAACCTATCTCTGTCCCGGTGGCCCTGCCTGGTACTCCTGGGGGCTGAGGCTTACCCTGGTGACTGCCTCTGGACCTCTTTCCATCTTTCATTACTCCACAGGGAGAGTGGAGGGGCAGGTGCTGAGCTCTGCTCTCTGGTGACAGCAACAGGACCTGAGGGAATGGCATGGAGCTGGGACAGGGGAGGGTCAGGCTGGGTGTTAGGGAAAGGTTCTGCACCCAGAGGGTGGTCGGGCACTGGGACAGGCTCCCCAGGGCAGTGGTCACAGCACTGAGCCTGCCGGAGTTCAAGAAGTCCTTAGACATATGGTGGTCCTGTGTGGAGCCAGGAGATGGACTCAATGACCCTTGTAGGTTTCTTTTAACTCAGGAGAGTCGATTATTCTACAATTATTCTGGAAAAGTCATTACCAAATGCAAGGTATTATCTCAATCAAGCAGAATTATTTCATTCAAACACATGAACAGAACAAGGGTTTGTTCAAGTGGGAAAAACAGAGTGTAAACATTAAAGGATTGGAGCAAATGTCTCAGGTGATGGAAGACTAGAGACAGAGCTGTTGTACTGGCAAAGGGGCAGGTTAAGTGTAAAGGCCCTACCCAATCCAGTACTGTGAGCTGGATGTCAGTCTGGGACATCAGAACTGACAGTTACGTACCAAGCTTGTAAGACATACATACCTCTACATTAATATTTTAAAATATGGCATCAAAGATGTTTGGGTGATTCAGTTCTTGAGCATTTAAGTGACTGGCCTTTTTTACTATCACAAAGATGAAATTTCATCTCTACTGGCCATCAGATGAATGATGAACATCTGCTTCATGCATCTTAAAATACGTGGTAAAAGTTGGAGGTGGAAAGACCACTTCTAGTTTAAGAGCCAAAGTTTCCATGATACATATTAACTTGAACCATAACAACATTACAGTGGGAGTACCTTCCCGTACCTATGCGATTGTCTAGAGAAGCATCTGAAGCAAAGCAGAATCTTGAAATGGTTGCATTATTGTAGAGAGGTGGGTGCTGAGTTTGTCACTTATCAAGAATAGCACTTTATACAGACAATGCAGATGCACCCACAGATAATGAGTTCAGGCAGCATTGATTCCCCATTTGCTCGTAAGGGTAAATGCTGCTCTTCTTGTCAGCTTTGCATATTCATTGTCCTCTGGCAGTGTAGGATCACTGGTAGGGTTGAAATCAAGCCATAAGAAACATAGACGTGCAAATGGTAAGGGGTAAGAAAGAAGGGTCTGTATCTTCCATAAGACTGAGGAAAACCATGGCTATAAACTATGCTCAGTATTTTGAAGTGAAACCACTTGTGTTTTCATTCATTATAATTTCTGTACTATTCTGAGCTGTGGAGGCCATTAGGGTGCACCTTAATGTTCTCTGAAGCAGAACTATGGTAAAACTTCCTTTTGACAAGAATTGACTATTATCTAGATACCCTCATGAGACACGTAACATGATGTCCATTCTGTGAGAGTTTTAGTGGATATTAGCTCATCTAAGTCCATTACCTAAGTGGCTTCTGTTTCAGTAGGTGCATTCAATCTATCCCAAGGAGAGGAATCTCTAGTTCAATCAATAGGATCGTTACATTTGCATCATTCTTCATTGTTAGGTTCATGTTGCTTGTAGTTGATAAAAAGTAAAATAACTGGTAGCAACCAAACCTGAGTAAATAAATACAGAACAAATTTAAACTGGCAGACACATGTACATTTAATTAACATGTATTGATTTACAATTGCTAGTGGGCTTCAAAATCTTGTCCCGGGCTATACCTAGGCTGCTAAGAGAAGTGCTATCTTTACACATGTTTAAAGAATTTACTTTACTGGAGCTTTTTATTACACAGAAGAAAACATAGTCAAATTTAAACCACTTACAGCTGGATAGTTAAAGAATACATTGTTTACTGGGCCTTAAAAGCTTGCACTGACAAAGAATGAAAGAAAAATAAATTTTCCATGTAAGTTCAGTGTTGAGGTTAAAATAACTAGAAGCTGCTGGAACTCTGAGTCGGAAGAAGATTCACATGTTCTAGCTTATGCCTCTGATGGGATGCTCAGACACAGCACTGCTGGAGGATTCTCAGTCAGTTGAAATTGTCCTATCCCCAGAGGGCAGATGTATTTTGCTTATATTTAGTATGTATTGGGCTATTACTTAGCATGCATTTATATAGAGCAGGTGGCAGATTTCCTGAGTGCAAAGGGGAAGGATCAGTTTATTATAAAATATAAACTTGCAGAATATTTGCCATTATGTTTATACACAAACTTGAAAGACAAAAAAAGCTGACTCAGCCTTACATCTTCTGTAAATATTTCCAGGTTCAAAAAACAAATATATTTCTGATTGCAATACGCATGCTCCCCTCCTTGCTTAGCTTTTCTTCAGGCTTTTAAAGCAAGAAAGTGCCTAGAATATCCAAAAGAAAACTTACATTTCATAATGCACTTTATGCCCAGAACCATGAGGCCTCCCTGAGCAGCACCTGCTTCGGCTCTGAGGGATACCTGGTGAGCACCAGACATCAGTTGCTGTGGCTCTGCACAGACACCAAACTGCCCTTCTTTAAAGTTCACCATTCACCCTTTTATGGAAGCCTTAGTGAAACACAGAAATTTAACCTAATAACTTAAACCTAACAACAGGTGGGTGCACAGATGCGATTCAGTGGCAGAGCTGAACCTTTCATAAAATACTGTAATAGTTGCTCTATTTCTAAAACATGGTTGTAAAACAGTGTTCTTCCTACTGCTAGGTAATAAGATTCAGAGGGATTGATACCATTCCAACAGTGTCACAAAACATCTTAGTTTCCTAACCTAGACTCTAGTGACCCAAACAATACTGCTTCCCTTTGTTAGGTCAAAATGGAAACTAGATGTCAGACTGAACTGAAGGAAGCCTTTCCTGACACTGGCCATTTTTGGTCCCTGTTCAAAGATGCTGAACCAAAACAAATCATTTGTTATACCTTTGCATTTCCCCCTACTGAAACTTGCTTATTTATTTGTTTTAGGTGGTAATGGCATATGGTCTTTCCTGTGATCCCGTGAAACAGATAAATAGGCAGAAGTGGGTTAAATTTAGCTTCTTCAAAAAAGCATTCTGACTTTTTGACACAAATAGTCTTTTCAGTGGCTGGGAATCTCATTCAGATGTTATGACAGAATTCCTAATTCGAGGAGGTTAAAATAGCCTTTGCCATACAGTCAGATTTCACTTTCCAAAACTGTGAGTTCGGCTGCTCTCAAAATAAACTTAGCAGATTCGATCACATGCTTGTCCCTGATAACATGTATTTATCTTTTATTCTAAGCCTCATACTCCCCTGTGCATTTTTTGTGTCATTTTAGTGGCCATTTTAGTGATGTGTTAGCACCTTCCCCTTTAATTTGGAATTCATAGATACAGGAACACAGAGTGAATGTAAAATACAGGAATATAATTCTGCTTTCTATATCCTTGAAAAGAAGAGGGCTAAGGTGGAAAACACAGAGCAGGCTGTTTGAAAGCTTAACTTCCTCTGAGTCAAAAATCAAGTAGTTTTCCAATTCGTTTTAGTATTTTTTCTGTATGACACTACACACATGCTGATGATTTTCACATTTGGTGTCAGAGGGTACCATATGTTTGAGAGATTATAGCTAGCTCATTCTGTCTGGCCCTGTGCTTCTTAACTCTTGAGTCATATATCAGCTTTGAGGTGTCAGCTATCACAAATGAAGTGTCAAAAGAGTACGTTCAGGAATAAAAAAGAAGATAGAAAGCAACTTTTCAGCCTGATCATATTGATGGCAAAAACGATGTCATTCCCAAAGATCCATAAGGTGGACTTGAAATAGGATCTTAAATCAATGTGCTACTGTAATATATGAATAGGGCTTCCACAAACATACCTAGATTTCCGACAGACATTTCTGAAATCTCTGCTGCACTTGCACATTAGCTTCAGTTATTCTGTGGAAATGAAAGTTTTCTAATCCTGTGGCATATGTATGTTTACAAAATCCTGTCACCACCTCTGAGAAGGTGCTAAAAAGCAAAGCTATAAACTGTGGATGCACAGACAACTGTGCCATGCAGACAACTGCTTCCTGCAGTTACCAACACCCTGCTCATCTTATGTTTGTGCTCAGTACAGACATGGTGTAGATACACTGTGGGCTACAAAGCAAATGTGAGGGAAAGGAGGTTGAGGTGACTGTTAAGGTCAGCTGAAGGTAAGCACAGCCTGGTGGGCTGCAACCCCCCAGGAGTTTTTCCTGCTGCTGTGCATGCTGCTGTTCCCACTCCCAGTCCAACCAGCAGGCAGGCAGTCCAAAGATGCAGACAGGCACCTCTGGCAACACTGACTGACATGAAGAGGGCAGTGCCTTCGACGGCACCCACACACCCACTGCTTTGCACCAAGAGCACTCACACTGACGTGAGCACTTCAAGAAGCTAATTGTGTTCTTACTTGCTGGCTAATGAGTTTCAGAGCTTGCTAGCACGTCCCATGTGTGCATGCGGGTCTCTGGCAGCTGACTTCAGTCTCCCTGGTCAATGGCCCCTAGATGTATGGCCTCTGCATGCAGGAGCTGGCACTCTGACCTCTAATTTCAGTCACCAGCTAGCCTGTCATGATGCTCACTGTTGGTCAGCACATTCACATGGGAAAATAGGTGGGGAGAATACAATTTAATAACAAGATAGACTGAGGCTATCAAGTGCAGGGCTTGGCCAGACATGCACACTGGCCAACAGCTTGCTCACACATGACTGACCTTTTTTACCATCCCTCTTCTCCACTTTCCCACTCACTCCTCCCTGATCCGTCTCTATCTCTTCCTTTCTGTGCATTTGGCCTTCCCTAAACATGCCATAGTAATAAGTTTTGTTCATTCCCACAATCCCTGAAACATGCCATAATAAGTTTTACAGAACCTCACGAGTCCTCTCAAATACTCCATTAAAAGTTTTCTCTTTCCCATGATATCTTGTTTCCCTTTCTATCAGCATCGCAGCTCTGTCTGAACCTCCTCAAGGCTGTGCTTCAGCAGCTCCTTCAGTGGCCCATCAATCCACGTCCTCAGAGTTCCTGCATTTGTAATCATCTTGTTATCTCCCCCTTCTTAGGATCTGCAGTATCAGAATGATTAATTTATTTCTTTTCTTGTCTCTTGTTCTTGCCTTTTATGCTGAGTAGCTGTTAGCCAGATATCCTCACATTCCAGATAGCCTCGTGCTGGCTGCGTGCCCTCCCTGGAGAACAATGGTCTTCTCAGAATACGAAATGAAATCAAATCAAATCAAATTGGCAGTCTGGGAAAAAAGTAACCCAGTCTCCATATGTTTAATTCCAATCGAGAGATAAAATGTTCTTGTTCTTCACAGACGCTCGCAAAAATGTCCAAACACTCTGCTTTGAGCATAAACATTCCCAGAAACACAGATTTCAATGACTGTGCTTCAGCAGAGGAATGTTCATGCTTTCAAAACAAGCTGTGAATTCCTCAGTTAAAAAAATTGTCCTTCAAGCATTTCTTTTCTCTGTTAATCCAGCAACCTCCACAGTTTTTAAATGTGTTCGTCTGCAAATTTTATTTTCTCGGGGTTTAACTTAGGGCAACAGATGTCATCCATTCAATTGTTTGCCTTATGCATGAGCATAAATGGAGTTGTACATTTCCCTTTGAATGTTAATAGGGTACCTGTGTTACACATCTGTTTTAAAATTCACACAAGTTAGCTATTGATTTAATTACTTATGGTCTCATAATTAGTCAAAGGGGCATTTTAACCTCTGCTGAACAGTTTTTCAGACACTACACAAATTTTACAGGAATGTGGTTTTTTTTCATTCACAGCTGGCTTCAAATTATTTCTGGTCATTTTAGATCATTTCTCAGTTTCAGTGGCTCTACTTGGGATATGCATACACATGAGAAAATGAGCACTCAAGGATTTCAGGAATAAATATAACACACTAAACCACTAGAAAGAGAAGTGCATTGTTAGATTTACTTGTTAAAAAGATTATTTCAAAATTCATTGCTTTATCCAAGATATGGATCCTTTAGCTGCAAATCTATAATCCTGTTGCTGGACTGTGTACTGAGGAAAAAGGTAAAGTCAACCAAATCTTTGTGAGGCTAACATCTGCAGATGCAAGACAAAAGAGGAATTCTGTAGATTGATCTATTTAGCAATAAATGCATATAATTGTTGCGTCATTTTTTGCATATATTTTTGGTATCCACCATTCTAAGAAGGGAAGGAAAATCTAGAGGCTAATTTTGAAATCTAATGCTGTAACAGCAGAGAAGCAATCTATTATTAATGAAAAAGTTTCTATCAGGAATCATAGAATCATAGAATCATAGAATCAATCCTAGAATCCTAAAATCACAGCATCACAGGATGGTTTTGGTTGTAACGGACCTTAAAGATCATCTAATTCCAAGGATGGGGCATCCACACCTACTCTGGGTAACCTATGCCAGTGCCTCACCACCCTCATTGTGGAGAATTTCTTCCTTCTAATCTAAAACTCCCCTATTTTAGTTTAGCCCACGCCCTGACACAGAGTTCCTGCAGGCCCCCTTTAGGTACTGGAAGGCCACTATAAGGTCTCTCTGGAGCCTTCTCTTCTCCAGACTGAACAACCCCAGCTCTCTCAGCCTGTCTTCGTAGGAGAGGTGCTCCAGCACTCTGATCATCTGCATGGCCCTCCTCTGGATTCATTCTAACACTTCTATGTCCTTCTTGTGCTGGGGGCTCCAGAGCTGAATGCAGCACTCCAGGTAGGGTCTCAAGAGCAGAGCAGAGGGGGAGAATCACCTCCCCAGCCCTGCTGGCTACGCTGCTTTTGATGCAGCCCAGGACACAGTTGGCTTTCTGGGCTGCAAGCACACATTGACAGCTCATGTTGAGCATCTCATCAACCAACACCCCCAGACCCTTCTCCTCAAGGCTACTTTCGATCCATTCTCTGCCCAGCTTTTATTTGTACTTGATCTGTGAGCATGATGTAATAATGAAATAAGCATGGCTCTTTTGGGAAAAAAAAAAAAAAAAAAAAGTTTAATATTTAAGTAGATATGCCCGTATTCTTCATATATCTACAGTAATACCCAGCAAGAACAGAAATTACATCCTGTGTTATAAAGCAAAGAATGAATGGATAACTTCTTACAATATTATCCTGTTTAAAAATGGCATTGTTTTTTGTTTCAATGGAATCCTTTATTCCCTTTAAAAAGAATAAAACTATGTTGTGTATAAGAGGAATTAATACATTTTCACTGTGTATTGACCAGAAACATTATTCTGTAGGAACATATTCTGTAAAAAGACCATTCAGGCCAAACTACTTTTGCAGTAAGAGATTACACAATAATAGTTTGATTAAATTTTCAATACAATATTTTGGCATAATTGTCATGGTAATAATGGAAAACATGTTAATAGGATCCTATTTCAAAGAAATGCAAAAGTAGACAAAAAAATCAGACATAACAGATTACACTCATTAAGATAACTGCAGTGCAATTAAATGACAATCTATTCCATGACAAATTATTTTTCTGATTATGATAAGCTGAAATATTAATGCCTAATTCCATCTCTTCTATATGTATCCACTGAAGTTCTGCAGAACATATTACTCTGTTGTGAATAGAAGCTTAAACATTGTCTCTGAAAGCACTTTTGTACAACAAAAATCCCAACTAAAAGGATTAATAAAGTATTTTTCTTCAGAAAGAAAATGGACTTGCAAAGTACCAATATTTGAATAGTTCTTTAAAACAGATAAAACAGATTTATGTATTTTTATTTCTATTTGCTTTGACAAATTATGATACTGTTTTTTTGTAATACAGAAGGTTTTAATATAAGATCTACAAAGATAGGTTTTTTAATTTTTTTTTTTTTAAAAAAAAAAAATAAATTAAATCTTCAGTCGGCAAGCCAAAAAAAAAAAAAAAAAAAAGAAAAAAAAAAAAGAAAAAAAAAAACATAACCATACCAGAATCCAGGGCAATCTATTTCTAGGACATTCATGAGTTTTTAGGTCCCTTACGAAGCTTCTGAATCTGGTCTAGTCAGTGATAAGTAAACATTGCTATCAGTTGAAAGCTAAACCTCTCAAAGTGTACGTAACCTCTGTGAATTGGTTGCCTCTGTCCATTTTCCCAGAAATAAAAAATCATATCTTCTGGCACTGTTACCTGGCAGATTTTCAGAAGAGGCTAAGGGCTGAGTGTGACTAGATGTGAGTGGGAAGATGAGATCATTACACTGTCAATGTTTGGAATATATATTCATATGTATTTGCAGGTAGGCTGTCTGGCAGGCTAACACACTCCATGCTATTTTAAATGCTGGCCAAACCATCTATCATTTTGCTACAGTAGGTAGGTTACTGAAGACGTTTTGACATATACTGCTGATGAATATGGTATTTATTGTTGCAATACACACAATAAAATGCATTTAAGTTAAAAAGCCAGGGGCAAGCTGACTTTGGTGAAATAATTTCATCAGCGTTATCTGTTCTCACTGGTGCTCCTGATGTTGCACATGCTGTTATCTCTTACTTATCTGCTATGGGTACAATTTCTCATATTTCAACAGTGACTCAAAAAAGTAATTTTTGCATCTGTTAGGCTTATGCTATAAATCAATTTATTTGTATAAATGATGGAATAAACTGTGCAGAAGGTTGTGTAAAGCTCTCAAGTCTTCAAACCAAGTGGGAGATGGAGGAATTAATACCAGACTTCTCCCAAGACACTTTATTAAAGGATTGTAGGAACTTTTTCAGGTACAAGTGGATTTCGTATTTGTGTGTGTGTGTGCTGATTAACAAAGTTGCATAAATAATAAAACAATAGCACAAAACAATTATTTATTGCATTGTGAAATACTAATTCTGATGTGTAGGCAAAGTCAGTGAGAAACTGGTTATCATCACTCACACATCTTACCAAAGCGGGAAGTTAGAGCTCCTCAAAGGTTTATGCAACTTCTACACAAGTCATTACTTTCCCCAAATGTATGTAAAAGAGTATTCCTTTTTAAAGTTAAATAAAATTTGAATGTTAAAATACCACGTTCCATTACTTGTTCATGGTCTCCCACTGGGGAGCTATACAAGTGAAAAAGCCCCCAATAACTGTTTTAACTCTGCATATAGCCCATTTGGTTAAAGCCAGTCAAGCCACAAATTAGAAATAATAATGCTAGAATCCCCTTGCTTCTATTTTCCTCTATCAGAAATCACAACACAGATCATATGTAAATCAGATGAGTCTAAAATCAATGGGGCTGCTCAATAGGTATTATTCTATGTCAGTATGCATGGCTGAACACAGCCCCAGCTGCTGCCACCACCACTCCTCTAAAGTAATGACAAATGCTTCAGGATGTGATTTGTAAAAACCTTGTTCTGAAAGAAGCTATTCAAAAGCATTAAACTATAATCACCGGGTCATTCACCCAGTCGATCAGAAGATTTATTATTCTTTGTCTAGATTTGTGGATTGTTGTCAGTTTTGTTTCTCCTCATCAATATTCAGCTTTATGATTTTTTTATTAAAAAATAATAATAATAAAAAAAAAGTGAGAATATGCGAACAGGAGAAATAGGGGCTATTTTTCTCAAACTATTTGAAGCACATATTGCAATAAGCGAGCCATAGTTCATATGCAGCATCAGAATTGTGGAGGAGTGGGCACAAATGATATCCCCTCTTTGTCTATCTACGGAATACCATCATCTCATTTATTCATCAACTAATGCACAATTTAAGGTTTGTGCATGTGTAATGAACAAAGAGAAACTATGAAGTATACACGACAGAAGAACATGGAATCTTTGCAACAATGACAGTCGTTGGTAGCTGTGCAATATATCAGAAACATGTTGGTTATAAAAGGCTGTTTATGTTTTATTCATGCACATTAACTCAGTGCACAGGCCCTACCATCTGAAAACACATAGCGATGAAAGGGTCCTGTGACACACTGTGTTCAGGTATTACATGTATCTAGAAATATTTACCGTAGAATACCATTAAAATCAGCAATTCCGAAATACAGAGAATACTTTAGAAAGGAAAAAAAAAAAAAAAAAAAAAAAACGTTTCAAAAACTGAAGTCTTTTGAAAATCCAAACAAATCAAATTAATACACTGGATTTTCAATATATGTATTTTTAATTATTTACATTTAGTGCATCCACAGCCCAAAAGAGCAGTAGGCCACAGGATACAACATCAAAGGTGACTGGTATGTTGCTGATCAAATACACTGGGTGTATTTGGGTCACAAGTCTTTCCTATTGTCCTATTATCCTGTGCCTGCAGTAAGGTTGCTTCAGATTACATACACCTAAATTTGGAATGACTGGCAGAATTCTCTCTTTTCTGTATTTTTTTTCTTTTCTTTTTGGCCTGGGTGTGACTTCAGCTACCCTTCACAGATGAAACCTGGCACAAGTAAACACTGCAAACACTTTATAGCTCAGTCTAGTGAATGGGACTGGGATAACTTATTAATAAAATAGGACTGTTGCCATTTTACTGAACCAAGGGTAAAATCACTAAAAATTAGGATTGCTTTGAATTTTTATCAGGATAGCTTATACCTCTTTCCCGATTTTCTCAAAATGAAAATCACATTATAGAGAATCACCATTTTCTCTTGGCTGTCGTTATAAGCAAGTGATAGAGAAAAGTTTTTTTAAAAAAGCATGGTCTTTACAACATGCCAGTGTAAGCATTCCTGGGGCTATTTAAGGTGGAGGAAGAAGATAATCCACATAGGCAACTGTAACAGTTCTGCAAATGATTCTTTTCTTAATATAAACCAGTGATAATGGCCAACCTAAAGTAGTTATGGGCTTTCTCAAATGCCTTCTCTTCCATCAGCAACAGGCCAGTGGCCACGATCTCCCCAATTGCTACTTTATATTCTAGATTAGACAGAAATCATTGTTTTTACATTCTTGTTGTTGGGTTTGGGATGTTTTGTTTGGTTGGTTTTGGTTTGGTTAGTTGGTCTTGTTTTGGTTGATTTCTTTTGCTGAGGAGAAGTTTCTGGACTTGGAGATGAGTTGATGATACAAATAGATTCCATATCTAGCTCCGCATTCGGATAGCCTGCCACCATTTTTCAACCTGGTAGGCTACACAAAAACAAGGTCTATGCAATCACTCAATAACTTTGAAGGTGTTGGCTAGTTTCAGATGAGTTTGAGGGATAATAAAGTTTATACAAATTTCATTAAGATAGATATCCAGGCAGAAGAGATGAGGGATTGTACATTTACAAGTTAATACTTAATAACTTTCTCTCCAGTCAGCAAATTTCTACAAATTCTACATGTGGCCTGCATGTTACTGCCAGAACGCTCTGCAGGAGAAGATGTTAGGTGAATGAGGTCATAACAGAAATTCTTGTTATAATTCAGGTAAATAGTCTGCCAAGGGGTAAATCCGTAGGAGACCATGTTTCATTAGCTTCAGTGCTCACCAAACTAGTAGCTTATATTTCTGAAGGATGAAATAAATGTGGCCAATCTGATATTTCTTCAGATAAATAATGCTACTAGGTTGATATTCATCATGGAGGGGAAAGAAGAACTAAATTTAACTCATCTCTGGTGTTTCTGAGGTCATGCAGGTGCACACCGGTGCAACTGACTGCAGTAGAGATTGCTAATTCCAGCTCTTTGACTCACTTGTCATATCCCAGCCACAAAAGTCAATTTGAAGCCAGATTCATCACTGTATTTCTTTACTGAGGTACTATCAGAAGTATAAAATGCACCCGCTTAGTGATCTATGAGAACTAATAGCTCTTTTTACTCGCAGCTGTCCCATAATTCAGTCCAAAGGTGATGATCTCAACTTCCCTGTTTCTGCCATTTGACTGTTTCCATTTCATACCTCTCACAGTATCATCCATACCGTACACCTACCACACATTTTTTAACTGATTAATTTCTGTGTCTGTGTTTAAGCATGTAGTCCCAATCGAGTCATGGTTAGCACAATCTAATCAGTTTCATGAACTAGCAGTACTGGATGTTGTGCAGTCTATACTTCCTTAGTGCAAAATACCCTTTCCATAACCAAAGGCAGCTGTCTTGATCAGTCCAAGCTCAGTGACCCACTTCATACCACTTCCAAGCACCTCATCACATATCTAAGCACTTCCAGTGTACTTCTAATGCATACATCTTGTTATCAGTATACCACATACTTTGCGTGTTTTTCAAGCCTGCATAGTGGGTGTGACACTTTACAGGACCTTCACATTATTGCTTATTCTCAGTTTTTATTGCATTACTTCAGCCTACAACAAGCATATGATACTTAAGATAACTATGAAGGAGCTGAAGGAACTTAATGGGTGAGCAAGATCCTTCCAGTGTTTCCGGTTTTCCTTCTTAAATTACCTTTAACACATATTCACATATTTCTAAATGAAAACAGCACAAAGCAAAGAAATATCCAGAGGTACATTCCCTTCTATCATGAAAACTTTAGAAGAGAGAGAAGGAAAAAAATAAATAAAGAAAAGAAAAACACTTTCTGCATGTATCAAAGCTACAGAAGGAAAGGTGATGGCATGTTGGAGATGTCTTTAATAAGAAACAGTCTCTATTGATTACAGTAACAGAGAACTATCTCAAAAGCCATGCAGATTTCAACTGTTGCAATCTATCATGGCAAGAGAAACAGTTTCCCAGACAATGTTATAACACCCTGACCTGCATGCAATTTGCTTTATGGATTAGTTTAAGTGTTGGATAAAAACTGCTACAGTCAGAGGTGCAAAACTCTGATTTAATCGAAGTCTGCATGCTACTTCAGATTCACCAGGAGTATTTCTCTTGAATAAATTTGTACTGAGAGAACTTAGACTGAAAAATTTGAGTAGCCAGAACTTGGTGTGACCATTCCAAAAACCTTTTTGTTAGACTTTTTCTTCATGTCCCTTGTACGATAATGATTCAGGTCAATGTGCCTGACGGTCATTATTATTTAAAACTATTCAAAAGGCAAAGACTAAATGCTCTCACTTACTGTTTGAACAGCTGGCAACCATGAGAGCATTTGTGCTCCTTGGGACAATATGAAGTTGAGACAGAACCAAAACCCAAGAGCCCACAGAGACAACAGCCAGGCCTACAAATTCACATCATTTAGCACTTGCTGCTGAACATGCCACATTCATATATCTGCCCCGAACATGCCAGGGCTCAGTTCAAAGTTTCTTACACATCATTTTATAGTTAGGAATCCACAAAATACCATGGTCAACCATGCTGCACTGGCAGCTTTGTGTGGGCACCTCAGAAGTCTTGAACAGTGATGGACCAAAGTCTTGGATGAATGTCTACAAGAGGGACAAGAACTGTGCCAGCTCTTGCCCCCTGCTTTCAGGATCTTGACCGTGCCTGGCTCTAGAAGTAGAATCACCACTAAGCAGCATGCAGGCCTCTTCTTTACTTGAACTGGCAAACCAGGGGTAAGGACAATTGCTGGATGTGACCTCTTAACTTCCCAGAAAACACCAGAAAGTTCCAAGGATAAAAGGAATAAATGGAATGGCATTTGCCCAGGTCAAGAAACATGCAAGGCCATTTTTTTTTTTTTCTGAGTGCATATTTGTGCAGGTGAGGGTTATATATATATATTTTTTTTGCTTATCATTTTCTGGACACAGAGCGAGGTCTGAGCTCTGCCAGAAGGGCTCACACCTGCAGCAGCTCTGGGGTGATGCTGGAGGCCGTGTGTCACCTCCCAGCACCTGAAGCAGCCTGGCACCCTGTCCTAGCCTCATGCCCACCCCATGCTGTCATAATGACCTTGCTTCCTTATCACATCCATTGAAACCTGCCCCTGTCCTTGCCCTTGGACTTTGTTGTGTGGTTTCCTCCAGGCCCTCTGCTCCCCAGTGGCCTGATTCATTTCAGCAGTTGCACACAGCTACCAAGCTGGGCCGAGCTCCTCTCTGGCCATCTCCTTCATTCCCAGCTGCGTCCCCTCTCTGCAGTCTCTTGTCCCTTGGTTGCCTGCATCCCCCCAAGTGGTCTCCTTATGTCACCACAGACACTGAGTAACCACATCATGGACCAGATACCGGCACACAAAGAACAGCAACAACCTTAAGTTCATTCAGTTTCAATATACTTTATTTATTTTGCTATGGCAAAATGCTCAGAGCACGTCACAGCTCATGCCCTGAATAAACATTGGTTGTGCAAGAACTTGCAAAATGAGACGTGAGCTATAAAGCCAAATTGCAGCCCCTGACAGTGGTGTTATGCCTCATTTCTTACCACCTTCTTTTTTATTTATTTTTTTGCTGACCTGTCATAGCTTTCTTTGCTCCAGCTTCTAATTTCCCCAGGAGCACAGTGTGGTAACTTACTTCCACTAGCACTGATCAAAAAAGGAACAGAAAATAATGATGCTGGCTATTAAGATACCACCATGATCAGCTGGGGAAAGAAAAATAAGCATTTTTTTTTTTATTTTTTTTTTCTGAGATGAAAGCAACGCAGAGCTTATGTGGAGGAGGGGAGATGTACAACCGCAGGCAGGGCAGAGAACTGCTGTTGGAAGTTAGGAAACCCGTTCTGCCCTCCACTTGGAGGAGGGACGAGGACAGTTCTTTTTATCCTTGTCGTTCATCCTTCGTTTTACTTCCAACGCCTTTCCCCCATCTTGGGTTGCTCTAGGAAGAGCCCGGCCCCGCGGCGCACCCCATTTTGTGGTGCGGCAGCAGCAGGCCCGAGGCCTGCCCCGAGCAGCCCCGAGCCGCGTGAAGAAGCGATCCAGGCACCCCGGCGCCGACCGGGGAGGACGAGACCCGCAGCGGGGCCGCCCCCGAGGGCAGCGGCCCCTCGGCATCCCCGGTTCCCCCCCAGCAGGCCCGGCCCTTGCGAACAACGGCGGCGCCGCCCCCTGCGCCTGCGCTCCAGGCTCAGCGCCGGGGCCGCTGCTGCGTCGTGCCCGGAGCCTCCGGCCCGGCCCGGCCCGGCCGCAGGTGGGGCCGGGGGGAGCCGCGGGGCGGCGGCGGGGCCTGCGGGGGGAGCCGGGCTGAGGGCGGCGGCGGGGTCCTGGGGGATCGGGCCGGTGGGTGTGCGTTTGGCGGCGGGGCCGGGCTGGCCCAGCTCGGGCGGTCGTCGCCGTGATCCTCGCCCGCTGGGGTGTTTGTTCAAACAGCTGTCTGTGTGCATGTGGGGGTCCCTGGGGGTGAGTATGGGAGGGCGTCGGCAGCGTCCTGAGTTGTTTGTTAATTTGGAGAGCACCAGCCTTCCCGGGCAGGTGGGGGGAGGTATGTTTATGAAGAGCAGGTCCGGGTCGCACATCGGGGGATCTTTCTGCCCCAGCGGGGCAGGTTTGGGACTGCCAAGTCATGGCTGTGCCTGCCTCCTGCCGCTGCTCTGGGGAGCCTGCCGGGCCAGTGATCGGCCACAGCTGGCAGCCGGCAGGTTGTCGGGCCTAAAAGTCGTGTGTTATTTTCAAAAATGAAGTAGGTCTCTAATCTCAAGTTTATATATGTGCAAATAAGTAAGAATGGCACCCCAGCTCTTTATTTGGAAAGGTACAGCAGTTTAGTTAAACTCTACAAATTTTTCCCCAAGTTCATAAACAAAAAGTGGTTTTCATAAGTTTCACGTGTGACTCAGGATGTGGTTGTTTTCATTTCTTAGCATGTTATTTGGGTTTCGTTTTGTTATGTTCTGTCGTACCGGAGTGTCAGAGCACTCTGAAGGGAGCAGCCTTAAACAAAACTGCCTTATCGCAACGTTTCCTTACAAGTTTTCTCTTAACAAACTGAATTCAAGGAAACTCTAGACGAGTTCAGGGAGACTGGAGTATGTATATCAGTTACAAGTCAGAGGCTGGGGCAAAGCACAGCTGTTAAGAAAGTTGGGCTTGAGGTTGTGGTGATGAGATGGAGGCTGTCAGGTACAAAGATGCTGTTCTCAGAACTACTGTTGTTCACAGCATGGAAGCCCTCCCTGGGTGAAAGACCAAGGTGTTTTTAAGCATTGGTCAGCTGTAGTAGTGGTGGAGGAACATGCTGGAGGAACACATCTCACTGGGAGGTTATCGTTTGTTTTCTCATTTGTAAACTGGGACATGTGTCTTCTATGTCTCTGATGGTAGGAAAACACCATTCAACTCTAATTATTGAAACTCAGGTACACTTGACATTGGGGGATACATCTGCATTACTCTTTTAATTCAAATCAAGGGTGTGAAATGAATTTGCAGTTATCCTCGCTCGCTGCACTTTGGTTCACATCACAGTGTGATCTGAAAGTGTCTGAACACTTCATTTTGGAAGAAGCTAAAACTAGAAGATGTGCCTCAGTTGCACGTGGGTGTTCAGTCTCAGCTAGAGGTGGTATGAAATAAAATCTGCCAAATCAAGCATAGTGTGCATGTTGGATCATCAGTAACTGTTTATTTCTAGACGTGCTTTTATTGCTTTGTATTTACTTTTAATGTTGACATAGCCTGAGTCTACCAGCAGTAGAGCAGGTAAATTGAATGTGGTTGTAATGCAACAGGGCTGGGGACTGATCCCAAAGCTTTCAGACCTGTCAAAGTGATGGCTGTTGCCTAAGCTGCAAGACTTGAGTTCTGTAGCTTAAAGGCTGTAGGTAAGCTACAGGGACAACAGTAAGCAAAAACCATGCGTGGAATAAATTTCAACTGCTTTTTCAGGAAACTTTTCTTCAATAGCTTCAATGTTCAATTCAATAATTTCCATTATTGAATGACAGCCAAACTGGAATGTTTCAAAATTGCTGTAGCAACATAAGTAGTTTTCCTTCACGTAAGGTTTTTATTAAATGAATAAAATAACACTGTGTGTTTGCTGAAACAGTAAGTGGGACTTGCCAGCAATAGTTACTTTTTCCCTCCTACATTTGCCTTGCCATTGTGGCATTAAGATGAATAAATGTTGTGCTTATGTTACCATCAGCATATTTCAGATCTTCCTGTTTTGTCTGGAGTGGTTGGTTTAAAATATTCTGGCTTGCATTGATTCCTTAATCTTCCTCCTCGTGCTTCCTTTCTCGGTGGACCAGCGTGATCATTACTAGCAACCTCATTTAAAAATTCCATTTGCAGTAGGAAAACTGAATTAGTTTTGCATACTCGTTTCAAATCCCCCTGTTCCCCAAGATGCTAGTGAATTGTGTGGTTAGGGCCTCTGTGTTGGGTAACTAGAAGGTGTTATGGAGTTAAGCTGAACAACTGATTGCCAAGGCTCAATGGATCTTTTTTTTTCTTTCTAACTTTGAACTGTTCCACACCTGTTGCAAACTAGGAAGGCTGCCACTTGTATCACTTCCTTGTGGCTTTTGGTTTTGAGTGTTTCACGGTTGTTTCAGTGGCTTTGCTGAAAAGCTATTCTCATGAGAAAAATATAAAATTTGCAGAGGTAACAAAAAGTGTTTTGTGGCTAATATTTTTGACAAGTTTTTATAAACACTACGTGTTGCCTGCATTTACATTTAAGTAGCTCTCATTTTTCCCTAGATTTTACTGTGAATTGGTCTTCTTTTGTGTTAAAGAGAATCATCAGTTTAAACACCTGAAGATCTGTATTTCTAGCTTGGAAATTACTAGCTGATCCTGTGTTCTCAAAACAAGTTCAGTCCAAAAAACTTAGTAGAATTGGGCCCGTAGTGTGTGCAGAATCCACTGAACATCATGAACTTGGTTTCTGGAGCACTTTAAGTCCTGAATATTTTATGCAGAGGTCAATGTATTCTGTGCCAGTTTGTCCAGCTCTACTCGAGTGTTGGAACCTGTTGGCAGAAGCTATGTTGTTCTGCCTTGGAAGCCTCTCATCAGTCTTCCTTTAACCTGTGCATGTCAGAGGATCTGAACGGTTCTCTCGTGCAGTTCAGATTCTTAGTTGGGGACTGACTCCAGCTTGATTGGGCCTTTATGGTTTGCAAATCTTAAGGTATCTAACCACACAGAAGGCTATAGGAGTCTAGGCTGACTAATGACCATAGACTTACAGCTACTTGATGTGGAGGAATAAATTGCGAGCCATATTTGAATCATTCTCCATGAAAAAAAACTTCCTTCTGCCTTTTATTTAGACATGGGAAAATCTCTTTCTCATCTACCGATGCATACGTGCAAGGAGGATGGCTACGATGGAGGTACAGTGTCGGATAATATGAGGAATGGGTTAGTTCACTCAGAGCTGCACAACGAGGATGGCAGGTGTGGGGACGTGTCGCAGTTTCCCTACGTGGAATTCACAGGAAGGGACAGTGTCACTTGTCCTACCTGCCAGGGAACGGGAAGGATTCCACGAGGTAAGCTTTCTTTTTTTTAAAAAACAAACAAACAAATTTACCTTAGAAATATGTGTGGTACTAACTGTAATAAGGCCTGGAACATAATTCTACTAGTAAAGATATTTTTAAATTGTTTGTACATTTTAGCACTAAGCATTTTATTGTTACTGCACTGTATGAATTAAATGGATATTTAATCAACATTGACTGTTACCTGATCGCTCTTCTCTGTCTTTGCAATCCAGTGTGCCTTGCTTCTCAGTTTTAAAGTCACATGTAAATCTGGTTCTTGCAGGTGGAAGTTGCAAACTTTTACTTTTAAGACATTTTAATACATCCTTTTTAACTACCAGTTTTAAACTATTTGAAGCTTCACAAAAGTTGCTGCAAATGTAGGCAATATTTAAATATCACTAGGCATGGGGAGTAAAAGAGTGCAGGCCTGTGTAAATGAAAGTTGTTCTAATATTTTGACTTTTAAAAAATGAGATTTGTTTTTAAAAGAAAGGTTACTTACCACAAAACTTGTAAGGAGCACTGCCCCCTTACCCCTCCCTTACTTCCTAGCTGTATTGGCATTAGGGAGGCAGGCCAATGGACGTAAGAGCTTCATAACTCCTAGAGTTTTGAAATAAGAAGCACCGCTTCTGAAAACAGGTGGCTGAGTGTGCACAGGGAGGTGCAGTTAATAATACTCAGTTCTCCTTACTAGTTCATGCTCTGGACATTGATTGTGGTTGGACGAGAATCACTTGTTTACATAAAGCTATATATGGAATACCAAATTCCAGAAATGCTTGTTTGAAAAATACAATTCTGAAACATCACGTGCTTCTGCAGAATGACAATATGTCTGGGATGTCCCTCGTCTTCCTGTTGCTGAAAAAGAATACTTTGGAAGTATTACACATGGATTAAAGTATACACATGGGTTTTAAACAAAAATGCTGAGATGTCAGGGTTTTCAGCACTTAAGCAAATGGTTTGACAGATAAACCCTGTACATGCCAAACGTCATCCAGAGCTGTAACTTAGATTAAGCCACTCTTTCAGGTTTTTGGAAAAGCAATGCCTGTAGTGGGGTGGTATGCAAGGTACTGATATTTTTTCTGCAGGTAGGGGGAAAATTGAAAACTTGCTTAGTGTGTACCAGTAAGAAAGCAGTGGGTACCATTTTTTAATTATTCCTCAGTAGTTAAAAAAATAATAAAAATAATGTTTGGCGTTTTAGAGGGGAGAGGGGGAAATTAAGGGTTGACTGGATGGCTGCATGATTAGTAGGGAAGACCACATGTGCTATGATGTCTAAACTGTATAATCATAGGAAATTGGATTTTGGTCCTTGGACAGCTTTAGGTTTTTTTTTTTAGGTTTATAATGAAGTTGAGATGAAAATCTGTTTTAAATTGGTAGGGCTTTTCCTGAGGTTGATGTTACATACTAGTAGTACATGCTCAGCATGTTTTGCTCAGGTTAGCAATTCAGCTTGGATTCACTTCAGCATGATCGATTAGCTAAGCGATAGCACTGATCAAATTTGGCATTTGACTTAAAATGCAAACCAGACTTGCTCTTGAGGCTTCTGTGTTGTCGTGTGGGTGAATCTCAATTCCACCTGCTTGTTATAGCAAACCACAAAAGATACAAAGACAGGTGTAGTCCATGTATTTTCAGTAGCTCCTTGGTGTTAACACTCCTCGTTTCTGCTGTTAAGATATCCACCTCCTAAAAATACTGGCTGGTGGGGTGTCTTGTTGCTTGGAGAAATTCCAGTGGGCGCTTCTTTGGCTTCCAGGTTGCTGCAGTTCAGTTCTGTGAGAAACAGTTGTATGTACCAGTGATTCCCAAAATGCAGCCTTGGCACAACTCATGTTGCAAAAGCCACCCAAATCCATATGTGCATGTGTATTTAGACAAACCTGACTCTCTGATTTCCTGATGAGGAGATGCACAATGCCTTCTGGATCAGTTCTGACTGCCTGAGCTTCTTTCTGAATGTAGAATATTACTGGAATTTGAATGTTCATCTTTATTATTTGATGCTGTAAAGTTGTGAAGGCCACTCTTTTTTGAAGTAACTTCAAAAGTAATTATTCTTTGTGTTTAAGTTCTGAAAGGGTGTTTTTATTTCTAGGGCAGGAAAACCAGCTGGTAGCGTTAATTCCATACAGTGATCAGAGACTGAGGCCAAGAAGAACGTAAGTTGATAGTTGTAATATGCGAATCTACAGTTATTTCTTCTCTTCTAGTTAAAATTGCTCGATTTAAATGAGATAGTGTTAAGGGGATTCAAGCAAAATCACTGGAATGTTTTCTTGCATTCCATATTGAAGGAACCCTGCTTATGAGTAATATGAACCTTCACCTCTAACTCTTGGAGAGTTACTTATTAATAGGTGTGCACGCTCCCATCATGCTGTGTCTTATAAAGTTGGTAATACTGCATGGTCACTTCATGCAGGTAATTATCTGAATATCTACCGTAATTATGCAACCACTTATCAAGCTTTATACCATCTTAATTGATCTAAGAAGATACACCTTCACTATTAAAGTTTAAATTAGAGTAAAGGGATTAATTTATATGGGCTACTAGAATAAAAAATAAATCACCTAGAAATTAATTTGAAAAGCTCAGAGCTGCTAGCAGAATAAACAAACTTACCATTCTGATATAGCATATTTTAAAAATACTTATATTTTTTCTAGGATCTACTTAAAGGTTTAATTAGTGTAAAGTAATTGTTCTCACATTTTCTAAATGTTTCGATGTTTCTATGATAAACAGAAATGAGTGACAGGAAAAAATACAACTTCACATAATGCTATCTTAGATATTGTTGATCATAGATTTGATATTATAGTAGTCCAAATTTGAGAAATACTCCCCTAATGTTCTGATTTTGAGAAAACCGCAACTGCCATAGAACCTTTTATTTGTATACGTTTTTTATTTAAACTCCCTTCCCTCTTTTATGTTAGGTTAATTGTATATTTGCTGTTCCTTAGCAAGGATCTAAACAAGTTCCTGACACTTTCCCAGAAAGTCTTTTATGACAAAGAATCCTGTGTAAGGCATAAGTTTATTCTTGTTTCTAGGTGTGTTGTGGTACAAGCACAGTATGCTGAAGAATGTCAAAAGTTCTACTATAAATTAATTTTAAGGGAAGTGCTTCTGTCTTGAAGCAGATGAATATTTTCCTCTTCCATTTACCTCTTTAAGGTTGGGATAACCATGTGTTTTGGAACTTGTTTTCTGATATATATATATATATATATCAGGATATATATATATACATACACATCAGAATATATATATACATACATACACAAGAGTGTCATCTCTATTTGTGACAAATTAATGAAATGCAGCATATTCCCCACTCCCCCTGAAACTAATGGAAGCTGGAAATAGGCTGAGCTGGTTATATTAACTAGTCATTCTTCTTATCACTTAAACGAGAAGAGTGGTGTGTTATTTTCTTTTAATATGCTTTTGACTCTGAAATATGTTTGTTCTGTTTTTTTTGTTGTTGTTTTAATTCCAGAAAACTCTACGTGACTGCTTCTGTAATTGTATGTCTACTTCTTTCTGGGCTGGCTGTATTCTTCTTGTTTCCTCGCTCAATTGACGTTGAATACATTGGTGTGAAGTCAGTGTATGTCACTTACGAAGAGGGTAGACGTATAATATACTTAAATATTACGGTAAGACTTTCTATCTGTTTGGGTGTTTGTAATATATGCAACAGGAGATGCTACTGCAGCAGTTTATTATGCGTAGGAATTGTGGGCTAACTGGTAAGCTTAGTGTCTTAAGAACTACCAGCAGATACAACAAGCAGTATGAAAAATGTAGCTGGACTTGCTGTGGCTGGTTCCCCGTAGCTATAGTTGTAGGCTACTATTGGATCTTATATTTTCATGGAAAAAGTGACTTTTGAATTCTTTGCATCATTTGGGGAATATGAGTGAAATGTAGAGCGTGTAGTGTGTGCAGAAATGTTATTGAATACCTGGTATTTTGCATCTCTCAACACTGATTTTGAAGAAAAAATATTTCCTACTTAGCTTAATACTTAAGGAGTTCTTTCCACACACTTTTTGGATTGTTTTTTGGTAATGCAGTGAATACAGGATTGCCAAAAGACTTGTGGAGTTCCTCCTAGGTCTCTTTAAATTAAGTAGCCATGGGAGGAAAGGGTCCTGGAATAATTAAATTTCATGGAAGGAATAACTGAGGATAGGAAGAAATGGTCAGTATTTCTAGTGGAGAGTGGTCACAAGTGGAGTTGTGCAGAATTTGGTGCTGCGGCTTCAAACACCTCTGAGAAAGGGATTGAGTGATGGTTCCCCTCCATCTCACCCCAAGAAAATCCCCAAAGGTATACTTGCATAATTTCAGGTAATTTTGTCTCATACACAAATTTAAAAATGTATTGTCATAGAGATACACAGAATGGTTAGTTCTTAAAGGCTTCTTTTTTTTTTTTTTTTTTTTTTTTTTTCCTCCAGAACACAAAAAATATAAAGAAAAAAAACTATTACTCTGTTGAAGTAGCAAACATTACAGCCCAAGTTCAGTTTTCAAAAACAGTTATTGGCAAAGCACGGCTAAACAACATCACCAACATTGGTCCTCTGGATATGAAGCAGGTAAATGGGACACACTTTTGAAGCTGAATGTATCTTAATCTTTATATTTAAATCTGCTCAGTTGCTTTTTGTTGCCTTTTTTTTTAGATTGACTATATGGTGCCCACAGTCATACAGGATGAAATGAGCTACATGTTGTAAGTGTACCACCCCCTAAATATTTGCCTGTGTCGTGGTAAAAATAATTATGGAGCTTTTGAAAAAACAGCTGAAATATATTTGCAGAGATGGTGTGGCATCCTTTGTATGAGTTTAACAGTACTGCAAAATACTTAAACCATATTCTTTTCAGTGGTTTCATATAGTGACTTGCTGTACATGGCTCTCAGCGCTTTGAGGGGTGTCTGTATTCCCAACGGCTTAGGCTCTGGTAATAGCTAGGACCAGCTACTTTAGGGTGTGGAAGTGCATATATGTTTCTTTAATGCATTCCCTAATAAGTTTCCAGTAAATTTCTGTGGAGGTAAAGGAAGTTAGCCTCTTATTTGTATAGAATTAAATCCTAGTTTATATTTTTGCTCTTCAGACCACGTGTATACAGTCATAACCAGTGTTTACAGCATATACTTAAAGTCTAAGCTGTTTTGTTCATAGCTTCAGAAATTTTATTTGACCAGTATATTTGCTCAGTATATTTTGGTAACAAACCAACCATTAATTCTCCTATGCTGAAATTAACTTTTTGTTCACTCTGAACTCTTTAACTATTGAGACTTCAGGCCTGTGTGCAGTTCAAGTGGATGGCAGCCCCTTTGATGTAAGAGAGAGCCTTACAGCTTCAAAGAGTTTGAATAAGTTGAGACAGGTGTGAAAGAGCAAATTGGCTGCTAACTTTAAATAAGTAGTCTTGTGCTTCTGTCATCACTTAAAGGCGTATAAGTTAGGTTTGTGTAAACAGTGAATCCCGTGAATCTACTCACCCTCTTCATAGAAGTTTGTGCTGATATTTACCTAGTTGTGGTTTTTGACTCCTGGTGCAGTAATGCATTGAAACTTCTTCCATGGTCTGTACTGTTGCCTCAGCTTCAGAAATGCTGTGAGAGTCTGTTGCCAACAAGTGCTGAAACTTAATTTCAAGCTAGTCCTTAGATAAACGTGGGTGACTTTGGATGTGCGGAGAGATGTGGACAGGCAACAACTGTTCTGTGTGTGATCTGAACTAAATGGATTTCAGGCCACTCTGCAGCTTGATAGCTGCAACCTCAACAATAGTGTGGAACAATGATATGCTGGCTGCTTCAGCTAAGAGGTGAATCAGGCTATCTTGGAGTGGAAGCAGAGAAGCTACTGTGTGTCTGTGCCTGTAATCTGTAATGTGGACGTTGCTTCCTTCAGGGCACCAGCTGTTTGTGAATGTTTCTGGAAAAGCAGACTAATGCATAACCTGCACACACAAGTAAATGCTGCTTGCTTCAGTGAAGTGGTGCTAAACATAGACTGTAACGGGTAATAGAGATCTGTAACTAGGGAGGTTTGAGTAAGCTAAGGATCTAAGTACGACACAGTAGGGTCCTAGTACTAGTCTGTAGCAGTCATTAGCTAAGTTGTGATGTGTTTACGATGCGTTAAGAGCCACAGACACAGTGGTTTTAGTTGTTGATTTTCTCCAGATTTTTTGCATGGTAAACACTTGGTCTTAGTTAATTGTCACTATGTCTAGGAGGTTATTGTTGATGAGCTTCAGCTCTTTCTCTGTACTGCAACTCTTGAAAGCCTGGACTCCCTGTTCAGAAAAACTCAGGGCACAGCCAGTGAGCCTCCTTAGTTTAAGTACCAAGCCAATGTAGTTTTAGCTGATCTTAGCAGGGTTTTGTATTTGTTATTGTGTTTGTTTTTTTCCCCTGATTCTAATATTAAACTTTCCAGGAAAGGCCTGGGATAATCTTTGTACAACCTGAAATACTATCTTTATTACAGCAAATCACAATATTGTAGGCATTTTGATGTTTACCGGTCTAGTCAGTTTAGGTCTTGGGTTAGGCATAATTAAAGATTTACTTTGATTCTAGAGAGCAGGCTTCCTGTAAAATCAGCTTAGGTCAAGTAACCTTTGAGATACTGAAGTGTTATCTGGATTCAACAGACCTGTGCGATGAAATCATCGTCCTACAGGGTATTTCCACCCATTTATTTTTAGAGAGTTGGATTTATGCAGTTTACCTTCAGTGTACTTTCCTATCTACTGTTCTGTACTGTGTAGTTTTGTGGTGGTGGTGTGTGTTTTTTTTTTTGTTGTTGTTGTTTTTGTTTGTTTGTTTTGCTTTTTAAAAAGAGGCTTTTTTTTCCAGATAACCTGGACTTAAAAAGCAGTGAGTTGGTATTGTATCTCTGTGCTTGCTTGCCAATAAAACAGTGCTTGGATACAAGGTGGCTTTATATTACAGAATCATAAAATAGAATCATGGAGATCTTTTCCAACCTTTATGATTCAAAGATCATCTGGTCCAACCATCCCCCTACCACCAATGTCACCCACTAAACCATGTCCCTAAGCACCAGGTCCAACCTTTACTTAAACACCCCCAGGGATGGGGACGCCACCACTTCCCTGGGCAATTTCTCCCAATTTTCAACCTGAAAATTTCCAGGGACCTTTGTGTATGAGGCAAACATGATAACCATTATGTTACAGGTTGTCTGTATTTTGGATTAGAAAACTACAATAACTGAGAATATCTGGCAGTATGGTCCAGCTAAATCCTGTTTCAAGCCTAGCAGTAAATAAATAAAAAAAAAAAGTCAAATTATTTCAGTCATTACTAGAGATATCAATATAAAACAACTTCTAATAAAAGAACTGTTCAGTTTGTATTTTCGTATAATCTGTATCACCTGTGTTCATTCATTGTTTCATATTTCATTCTATATTTATTTGTGCTGGGGAAAAGAATGACAACCGGAAGTAAATATTGTGAGTGGCTGTCACAAAATCTTGTTGCACTGATCGCATTCCAGAGCTGATATGTCTGTGATCAAGAGCAACTCATTGCTCTGTGGTTGGGGGGAGGAAGGGGGAGTATACACTTACGTAGCGGACTGTATAACGGGTATGTAGGTGTCTCTCAGAAAATATAAGTCTGTAAGTTTGCCTCGTAAGAAAACAATAATTGATTTTGCAATCTCTGCAGACTGGTTAAAGGTCATTTTGCATAATACAGAAGTGAATCGGTGCAAAAATCCCGGGGCTTTCCTAAGTTCTTGATATTTCTGGAGCAAGCATGCTAAGACTTCTTGATAGAAGTTGCTGATCTGACACAACAGGATGCTGAAGTTAGCATAATTTTGATCTTCTGGGGTAAATTTTCCTTTCTATAGTTAAATTTGATAACTCAAAGTGAAATCACAGCAAATTATTCCTACATGCCCTTATAGTAGAACTCTTCACCAGTGAAGGCATGTTGTAATGTAGTTCTTGAGATTAACTGCTGAAAGATGGAACAAGTGGTGTTTCACAGGATGTTTTTGTTGGGAATTGTTACATGTAAGCAAGCACGTGTGAATATGCTTTATGTGAAAGCAAGTCTGTATATAAATAGACTTGGACTGAGTATACACTCTGTAGGCAGTTGTTTTTCAACAAGTGTTTTGGTTGCCATTATTAGCAACTCTTCAGGCTGTAAATACACAGGTGGCAGAATTTCCAGATGAAGCAACAATTCTTGCTTTTTAGATAACTGTCTAGAAAAGTTGATGCAAATCTAATAGCTCTCTTTCTTTTTTTTTCAGTGACTTCTGTACTTTAGCATCTATCAAAGTGCATAACATAGTAGTGATGATGCAGTAAGTATGAAAACTTCCTTTTTGTTGGAAACAACCTTAGAAGCCACATAGTCCTCATTGAAATATTACTCAGAAGTATTTAATTGTGGTGTTTGTGTATCTTAGATAAAATGAAGTCAACTTACTTTCTAGTGTGGTAGTCTCATAGTTCTTGAAACTGAACTGTGTAAAGACGTTTTCTGTTGACAAATTCTGGTAAAGTAATGATACTTGAGTAGTTCCAACTATTATTACTGTATCTGCTCTGTAGTCTGTAGTTGGGCTGTGGCCATGGAGCTACTAAGATCTCAAATATTTTGAAATGAACTTATGTGTATCAGCTGCTCTTTAAAAATTGCTGAGAACCTTACAACCTTGAGGCAGTCACACGCTTTTGTGTGACTTCTGTGCAACTCTGCCAGAGTCCCCTTTTTCTGTCAGATTGCATAAATAGCAGCCTGGCTTTTTGTGGGTGGAGGGATGGCATGTAAACCAACCGTTGTATAACTTCTGTAATCATTTTGGTTCCTGTTCCAAAACAAAGTATCAATGAGTAAACCTTGGCTTTATAATCTTTAGGAAAAAAAAAGTCTTTGCTCAGGGTACCAAATTTTTCCCGTGGTAATAATCTGTAGGTAGTGTAAACTGGTATTGTTTTTTATTATTATTTTATTTAAAACTTGTTTCTTACTGATAAGTATTTTGTCCTAAAACTAGCTCCTTAAAAACGCTAGTAACTTAAAAACACTGGGTTTTAGAATAGGGAACTTTAAAGGCCCTTACAAAATGAATGTCTCTTCTGTTTTGTGTTTTCAAGAGTGACAGTGACAACCTCTTACTTTGGCCACTCTGAGCAAATATCCCAAGAGAGATACCAGTATGTGGACTGTGGAGGAAACACAACCTACCAGCTGGGCCAGTCAGAATATTTAAATGTACTTCAGCCTCCGCAGTAAAAGCACCTGTTAGTTAGTGTGGAATGACTGCTCTTGATGCTTGCAGAGATCCTTTAAATAGGACTGGTACTAAGAAAAGGTGAGAGTACGTGCATGTAACGCATAGCAAACCTGGTGGCCTGTTCACTTGAAATGCAAGGAGGGAAAAGGTGCAAAATGTATATAAATGCACTTGTTAAATGTTGTGTTTTCCCCTTCTGTTTGCTTTCTGTTACTGTAAACACTTCTGTCAAGTTGTGTGGATGGAGGGGGAGGGGAAATTACAGATTCTTGAACTGAATTGGGACCTTTCCTTACAGTGTGGTACATCAACTTAGAGTAACTCTGTGTATTTCTGTCTGTTTGGGTGAAATGTGTCACTAATGAGCATTTTAGAAAAATTGGTACTCATAAATTTTAAATTTATACTTTAGTTCTTGATATTTGACTCTTGAAATTTACAGTATAACTACTTAAGTAACAAGATTGCTTTGAGGTATCTGGGTGTGAAACTAGTATTAGTGGCAATAGTTCTTTGTTTTGGGATTCTACTTTTCATTTGCTATATTTGATTAGAGGTGACATGCAGTCTGTGAAAGCCAGGAAAGCACTCATGGTTGACGCTATACTTGAATGTGCAACTTCTAGAACCTGGCATCTTCTCTTTCATATTTCCCCCTGCTACCTCTGCGATGTTATAAGGAGAATGTATGTTGTTAGGTTTAAAGTAAGGTTAAAAAAAAGAATCCCCCAGAATCACTACTGACAAAGGAAAAATTCAGAACTGTGGAAAATGAAGGGGTAAGACTTTGGCAGTGTCATTCCGGTTTGTTTTTTCGATTAAACTTTTGAGTACAGCTATTAAAATCAAAATTGTGTAGTCAGGATTTAAGTGAGAAGCTGCTTTGAATATGGGTTTAGTCAGCTTGATGTAAATTTACGGCATTTTTATTGTTTTAATATACCATGTACTAAGCTGCTTGTCAGTGTTCATGCATTGGGGTATGCGTATTTTGTGCACAGACTCAGTAAGCAACGCAGTAGTTACCTGAATCTCCTGAGCGCTCACGGTTCACATCGGTTATGTGAATGAGGATAAAACAGCTCCTTCTGTAAGAATAAATGATGATGTAGTCATGAGACTGACTTAAAACTATTAAAGAGTAGTTGTGTTAAGTTAGTTTGCACAATGAGAATTTCCAGGGCTTTTACCAAACACAGTGATTCTAAATTTGAGGTCCAAAGTTGCTTGACTTCTGAAGGCTGACTATTCAAATGGTTAGGGGCAAAACTTTTAAAATTAACTAGATCAGGATTGTTTTATTTCAGTGTTAAATAAGATCCAGTTGCAAGAAAGTACTATTGAGATTGTTGCATTGTAATAAATTCTATTTTTTTAAAAATAGGTGTTGCAGTTTTTATGCTGCCTATCTCCTGGAAATAAGTTAATTAAAATGAACTAGTAATAAACACTATGGAAAAAGGCTGCTGAGTAACTTCTTGTAACTAATGATGTTTTATGCTTCAGTAATTCAGTGAAGTTATGTGTCATTGTCTTTCGTCAGCATTCTTTAGGTGGACCTAATTAGGGTTAGAGGTGCTGGAAGCGTATCAATTGAGTAAGACTAATTTAAAAGAAAATGAGTAACTGTAGAAAAAAATAAAAATCTGAATGCTCTGAGCACTCATCCACAATGTCTTTAAAAAATGTATCTGTATTGGAACCTACACTGTCAGTTTCCTATAATTTTTGATTGATGAACATGTTGGCTTAGGAGAACTTGGATACAGAAATAATTGATGACTTAGTTATGTTCTGAATTTTTTTCTTGTATCTGGGCACTTTAAACATTCGTTATTACAGCTTATGATCATAAGGCAAACTAATTCACAACTGGCTCTCCTAATCTTCCTAGAGCATAGATGAGGTTCTGTCTTGCATCTGATAAAACGTGCCGAAGCTGGTCTGGTAGTCTGAAAAGATAGAGCTGATAACTCAAGACCAGGATAGTGGGGAGCTGGCTAGAAGCTGGGAAGTAACATCTATTATGTTGTCTGTCATAGAAGGATTCATTTTTTTTTTTGGAGAACAGGCAATATTCTGTTTTAAACCATGTCAGATCTGAAGTCAACCAGTAAGTGATAAGATTTTTTTTCCTCTATTCCCAAGTATTTAAGCCTCAAGGTTGTTTTTTTTTGTTTTTGTTTTCATTTTTAAGTAGAAAGAACAAGAGAAGAGCTCCAGGCAGATATTTTTTGTACCAGTTTAAACCAGTTCAAAGGATAATAGATAAAATAACTGGAATGGCATAATGGCATAGTTATTTGATCACACCAGTGAATGCTGCTTGAACAAGCGTGTGTTTAGGGATTTTACACTTGTATGTGGTGTTGTGAGACTCCAACTGACATTGGAAAGCCTGGCAGACATACCGAGCAAAATGCATACTTAAGTCTGTGGATCTTCCCACTGCATAACATGCTTGGTGTTGGCTACTTAAAAATAAAGAATGATGAGTAGAATTATTCTTTCTGTGTATTTGGGGAAAAATAAAGCTCTTGTTTTTTTTCTTACATCTCTTTATCACCTGGATTATCTAATGGATGTAAACTTTAATACCATTAATTTGTGGTAGGCTTACTGAATAACTAACAGTTCTTACCTAAAAAATAGAGACAATATAGTAAAAATCCTACTGATGAATCCTCAAATTAAGTCAGTTACAGGAGAATCAAAGGCTTACAGTTCTGTGTATGTTAGTTTGTGCTTGCAAAACATGCCAGCATGTTATTAACCAAACAAAGTAAGAGTTTGAACTTGACTACTAATTTTAATAGAACATCTCTTTAGATAAGCTGATGTGGCATCTGAGTATTCAACTTAGACTTGATTTCTGTGGCTAAGCTTGGAAATACTATGCAAAGGGAGAAAGGGAAGGCTATAGTAAATTGCATAACTTGGTAAACAAACAATAAGAAGAGTATACTCAAATGAGAGACCTATGATAATTTTGTGTTTATCTCGGTTGTGTTTTGTTTGCTTGTTTTATTAAACAAAGGCAAGCCTTTTGGTTCACTGTAGACCAATGAGTACAAAGTATAAATTCTTTTGAGAAGGTCGGCTTGAAGAGCTGTTGTCTTTTCTGCTTTGTTTTCCCTGTGTGTAAGATATTTTCTGATGGATTTTTTTTTTCTCTGAAGTGATGAATATTTCATTTACAAATTCCTCTTAAGCTTAAAATACTATCAAATACGTATATAGTAGCATTGCATTATTATATTTCAAGGGATTTATTTCTGGTATAATTCCTTTCACTTGAAGTCTTCATAGCAATTCCTGTAGCAAACACTGTTGCACTTCAAAACCGAAGCACTTAGTTATCTGTTGAAACAGTGGTGCAGGTGTTGTACTGCAGTGGCACAATCAAAAAACAAAACAATGTATTTTGTATACAATAACTGTAAAATGTCAAAATTGTAACAAGGTAAATTAATATGTAACACTTAAATTAGTAAAAAATGTTAGCTATTTGGCCGCTCCGCCCTGGAGAACAAAGTTATTTTACACTTTAAATATGATGCTTTAAAAGTGAATGAATGAAGCCACCAAATGAACTCAAAGATCCAACAATCAAATACCCATTTGGAGAGATTAAAAGGGAAACCTTCCTCCTAAGAGATGTAGTACCTTGTGTTTATTATTGAATTCCCTGATGTAGGAAAGAGCCTGTAGAAGCTCATTTATAATTTGTTTACTCATCTTGGTGTTTAGGGGCCAATTGTTTGCTTCTTAATCTTATGTGAAGGCAAGCATAAGAATCTTTTCCTGTGTGGTATGGCTTTGAAGTTCTTAATGCACTTTTGATTCTTGCATGACCTTGATATTAACATTGTGGTATGCTGACAGACTTAAGTACATGCTTTATTTGACGTTGTTCCAAATTGTCCCTGAAGTTCTGCAAATAAGTTAATTTCTTCATAGTAGTACATTGCAAACAATTCTCTGGGCTTTTTCAGTGTGCGGTGTGTAAAGCTAACCATATAAGCACTCAACCTCTGAGTGCTTGGGTTGAACTTTCAGGGTCTTTAGCCATCTGACTGAAATGTTGTACCCTCATGATGGGAAGAATGGTGCTTGAAGCAGTATGAGAAGATTTCCAAATTCAGAAAATATTAGTGTTATTTCTTATTCACCATTTAAAGCTTCCTTTTGAGGGAGTTGGTAGAATGTGGGGCTTAGTTGTGGTGTTGCTTTTTTCCCCTCTTCTCTCTCCCCAGTCTGTAGTGGGAGATCTATCTGTTACCAGGCAGTATCTTATAAAATGGGTGAGTTGTTTCAGAGTCAGGCACCTACGTGAATCTTAAATGTCAGTGGGACTGGACATCTAGTTAAGAGATGACCAAGGCTAGCAGTAATACCTCTGAGAACTCAGTTTTTCCATTGCCTCTAATAAAATGCCAAAACCCAGCAGTGCTTCCAGGCTTATTATTACTTCTGAAAGCGAAGAATAAATAATAAGAGTGCAACCATTGCACTTCAATAATGGAGTACTGCCACCAGCAGAATGTTTGCTAGTGTTAGCCTTGATCATGCCAAAAATCTCAATTATTTTGGTGACTTTCTATAGGAGGAGGGGAAAAAAAAAAGAAATAAAAACAGAAAAGCCCAAACCAAAACCCAACTAAAACCATGTTGGAAACAATCATTTGGATATGTCAAAAACATGTTTTGTCTACTTGAGAAGCCACCTTCCTTTTTGACCTTTAGCTGGGGTTTCTGGTAATGAAGGGGTAGGTTGCAGTGCTGCCCCTATAGCTTTTGGCATGGAAACCTGATTTTCTGATGTGGGTTGGCCTGTTGGGCAGGGACTGTTCTCCAGAAGGAATCTGTCCAGTTAAAGCCCTGCAGCATAGCGTGAGACTGTCATAAGGGTCTTGTAACATGGGTGAGTATTTCATTTGGATACTGAAACTGCTTTTCCTTTGTGTCAATAGGGATGTTTAATGCCAGACATGCAAGCAGATTAGGGTGCCTAAATATTTTGGGTCTGACCATGAGTGATGTCCTTTTTTGTTTTAAGGAAGCAAACGTAACCACTGTTAACATCCACTGTACAGAGTGTGCATATAATAGCTTGAGATATGTATAGAAATACTAATGAGTGATAACTATTTTTGTAACTTAAGAATTGTAAACTGTTGTTCTTGTAACTGTGTAGCAAATGATCTATCAACTTCAGCATGATAAATAAACACTAAGGGGTATTTGGAATGACCTGGACACAAGCGATCTTAATGCAAGTTAACTGGGACAATGGATCTTATTCTTTAGGGGTTCAAAATCTGGATTTAACTTCATTATGGATATTTGGTTCTAGATGGGATTGTTTGAGTTGAAGAATGCTATTAAATTTTCTATTAAAAAAAGCTTGGGTCACGTATCTTTTTTTAAACTGACTTGATATATTTCTCTTTTGCTTCTTTGTCTCCCTATAACTTTTTCCACAAGTGTTCATGAAGTTTCAAAGGTATCATTTCAATTTTTCTAACTGTTGGCATTCTGTGGTGTAAGAACTCTGCAGCCTACCTTTTTTGGTATTAGATTTTCTTGTGTTAAGTCTGTAATAAACTGAAGTATGTTAAAGCAAAGCACCACATGTGAATGAATTACTGTTGTCTGACTTCGGGCTGCTGAAGCATCTGGCTTAAAACCCTAGGCTGCTGTGGTGGGTTGACTCCAGCAGGCAGGTAAGCCCTCCAAATCAGTTGCTTGCTCAGTTCCACCTCACCCCACAGAGGTGAGAGAGAAAATCAGAAAGGCAAAATCAAGCTCATGGGATGAGATAAAGACAGTTTAATAGGTTATGCAAATCTGTGTGTGGAAGCAAACCAAACTAAGGAATTTATTTCCTGTCAGTAGGCAGACGTTAACATAAGGAAGACATGCACCATAACCTCAGTTGTCCCCCTTCCTTCCCTTTTTCCTGAGCTTTTATTACTGAGCAGGACCTTGTAAGGCATGGAATATCTCTTTGGTCAGTGGGGGTCAGTTCTTCTGGTTTTGTGTACTCTCAGCTTCTTTCCCCCTCCCAGTCTACTTGCAACAGGGGATGGGGGGAAAGATGGTGGTGCGATGAAGAAGGAAACCTCAGTGCTAAGTGTTACCCAAGACTTTTATGTTGATAACATATCAGTGTTATTAGCACTCATAGCCACAAACCCAAAACACAGCAGCCCTTATGGTGCTAGGAAGAAAATTAACTCCATCCTAGCCAGATTCAGTACACCTATTTACAATGTTATTTTAAAAACCACCATTGCCTTTAACAGCTGGCAACAAAGAACATGTCTGTATTTGAAGCATTCATAGCATGTTCTGATGTTACAGGTGTGTTCCAAAATACTAGTAACATTTTTGGTTTTCATTTTTAAAATTGCTCCTTAATAAGCTTATTTATTGTATATTTATGAATGCTACACTGGTGATCTTCATTGACTTCTGATGGCTAACTAATGGGGTCTTAGGCTGTGGTGTTTGGGGGCTGTTTTGCTTCAGTTTGTGTATTTTTAAAAATATATACGTATATTTAAAACTAAGTGAAAATGAGAAAGGATAACAGTCATGCTTGCTATTTGCTATTTCCTATAGTATTTTTCCTTCCCAGAGTTGTCCAAAGTTTCCTATTTGGGCAAGGCCTCTGCACAATATAAACTGGGGAACAATAAACTTCAATCGGTATTTTACTATGTATAAATAAGAGCTTGAAGATCTGTGAAGAGCTGCTTCTGTCTGTGGTACCTGTCTGGGGACAGGTAGGCAAAAGTGTTTTTTGTTTGTTTGTTTGTTTTTCACTGAAAAGTTTTATTTGATCCAAATACTTCAAACTGTATGATTTGGATTCCTCTCCTGTTTTTTTTCCAGCCAGAGCAGTTAGGAAGGTACAAAGGTGAGTTCTTACCATGCAAACTTCAAATACCTCTGAAGAGTGTGAAGAACATACTGAAAGATAGGAATAGGTAAGCAAATATGAATTAGACAAGTGTAAAGACCCCCAAATTGCTAGTTTAGAACAAACAATGTAGATTTTGGGGGACATAACTACTGAAAGATCTGACATCTTAAAATAACCTAGTTTGACAGTGACAGAAATCTCTGAATTATTTTGTAGGTTTCCCGGGCTGGCTGTAGATGCTTCCCTTTTATTTCTCAGAATATCATATATCTTTCTATATGACTGTGTAATTGATCCCATACCTGGGATGTTACTGTGCTAATATGCTCACCTGAGAAAGCTTTGGGTACACTAGCGGTGAATGACACTAATTGCCTTCAAGTGTGAAAATGATGTATATCTGGCAACTTAAAGAATGTCAGACCACATGTTTAATTTTCCTGGAAGTCCCTTGATGTCAGATGAGGTAAAGATCCCTCTACATCTTTGGTTGTATTTTTTTCTTTTTTTCTTTCTCCCGGAATCCCTACCTCTTAAGCCTGAGAGCTGGGATGTCTCACTCACGTTTTCTGTGTTATTGGTATCAGGTGCCACACAATTTAATGAGCTGTCTTGGGCACTGCAGAGCTGACACTGCTCCATAATGGAGCTACTTTTTCATGAGGCAGTGAATTACTTAATACAGCAAAACTAGAACTTGATTAAGGAGCCTCAGCATCGCTGAAATGTAACATTTCACTGCCTACAGTTACAGATATCTGAAAGGTAATGATGTATATCATTCTCAAGAGGTTTTCAGGAAGAAGTAATGCTTTTAGTAGCCTTAGCCACATAGTTGAGGTGGAGAAATAAATGTATTTGCCTTTATCATACCCTTCCTCTGACCCTCATGTGACAATACTGTTGTTTTGATAGTGGTAGTTGGTAACATCTAGTAAAACAGTAGGTTAAAAACCTACTGAATATGTTTCTCACAGTTTGTGGAGACTTACATTCTACTGAGATATGTATTATTTCTTAAATGTTAAATCTATCTTAATAAATACTTCTGGTTTTATGAAGGTTAGTGGCTGCTACATGGTGATCCCTTTAAGTGGCTGAATTCACTCACTCAGCTTGTGACCAAATGGTACTTATAGTGTATTTAAACAAGTTGACTCAATCAGTGTTGTTAAAAGTTAAGAACTATTCCCACACTGACACTGAACTTGTGAATTTTTCATCAAATATGCAAAGAAATATTAAAATTAACCTTAGAAGTCCAACATACTGTTGCAAAATTTAGATTCTAAAACTTGTACCATCTGCAACCATTTGTTTGCTGCCACTTGTGTCCCAGAGATTGGGCAGAGCTGCTATTTCCAAGACACTTTTAACCTGCTGTGTGACTTGACATGCCTGACTATCTTATGAGAAATTTATGAGCAGGAGAGGATTGTGGCTGCCTTGACATCTCTGCCACCCTGTGTGCCAGGATCTAGCCCTTCAGTAGTGGTAAATATTCATGGTGTTCAGGACTGAGGTGTTGCCTTGTAGACTTTGGGAGGGCCAGCATTGCTCATAAAGGCTCCAATTCTTTGGTTTCTGGGAGCAAATTGAACTATTGTGTGGACATACCCACTGTCTTATTCTTGCAGATGGCTAGCATGGTTGCCTTTGGTTCTCAGTGAAAATGCAAAATAGTAGGACAGAAAGAAGCTGAGAAAAAAAAAAAGGCACTAATCTTATGTTGTATTCTGACAACTACCCTGTTTGATATGCTAATAATTGAAAAATCCTATTTAAACTGAGAGCTGGGCTTCTCAAACACAGAAGGGATTCGATTTCTGTCTCAAAAGAACAGTAGAAATGCTGAATACAGCTCAAGGTTACTCTGTAACCTTGACGCGAGCAGTTAAACCCCGAACCAAAGCATGAGGACTGGGGAAGAATATGCAGGATCCTTCATTTGAAAAACAGAAGGAACCTCCTGCCCCAAAGATATCCCCATTAAAAATAAAAATAAATAAATAAGGCACACTATTGTTGCCAACTCGTTAATAGATATAATTGATAGCTACTTATAGTGCAATCTGAGGCAACCTAGTTTCCATTCTGGTGGTGTTTATTTTATTTTATTTTTTGTATATGGAAAAGTAATATGCAGACATAGGCATGCACTGCTGCCTTCCCGCAACAGGTGGTGCCATGGCCTTGCTGTATGTGCCCGTGGCTGCAGCCTGGTTAGTGAGGTGGGTGCTCAGGTTATGCGAGGAGCTGGCTTTCTGAGGAGACAAACCTGGTTAAAAATGCATTTCTTGCTTCCCATCCTTCTTCCACCCCCTGCCTCCTTCCACCACGAGTGCTTAAATGCAACCAGATGCAAAAATAACCTTTCAGAAAGGAGTGGTGCTGCTTTTCCAGTTGAACGGTTCAGATGAAAGGGAGAATTAATCTAGTAAATCCAGTATATGACTTTCACTCTGAATGTGTGAAATGCTCCCCTTCAGAGGTCTTTTTAGGTTTATAAAATATAGGAGATCTGAATGTTTTAACTGAGCAGCAGCACAAAGATGGGCTGTCAATGCTGAGAAGTTGGTTTCAGTGAATTTGAGCAACCCAGTTTATATGAATGCAGCTACATAATGCTTATCAAATTCACAATCCATTTTCCCTCCTCTGTCTCCTTGGGATGGCCTGGTAGCCACAGACTTCTTTAATATTCAAGCTGAATTGTAGTATTTGTTTATTTATATTGCCCAGTAGTACTGCCTACTGCCTTTGCTCTCTACCTCTATATATCAGCGATGAGTCAATGATGACGGTCTTTCTCAAAAGACTAGAAAACCACCACAAAGAAGCATGCTGCCATGTACCCTGTGGGCTTGTGTGTGCTCAGCTCGCTGCTGGCCAGCACGCCAGGCCCTTTCCAGCAGAGCTGCTCCCTGGCCTATCCCGTTGCAGGGGCTGTTTCTTGCCAGGTGCAGGGCTTTGTGCTTGGCCTTGTCAATCTCCACTGAGTAATTGTGGCCCACTCTGATCTAGGCCACTCTGAACACTCTACACCTTACCCTTGAGCTTATTAGCTGCCCCCTGCACTTTGGTGTCATCTACAAATGTGATGAGGGTGTGCTGTCACTTTCTTGAGGTGATTGGTACAGTTTGTTAAACAGTGTGGGTCCTAGGACAGGCTCCTGCCACAACAGTGCTGCCTGTTAACAGCTATCCTCTGAGACCAATCTTCTAGCTAGTTCTTAAACTCATTTACCTGTCTACCTAGCCACAACATAATGTCCTCACTTGGATACACAAATATTGTGGGAGATGGTCTTGAAACCCTTTCTAAAGTGCAGATAAATGACACTTGCTGATGTCCTTTCATCCCCAAATCCTGTCACATTGATCATGATGTTCAAAATCTATGCTGGCTGCTCCCAGTCCACCCCTCTTCCTTCCCAGAAGTATCTTCCAGGACTTGTTCTGTGACTTTTCCTGGTGAGGCTGACTGCCATGTAGCTCCCACTGTGGCATGTAGCTCCCCTTTTGGCTTTTCCTGAAGGTGAGTACAACATTGCCCTTTCTCCTGTTGTTTTGGACCTCTCCTTATTTCAAGTCTTTCAAAGATGACAGCGTGGCCTTTTGAGGACATTGGCCAGTTCTCCAAGTACCCTGGGTGCAGAAATGTGGAGGGTGGGCCTGTGCCGTTGGAATATCTGTGAGGACTGCATGGGGTAACAAGCAGTAGGCCCTGGGCAGAAGGAAAGCTTTTGTAAAGGCTCTCCTACCACCAGGGAGGGGGTTCCACACCCTTTCAAGAAAAGGCAACAGGATGGGCTGGCAGTACCCGAGACCTCTGTGTCCAGATACTGTCTGTGATAATTTGTGGCCTTTCCGCATCACTAGCTGGAGGTGAGGTGTGGGACTCCAGAGTTCCCTTGGGAAGTCCGGAAGGGAGGTCTGAGCCCTCAGGCGCAGGGCATGTCTGTACAGATGGCTGCAAATTTTTTCATGCTTAGCATGCCCTGCTGCTGGGTAACCTCTGATCTTGTGCCTGTAAGACCTGTCTGTATGGAAATGTGTTCTCTCCATGCACTCTCTAGCTTTTCTTCTAAAGATGTTCTCTTCAAGTCTCTGAAAGGTGAAAGAGTCCCAGTACTTCTCCAGCCTCGTAGAAGAAAAAAGAGAATTTCAGTGTGGAAATATTTGGGATAGTTAAAATTGTTTGCCAAAGCACTTGCTTGCTTTCAGGCAGAAAAATTGTACAATTGGCAAATTTTAAATGACTCTAGAACTAGAGAGTGTTGCAGTGTTTTAATTCATGAGGCAGCATTAGCTTTTATTCTGCTGAAGCTGTGGCCCTTCTGAATTCAGTAGGTTTGGATTTTTCATAAACCTAGAAGTGTGCAAATTCACTATCCTCCAGTGGGAGGAAATGGTACCAACACAGCAATTAATATCACTGCCATTCTATTAATATGAACTTTGATAGAGTCAGCTAAATGTGTTTTATACCAAGAGGTAAAGCACTCTGTTCAGACTCCTGAACTAAACAGCTTTGTTAAGAGATGTTCTTGGTTAAAAACCTCAGTTGTGGACTCCGTCCCAGGGGCACTTACACTGTTACTGAGGCCACTCAAAGACTTCATTGCTTTGCATGTTTCCCTTAACAAGTCAGAGTAATGGCTTTAAATCCACGTTGTGTTCCAGATTATAGAGCACTAAATATGTACTGCTTGGGACTACAAAGAGATGGAACGAATAATGGATTTCAAAGAGAGGAGTAAAAGTTTTGTAAATTCAGCTCTTCTAGTGACTGTGTTTTATGTGGTTCTAATCCATGATTGCTGCATACCTTTGGGAAAGAAGCTGAAAACCTATTTTGCATTGTGCAAATTTATCTATCTTGGTATCAGTTTCTGACCCTGTTCTCCACTAGAGGTCTTCACTGGCATTTTAAAGTACATAAAATGAATATTTAACCTTGAAAGGGACTTTTTGCTGCTATCTGGGGATTGAAATACAGAACTTAGTTGCTCATATTTATGAGTTCTTCCATCTGATCATCCTTAGATGGTAATGAGTTGTTAATAGTACATTGAGAAATGTCCAGGCATGTGTCAGAGACTGTATTTGGGAGACAGATCTTATTTCTCAGACATGCATCCGCATGTACTTTTTAGTGCACTCACTCACGTAATAGACCTGAAGTTTGTATCTGGTAATTTATTTTAAATCAGATGTATTGCTTAATGGCTCAGATCCAGTGTTAGAAACCGAAGAACTGTTTACATCATTCCCTGGCTCCCACATTGTAACTTTTACAGAGAAAATTCCCTTACTTATTTTTAAAATGTGGATATTCTTACCCCTTTACTACAGAGACACACAGTAGGATGTAACATCTGCAAGATACGTAATTAAACATCACTATTAAATATTACAGCAAATCAGTTTTCTAAAAGCAATTTTCCTGTGATATAAACAAGAGTCTATTTGAGAGTTACATGTACCAGTGTATCTGGAGTTGCATCTTATTTCTGCAGACACTTAAATTTGTAGTAAATGGATATCTGACCAATGAAAATAGTCTGCAGTGGCTGAGTTATTTCTTAATAGCTGGAGGAGGGGAAATTCACAGGGAGAGAGCACATGGTTAATATGACGACAAATGCAGTGAGCAGATACTGGAGTGTTTCACACCTGTGCTCCTGCGTAGCTTTTAGATGTCTGTAAAGCACTGAGGAACATCTCTGACATTGCAGAAGGTATTTGCAGTGACCGTACAACAGAGAAAGTGGTCTGGGATTTTTTGATAAGGGTGGTGTTTTGTTTGATTTTACTTTAATTTTTTTCTTTTAATCCCCTGAGCTACTTTAATAATAAGTAATATTAAAAGGTAATACTGCTAAGGGTAATTATTAAGGGTGAATTGTATGGCTTTGCGCTGACAATGTAATGTCCTCGTGATGGGCTTCACTGAATACATTCTTGAATAAAATTTATCTATTGTGTTTTGGGAAAGTGATCTTGGCAGCCTTTGTGTTGCTAATATTGTGATACTGATCCATAAGAAGTAGGTAGTCTTAAATGCATTCATACTCTGGGTAATTGTTCGATGCCTATAGTCCAAGCAAGTACAATTAACTATTTTCAGCAATCTAAGAGTTTCTTCCTAATTCTCCAGGAAATCTTGATTCTGTGATTGTAGTTTCACAGCTGCTTCTGTGAGACCCTAGCAGTTATTGTCATATTTGTAGGCAATGATGCCATGGTCTGTGATGACTTGCTATAGTGCAGCAGTACAAGGTTTGTCATTGGCTTTGTTTGGTGTACTGTTTTGTTTTGTTTTTCTTTTTCCTCATGATCTGATCATTTCAACTGATAACTGGAGGGACATTACATACAAATGCACCCAAGTTCCTGGGTTTGGATTCCTGTGGGACAGCAAGCTGCCAATGATGTGATGGCCTTGCAGTCGTCACTCCATTAGCATGGCTGATTGATAGCAGGAGCTGAGTGAAGCATGGAGGGCAACTGCCAGGAGACACAAGCTGGGACGGTACAGAATCTGACCCAAATCTCATCTGAAATGTCAGGAAGAGTAATTACTTTATTATGGAGCTATATGAGATGATTGGTGTTTCAGCCAGTAAGTGTGGGCGTGCACACATTTTCCCGTGTGGGCTACTGATCCATTGTGTATGTGGTCTTGTCTTTAAGCCTGTGAATTCTACGCTGCAAAAGAGCTGTTTTGAGGTCTGTCATTCAAAGGTAGAACAATAATTTTAATTTTTCTCTGTGACTATTCATTAGCTGAAGTAAACAAATTTTGCTCTGAAGAATCAATTCAAATTTCATAAGTATGAATCCTGATGTCATCAGGTGACTTTAGAGCTGACTGCAACTGATGGTATAGAAGGCATAGAAGATCTTTTTCTACTCATCGCTGCTGGTCGTGTCGTGCTTCAAATTTAACTTCACATCTATGAGTACTTTCACTGAATAGAATGGAGTATTCCTAAAAAAAAAAAAGGTGTTTAAAAAAAAAAAAAGTCAAATATTGGATCTTTGTCTCACTAGTGAACCATAGCTGTACTTCATGAAAGATGTGAATATGTAATTATGTACAGTATCACTGAGACATTACATTTTTATAAAGAAACAGAACCCTCTCTTAAATGAAAAACTAGCTCATCTCAGAGCTGATGTGATATGTTGCATAATACATGTTTTGGTGAATTCTTTTTGGAAAACAAGGTATTGATTGTAAAGATATATCCAATATCCCAATGGAAGCTACCAGGAGGAAGAACAGATGTGTTACTTCTGCTAGTACTTTACTCTGAAATGCTGAATGTATATTGGATATATTGAAAAGATGGACTAATTTTTAAATATCCCATGGAAAGCTAATGAGATCTGCATCTATGTAGTACTTTACAAAATGAGGCTATTCATTTAAAAGATAAATGAATACCTCTGATCCAACTTCTGAGTTAGGTGTTTTATTCTTGGGCAAGAATGTTACTTATTTAACAGGTTTAAATGCTCTCCTTTTCTATTTTACAGGTGGTGATAGAAAACAGTGAGAGCTGTAGGAATTAAATTGTGCAAAGAATCACTGCCAATGAACTAACTTTAAAAAAAAAAAAAAAAGTTTAGTGAGATCATGCATACCAGTACTATCAACATGTACATGTAAGAGGGAGGAATTGTAAAGTAGATGCAAAAATCAACTTTACAGCACTGTTTAGCAAAACAACTCGTGTAATTCTCAGTTCATTTTTCAACTATGGACTTTTTTTCTTATTTTTCCATGAAAAGAAGAGTAATGTAATATTTTTTTTTTTGTTCTCTATTACAAATTCCTTGGTGCTTTCATTTGTCAACTTAATCATTTAAATGGAAGTATAAAAAAAAATATTTAAGTCATTTAGAAAAATTGAAGGTCCTGCTAATGAAATCTTAAATGCTCCATGCATAAGGAAAGCATTGAAATGCAGCAAAAAGTGTAATTAAGATAATGTAATAGAATTTCAAGTAGCTGAATAGAAAGATACACAACTCTTCCATGGTTTTTAAACCTTCCATGGGTGGTTTACCTTTGGCATCCCTAATTCTATTAAAGGTAACATAAAATAATCAGTCTAAGAAGGTAGCTGTGTAACGTATTTTGGACAGTTCAAAGTTTAAGGCACTCCCTGCCTTGTGATTTTATCTGAAAACTACATTTTTTTTTTAACTGAGTTCTTCCAAATGCATTTAAATACTGTTTTATTGGTGTACCACAAAACTAGCCCTAAAACAGTTTTCCAGAGACATATCTGGTATTTGTCACTACAATATCTTGATCTTTCTTTTATAGGCTTATTTATCTTTTATTTCTCCATACACAGACATTTACAGATTAGTGCCCAAATGCTTAATTCTTAGCATTAAGTTATCAGTGCTGGCTAAAATTTGGTATTAATGGAAATATTTATGTTTTATTTGAAACCAGAAGGAAATCTAAAAAATTTCTAGGAAGCAAAATTCTGTTTCAGATGCACTTAACTGTGCTGTAGGAGCAGGGCCCATAGGCAGTTTCAGTTCCTGTCCTGATTCCCAAGTGGGGGACCTGGTATACAGAGACACCAGGGTTTATAGGGAATTTCACAGGCATAGCTGGGCCCAGGATTTTGGGGATCCCATGAAAAAATGCTTAAATCAAGATGAAAAGTGTTTGAATTTGGTGAAGGTTTCAGTATGAGATGGTAGCTTGTCTACCAAAAAAGATACGCATACATATGAAGAGCAAGTGTACCAACACTACTGGCATTCTGACAGTCTTCTCCTGTAGATTTTGATTCTCTTCAGTGAATAAAAGTGCTCAGTAATTTTGACCTCTGATGGCTTGTGTCTATATGTGTATATACATGTGCATATGTGTATACATATGCATGCATGAACACACATTCTCATTATTGAGCGCTGAAGGTCCAAGAAGATAGGCATTGATAATATCAGATGCTAATTATTCTGTTTGATATTTTTCCTGATGAGTGAACTATTAGGACTTAATATTACATTGTCTAGACTTTTTTTTTTTTTTTTTTTTCAGAAGACTTATTATGTAATGACTGTCTGTGCCTTCTTTGTAATATACTGATGGTCTTGACAGATTTTCAGGAGATATGTGGGACTCACTTGTTAACCATCCCAGGAGGGATGTCATGATGATAAATAATGACTGAATCATCCAGTGCTCTCTCTAGAGCAATGTTCCCTCTGGAACAAGGGTGACTGGGGAAAAAGTGGCTAATGGCCCCAGCTGCCTTGACATATGGACTGAAGTTCTTGTGTGACAGTGTACCAAGCTGAAGGCAGGTCCTGAATGTCAATATACATCACCTTTCCTCAGCAAGTTGCTGTCCAAACCATTTCCTGATTTAGTTTATTCAGCAGACTTTTCCACTGTGCTCTGGCCTTACTCCTGGCTGCAAGTGGTGCAGCACCCATTTGTAACACATGTGATAGAAATGTCTGGCTTGTTGGCCGTACCTGAAAGCACATTAAGTACAAACACAATAACGCCTGGAGGCTATGACCGTGGACATGTCAGGTGGAGGATGCTGGAAATACAGTTCCTAGTTTAGCTGTCATTTGAGATGCATTGGAAGTGAATAGTGAAGTTGATGTTTATATAAGTAACCCATGTATTTTCTTGGGATATCCAGAACAAAACTTTCCATCTGTCCATGTATGAAATGCATTTTACAACCCTGCAGACCTTACACCATGTAGGTAGGCTTTTTGCCTACCTGGCAAAGAGCAAGCACCTGACAGTTTCAGATGATCAGTAATGGCTATCCAGGCAGGCAGCTAGCATGAAGGAGGAATAACAAGCATTAAAAATGTCTAGGTTCTGGGAATTAATGACTTGATACCTATAAAGCATGTTTATGGACTTGAAGGAAAAAAAAAATGAGATCAGAGAGGAGATGTTCATTCTTAAAGGTTTCTAACCTCCTGTTCACCTCTGTGCTGGGTGTTTTCCAATAGAGCAGCCTCATGATTAGTTCTCCTACATCAAATATTTGTCATTTCCAGTGAAAATAGTTACATATTTTGGTGGCAGAAAATCACTTAAAACATTGCTTCCCATGTTGTTCATTTCCATTTGTTCTCATAAAGACACATGTCTGCACAGGTATTCAGAGTACACAAGTTATACACAAGATTGTGGAGGGAGCTGCAGCAACAAATATGCATAACAATGCAAAGTCAATCGTATTCGTTAAATATATTAGCAAAACTTATTCCTGCACCTCTGGCAATCCTAAAACATTCAGTCAGAAACAGCCTGTTGTGTCACATTCTGCCTAGTTAAGCAGTGAGTGGAGAATAAATTGTGCATTGCTCTGCTGCAAGCTAGCTATGGACTCGGTCCAAGCCGTGATGTAGTTAGCGGAGGGCTTGCACTGAACAGGGATTTTTGAGCAGACCTTACCTGAATTAAGAAAATTATATAAATATATAATTAGGTTTATGAGTGTTTTGCTTTTTTATTTTGAGTTATTTGGTCAAAATTTACTGTTTTTTTGTTTGTTTTTTTATTATTATGATTTTATTCAAATAGGAAAAAAGTAACTTATTTATTTTGAAGCCAAAATGTAGATTGTAGATCTTAGGTAAATCTGCTTATTTATTTATTTTTATTTTGGGGAATCTTCATCATTCTGCTAATGATTTATTTTAAAGTGATTGGAAAAGTCTGGCATCACTAGAGCTGTGGTATAACATTTGCTTTCTGCTCAGAAGCAGTGCAGAGCTGCTTGAACTAAAAAATGCCCAGTGGTTGTAATGTAACGGGAAATACTGCCTGCACAGTCTGACCCCTCCTGTTTGGTCATGTACATGACGTGACAGCCCTGTTGGGCAGCTGGAAAACAGCCCTTAGCTTTGCTGCTCTTCGGAGGACCTTCGAGCCTGCTCATCTGGTGAGTTTGTCATTCAGGCTCACCATGGGAAATGCGAAGCCTGGAGGACAGAGCAGGACTGATGGATTTCAGAGCACCCACTTGGTTTCAGGTGCAGGCAGCACCCGTGGGGACACAGCTTGCATTGCTCTGTGCTCCTCCCCAGGTGCCCGTGACTTCCAGCACACCTCCCCAGCAGGTGCTCTCGGTGTCCCTGCAGCCGCCCCACCTGCGTGGTGTGGCACAAGGGACGTGCTCTCTCGCATGCCAGTCCTGCAGGAAAGCCCCAGGAGCCTCAGCATGACAAACTCCACTTGTCAGGTCCTGTCGGTTTTGGTATTTGATGTCTGTAGACAGGAGCTGTTTATTTAGTCTTAATCCGTGCCTGCACTCAAGGCAGTGACTTTGTGCATGTGTTTACTTGCTCCTATATGCACACCCACGTCATGGTACCCTTGGGTCATTGTGCACTTAGTTGGAAAAAAAAATGTACGTGTAATATGCTGTAAATATTTAAACAAACTCCCCAGTGAGATATTCACCAAGATAATGTTTAGAAAACCAGGGAAAAGAAAAAGACTTTTAAAGACTTTTTTTCTTTTTTTTTTTTTTTTTTTTAAGTAAAGAATCCTGAAATGACAACAGCCATAGAAGGGGCTATTTTCTTTTGTTTGCAGAGCCCCAAGTGAATTAGGTTTCTGCACTGTATGTAAGGGAAATATAGTAGAAATATAATAAGGGAAATATAGTAGAGAACATATTCTTTGCCATGTACCTGCATCTTCATAAATGTCGAATTTGTGGGGGCTCACACTGAAGACATAATTCCCACTCTGTTTTCTAAAGTTAAACAGCATATTCTTAGATGAGTTAGTGTCATCTCACAAATGCAAGCCTTCCAGCAAATTCTGACAATTTTGAAATGTAATTTAATTGCATTAGGGGAAGAAAAGAAGACATTTCTTAGGCTAAGAGTCTGCACAGATCTGTGGGTTCTGCCATGTAGGTTCTACCCTGCACTGGGCTTTATGCAATGCACCATCTGCAGCCAGCTCAAGTGAACCAGCTCCTAGAGTTGTTTGTATATGACTGTCAATGTTTTGTTTTGTTTTTCCCAAGTCTTTTGATGAAAAAGTTGTTGTTTTTCTTGTTGTTATGCTTTCAACGCTGTGATTGAACTGTGAATTAATGTTACAGAAGACTTCTAGAGCTGCTGGTTCCTGGCCCTACAGGTGTTCTTTGCACTCGTGTGAACTGTTGAGCTGTGGAAGAGCATTATAAATCTGTCCACTTTTCAGACAAAAAAAAAAAAAAGAAAAAAAAGTATTGCTATGTTTGTGTGAACAAACCTGTGAAAGCACTTTAGAAAAGCTAACAGATGGTGAAAATGAAAGGTGAAGAGTTTCTCACGAACAAGTTTGTGTGTCATGAGAGTGACAACCCTGACAGAATTTAATATTCCCTCTTTTTTAGCCCTATCTTCAGTCCCTCAGGCCATAAATTTCTTCAGATAACCAAGCCTTGGCCATGGAGCTGAGCTCAACACAAGTCAACCTGCCGCGCTTGTCCATGGGTGTGTGAGAAGAGTTTCTTCTACCTCATTTTCCAAGCTCAGTGGTGGGAGACTGTCCAGGCAGCTGTGTTACACAGAGAGGCATTTACCTTCAGTTCCTCTGTGCCCCAACGACAATACCACCTCTTTCATCTTCCCAGAGCTGCACCCCAGAATACTATGTAGACTACTGGCTAAAACAGATCTTTGAGGTGCTGGTCCAAGCGTTTGTGCTTTGGATTAAAGGATATGGTGTTGATAAGACATCTGATGAGCAAAAACTTTTTTGTTTTCCCTTAATCAGCATGCTGTGCTTTTATCCTCTTAATCCCTTCTCATTTTCACAGTAAAAATAATTGAGACTGCAATCTCAGAAACATGCTCATATGGGATTATTTATAGCAAAAACTAATTTTGGGTTTGTTTCTTAGAAAGGATGCTTGTTTTGGAAATCTAGGCACCCCTAATTTTCATTCTTTTATAACTTTTATAGTAGTCATAGTAGTCAGGAACTTTCTTTTCCATCTCTCTCTTTTTTTTTTTTTTTTTTTCTTTTCAAAGCAGCAATCATTCTGTCAGAAGGATAAACAAGCAATTCCCTTAGATTAGATATTTAGCAATGGGCAGTTTATATCCTTCCTACAACAGGGATATTTTTTGGATCTTTCTGTTTTGTACAACCAACAATTTTTGCAGCACGTGTAAGGACCTGATATCTCAACTGATTTCTCCCCCATTCCTGTGCTTGGTGGGTGGCATTAAATGGCAATAGGCAGGCTGGGACCAGACAGCCAGACCAAGCATACACATAAGCTTTGTTTCTCCAGAACCATGCTAAAAGCCAATAGCCCGTTTCATTCTCACCATACTGTATTAGCTGCCTCTCCCACAGATTTGATTCACGTGATTTTAATTTGGAGAAGCTTTGTAAAGCTCCTGCAGGGCTTCTTTTGAAATGGGGATCTGCTTTGCTTTCTCTCCCTTTCCCAGCCTCACAAGTCCTCTTCTCTTGCGATTCCACATGAGCTGTAGCTTGGCAGACCCACCGCCTCCCAAAATCAGGAAAGGAGTTGCAGTGCTGAGCTTTAAGTACTTAAAGAAGCAGTGCAGCAGCAGAAGAGGGTGATGCACGAGTCAGTGAATGAGTGCCATGAGGATGTGTGAAACTTGGCAATCTCTGCACTGTGCCCTGCAGGTGCAGGACGTGGCAAGTGAAGGGAGCATGAATGAATGAGCTTATTCTCGAGCTACACAGGCATCTTTCATAAGAGTTCGTGTGTGTTTGATGAACCGGATTTGGATTTGTTTTCAGGAACTGCCCTCACTGCTGAGTCACTGTGTGTTGGTGCTGGAGGAGGGTATGAATAAGTTCCAGCACTAGGGATCTGTGTCCTGCTCCACCAGTGACTCAGGACTAACCTCAGCAAAGCCATTTGAAAAGAGGGATGAGGATGAACTCGCCTTTTCTGGTGCCTGGACACTGGGAAGAGCCCTGTGTAAAAGCAACATGAGACTAAACCATTATTCCATGGTGTGCTGATCAACGTGCCCCTTAGGGAGCTGCCTAAATTTCACGTTACTTCCTGTGACAACATTTTGGAGCTACAGAGCCCAGGTGTTGTTAATGGCATCATGTATGCAAGCACAGTCACACAAAGAAGCACAATTAGAGTTAAATCCCTCTGTATTTGTCACTGCAGTGTGCAGTATCTATACACTGTACTGATTTCAGCTCTCAGATGAGGAGGAGGCTGGTGTTTTGCTCATTTAGGGGAGAAAGGTGTAAGGCAGAGAGCTAACTACTGCTAGGAACTGAAATCTTCCCTGCTTTTGAGACGTGTGATCACCAGCAGAGAGTAAGGAGAACCTGGGATGGTGAGAGGAGCATGGGTACTGTCCTTAACAAAATATATCTTTTGGGACAGTTACACCCTCGTTGTGTTTCAGAAAACCTCTGTCAAGACCACATGAAGTGGAAGCAATGCTGGTCCTGGCACTGCTGCTCTCCTCCAGGCTTTCTGGCAGCCTGCCACCCCCACAGGGCAATGTGCTGTGGAGGAGCAGCTGCTTTCTGCTTCACAGCGCAACTCTGTGGAGGTGAACCAGAGCTGGGCACTGGGACAGCGCGTGGCTCTGCCTGTCTCCCCGGGTCTGTGGCTAGTGCCTTTCCAAAGGCGGCAGGGAGAAGGATACACCTGGCCTACTGAAAGTCCCAGGGAGGAAAGAAATGGCCCACAGCTTTGGAAGTGCTCTTACCTGCCAGAAATTCTTCAGTGCAATGCTCCAGATAAAGTTTTTGTCTATATTTTCTACTTTTTCTCCAGTTGTGTGACTCCAGATTAGTTCATTTTCTGACAGGCTTCACTTACGGCTTTGTAGAAGTGTGGAGTCCTAATTTCTGGTTTTATCTGGAGACCATTTCAACCATGGACTCTTTGGAAAAAGGAAATTAAAGTGGCCTTAACAGCTCTGTTGGAATGTGCCTCCCAAAGCCCTGGTTTCGGGACTCAGGAAAGCATGTTCGTGTCACAAATGGATAAAAACTACAAGGGTTCATTCAGGAATGTAACATCCATTTAACAGATCTATTTACAAATCACCAAATCAAAGACAAGATTTATTAGGCTTTGACATATGGATTGAGTATGCTTCTTTTGTTCCTAGATGACATTTTCCTCCTCTCAAACTTAGTTAAAAATGTAATAGCCCCTCAGTTCAACACAGAGTCACAAACCTCCTTTGTCCCTTCTTGGTCAACCACTGACTCTTTGTAAAGCCCAACAAGGAATCGCAGTCTCAATGGACAGTGGAATAAGAAAACTGTAGAGTAAGGAAAGAAAAAAAAAAAAAAGAAAAAAAAAAAGTATCATGAATTACTTACAAAGTTCACTGAGATGCAGCCACTGACAAAAAGAATAATGACTAGCTTCTGGGCTTAGCTATTCTTCACATAGACTTTCATTACCAAGCCACAAAGGTGTAAACGGGCTGAAAGTGCATCTTGTATTCATAGAGTGATGGAAAAGCTATCAAGTAACGGGGCATGAGCACATTTTTCATGGCATCATGTTTTATTTTTAAGTTCAGAAATACCAGCTGCTTCAGGAGAACAAACCCACGGTCTCCTTTGAACAAGGAAGATGCTGCCTGTTTCCACCTCGATATTCCGCCGCAGCTGCTGGACCTGTTCTGAATCATCAAAATGAGGGGAAAAAAACAGTGGGAGATTAATCAGGTTTCATCTTAATTTTAGTGTTAAGCACTAACTAGATTCCTTGGGACACGTGGGTGAGACTCAGTGCTGTGCCCTGTAAGGAGCGTAATTTGCAGCCCACAGGGAAGTGGGCTAAGGTACCCTTAAAGCCTTTACACGCTTTTCCACATCTGTACCATACTAGGGGCTGAAGTGGTCAGCAGTCCCAAGCAGAATATAACCAGGCTCCTAAAATATGCTACACTTGGGACACAGCTATGGAATTACAAGGACTCCCTGTTTCTGCAGTCAGGAGCTGCCTGGTGTGCTGGTAGCCATAAACTGCACCAGCCAAACCACAGAATACAAACAAACAAGCAAAAACATGTTTTATTCCTTCTTTGAAATTCTGCTGGACACACAAAGCCCCACCATTTCCCCAGTTTTCGTGTGTAGAACTTTTACACGTCATCTAAGACAGTTGAGTCCCCTCAGGCTACGACAGCTGCTGACATGGCTTAGGTTGAGGTACAGACCTACAGCCCATAACCCTGAGGAACACTGTGCAAAACACCCTCCCTGAGGATGCCAGAGAGCTCCTGGGGGTATTTCTAACCAGTTCTGCTCTCACCCCATGGCAGCTTCCTCCCTCCCCTCACATCTCCCTTGCGTCCGGGTGAGAGCATTACGTGCATCTGTGTCAAAGCCTTACCAAAGCCACAGTGGTAAAATGTTAGTGACAGGCGATATTAATCCTGTTCTTCTGCAGTTAACTGTGGCAAACTTCGGTTTCCTAATGTTGCTTTTGTGTTTGTGTGGCCATTCTGTTATACTATGCCCCAGGAGCACCACTGAGGACAAGATGTGGCTATGGTCTGCACCAGCTTGCTGATAGCACCAGATGGTGTGTTGGGATGCAGGAGCCCTCTGCTGCCAAGGAGCTGTAGCTGTTCACAGATACTGCTGATGTCCAGCATTAACACCCCAATTTCTGCAGGCATCCTAGACAGCAGGGAAGTGTTTTAATTATCCCTCAGGGGACAGCTCTCCATCCTGTCACCCTCCCCTCTCACTACTGGTCCAGTGCACGGAGGTGGTACATTTTCCTGACTGGAAGAAAATTCATTCATTTTATTGAAGTTTGCAACAGAGCCATGTCAGGGAATTTCCAGTTCATGGATTATTTCATGGCCAGCTCAAACCTTTTGCTTAATTAACACTGTATCTTTTAGAAACAGGAGCAATTTTGCTCAGTTCATTGGACCAGGTGCCCTGAATTTAAGCGCTGCATACCACTTGCATAACTATATAGGGGCTTTGCCTGGAAGTACAGTTTCTAGGCATATAGCAATATAAATACAGATTTTGTCTGGGTTAATTTCATCTGGAAAAAGGTCTCCAAAAGGCTGACAAGAAGATGTTTAAGACAAATAATAATAATAATAATAATCACAATAAAGGTAAGGTACAAAATTCTACCCAGAATGTTAATTAACTGCTGAAATCGTTTGCCAAGGGAAAAGCAGACTTTTTCATCCCTTGAAGCATTATAAAGCAGAACGTTTTAGGGAATGGCAAAAAGTGCCATCATACCTTTGAGATGACTTAACCTCCCCCTACTTCACTATCTGAGCCTCTTCATTTAGCTTGGCTTGTAATTAGCTTCAATTAGAGGTGCTTTTCAGCAGCACTTACTAGCTCCAGTTCCCTTGGTACTACTCAGTAAAAATGCTTGAAGCTCTTGGGCTGGCTCTGGGTGTGAGCAAGCCACCTACTGCCCTGAGATAGAAGGGTGAGTTTTGTTTTATAGCACGTACACATTATATACATTGAAAGCGAAGCCAAATGTTGCTGGTTTTGCTTCTGAAAACTTATATGGCCTTATCTTATGAAATAGTAAGTGCTGTTTGTGTGAGGTTTCCTGATGGCAATGGTTATTTTACACGGTGCCAGAGGTTACACTGGGCTTTCTTTCTTTACACGGAGTAGGACTGAACTTGAATTGAGGTCAAGAACACTTATTCCAACAAAATCTGGTAAAGTAAGAAAACATTTTAAAAATACGTATCCATTTTGTTAACAGTTAATGTTAAATTACAGGCTCCTAGGTAAAAGTATTAGCCTGTCTTTGCTTTCTGCAAGAGGCATGCTGAAGTTCTCTGATCGGTGAACCATAGAAAGTACATTTAGAGCTTTACATCCATTTCTGTGTGAATTGGATATATGTGTGAATCCTCAGAGGCATGCAATTTAGGGGGTCATTTACTGCCTCCAAAAGGTATCTGAATTGCTTGCTGTTGTGGTTTTTTTTGTTGTTGTTTTCCCCTAGCTCTCTTTGTTATAGAGTTGTCACAATATTTTTTTCTCATTTCTGCGGTTTTTACCTACACTGCACCTGTTGGAGAGACAGATTTGTTTTCATTTTATTTAATGATTATTATCTACATCGCCAACTTGCCCCCAACAAAATGTAGGAAAAATGATTACTGTTATGAGTAGTAATTTAGGTTCTTTTGTAAATGCTGCAATTATACCTATGTTGTTTTTATGTTAGTCTGCAGACTGTAAAGCCGATTTTAGAAGCAAAGCTTAAAAGGAATATGTGTTAGTGTGAGGATGGACTGCAAACTAAAAAGTTGTGATAGGCAGTCCATCAGTGCTTTCCTTCTGCCTTTATTAACAAGTTTATATCCAGTAAATCAGAGGTACTTCATTCTCCCATATGCTAGAGGATGTTTTCTCTTTCCTAAATCATCATACTATAGAATCCCTCACAAAGTTGCCATCGTAATAAAGAAAATGTACTTTGAACACTTTTCCTACCATCTAATCTGAAATAGATCAAACAGAAGTAGAATATTTTTAGCTGAAAGAGTTTGAGAAGAGAATATTGCCTGCAATGGTATTGAAGAAAGCGAATATCCATATGGGTGTTACATTTAATACAAATTTTTCTAAATAGTTTTCTATTAATCTGTTCGTAGTGCTTTCTCTAGCTCTTCTCATGACATTAACCTTTTCCGTTTAGTTTTTATTACATACCTTGCCACCTGAATGCTGAGCAATTCTTCCTTGACAACATAATGCAGTATTAGTGCTTTCTGCATCTAACCCAATATCACGCCTGTGTGTTTAAGACAGAAATACAATAATAGCATTTGACACACAATTAAATGGCTCATTGCCATTCCTCTGAACTGTAGGGCTCTTTTTGTCAGAGGTGGATAAGAACTGGGAACCTCCTCTGTTTCCAAATCCTAACATGGTGACATACGCTGTAACCTCTGTAAGAGTGAATTTGCTTGGTCACAGGGCAGAGGACCCCATGGTACATTAGGGGACTGATAGAACTGCAGAGACACACCTAGACCAGGGTACTGACAGCATCCACATCTCTTTGCTGGTGAGACCAACAGGCATGATGTAGCCTGCCCCATGTGAACTGCATTACCCAATAAAACACCACGGCTGGGCTCTAACACTGTTAGTGCATCCTCTAATTGCACAATTTAGAAAGTGAGCATACACAAGACAGTAAAGGGAAAAATGAAGTAGGCCAGGACATGGGGCTTCATAGCATACATGCTTCTGCTGCTTCCATGATTCAACTGCTTGCTGTCCTGACTTCAGCTCCTTTGTTAGTGTTTTGGATTTCATTCCTTGCTAGAGGTTTACAGTCTCCTCAATCCCCCACCATCACACAGCAAAGTCCAGGTTAGTAGTCTATGATATTCCTAAACATAAAAGATTCTTTCAATAACCAATCTAATGGAGGCTGAGCAAACAAATCTGCAAAATTGTGGTTTCTCTTCTTGTGAAGAGAAATATCGCAGAGGGGTGAATTTCAGTGAGATTTAGTTTTGGCTTAATCCAAGCAAATCAACTTAAGCATTCCTCATTCTTCACAAAAACAAATAAAATCTGCCAGCTCTGTTTGCACCATTGCTATGCATATGTTAGCATGGAATTGTATTTCAGGATTGGGCTATAATCTCAGCTGATCACAAAATAAATAAATAAATAAATAAATAAATCCCAAGGCATGTTTCTAGGTTGCATTTTTTGTTGATATTGGATAGTGTGTTACGTGCTGCTTGGATTTGGTGCTTTGGAAATACCTCTAAATCGTACTGTAGTCATTTAATTGTTGCTAGGGACTTACAGTACCTATACTGCTGGCTGTGAACAGAACCTGAAGAAACTGATGGATGTACTGACAGTGAAGAACAATCATACTTGTGGCCAGCAAATAATCTAGTAGGTCTGGGGATAAAAAAGCCTCTGGGGGGAAAAGGCAGCTAGCTGCCATTAGCAAATAAATGGCAGGAAGTCATACTTCACATGGCACTAGAATAACACAAATGACATAGCGAAGCAAAAGCTAATAACTGCAGCAGTTCTGCTGGGGGCGAGTAATTGAGAGACACAGGAAGTAGTTTTAGGGATGCCAAAAATACATCATTATTGGCTATTTGATGGGACATGTCAAAAAGCAACAGTCGGCTGCAAACCAAGACACATTTGAATAGATATATCTGTTGCAGCCTGGACAATATTCCACAGATGCAGAGCTGATGACGTACACAAGGAAGAAATTTAGGTATTTACAGTCCAGTTTAGCTCTGTTGTATCTATGAACTATGAACAGCCTAGATCTGAGTGCTCACCAAGTCCCAGGGAGACAATGGGATGTACTATATGGGCTGGCTAACTCTGTCTGTTGCAAAGCCGTAATGGCCAATACTGAATGCTAGTATTGCAAAGGCGACACCAAATTCTTATGGCCTCATAATAACTCCATTCAGGCTCCTAGACTGTATTGTGCATTGACTTCCACCTCAGCATACAGATAACAACAGCAGGGGAAAAACATCTATGAATATGGTGTTATGCTATTTAGGTGTTATTAGCACTAGAAAATATGAAATAAAACCATCTTTTCCAAACCATGATTAGACTATTTTTACTCTTACTATGAAAAGGGACAATAAAATATAACCCAGACTTTCACAGTTGTAATTTTTGTAAATTTCCTTGTTTTGTTTTCCTTCAAAATCAGTCTTACCTGGTTTTGAGTTTATACTGCTTATTTTGCTTCTGCAGTCAGTCTCATTACATTTTGTAACAAAGAAGGTAATTTACAAAGATAACGTACAAGGGGACAGCCAGTAACAGTAGCATGAGCCTTCTACTGTCTAGAAGCTAGGTGGTAATGCTGGTTTTGCCCTTGTAAATGTCGGTGATTTTTGTGTAAGCAAAATGATTGCTACCTGGTTTTGACCATGCTGCTCAAGAGGAACTCGTGTCTAGCTGTCCACTAAGAAAAATTCATGTGGGTGTAAACAGCTAAGCCTTTGAAAATGTTTTTCATACCTTCTGCCCTCTTTCTGAAGAAAAATGTTCTTACTTAAGAGGTTGATGTTATGCATCAAGAGTTCTTAGTTTGTGCAGGGGTATTGGTGCTGGATGGAAAGGGTGCTAAGGAGGCAGGAACCAGGAGTCCTTGGAGCATCGGCCTTCTGTTCTTGTGTAATGAGAAGAAAAAAAAAAAGAACTTTTAATGGTGAGTCAAACACAACTGATGTTTCATATTGATTTCTGGGCAGTATGTCAGTATGGTCAGTATGAATTGCTCCTGGAACATTGGAGTGAGCTGTCTGAGGAGGGAAGCAATGGCCCTGTTTTTGTGATCTTCAGCCCAACTGCTCCTCTGAGTGCCATTAAAAAGAAAGTGAAATGGAAGATTTCCAACTTACAGAAAGAGCATGACTGCTTTGTCACCATATTCCTTGCAAATACGTATTGATTTGCATTTGCAGGGCTGGCTTATTTTAAGGTGTCAGGGCAGTAGGATACCAAGTTTATCACAGCAAGTGACCAAGTTTAGAAGTTCTAGGAGAAAGCAGAAACAGAAGTTTTCTCCTTTACTTCATAGACCATGCAGTCCGTTTTAGCTCAGAAACTAATATGGTATAAAGCATGAAAATATCAACCATGAAAGAATCAAGTCGATCACCTTCTAACAGTGAATTTCCTTAATTTTCTTTCTTACTAAAATATTTTTGTAAACTGCTATAGTCAACCAATACAGGATGTTAGCAAGAACCCCATGTTTCCAAACATGAGCAGATACACACACATAAAAGGAATTTTACACAATTGTTTATGCAGATACGATAGTTCTTGAAAGATTCCACTGCTAAATATTGTTAACAGCGTGTTTGTCACCTGCTGTTGCTGTGGTTAAATACAATTATTGATTAGAAGTAATTTTTATCATTTTGAACTGCTGCCACCAGACACAATTTTAAAGAGGGGATGGAGATGCAATTTAATTAATACTGACAGAGTATAATGTTTATGTTGTTTTATTTCATTCTGCTGTAGGGAAAAAAAAAAAAAAAAAGTTAGATCCCTGATGACAGTTTCACAAACATATGATGTTGAAATGGGGAAGGTATGTCCTAGCATTGTCTACTCTCCTCATTTAAGGCAAAGAAGATGCTAAGTAATGCAGGAGTAGACTTTGTCATCACTAAAATAAGTAAAAATGAAAGATTTCAACATTAATATTAATCATTGCATAAGGGAAGAAGCTGTCTTACAGATTGTAGAATCAAGGCTGGTTTTTAGATTTCTTTTTTTTTTTTTAAATTTTGTTATTCTCTTTTCCTAAAATATGACATAGTGCATACACCCAGTCTACCTATAAATCTGCAGCCAGCAACATTAAGTTTGGAAGCAAAATCACCTTACACATAAGCAGTGTGATCTGAAAGTGCTAAGAAGCTGGGCTTTTATGGTGCTTATCTTCACTAAATTTAATCAACAAATGTTTTCAGTTGTCTGAAACACTTTTTTTTGAGCTTATTTCCAGCCAGAGTGGTGTCTGCAGGAGTCTGCACTCCTCTGCTCAGCATCAAAGTCCTATATATGCGGTACAGCATCCATTATACAGCTATAGGTGGGATTAGCATCTACAGGGTGATGTGATTACCTTGTGCCAGTGGGGTGATGCAAGGGATCGCATTAGCAATGCTTGCAGATTTGCATTAGCAAATGAGTATTTTTGTGTTTTGGAGATTTGATTCAGGATTTATCGACTGGGACTAGGCTAGAGTGTCAGACCACCTCCGTCTCTGTATTCATGTGCTTGTGTTCAGAGGTGTGCATATATGTACAAGGCTCCCCTGTTATAAAAAAGCAAAATTAAGCACTGTATTACCCACCCTAGGAGCTCAAAATACAGACACAAAAAATAAGAGTTTAAAAATTAAATATTATTTTTTAGAAGTCAGCAGAAATTAATAAGTTTCAAGAACTTTATCTGCTTGAGTTTCCTGGGATTGTATTCTTGAGCTCTTTTTCACTGCTATTAGGAATTAGAGATGCTTTTAGAGTTGAAACTACTCACAGGGTTCCAGAATCTGAAGATTTAGGCAAAACAAACAACAAAAACAGCTATAAAAACCCTTCACAATTGGTGGTATTGTAAATATAAAAATATTACAATTACTACTAAACAGCAGGTAGTAAGTCTTCATAGTATAGACAAAAGTGTCCATCAGAGTTGGTGCCCATCAAGGGGCTCAGCTTAAATGCAGGCATAGGGATTTGAGATCAGCTATTAAGTGGGCTGTTCAAAGACAGATGGCTATAAAAAAAAATAGTATTTCTTTGTGTATGTGTTTCTAATGTTAAAATGTCCTGTATTCCTGGATCTATTCACTTCTTCCTCCTGTTATCCACACATAAATGAGTCAGAAGGCCTGCTGTCTGCGCTGGGGCCTGCCTCCCAAATAGTTCTTTCAGTTTGGCAAGTGCAGTACTTGTGGTTCTGCAGCCTGCAAAGCCACTATGTTGTATTTCAGTGAAAAAGATGTGTTTTGGTTCCATGGTTTCACCAGGCTATGGTACTAATGGCATTCACCTGGTTATGTAGTTCATTTATGTTAACGTATTTTCATTGATACTAATGGCCATTTCACTTGGTTGGTTGGCTACAATGAATTTTAATTCAGCATCAACCTGATTGCCCTGCTGTTGTCAAAGATCTAGGTTGGCAACTCCTACTCTTGAAGCTTCTTGGGCCCAGATTCCAGCTCCAGAGACATATGATCCTTTGACATGATCACACCTGTGCAGGCTGGAAAGATGATATCTACTGTGCTTCAGAGGAAGGACAGCTTTCTTTACTAATAAACTAATACCTGACTTCTTTCTTCTTTTGTAATCATTTCCTGGCCAGGCTTGCACAGATCACATGAAATATTCAGTCCAAGTTTCAAATCATCTCAGCACGTCTAAAACAAACAAATAATACCACGTATATCCCAGCTTTGCTGTTAGTTCTAAATGGGAGTTTCCTGACAACTTTCTGTTGCCTCACCATTTGTAAAGAGGTTGTTATTTAACTGTCCCTCAGGAGTCTGTGAAAATTAGCACAATCGGGCAACATCAATAATGAACTTTAAACTTGCTGCTAATCTTCCAAGTATCATTTGCTATTTGTTTGGGTTGCCACTTTATTTTTTCAGAGGTAGAATTAAGATACTATGACTTAATGATATGAAGACCATGAAAACATGTATTAAACCAAATTTATTAACCATCAGCTGCCAAACTAAAGTCTTCTCTGTTTGTGGACAGTAAAGAACTGATTGTATTTTTTTTTTTGACTTTTTTTTTGTTTTTTAATAAGGGAGCATTCACAGTACTGATGTTTTGAATGAATTCCGGCATGAGTAATTACATCCTACCATATCTAAATATCAATTAGATGTGGTCTTTTTTCACTCATTTCCTGTTCCACATTGCTGGGTTGTGTTGCTGAGCACTGTTGAACAGTAGGCACATTCACCCTAAAGTTGGCAGCATTTTTCTGGCAGACAAAGTGATATCTTTATGACCCGAGGTTGAGTCTCTGGGTACTTCCACAGACACTGGTTTTGCTCCAGGGCAGCTTGAGTGGTGTTACTTTGGCATACATCAGTATAAGAGTGTGTAGGGACTATGGTACAATAATAGCTATATAAATACCAAATGATTAATAAAATTTGAAACCTACTGTGGACAGATGATGGGTCTAAATCAGAATCCCGTAAGGCACAGATTTAACTTCTGGAACAATATATAAAATTCACTACTCAGTAGTGGGGGAGGAGAAAAAACCTGTCTCAATTAGTATTTACTCTCTTGGGGTTTTCCTCAAGTTCATCAGGATGAGTTGTGAATATGGACTTTCTACTTCAATTAATTTACAGAACATTAGGTCCCTGGTATTTGTACTGTGTTCAGTGATGTGGTATCTAAGTTATACTCAGTAGTTATACCAAGTGCTGTTCAATTATTCTTTTCATTGGATATTATGCCAAATTTCTTTGAGGGCAAAACATAAGATTCAGTGAACAAAAAAAAAATCATTTATTTATGAGGGACACGGCTGAGAGCCCTCGAGTAGCAAGGAAATCAAATTCTTTTCATTTGCTTGTGAGCTCACTTCAGCACCTCAGCGGAGTATATTAGAAAAGGACTATTTCTGTTTGACTTTTTAAAATACTGAGACCTTTAAACTCCACATCAAAATGCAAGGTACTTGGCATCTTGCAATATCATGCCTTGCTGGGATGTAAGGCCTGATACCACAGTGTTGAAGACAACAGGGAGACTTCTGTGTGGCTCCAAAGGAAGCTGCATGAAGTGTCTAGGAGTTTCAGTTCGTCTGAACTTTGATCTTTAGGAGTCATGTCTGTACATGAAGGACAGATTTTGTTTCCACTGAAGCTGATGGGTGCGTGCTTTGCTCGGCACCTTTCAGGTGGTGCTTAGGATGCTTACAGAACTGGGATGATCTTAAAACCTAAGTATGAGGAGAAAATTATTTACTACAGTGAGGGCTCAGCTTTCAAAAGGGATAAAATGGGGCAGTATTTGTGTAAACACTTGGTCCTTCCTTGTTGAAGCAACAGGTGATGGGCAGCAGAAGATTAGGGCCTTGTTTTATAAAATTGCAACTTTGAAACAACACCTTGTGAAATTGGATAAAGTGCCACTGGCCTAGCTGCTTTGTAGAAATGGAAGATGTTTTAGCTTAGACATCACCAAACACTTCCAAAAGATGGAATTAAATTCAACTGTAACCTTAATTCCTTGTTGGAAGTGGAGCTGTTTGCAAGGGAAAGAGACAAGCCTTGATTTTTTTGCTCGGTAAGCATAACAGGTAAAACAAACCTTGTTTATTTTCCTGATAGGTAATTTACATCCAGAGTTCAAACGATGGGGTAGTGACCTTGGCTTGCCCAAAACAGAGATTTGAGAAGTATTAAACTGTTTGTACTGAGTGTGGCTGGTCTTCTGACAATACTTGTGTATTGCTTAGGGATACCCAGAGTCTCCAGGCACAGATTTATTCTTCACTGTAATTGGAAATGCCTGGAAAAGGTGACAATATGAGAGATTTATAACTAGTCGCAACAATTCAAGTGTTCATTCTAAAATATCTTGCTAACAGATTACCACTTCCATGTTTCTATCCCGTAAAAAATATAAATCTGTGAACAAGGATTTCAGCACACTTCAGCATTATTGTTGGTTAAACATCACATATAGCGAGTTTGCCATTACATGAAGAAAATTACTTATTCTAATAATGGTTTCAAAAGTTTCATAAAGGCTGGCATCTTTTGGAAGAATATATTTGTTTCAGATAAATTAGAGCTTCATATCATGAAGTGAGGTCTAGGTGTACTAATGGAGATGATCTATGTACAATCCATGCAGGCCCTTAATTTTCAACGCCAATAAGAAATGTGCATGGCATGTTTGTACAAAGCTTGTACAAATATAACTTTTGCTCACCTAATTCACATATGGCCATGCTTGAAAATGAATTCATATATCATTGTCTGTCTTCTAGCAGAATTATAGTGACTTTTGCACGTATTTTTCAAATACCTCCATGGCCCATGACAAACCACTCTCTCTGAGAGACAAACCAGTATGCCAACTGTCAACAAAGAAGACTGATGCTGGTCATAAGTTGCTATTATCTGAAAGATTTGGCATGGTTTTGAGTTGGGATACAGCTCTGAACAATACTACTTAACTGTGTCATTACCTGATGGCTCGTCTATAAATGACAGAATGGAGATCAAATTATGCTGAAAGGTACTTATACATGCACATATAAATTGTGATGCTACACTGATATACAAAGTGTCAGCTCTGTATATCTGGATGACACGTTATTAGAAATAATTAAGTACAGCACTGAATCCAGCTGTAACAGTGCAGCTGTGATTGTGTCAGTGCTTTGCACATACTGCACAGTGCTGGTAAAGTAGCTAGCTGTGTAATACCTCCTAACACTACTTCCCACCCCAGTAAATCTACTTAATTAACAAACTAATCCTGTTTTTGTTGTGTAGCACCACAGTGCAATTACCCTCTACAAATTCATATCCTGCTTTCTAGGCTTACCATTGTCTTACACGTCAGTACTTCTGAGAGCAAGTTGTGCTGTACCATGGCTGGCCGACCAATAAAATGTGAAGTTCTCTGCTAATACAATGTAATAAGTCCGTGAAAATAGGCAAGAGACATGTGCATGTTCTAGGATGGTGAGAAGTGGGACTCCCATGGACTTGTGGGAGAGCCCAGCCTTGTACCTACCTTGCCTTACATGGAACAGAATCCCAACTCCATGTGAGCATCCTCATTCCTGCAGTATATCACTGATGACCTTAGCTTGGGTTACCATGCAGGTTTGATTTCATCCCTGTATTCTCTAGACTGGAGAGCAGTGCCCCTGAAGAGGCAGTTAAATATTGCTATCTATGATGCAGGTAGACATGATAACAGAATGATTTAGATGCTCCTTCCTCTACTGCTTAAATAAGTAAGAGATGCATCTCTAAATGTAGTTCTAAAACTGCGAAACATGAACTCTACTTAGCAACTTCAATAACCACCCCTTTTTCTTTTTTTAATCAGGTTGTGCTTCTAGGAATAAAACGTGTGATACATGAAGGCATTTCTGTTTTCAGTGAGAGCCTCTGTTAACGTGGCACAAACCCTTTAAAATGCAGACATGCACTCAGCAAATTTGATAAGCCCTGAGATGAATTTAGATGCACAAAGATGGGGAAGCAACCTAATCCTTCCCACAGAAGACAATGTTTAAACAAATTTATTTCATTCAATGAAACACCTGGGCAAGCTTATTTAATATAGTCTTTGCATTTAATTAGCTCTGCTGAAGGGGTACTTACCATATTTCAAAATATGATTTATTTTCTTTTGTATTAATTATTTTAAGATCCTCAAAGGAAACCTGGAGAGAGGTGGAAAAAGAGAAGGAAAAAGGGAGTTGAGGGAAAGGCTCTTAATTAATCTGAGCCATCAGAAGCCATTTTTTTGGAATAGGGTAGAAGGAATATGGGGTTGAAAATAAATAGTACTTTAAAAGTCAGACTCCCTACATGCATAATGAAGAATAGTCATTAAAACACAAAAAAGAGTTCTGTGTGAATGAACTGTTGCTAGGCACTGATATCAGAAATGCACGCTTACACACTAAACCGTCATATGGAGAAAAGTCAAAAATAGAAAAATAATTCTGTAAAGAACTCAATATGGTCAAAATTATTGGCAGAACTCAAGAAAGTGTAAAATTGTGATGTACCCAAAGAACAATATAGCCCAGAGTCAATGTCTCCATTCTTTCTGTATCTTTTTGCTGTTGCGAGGCTGGCGTAAACAAAGCTATTCCTTTTGGGAAGAATTTATTCCCCAATATATTTCTAGCAAGTAATTTTACCAAGAGTGCTGTAACTGCACAATCCAATTACCCTCATGCTTTCAAGAGGGAACACTGTATATACAAACAGGAGACCCTGCTCTCTGCAACACAACTGGAACTGTAATATGGACAGCATTTTGACATTTTTTATTCTAGATGTCATATTCTGTTAATTTTCTAACATATGCACAAGCAATTAAATGGCTGTGGTGTTTTTTGTTTCTTTGTTTTTGTTTTTCCTGCAGCATCAACATTACAGCAAGGGGTGTTTGCAACTTTACACTGCATGGGATGAATCTAATTGTATGTGAATTGGTATCATCTAAAAGTTGCTACGGTTGCCCGGGTACAAGCAAGAGGAGAATTGTGCCCATTTTAGGTAGTTATTTCGTATTGCACTTACAGGCTTCTCCTGTTTAATCATTTAATGTGTCACTTTGTTCCTTGAAAAGCTACATACGGTCTTCTAAAGCTCATATTACACTCACCTTAATTTTTGCAAAAAGCCAGACAGTGCACTATACTATTAGCAGCAGACTTGCCTTGTATTTTAATCTTTCTAGGAACTGTATGTTCTAAATTCAGGGATAAAATTCAGTTTTCCAACATAAACAGTATATTTTTTTCCTTTTATTCTATCAAGCAATTACACAAACTTCAATTTCCAATTAAAGTGAACTCACTTATCGGGTCATACTACTGATTCATCTAGGCAACAAGTCATGCTGTTTTATGCCAGTTGCAAAACTAGTTGGAAGTCAGATCTCACTGGTTAAGTTAGCTTGTTTATTTTTCTCTAGTTCTAAAAAATGCATGAGGTTTATACCACTTTTCTGTACACAATTTGTGTGTTTTTACTATCCTTTTATTGCTATTAGTCAATAAAACTCTCCTGAAAAAAAAATCCCTTGGGTTTGATCTTGGCATTGAAAGTATTTGCTTTCTCTGGGAATTACTTGAAGTGATAGGACGTGTTCATGAAAGATGGGAATAATGAGGGGAAAAAAATGTTTTCTGATCAGTTTTTTTTCCCCCATGTTCTTGCAACTGAAGATAAATATTTGAAATATTGTTGTTTGATTTTTTTCACAGGATTTTATCCAAACAATACATTCCCAGAGACTGCATGTTGGTGGAGGAAGCAGCTTGAAACTCATTTTCCTTCTGTTTTCCCATCTGCAAAATGGCAGTGAGTTTAATAACTCAGCCCCCTTTCTCCCTCAAATTCCCTTTCAAATACTGTCATAATATCCACATCTGATACTGACTTTCAAGATGAAAGTGAGTAGAAGCTAGAGTTTCTAGTCTAGAAGAGGTGGGATGATCAGTCATATTACAAGAGCTGTGGCTACAGCTTAAATATGTCATCCTGCGAACAGGTGCAATGGTCAACAAAAGGCGTGGTTCATGGTAAGATGGGCTCACCTGAACTGCACACAGCTTAGTCCACCTGGTAGCTGCTCAGTCATTAAACTCTTTATGTGGTGGCTGTGTATCTCTCTCAAAATATGGGTATATAAAGGAAGCTGTGGGGAGCTGGGGGTTGGTGTCTACTCACAGGTAACTAGTGATAGGACTAGAGGGAATGGCCTCAAGTTGTGCCAGGGGAGGATCAGGTTGGAAATTAGGAGACATTTCTTCTGAGAAAGAGTGGTCAGGCATTGGAATGGGTTGCCCAGGGAGGTGGTGGAGTCACCGTCCTTGGGGGTGTTCAAGGAAAGGCTGGACCTGATGCTTAGGGATGTGGTTCAGTGGGTGACACTGGTAGTAGGGTAATGGTTGGACCAGATGACTTTGGAGGTCTTTTCCAACCTTCATGATTCTGTGATTTAGCATTGGCCATCCAGCTTCATGAGCACTGGGTGACATTCTGCTGTCAGCTCTCCGCTTTAACAACCCTCCCTGGTCTGAAAGAATTCCATCAAGCCATGGATTTTTACACTTGTACTGTCCCAAAGCATAGGGGTGCGAGACCTCATTCCTGCTCATTTAGGAAGCCCAGGAGGTGCCAAGGGAGCCCTGTGCCAGCAGGACCGGCACTATGTGGGGGTCGCTTAGCTCCCCAGCTGCGGGGCACGGCCTCCGCCCCGCGCCTCTCACTGACAGCTGGGGGGGTGTGAGACCGGCTGGGGTGAAAGGGTGAGGAGGAGGGGAAAACTGACAGGGGGGAAAACCCCCCGGGCCCCCCCCCCCCCGCCCCCAGAAAGGAGAGTGAGCGGGAGCGGCGGGGAGCGGAGCGCAGCGGGCCGGCGGCGAGCTGCCGGGCCATGGCGCGGCGGGCCGGGGGCGGCGGAGGCTGCGGTGATGGCGGCGGGGGGGTCCCCCGGCGGCTGGTGCTGTGGCTGGCCCTGTGGGGGCTGTGGGGCGGCGGCGGCGCCCAGCCCGGCCGGGGGCCTGCCATGCCCTGGGGCTGGGGCCCGCCGGCGGCCTGCAGCCCCCGCTGCCTGCACGGCGGGCTGTGCCTCGGCAACGGCACCTGCCTCTGCTCCAAGGGCTACGAGGGCGAGCTCTGCCAGCACGGTAACGGGAAGGGGCCGGGGTGCGGCTGTGGGGCAGGAGGGGGGCGAGGTGGGGTGGATGGAGGCCGGGTGAGGGGAACGGTGCTGAGAGCGCAGCCGGCGGTCAGCAGGTGGGTGAAGATGCTCGCTTGGGTGTGGAATGGCTGTGGTGCCGTCAGCGGGTCGCGTTTTATCGTCTGAAGAGCCTTTAAATACCTGTTTGTTGAATAAGCTTCAGCATTGGCTTCCCTTTGCCGTTTTCGCTGTGAGTGTAAACCCCCCTGGGCAAGGGGCGATGCCTTTGGAGGGCTGGCGGCCCTCTGGACCTGAGCTGCGTTAGGTGGTGCCAGGTGGGGTTAGTGAGATGAGTGCTGAGGAAAAGGTAAAAAAACGTGTGTAGAAAGCAGGTTGTTTGCTGGGTCCCTCGTTTGTTCAGAGTACCCTGTGCTTGTAAAAATACAGGAGCTTATTTCCTTGATACAACATGACCCATGGAGTCGCTTGCACACCCCGTTTCTGTGGTGGGTAAGTTGGGATGAACAGAAAGGTCTGTTCCTGCCGGTCTCCAAGGGGAGATGAACTATTTCTGAAAGCGTTGCTCGATGTGCAAAATGCTAGCAAGAAGAGTTTCAATTTAAAACCTAGTTAGTGTAATGTTCCCAATTTCTAATTGTTTTCTTCAAAAGTTGAACTCTGGAGCACTGTGGCTAATAATTGCTAAAACCCAGTCAGTATCAGCAGAAGCTGTGTTGCCTTATGTCTTGTCCTGTAGGAAGAGGTAATGCAACTTGTACTCTATTTCGCCTAGTTCTCAGTGCACTTCATCTAAACCGTAATTCTTCTAAACATTGAAATGGGATGTGTCGGGGAGCATCCTGAGCCACTTCTGTGACAGGTGGTGAAAATTTCGCCTCGTACTGCAGTCACTTGGGGAGCACTGGTTTATTGAGAACTGGGGTTAGCGGGTGGTGGGTTACGGTGCCCAGTAACATGCTGCATAGTGGGTAACATGCACGGAGTAGCAGTGCAGTGAGAGCTTTTTCCAGACAAATGTTGGACCCTAGCCCTGTTTAGTTTTAGTGGAGGTATGAAAGATCATCAGACAGGTTTGTTTATGAGCTAGAGTGGTGAATGACCTGGTATTAAGGAAACCACTGCTTTCTCCAATAAGGCCATCAATGCAGAAACAAAACTGTGAAGAAATGAGACCTCATCTGTTGCTCTGTCAATAAAACCCACTGAGTTAACTTTTTATTTTCCTCTTCTTGCTCACAGAAATCATAGAAATGAAAGATGGGACACGTCCATCTGACTGTATGTGCATGGTTGGGTTGTGCCATGTTTTTTAAGTGAATATCATGGTTTTGAAATAGTGGGGCAACAAAAAAGTGTTTGTGATGCCTCTAGTCTTCCCTGGCTGTAGAGAAAATACAGATGGAAAGGAGAAAATCTGTTTAAATAAATAAAAAATCCAGTGTTTGGGAAAAAAAAAGGTATTTTTTTCTGTTTTTAAATAGATGGTCTTCAAACTGTTACTGGAATCTGTGGTTGCAAGCTAAATGGATCTGATAACATACACAGATCCTTGCTCAGTATAGGCTGTGAAATAACCTAACCTGTGGAATTGCAAAACATGGATATAACAGAGGGAAAAAGTTGAGCAAGACTCTTCCTAGTGCAATTCTCTCTTGTTGGGTGGATTTCTCAGAAGAGTTTTATTGCTTAGCCTTCTTGCTCCACGTGGGACTGCAGCGACATGCCAGGCAAGCATGTTGTGGTGGCAGGTTCTACCTGAGTTCACTGGGCACCGGGATATTGCAAAATACTTTGGGGTGGTTTTAGAATAGCTTTTATTCTAGTGAGAAGCTGCAGATCAGATTCCTCCTGTGCATTGGAGATACAGTCTTGCTTATTCTGGGAAGTTGAAAAGCAGTTGCTGATATTTTGGCGAAGCGTAAAACGAGCATAAGGAAAAGATGTGCAGTTTGTAGGCTGCAGATTTCAGGATCTTCAAGTTCTTTCACGCTGCCTCAGCTCAGTATTCAAATGCCTTCTAAAAGGTGTTTGCCTTATGGAGAGTCTTCAGCTCTATAAATTCTATAAATACAAAGAATCATAGAATCATTCAGGCTGGAAAAGACCTCTAAGATCATCTAGCCCAACCTTTTGTCCAACCATATGGGAAAGTATCAGCCTGTCCAAATGGTAATAGTTAACAGATGAGAATAGTGTAGGGTTCCAGCACTGCATAATACACCGAGCTGTCCTTTTGGAATCTCATTGCTATTCTCTTGGTTCCTTTCTGGTGCACACCAGCGCTTCCTTCCCTTCCTTGCTGTTTTCTTCATGCAAGTGGTGTCAGATTTAACTGTTAGGTGGTCGAGACAAAGCTGCTCTCTTGCTCTGTACGTGGCTCCACAGTGGTATTCTTATACTGATATTAGTATATATTTTTAGCATAAATAAAATAAGCCTTATAAAACTGGGGAAAAAAAAAAAAAAGAGAAATAGAATTTTCCTAAGGTGAAGATATTTTAATTTATGGCATTTCCAATGAGCTGAAAGCATCTAGTAAAACAGTTATGCAGAGCTGAGTGGTGGATGTTTCTTTCATACATGTCTGCATCATTTATTTGCACGCAATACTCATTGTGCAGATATTAATGTATTGTTCAGTTGGATTTTGCCCTGATGTTGCCACCAAGCAGTGTGGTGTTACTCAGTGCTTACTTTTTTCCTCTTCTGTCAAGACTTCTCACTCACCCAGTCAAAGGACAAAGCAATGTCATGCAGAGAGCTCATCTCACACCTGTAGGTAATTCAGATCAGACTCTCTGAAACACACAGCTTCCTAAAATTTGGGTGTGAATAAATGTGTGTTTTCTCAGACACCAGGGGTGACTGAGGAACAATTTATGAAAATCCTAGCAAGATTTGCAAAATTGAGCTTCTTATTTGTGCCTTACACAACATATCCAAGCTGTCAGCAATGAAAGAGTTGTGGGATCTAGGATGGCCACAGATGCTTTCCTCCCAACAAATGATTTAGTTATGACAGAAGTTACATCTATCTTGGGTGATTTCTAAATGGACATTTCAGACAGGTCTTTGAGAGGCCAACTGAGGGGAAAAAAAAAAAAGGGGGGTGACGAAGAAGGAAGTGATGACTTATCTGTCTGTGCATGGAAACTTTTTCATTGGCAGTGTGGGATGGCAGAGCAAACACATCTTAGGAAATGTGAAGACAAATGGAGTACTTACTGACTGAAATAATGCACGTTTCTTAGGTACTTAAGTAATAGCTTTGGTAAGCTTCACCAAGGTTTGTTTGTTTGTTTGTCTTTCTTACAGCCACGTGTTATCCAAAATGCAAAAATGGAGGGGAGTGTCTGAGACCTGGAAAATGCAGATGTCCACCTGGCTATGGTGGTAGATACTGTCATAAGGGTGAGTAAAACCCATGCAAGTGATAACTCGGGAAGACTTCAAGTTTGGAAACAGACAAAATGGATTTGGGACTTCTCAAGTGCAGGCTCTTTGAAATAATGACCTTAATTTCTTAGACCTCTGACTTTACTGTCAAAAAATGCATGTCCTAGAGGATCTGTGTGCTTGCAGAATAATAGCGCGGAGTATATGTATTTGTACTTGTTTGAGAATTTGTTCTGAGAATTTGAGAGAATTTTCTCCCTTGTAAATGCATTGTTTATGCGTTTGTAAGTATTTCGTGTTTTAAATGCTGTTTAGCTATAGAACAGACTTTTTTTTTCTAATTAATTTCATCAGATGATTTGTATAGATGTGTGTTTCTGTGTTAGGTGTTTGAAACTTTTATGTTCCTGCAAGATAGTAATACTGAGGGCAAGCTGCTGAAGTTACAAGTAGAGATGTGCTGCTGATAGGTAAGGGGAGATGGCAGAGATGAGGAGTAAGACCAATTTTTACGGTTTTGTGAAGCCTACTGAATACATGCACAGGTTGGAAAAGGTGATCCAAGAAAACGTTTTGTTATGAACTCATCAGACTACTGATATAACTCCTGAGTTCTGCGATAAAAGGTGAAGCAAACTTGAAACAGTTTAAAGGGAGAACAGCGTAGTAGGCAAAATAGCCCAAGAGAGTGAAGGAAAAGAAATCATTGTTGGTTTTTTATTTTTTCAGCAGAAAACGCTCTGCATGTCACTTGAAAACTTGCCAGGAGTTCTCTATGAAAAGGCACTGTTAAGTTAGTTTGGCTGTTGTCACCATGCTAAAAACTTGCTAAGCATTCTTTCTAACTGCAGTCAGAGCAGCCAGAAGCACCTCGCTGGATTCTCTGCTTATTCTTGGTGTTTATACCGTGGGCATTTGCTGTATTTCCTTCCTAATGTTAAATAGCTACCAGAGCTTACTTGAAACATAACCTAATGTGGACTTGGGGACGAACTTGACTAGCTTCTGCAGCTCTCTGAAGCCTTGTTGCTGTTGGGTTGTCTGTGGGGGTTTTGATATTTCATGAAGAAAGTGTGACCTGAGCTTACCTAGCATGGTGATATGTAAGTTTACTGAACCTTAAATCATAGCTCTGGGATGTTAACTAGGCTGAATGGGAATTCAAATGCTAGTGATGATACTTTCACAAATTTGTTAACATTATAGACAAATGAGAAAGATAAGGAGCTGTATTCGAATGAGTATCGGTATAACAGTAACATGTAATGCATTGAGAAATAACCATTCATTTTGAGTAGACTACAATATTGACAGCAACGAGGTAAACTGGAGTATGGTCAGCTTCGTTTTCCAGCAAAAGGATATATGTGTGTGTATATATATATATATATATATATATATATTGTTTCTTAAAAAAACAACTGAAAGCATGTGTTGGTAGGGTCTTTGTAGAAAGGAGAACGTGATGTTCTCAGAAGAGTCTGCATCTGAAGCAATGTGATAGATACTACATGAACAGAAAAGGAAGAATAGGGATTCAGTTTATGTTATTACCATAGGCTACACTTGTATCTCTGAGCAAATGTGCTGCTTGTGTTTCGTGTGTTCTCCCTGTGGGGCAAAGGGCGTGCACCTATAAAGTGCAGTATTGTGGCTTACGGAGCCTGGATGTGCAAACCTGCTGTGAAGAGCAGTGCACTATTAAATACGTCAGCTTACAGTGTGATAAAGAAATACGAAAACAAGCTCTGAAGAGCTTTTCTAGCTGTGCTAGAGTAGGCTTGTGTGCCCTTGCATATTCAGTCTTTGTGCCAAAAATCTGTTAGCTGAATTCATGCTCAAAACTTGTGGCAGAAGAGGGATTTAAAGCTTTTCCTAGGAAGCATCAAGCAGACATCCTGACTGTCCATCATTATGATGAAGGGTAGAAGTTTCTCTCACGTAAAGTGAAAGTGCTATATACATTTACATTCATTTTTGTGGAAGGATGCATTTGATTGTACAGAACAGTGATCATGCCATATTTCAGAGATGATAGTGCACTCCACAGTTGATACCAGTCATATGTCTGGCATAAATAATGCTTCATGAATTAGGCCTTCAGGGCTTTGACATGTAGAACAGTTCTGAAATGAGGAGACTTGCTTAGCTGGCCTTTGGTAAAGCACCATTCAGCTGCATTATGGTCATAGGTTTATTTATCAAAGTAACGTCCCCTTCTCTTCTTGCTCGTGTTATGTGTAGGAACTCTCAGGGAAGGAAATATGTGAATTCTTGACCACGTGTTGCTGACTTACCAGCTGTGATTCGGCTAGATCGATAAGAATACGCATGATAGTAGTTACTGTGGTGTAGCAGCTGAACATTTGGTTCACAGTTATCTGTGGGGGAGGCACAGCTATTTTGTGCCATAACTATAATCATACTTGTTAGTTGGTACTCTCAGGTTAAATGCTCATCAAGCTTTTATGCACATGCTTAATTTTGGTGGGTTGGCATAGTTCTGTCATCGTTGCTGACTCCTGTTAGAGCTGTGCCTTAATATGAATAGTCAAAATCTTAGTCTTTGCAGATGTGATAAAACAAGTAGTTGATGGTAGGCCAACTGTTTAAAGATATCTGTTCAGTTTCCTCTGCTGCTCCTGAAATGTAGTGTGTATGCTGTCCTGCAGTAAGCTGTGAAGGAGGCTGCCAAAATGGTGGGGAATGCATCTCTGTCAACGGGGTTGTGAAGTGCCTTTGTGCTTCTGGCTGGACAGGATCAAGATGCCAAGAGGGTGAGTATTTACACTCACACGCTTCATCTGTACCTCTTAAATGCCGACAGTCCCTAAGCCTGTAAACAAGGCCTGATGGACTCTGATGAGAGAGCAGTAAAAACAAAAATAATTTGCTAGATACATCATGAAGTAGTCTCAGTTTTTTTATCACTTCATTCTCAAGAGCAGAAGCCTTACTAGTTTGATTTATTTATTTTTTTTAAAAAAAACAACCTAAACCAAACTAAACCATGTATTTCTCCCGTGAGAAAAGTTGCATGTGTGTATTATTTATTTATTTATCACTTTCATGGTCCTGGAAATGCCTTGAGAGTAATACCAGTTGAACATCTGACCTGGAAGAAAATGTGTTTTGCCATTTTGATTCGTATCATCCTGAATATTTCATTCTGTCAGGATTCTTTTATATCAGTTTTATAAATCCTTCTGGCTTACCCATTCTTTCCTTCTAGCAATTTGTCCTCAAGGTTGTCGGAATAATGGAGCTTGTGTGGCTCCTGGGATTTGTAGCTGTCCAGCTGGATGGGTTGGTGGAGCATGTCACTTAGGTAAACAACTTCTGACATTTTTCTTGTATCCATTTCTCTACTTGTGTGATTTACACAATGTAGTGTTTAAATCTTCAATGCCTAACAAAGCCGCTAGAAAAATATTTTAGAATAGTAAATGAGAGGTTCTTCTGCATACTGGAGATGTTATGTGTATGCATAAGGAATACATGGCTTTTCAGATTGGTCAGAAAGACAGATTTTCCACTTCAAGTAACTTCAGATTCAGTTTTGGTTGTCACCAAATGTATTACTTAGTATATATTGTATTTCAGAAATACTTTCTATAAACTGAGACCGTGGTTTAAAGAACTAAAAATGGCCATTACAGAAACGCTAACACTACTGACATGGGCTAGAAGCTTCATTAAATTTTATGGATGTGGAGAAGTGCAACTTGCTTCTCACTTCAAGGATAAATTGGGAGAATCAATTCCAGGTGCTCTTTACAGTCAGCTTTCTCTCACCCTTTTATGAGGATTAGTTCTGACTGACATTCCTGCTGAACAACCACTTGCATTTTACCAAATTTGGATTCACAGAAGCAGATGAATATTACAAAACCTTTAATCTACCTAGAGCTGCGTGGGCCTGTATGCCAATAACAGCTCTGCCCTGACGCTAAAGGCAATAATCCCAAGATGAAAAAAGGAAAGCTTTTTGTTTGCCCTCTGGGAAACTGAGAGACAGCTCACTTAAGCTTTGCTTTTGAACAGGATAGAATGGGTGCAAAGTCTGTGGATTATGTCCTCCTGTATATGAAATATTTGTGTGGCTCTGGGAGTCCAAATTGGCTAGCATTAGTTCTGTAATATGTGTTGTCAAACAAACATTAACATATAAATACTTCAGTGTTCTCATTTGATCAGGAAAATGCTTGTTCTTTGTATTCAACGGTGTGTTGTGATAGAGCATGATATTAAAAGATAAGTATGGGACATGCAGAGAAACTATGAAATCCTCGGTTCCACTCCCTGCACCAGCAATAATGGTGGAAACGTTCAGGTTCTTAATGTCAAAATAATCACTGTGCCTGAACTACATAGATCTTTATCCGGTTTGACCTCTCTTGGCAAAGGCACTCATAAGCAGATTGAAACCCTCTCGTTTGTTTCCTTAACTGGTGTGTAGCTGGGGGACAACTGAAGCTGTGCCTGCTCGGTTCCCTATTGCCACTCTTCTTTCAGAGGAGTGGGGAAACAGAAGGGCAATGTGTAAGCAGCAGCTAGTATGTGGTAACTGCTTCCTCGTGGATGAGTAGATCCAATAACTGCCTTGAAAAAAGTTTCAGCAGAAATTTTTATTGGTCCCTTACTCCCATGGAGGCATCCATCTAAAAATAGTCTGTGCCTTAAAGAACAATGGAAATTATAGTATTTTAAAAGGGGAATGGAGCAGGAGTAAGACTAGCCGTACTGTGGCTGTATTCCAGTGAAGGCCATGAGGCCATAAATTGAGAGGCATTGCTTTTCGGTTCTTCCATTATGCTTTTATTTATACTGTCCCTGTGCAGTCTCCAGGGAACAATTCTGCTAGTACAGTGAGACAAAGAAGAAAAACGATCCTGTGCTGTGCAGAAGACATACTGTGTGTCTGGTGTCTCATTTCAGCTGTATGTAAACTACCTTGTCAGCATGGAGGAAAATGCATAGCTCCAAACGTGTGCAGATGTCGACTGCCCTACTCTGGTCTACAGTGTACAAAGAAAAGGAAGGAATGAAGCAACTTCAGCAAAGATAAGCTGCATTTTCTTCACCATACAGAGATGAAGTCTGAGGGAGGGAGAAATTAAACATGGTAACTAGTTGATTTCAGGTAGCTTTTTTGTCTTCAGTGTATTAAGTGAATGCTTTTCTGTATGAAAGAGAAGTATTGCTGATTGTAACAAAGCTGATATAAGTATCCACGTGTGTTTAGTGTGTGGTGCACACTGCGTGTGTAGTGTATGATTTTCTGCTAGTCTCATTTTTCTTCATAAGCAGAAGTATTGTCTTGATTGATAGAGCTGACCTTGAAATAAAATTTACTCTTCAAATAAAGTGCTTCAAAATGGATCTATTCTCTTCTGTTTATTTCCTTCTGACTAGAATTGATGTTTTATATTAGTGATGTGTTTTTTAAAAAGCACATGAAACAAAACATCCTAATTCAGATCGTCAGAAGTGGATGTTAGTTCGTCTGACTTACCTTTGATAAGATGACACAGTTGCAAGAGGAAACTTGAAGAGTTTGCATCTGTGGAATGACAGCAAAGAGCAAAGCATTTTATTAAAACCCTGATTTTTGCTTTTTGTGTGCTTCCTGCCCCTCACCCCCAATCAGATTTGGATTTTGATCAGTTAAGCCCTATTTAAAACAAACGAAAAAAAAATACTTGTTCAGACAGTTCCACTGTTACGTTCTAAAAGCTTGTTCCTTACTGATACTCTGAAAGAGTCCTTATCTTGACTACTTTTACTATCATAGTATCTGATTCTCTCTGTACTTCCACCTTATTTCTTTTCCTTATTCCAGCAATATAGGGAAATGTCTTTATCTCCATTCTGGAGATGTAGATGATACATTTCTGCTCAAGGTTGTGTCTTTGCAAGAGCAACAAAATAGGGGGCTGCAGACTGGCAGTGAGGAAAAGCCTTGTTTGCCATGAATCACCTGTTTGGAGGATGCCGAGATTTGCCTTCTGGCCATGCTCCAGTCTGGCTTCCTTTAGGTTTTGCAGCATTCTGTGTAGGCTGCAGATCTGACAGACTTCAACAGGCTTTGTTCCATGGTTCATCTGTGCTGTTTCTCGAACGCTACAATTGTGGAAGGTTTTGCCAAAATGTGCAAGTTGAACCAGGCAATTTTCTAAATAACGTCCCAATAAATCTTTTTTAGATTGATTTTCATTGTGTTCTAGGTGACACGGAATTTTCAGTGGGAGTTTTCAGCTTTGCATTATTTTGATCTATTTGACTATGCATTATTTTAATCCATGTGATAAAATAAGATTGTTATCTGCGAATCAATTCTCTTATCAAAACACGTACCCTTCATAGGCAGAGTGAGTTCATGAACTTGTTTCCCCAGGGATCACAAGCTACCAGACGTTGAACAGAAGCAAAAGAAATGGGCCATCCTCCTTTACCAAACGTAAGGAGGGAAACAAAGCATACTGTGGGCAGAGCAAAGACAGCATTATAGCTCACGAGGCTGCTTTTTTTCTGTTACAAAGCAGTTGTGTTGTATAGCTGAGAAGCCTTTCTCTGCCTGTGCTGTGGAGGCTGTCGCATTTTGGTTCAGCTGAAACCTGCTGCAGGTCTTGTGGAGGTTTTCTTGCTGGGGATGTGGGATAGAGTAAGAGGAGTGTATGGTTTTGTGCTGCTTTTGCTATGGTACATTGGGTATTTCAGACATGCTGGTGAAAAAAATGTGGTTTTCATGCATGGAACAATGATTTCATCAACAGTGCAGGAGTAGGATACAGGGCGATGAAATGCTGTGTCTATCGCAGCTCACTACAGTAATCAGGCCCTAACTGAGAAATTCAGGAGTGAAGTTGAATACCTCAGATGAAATACTGGTTGCAGGGAAGTGAATGAAAAAAAAAATGCATCAGATCCAAGGTTTCACAGCAAATGAGCAGTATGTAAATGAAAGGAGGCATATCTCAGCATTGCTCCTGAAAAGCCTGGCTTCTAACAATAAAGCCCAAAGTGACAATGATGGTGGTTAGAACTGAAAAGAGATACTAATATAATTAGGAATATAAGGCGAGGAACAGTCAGTGAAGCAGACCTGTAATTCATGTTCTGGGCTGCCCAGAGCAACTGCTGATTTAAATTGTTCCCTTTTTAGGAATGACTGAAGTGAAGTAAGCAGTAATTTGATGGAACACCCCAAATGCGATGGCATATTTTAGAAATAGCTTGAATGTAGCACCATCTGCTGGCTAAAGGATTTGCTTTTTCTTTTCCTTCTGTTGTTTATAAGAAAAATCATTATTTAGATCTCCACAATATCTTAATTGATTTAAAAATGAATATCCTAGTAGTTATCTCAAAATAGAACAGAATCATAATGTATTATAAATGACATCCATGTCCCCAAATGATTGTTTCCACAGTCCCACATACATCTGCTTGAAGAGCTGTCAGTGTTCATTTTCTTTTGTTTGTTTCTCCATCCCCCCCACTCACAGGAAGGCTGAACGTGCTTACCAGTTACAGCATGCAATATTTGGAGCTAGGCGTATCTTCCTGTGAAAAGAGAGTTATGCACACAGCTCAGAGGTCAAGAAAAATGAGACAGAACAAGTTATTTAATGGAGCTAACCACAACACCTTATACGGATGCACTGATTTTCATTAAAATGACTGGAAAATTTGTAGGGGAGCTCCACTGGTTGCATTGTTGATATTCTGTCATTTTAGAGTGTGCATGGAAGGATGAGAAGTGTTTATTTTTAATGTACTTACATTTGCAGTTTACTGTTTATATTTTCTCTTCTGCTGTCAGTGTTTGTACCAAGTTGCTTGGTTTATCTGTGAAATATCCTTCATTGACAAACACTTCTAGCAAATAATTTTTCTAAACTAAGAAATGGTGGAAATGTTAAATTACTTTCTCTTCTCAGCAATGACAATATATAATTAATTTCTGTAAAAAGAATAATCATGTGGAACATTTTCTTTTTTTCTTTTTTTTTTTTTTTTTTAATCTTAGCCAGTATGGATATAAGGTGAGTCCTTGCTAAGATCTGTGTTATATCCTGTGATATGAGTGACTCCTTCCTCGAGAAAATACTCATCATACAGCATTTTAAAGATCTTTTCAGGATCATGGATAAAATTCAATCTGTACTTAGGAGACTTTCTACGGGCTTGCAGAGCAATTTTAGTCCAGCCAGATGCTGTACATCAGATGACAGATGATGTGCATAGGTATCTTCAGTATTTAAGGAAATAGTGCAACAACGTTCAGTGAAGAGACCAGTATTCTTATATGCCATATTGATTTATTTTACCTCTTGTTTGCTCCACTTTTTCTCTACCTACTGACTTCTGACTCCAAATCTGATGGAAAAAGTCTGACATATGCAGACTATAACAATGACTTACTTCTTCAAAAACCCTTTCCTCTTACTGCAACCTGGCTAACGTGCTAAGAATCAGCATAAAAACTTCCATTTGGAGCAAGTTGCCCTTTATTCCATCTGACCGGTACTGTGGCAACTCCTGCAGTAAACTCCTCCAACTCCCATTCCAAGTCCTTAAATTGTTTGGCCTAATTTCTGATCAGGCTATGCACTTTTAGAACAATTTTGTTAACCTGTGTACATAAGCTGTTTACATGCTTCTGATGACAAAGCTTGCGTAAACTGAGAAGTGTTACTGCATTCTGCTTTTCAAATTACAATAATCAAATTCTATTGCACGTGTATGATGAACAATCTAGTAACAAAAGCTTCATGTACTTCAAAACTGCCTAGTAATTATCTGTCTTTCTGCACGTACTAGTAATTTTTCTGCTTCATGTGCTTATTAGAACATAGTTAAAAATTACGTGCTCCATGCAAAGTTAAGCTGGTATAGCAAAAGTCTAGATGTGCTTTTGTTTGCTCAGCATGCGTTTTGAAGATGTAGAAGAAATAATATCTGCCTTTAGAAACACTGAAAATTAATGGGAAATACTAAACATTGTGATTAAAAATATATATATATATATATATATTCAGCCTGAAATCCTAGAAAGGCATCTGTATTGGGTCAGTTTTGTGAATGAAGGGTTGTACAAAATCATTAACCAAATACTGTTCCCGACAGGTGTTACCTTAACGCTGTAGCTAATGACACATGGAGTAGGGGTTGTTACAAGATAAGCCAATGCAATATCTTTGTGCCTACATTTTACAAATATTGTGTATTCAGGGCTTCATCCTGAGGCATCATTTCCAAAAGCTAGTCGGGTTTTGTTCACAGAGACCATTGTGAGCTGTGAAAAAGGAAACAGTTCAAGTGAAGTAGGTTTTAAATAATAGAACAGTTCCCAGCATATCTGGCTACCAGCCACTTGGATGCTGGATTAAAAAAAAACAAAACAAGCAAACAAAAAAACTATGGAACCACTGAAACTTAGAACACACGTGGGAGATCAAAAATATTTTTGAAATAAACATCAAGCACTTAGAAATCCAACAGGCATCATTTTGGAATGATGCTGAGATTCACAAATGCCAACTTATTTTGCCGAATGGATTAAGAGGACTGTCAAAAGGTGAGGAAAAATCTACGCTCAGAACTGCTCTAGCAGCTATGAGCTGGCAGTTGGCATCCCATAGTGGAACTAAATGGCAAAATGAGCTTGGTTTTCTTCCCATTCAGAATTAGTGCACGTAAATGGGATGTTGCTCATGAGATCAGAAAATACTGAAGCTTATTTTTCAGTAAGAAAAACAACCCACAGCCCAAACCAAGTCAAAGTGGTAAATTCAGATGGCTTAGCTAAAGGGAATTTTGTGTCCATTACCAGAACTCAGTTGCTGCGGAAATTGAAATGGCTTTTGCAGCTCTAGGGGAGGGTAGAAGAAAGAAGGAAACTTCAGAAAAACTAGAATTTTATTTGCTCAAAAGTTATCTGTCTTAGGGTTGGTGATAACAATTGGTTGGAACAATAGGTAATGTGAAAAAAAATATCCATATGGTGTGCTTACAAACAGTTTCTGATTTGATATATGCAGATGGCATGACGTGCAGCAAATGCCTACTCTTGTCAGTTCCTATTTTAAGGTTCAGCATGGGACATCTCTGAGTAAAACATTGTCATTTTTCTCTAAAAGACTCTATTTCCTCATCTTTCCAAATGCTATTTCAAAAAAGGAGCATAAAAGTCTTACAGACACAGCATTCATCCTGTACTCACATGCGTGTGTGTGTAAGTAACGAAGAAGGCTTGTTACCTTGAAACCAGAATTATTCTGCTGCTGGTTGACTGTTCATGAGACGTAAGGCCCTGCCTGCACTGCCAGTACTGAAGTTTTGTTTTGGGTTCCCCCTTCTTCCTCACTACCAGGAAGTCAGAGCAATGCAAATACAAGATGAAGAAAAAAAATACCTCTGCTTTTTCTTCTCTATGCAGCCAAATAATATCCATGTAAACAACATTTAAAACCAGAATGTACCATTCACAAGTGATTATGTGTTGCCTACTTTCCTGGAGATGCTGAGCAGATATTACAGTCTCACTTCCAAAATGGAAAGATCATAGTCCAGCTGACTACATCAACAGACCGAAGAATTTTGGGTGTGCATGGTTCATGAAATCTGTGAGTCCAGTGAAGAATCAGAGGTTCTGAGGTAGCAAAAAAATATAGATACACGTGTTACCATTACTACAAAATTGTTGTACTAAAGCTCTTCAAAAATTCATGACTGTAACATGAATTTTTAAAATAGTGTTCTGGATATTCCTTTCATTTAAATAAAATCTGTGAATGCCTTCAAAACTTCTTGGTATTTTCAAGTCTCATACATCCATGCAGCATTTAAGTGGTATACTTCTTTTCTTCATCCATGATGTCTTTGTACCTTGGAGGGAAAAATAAATAGATGTAAAAGAGACTTTAACTGGACCTGCTTATTGAAGAAACAATTTTAATGAATCTCTGATTCCTGATATGGAAAGAAACAACGTCAAGGTCAGTTTGTGCATACAGATTGTTCATTTGTTTGAGAAAGAAAAATTTGAGAAAGAAAATGTGCTGTTTTCATCAAGGTAAAACACTGTCCAACTGACCAACAATTTATTTTCTAGATTCAAGATACACTAATGCATTGAAGGATCTATTTATGTAGGAATTTAATCTAAATTATTTCATTTTAAGTCACAGTTTGGAAATCCATACCACAAACATTACAGACCTATCATCTTTATGGTGATCAACATGTGTAGTTTTGTATTTTCAAAGTGTATATGAGCAGTTACTCATTGTTTCAGTTTCTTAAAAATATTTACCCCATCTCTGACAAATTATCTGATATCTGAACACAAATGTTAATGGCATTATATACTGTACTTGATAAAGCACTAGAGGATCTGAACTCCCAGTAGTTTCAACTGGGAGAAATTAAAGCTTAGATGAAAGTAAAACTATTGCTGTTTTCCCTGGTTTTTGGTTGTTTTATTTTGTTTGTTTTTATACTTATTTCTCACTAAAAAATCTGCATATCTAGTAGTCACAGCATAGACTTTACCATAAGGGATACTACATGGCAAAGAAAGGAAGGAGGGGAAGGATAGGCTATATTCTTGGCTGCAGCAGGAGACCAAAGAACTGAAAGTTTTTTTAAAAAAAAAACAGTGCATGTGTGAACAGTGGCATGTAACTAAAGATAAACGTAAAGGAATAGCACCAGCATGCAGTATGAAAGCCAGGTATGTTCCAGCTCCTCCAAGTGAATTCTACCAGCATCAGAAAAAATGTCTAAATATGTCTATTAAAAGAAAAGGAAAGTCATAGATGATGCAGAGAAATGTAGAATGCTTTCTACTTCAGATGTCACAATGTAGTAATGAAATGTTTAATTAAATAACTTAAGTGAAAGATAGTGCCCAAGCAAAAGGAATATAACAGAAAATGACAAGACAAAGCAGAGAAATGGTCATCATTCACTATCATGCAAGAAAGTAAAGCTATGCCCAACCTCACACCTGGGGATAATAAATGCTTGCATGAAACAGGGATGAAAAGAGTGACAGAGTAGTTAGTCAGTTAAAAAAAAAAAAAAAAAAGAGATCAGGGCTTGACATCATACAAGCCAAGCAATTCAGCAGTGGGATACTTTTCCTGAAAATGGGGCTAGACTCCAGAAAAGAATGAAAGTCGTTATGAGAGGAGTAAATATCAAGTCATGGCCTGCAACAGGAAAAGAGATAATCACCTTAATTAGAAACAAAGGAAATTTACTTTAAGTGTTGGGGAGAATTCTGTAAGTATTAGCGTTCATAAAATACTGGAATAACTGAAGAATTTTAGGAACTTTCCCTCACTAGAGATTGAAATGAAAAAATTGGACAAATGTGCTTGGTATATTTGGTGCTGCTTCACTGGATGAGGGCTAAATAACAACTTCCAAATTGCCACATCTGTGATGGCATTTTGACATCAACTTACCTGAATTCTCTTCCCACAGAGGACTCCAGTGTAACCAGGACGACAAGAGCATACGTTAGGTGACACACACTTGCCTCCAAACAGACATTTCTGATTGCACACAGCTATACCAAGAGAGAGACGTGGCTTTAGTAATGAAAGTGAAGAAAGTGGCTACAATCTCTATACTTTGCTAGCATAAAGGAGCTGAGAACTTGGTAAGTTATTTTCACAGCAGAAAAACCCTTAGTGCAAGGAAACTTCACACTCAAAGGAAACCAACAATGCTTTTATGCCTGTCCATTTATACACAGATACAGATTTAATATGGGAACATACTGAAAGCATAAATGTGTGGAGCAAAAAGTAAGGTGTATTTTAAAGAATCCTACTGTTTCAGGCTATTGCAATGATCTCTTAGGGCTTTTCAGCAGCCTGTGGTGTCAGCAATCCACTGCATACAGACATGGTCACAGGGTATGTTTGTATTCTTGAGGGCTTCAAAATGGGCACAGGAATATCTACTCTGTCCTGCCCTTGACACAGATTTGAGTTAAAATACAACCAAGGAATAGGACTTCTAGACACTGGACATTTCTGAAACATTCTAAAATGTGCTGAAGCAAAAAGAACGATGTGGCCCATACTGTAAACTTACGTGTTTGACACTGGATTCCTTCCCACTGCGGAGGACAATGGCACATGCTTGGTCCAATACATTCTCCTCCGTTCTTACATTCCTGAAGACAGATGGCTGCACAAACATCATCATAAAGTTTGGTTATATCCCAAGTTGTTACTTTACTTATTATACACATTTCAGGATGCCCACTAGATGTTGAATGCTTTTCATGCACAAAAGTCACCTCCCCTTCACTGAAAACCTAACATCAATACGTTATTGAAGAGGGAACCAGAAACAAAAAGCCCATGAAGGCACTGAGATGTTCTGATGCATCACAGACAGCTACAGAAGCTGGATATACTGAATTCAGTTAATGCCACTAAATAGTTTTGCTTTTTTCCAAATATACCTTTCTAAAATCCAAACCTTAGTGGAAGATCTTTTGTCTATCATGCAATTTAATTCACAGTGAATCAACCCATTCATATTTGATCCAAAATTATTTTCCATGTTTTCTGCACGTTCTTTCCTGCTTATTAAGCCACAATCTAAAGCACTATTATTTCTCACTGGTTAACTGACTATTTGATGATGAAATCTCTTTTCTACAATGTCCAAGAATATCTAACCCCTGTCAATATTTTTTTCAATATTTTTTTTCAATAAAACTTTCCAAGAATTAAGAAAAAACATGGGAAATGTTTTTTCTTCCATGCCATTAGAAAACTCACCGGCCACATCAATATCTGAGCCTCAGGTGGGGTACTATGACTGACATTAACATTTTATCTATTGGATTTCTATCATCCATCCTCATGCTGATTTTCATGCAGACTCTGCTTTTATTCTAGCTGCCACATTTTATTTATGTGCCATCAATAACTTCATTAAGATACACTGTGAACCACAGCTGCGCTGCCATCACAGTCCTATTTCTACCTTTCCTATAGAGTTTATGGCCATCATCTCTTCTGTTCCACTTATTTCCCACCATGTTCCCAGTTTTCCAGTGTTTCACTGTACTTCTCTTTCTGTGATATTTGGTTCTATGACCTACAGTACAAATAGAAATTCTTTCATTTCATTGTCTTAGCTCTCTGCAGTTGTATGTATTCAGAAATACAGATGCTTCTTATTTAGACAAGAATCGAGAAAGAAACGAATATTATACGCTATGCAAGAGTTAAAAAGATATTTTGGTCTCATGATTTAGCCTAAGGGCTGCATGGTAGTATTAGCTCCCTATCCAAAATTTTGTTGCAAAGTTATAGACCATTATTTTCCAATGTGTGTATATTTAAGAGTTCTTTGGCACTAACTTCATATTATCTATGTGGACAGAGCGGTCCTTTAATCATATATTACATTTATGGTGGGGTTCTCCTCTTAACTACAATACTTACGTGTGTTACATCTTTTTCCTCCCCACCCTGAAGGACAAGAGCAAACGTTTGGCCCTACACATCTTCCTCCGTTCATGCACCTTGGCTCACAGATACCTTAAAGTCAAAAACATTTGCTGTTTAATACATTTAATGGTTTACAGAGTAACTGATCAGTTATTTTCAGACCCTGGAAGGATATCAACACTGGCTTACTTTTTTCACATCTTCTGCCTGTGTAGCCATCAGGACAAGTACAGACATTGTTTCTCATGCAATGACCACCGTTCTTACAAGGCGGGCTGCAGACAGCTAAAAGATACAGAAGAGAAAGCCTGTGGTTTGCATTTTGTTTGCCTTTGTAATATACTTGTAGGAAACAAGAGTACAACGCTAAAATTCTTATTTTTATACAGATGTTCAGAACTATCATGCCTGTCTAGTAAAAATCCTACTGCTGGCCATCAATAGCAAACACAGAATAAAATAAGGAGGTGTCAGGATTGTAAATGCATACACAAGTAACCAGACTATATAATGTACAATGCCACAGGTCAACTGGTTGAGCACTGCTCAAGAGTTGAGTGCAAGACAGAGAAAGCAAATTAAAAAAAAAAAAAAAAAAAAAAAAAACAGTTTTGTACCACTTCTCAGATATGTGACTTGATTATGAATTCTGTGTCTTAAGCTAACGATGTTTTCTCATATATTCAATGGCAGCTAATAGAAAAAAAAGATTACCATTCTGACACTGGGTACCAAAGAATCCACGTGGGCAGAGGCAAACATCTGGCTTAGTACAGGAGCCACCGTTAAGACACACAGGATCACACATTGCTGCACAAACAGAGTGAGGAAGAGTGAGAAGTGTGATGACAAAATGAAGATACCTGTTTCTGTTGCAAGGATTGGGATTAAATACCTCAGATAAGTGCACGTTACACCATTCATTTAAAATCTCTATGCAACCTTTCTGATCAGTACCAGATTTCCTAGAGCTGCTACATTTTCTAGAGCTGCTACCGGCAGCAGAACTAGCACGCAGAGATGAGAGGGGGTGCAGGAGCTCCCCAGCAGTCAGCAGCCACGCAGCGCTGCTGTCAGAGCCACATGGTTCCAAATTTCAAACTATGGGAGGCCCTGCATACACTCTCCCAGGACCGTGGAACGTGCAGGAGTCCACAGTGGGGACTATCCCATGTTACCTGTACTGCATGTAGGTCCGTACCATCCAGGTTTACACTGGCAGGTGTCTGGAGCGAGACATTCACCACCATTTTCACAGTGCCTGTTGCAAACCACTGCCATCAAAGGCAAGGAAAACAATGTAAAAAAAATAGAAAAAAGTAAATATGCTACAGCTTTATGCTTAATTCATTTTTGAGTTCTTTCCCAGATACTATCACTGGAAATTACATATAATTCCACTATTCTGCAATTCCAGAAGAATTACTGAACAGACTGACCCAGACTCAAAGCTAGCACTAGAGATAAAGGACACATCCTTCCATGTAATTATCCACTATCCATCTGGTTTTATTTAGTCTTAAAAACCTAAAAAAAAATCTAGGAAAAGGAAATCCAAGACTAAGATATGTTCAGATTACACTATGGATTTGATGAGCTCCAAGGAAGGTCACTCAAGTGTCCATTACTTCAGCAAGTGTGGCTGCATGGATAGAGCAACACAAGACTAACAGACAAAGACATTAAAATATCATGGCTGTGAAAAATCATGAATCATTTTTTTCAGAACAACATCCTTTAGTCTTACCTAACAAAGAAGAGATTATTTTTGTGTCACAATTGAAACCAAAATAGGGAAAAGTGAGAGTGCAGAGTCCTGGGATTCGAGGAAAAGACAAACAGAACTTTTTTTCAAATAAAGGTCAATAGTACAGTAGCTTATTCAGGTCAATTATATACAAACAGCATGACTAAATTTGGAGTCCCTGAATGATATAAATTACCAGTATGAAGTATACCCTCAGTCTTGGATTGCCAAATTTTAGCGTGTAGAATTTAGTATATAAAAGATGATTGATGTGAGACTAATTTCAATTTTTCAGCTACAATCACAGCAAGTTCTCCAATTTTCATGCCAGCTCAGAAAAGATCCCACAATGTGCTTCTTAATTCAGTTTTCTGGCATCACATTTTTTCTGATCTGCCATTCACTGATACTAGCTTCTGGACATATCTCAGCAATTAATCAATTTAACATTAATCATCTGTTTGTTGTGAAGGTAGGTGTCTCGTGCTCCACAAGCTCAATGTTTCCATGTTCCTGTTCCCTAAATTAAAAAACGTTTGCAATTTTTATAATGCATTATGTTTTTAAAAGTTATTGACAAATAATATCTAATTATTGTTCGTAAAGCCCAAGTATGGGAGCCTTTAAAGAGGCACAGTTTTATATCATTTGCTAGCATTAGACTAAGCACATCAAAAACATTAACCATAATTTTCTTTGTTGCTCCCAAAGAACAGGAGAAATGTTCTGTATTTTTCACTTACACTTTTTCACTTACATGTATCACATCTTGGTCCCACAAACCCATATGGGCAGGTACAGAGGTTTCTGGCCAAGCACGTGCCTCCATTTTTACAGGGTGGTTTACAGTGTGCTGCAAATACAGAATTATGCTGTTCAAGAAACTGCCTCTAAGAAGACGCATGGATTGGTTATGCTTCAGCAAAAGGGAAATGTCAATAATTTAAAGTGAGGAAAGAAGGAAATAAAGGAACATACGTAATGTTTTTGACAAGAACAACAAGAATTTATTTCCAACAGAGCACACAGAGTCCCAACATCGGTGGTCATCCTAAAGAAAGGAAACATGAGATAATTTCCAGACAGGACCTTAGTCTTCCCACTTTTGGGGAGTGTTTAACTTAGAGGCATCTGCAGTCACTGGTGAACTTTTCTAGTTGCTGTGAAAGCTTCCCTGGTTACCATCTTCATGTAACTGCACATTACCACAAATACTGCAGAAAAAAATAAGATTAAACATTTATTATGGTAGAGGTTTAAGGAAATGTGTACCATAAATCCATCAAAGAGACTGGGAAAGCTCAGAAGTTAGATGTACCCAGAATTACAGTTAAAATGGACAGTCATTTTGGGTCAGCACACAAATGGACCAAAACCTGCAGCAAAAGCAGTCAAGGAAGGGAAAAACAACAACAACAACAACAACACAAAAAAACAGTAACAACAACAACAAAAACACTGCTGCACTGCAGCCCGTGGAGAGGAGCCCATGCAGGAGCAGGGGGTCTGGGGGGAGCTGCCGCCCGTGGGGGACCCGTGCTGGAGCAGTTTGCTCCTGGGGGATGGATGGACCCCATGGTACGGAGCCATGTGGGAGCAGTTCTTGAAGAGCTGCTGCCTGTGGGCAGCCCCCGCAAGATCAATTCGGGAAGGACAGCATCCCGTGGGAGAGACCCCACGTGGAGCAGGGGCAGAGAGTGACTGAGAAGGAGCAGCAGACACAAATGACCACAGCCCCCACTCCCTGTTCCACTGCACTGCATAGCGGGAGAGGAAGGGGGAGGAAGGTAGAAGAGGGAGGGGGAAAGGTGCTTTTAGGTTGCCTTTAGTTCTCACTGCTCTTGTCTGTTATTAGCAATAGGCAATAAATTACATAAATCTCCATATGCTGGATTTGTTTTGTCTGTGATGGCAACTGATGAGTTATCTCCCTGCCCTTATCTCAACCCTTGAGCCCTCTTCCATCTAATTTCTCCCTCTCTTCCTTAGAGGAGTGAGAGAGCAGTTGTTGTGGAGTCTAAGCTGCCCAGTGGTGTGAAACCACCACAGGGTGTCACCATTATGTGCTATTAGGAACTCTTCCTAAGAGGATTTGGAACACTTGTACTTACAGAGAAATAAATCACAAGTAAGCAAAGTGGGTCACCACCTGAAGACAACTAGTATTCTCTATACAGTCAGTAGAGGGAAGACAGTATTTACATGGAGGTATTTCAAAATTGTTCTTCACTGAATTATAAAGAATTCAGAGGGTTGTTTGAGATATCCTTTTGTATTCTCACCTGCATCCTCAAAGAGACAGAGATTTGTATGTGCCAATTCAGGGACAGCAATGCCTAAGTGAAGGTGTCTAGCTTAAAGGAATTGGATTTTCACCATAGGTCATTGTCTGCTGGGAATGCACAAGAATGCACATGAAAGTGAGGTGAGATTCACTGACCTTCATTTTCCTAAAAGGTGCAGAAAGGGTGAAGTGGAGAAAGGCAACTCTGAACAAATGTCCAGTGGATAAAGCGTAGTAAAGTTGCCTGCTCAGAAGTGAGTGATAAATAAAAAACAACCAAACAGTTTTTTCATGATTTTTTAGATTAGCACTGTACTGAAGGAGCTAGAGGTTAAATCAAAATACGTATTTTGCTGTCATAACTTACTAAACACAGGAATCTCTGTTAAAGTAAAAGTAAAATTAACACACATCTTTCCTGTTAGAATGTACAGTTATGAAAGTCATTTACGGTACCTTTTGGGTATTTATTGATTCAGGAGTTGAAAATATTTTGTTTACCTTCCTCACAAGTGGAGCCACTGAATCCTGATAGACATTCACAGACATTGGGCTTAATGCACTTCCCATGGTTTTTGCAATCAGGCCGGCATAGAGCTGTGTGAAATCAACAACAATCTTGAAATTGTTAATTCATTGCTACGAGTTACCATGGGCTAAATCAAAATACCATACTCACCAGTCTGACAGTTATAACCGGCATAACCAGGCTTGCATTTGCAAATATTGGGCGCCACACACTCCATATTTTTGCCACATGTTTGTCTACATAGTGCTGAAAGGCAATTAAGAGAACAATGGAAGGAATAAGGAAACAGACAGTGGCATTTTAGCATAACTGTGTCTTGCCTAACGAGATAAACATATCACATAGAATCAGTTATGTCCTTTCCTGTATGTGAGGAACCTGAGGTACATTAGAAAATTATTAAGTGCATCCATACAACTAATAGCCTGTTATCTATGCCAATATCAATAAGCAGAAATGAAGAAATTCAATGCTATATGCATTTCAGTGGTCACACAATAACAATGAACTTTCAGGTTAAAAGAGATCATAAGATTCTTCTTTAGAAAAAGCATTGGGTACAGTTATTTGCAATACCTCTGCAAGTAAAGCCATCTCCATAATAACCATAAGGACAACGACCACACTTGACACTTCCATCCTGACCTGGCTCACAAGGTACTCCAGGAAAACAGGGTAAATTAGCACAGGTGACTGCTTTAGGAACCATGACTTCATCAGAATCTTCAGGAACCTTTTTTGGTGGGACAGTCACTTTAACAAGAACAACAGGTAAAGGACTTGCTTTATGCTTGGCTAACAGGTACTGAACCCTGTGAGCATTTCTGCCTCTGAATACTTTGTTTGGCAAAGAAAGCTCTTTGCTTGTATCTGTTGTGTTGCTAAAGGAAGCCTTCTTGTGAGTCTCAAAGTAACTGTAGGGCTCATCTTGTGCCCTTGTTTTCTTCTCAGGTGATACAGCACGGCTCCTTGATGAAGTGGTCACTGCAGTGTTTACTGAGGAACTCCCTTCTGTGTTAGTAAGGTGACTGTTGGTGGTGCTGAGAGCGTGAGCAACATTTCCAGTAACAGCTGGTTGTACAGAAACACTTCTCTGAGAATTAAATGACTTCCAAGAGGTGACTGTTTTTACTGTGGAGGCAGGTGGAGTGCTGCTACCGGGCATTTCTATAGAAATAAATCTCTCAGGGACATCTGTAGAACTGGGAATATAGCTTGAGATGCTGAAAACCTTGACAAAGGATGACTGCTGAAAACCTACAGCATATTAGAAACAAAGAAGGAGAAAAATACAAAAATATAACAGGGCTTATTTCTTTCAAGGGCAGGGAACGTCTTCTGAACAGAAAAACATATGACCCATTCATTGTGTGCTTCAGGAAGCCTATCCTCCTGTGTGCTACAGCAGAATACATGTACATGTAGAACATAACTCCTTGCTGGCAGAATCAGAGCAGATGAAGGTACTCTGGCTACCTCGTTTCCCACACTCACCATGGCCTTTTCATGGATGGAAGATAAGGAGAAAGCACCACATGTATGAGGCATGCAGCTAGGGATTTTCCCATGTTGGGGCAATGAACAGCTTCACTGTCAGAGCAAACTACCAGCACCATATATTGCTACCACCTAGATAACTGCAACAGAGAGCTTAAACAAAAGATACTGCTTATTGTTCACCTGTGTATCTACATGCAGGTAATAAAGCTAGAGTCTAGAAGCAGATATTTAGTCACAAAATATACTTACACCCATTTATACTTACTGATGCATTATCAACAGTATTTACATGAATAAATCATCTCCTTTTAGCAGAAGTATTATACATTACTTTATCAGTTTGGTTATTTCAGAGAACTCTGAGAATTCTCCAAACTTTTATCTTCACTTATGTAAAGGTTTTTATTACTGGGATGTTACATGTGTTTTATAAGCGACAGAGATGGACTCAGCCTTCTCTTTGACAGCAATGTAAAATGAATGACAAGTGCCCCATGTTCTGCCCAGGAAAAGTGAGTGTTTTGGTGGATTGTGGAACGGAATGTGGCATTGTAATTATTATAATATAATTAATTATATGGGCTTTTAGCATTCTGGGTCTGAGCAGGAATTGAGCTGGAGGAGATTGTTCAACCTAACTTCAGATTTGTCCCTAACCCCATTTTGAACAGTATTAGAAAACTGTCTATAAAAAGTTAAACTTCCCCAAATCTTATTGCAATGTGCTATTTCTCTGATTTATTTATTTATTTATTGTTATTTGCTGAAAAGCAAAATACTTTGCAGTTGATGAAGAATTATCCAGCACTGGCAACTGAGTGAGAGAGCATTCCCCCTGCCCTGCTAACAAGTCAGTGATAAAGGGAAAAGACACCCAAGGAGAATTCCCTGTGAATAAAGCCCCAGCAGGCACAGAGCTGGAAATGCCAGCAAGAGCATTTACGGAGTTCTGGAATTAAGGACATCCATTTGCCATATCCTTCACCTTTCTTTTGAGATAAAGTATGAAAATGGCATTCAACATAATGCCATAAACTTTTGCTTATCTCATATAACAGATGTCCCTATCCCCATGTTACCTATTGTATGTCTGTGGTTAGTCACAAAAACAAAAGGCAACAGAAAGAATGTCATACATCACCCTGTCAATGAAATGACTTGACAGACCTAAGGGATTTCTTGATACTGACATTTCAGTGTCATCTGTAAGATCAGAAGTAGGAATGCAATCCAAGTAATTAATTAAATTAAAACTGAAAAATAAAAGTGAGTAAAATAGAACTTAACTAAAACCTTTAATTTGCCAGCTATATTTGTATCAGTATGAATCAGAAATTTCACTGTCTTCATTAAAAAAAAGAAAAAAAAATCACCTTTATTACCTGCTACTTGTCCTGTGGAATCCCTTATTTCAACAGAAATGTCTTCAAAGGTTTCTAAAAACAACAGATGAGAAGGAACGGTAGTAGTCACTTTTGTTTCAACAGCAAATAAATTGCAAAGTTTTAGTACATAAAATAACTCAAAATTTATAAAGCAGGTGAAGAGTAAAAATCGTTTCTTAAAGGTTTTCAGTGGAGTATTTTAAAAATACAAGTTATTCAGGACTTGCATAACAGACAGTAAATAAATGTTTAGGCACCTTATTCGCAACTGTCTTGCTTTGAATAAACAGTTCAATGTTAAACAGTCTAATAGAAAAGCATTTTGTCAACAACTACTCCTATTAGGAAAATAACGTGGAAAAAAAATACATCACATGCCGTTCTAGTTTTAGATAAACAATGTTGGACATTTTGTAGCTATTTTTTCTAGTCACCTGAAAAAGGGTTTTACTACTATGTGACCTACTGCCTTCCAATGTTGTGAACAACTGAGATTCAATCCCAGCAGTCAGAGAAAACCAATTTTTTTGCCAATTACTGAGGAGTTCTAAGTTACTGTTAGAAATATATAGCACAACCAAAGATATTTTATCTGATTACAGTCAGATAATAGCATTCTTCTGAAAAATAGATCATTTTACCATAACAGGATTTCCCATCTCCATGTAGATTATTCGGGCATGGACCACAATAGTAAGAACCAAAAGTGTTGAAACAAAATACTCCAGGAAAACAAGGACCGGAAAGGCATTCATCTACATCTTCCTGACAATTTTTACCTGCATTCAAATACAGATTTTTATAATATTGTTACCAGACTTTGACAGTATGTCTATAAGCGATAAAAGCACAATGTATGCAGATGATGAACACAAAGAAGTTCATCTATTAAGTACGTCAGAGTATTTCAGTACATCTACTGTGTACAGCTGACTAGGTTTGCTATGCGTGTTTTTTCATCATATGCCAAGTATCTTGCTTAATGAGGAAAACAAAGAGAATGGGCTCTGTGAACTGTTTTATCTGCAGGCATGGGAGGAACCACACTGTATCCAAACCCACCACTCCTATTTCACCGCGTTCACCAGAGGAAAACATGGAAAATTTGCCCTCATAATCACTTGCTCTTTCACTATAATCTACCCTTGCATTCATGCTAGAAAAATCTTTAAGTATATCATAAATCACAAGACCTTAAAATTTCTTCATAGAAACAGTAAACTCTTTTGAGTCAAAAAATTAAAAATAAAAATAATCAGACATGAAATTAAAAACTCCTATTTATCACTAAGGGTGATAAATGTGTGTAAATAAAGTAGTAGTTTACCTTGAAGTTCAGGTGGACATTCACAGTAATAGCTGTTTATTCCATCCACACATCTGCCAATACCACACTGGTTAAGTTTACAGTCATCAGTATTCACTTGACAGAGATCACCTTCAAATCCAGCCACACACACACAGAGGTATCTTCCACTTCCAGGTGGGAAATTAATGTTTGTCACACACGAGCCATTATTTAGGCAATCACACGATTTTACCCTGACCTACAAGACATGCCCAATAAGACAGTTTTCTCTTTTTATGAACTAGCAACGACTTTGTAATTAGGTATTGTAAACATCTTACTAGCACATGTCTTTTTACTATAAAATTAATTACCTCTATTTCTACCTTAGTCTCCGCATTGCAGTCATCTGTCAAAGAAAATGTTAATTTATGGGGATTCTTTGACACAGCTTTCCACAAAAGGAGACCCGATGGGGAAAGACTGGCACCTTCAGGACCAGACTCCAATGTGAAAAGAATAGCAGAGCCCTCTGGATCTGAAGCCAAGAACTGATATACAAAGTCTTCTCCATAAAAAGTCTGTAGCATATCCTGAAAAGTTTCAAGCACTGGAGGTTGGTTGTCTGTAACAAAGGAGATATTTTCTCTTTTAAGCAAGAGTTGCAATATACTTATAAAAATAAAAAAGGAACATACACTTCTGTTAAGGAAGTCCTATGTAATTATTTCAATAAATTCTAATATTATTTGAATGGCACAGCAAAAACAGTAGATATTTTCATTACAAATGTGACAACATTCATTAACAAGAAATTACTTTATCCAAGGGCTTGTAAAATGCATTGCATCTACACACAAAAAGAACTGAGATTTTATTGAAATTAAACACTGTTTTAACTATGAAGAGTTACAGTTTGCAGGTCAAAGTACAAAAAGCCATGAAACTCAGAGTTGATTGGTGTTTCTGTTAATAAAGGAACAGACATTGTTAAGCGCTACTTGGGAATGGGCTGAAGTTATCTTTTATTATCTTAACAAGTTATGATAGATATGAAGATACAAAGTTATCTTTTGTTATCTAAACAAAACTGAGCATAGGGTGATGGAATAAGTAAAGCACTCGCTGTTCATTGGAAGCATTTCAACCACACAGCCTACTCACTTTAGACCTCTAAAGACACCAGGTGAAAATAAACAGGCAAAACTACCAACACCAGGACAAGGTCAGTGAAAGATCAGGAAAGGTCAGGGAACTGAGGAGAAGCAGGAGCCCTGGGGAGAATGTAGGTTTTGAAGCTGGGATGTAGGAAGGGGATTAAGATTGTTAAAATAAGGTTTACAGTGAAGTGATCATTTCTCCAAGCAGGAGACCATCAACTGTGGCAAAAATCCTGGAGGAAAGAATTTGTAATCAATGCCTCAGCAGTTAGACTCTTACACCCTGTTCCTGATACCATCCAGCCTGGAGAAGAGGTTGTGTTTCTCGGTTTGGGGGAATTGCATCTTCTGCTTTACATTCTTCTCCCATTTCTGACTTTGGTAATACTGAATTCTAGTCTAGGGCTCTAACGTGGAAATCCCTTGACTCCCCAGCTGTTGCAGGAGTTCACATTACATTCTTTTGGAACAGAGATATAGCTACCTTGCCTTTCAGTATGAGTTTTCACATAAGGTAATATGAAAAGAGTAGCAGCTTATATGCTGCTATTAACACCCTAAATTGCTTGGTGAGTGAGTTGAACAGAGCTCAGAACTGACCTTTAAGCAGGAGGATGGAGTTGATAGCATCCTGAGACCCCTCCCAGTATGAATTTCCCTATGACAAAATTCTTCATATATAGGCTATCCAATATTTGTATATAGACTATCTATTCAAATAATGGAAAAAAAAATACCTAAGAACATGTATCTGATTGTTGGAAAGTATCTTTTATTCCTAAATGTTGAAGACAAACATTTGTGGACATAGCTGTCCAAATATCAAAAGACTGTAACCTGCCAATTAGGCTTAAAGAGATGTTAAATTTCAGCAGTTGAATAGTAGCAAAAAGGGCAAAAAAAAAAAAAAACACAAATTGACAACAAGACTAGTCTAGAAAAGAAAACATCCTTTTCAGAAATTAGGAGAAATGCAAAATGAAAACCAAGATCAAATCACAAGCTAAAATAGTGCTTTATCTAAAACGCTTAAGTAGTTAAACTCAAAATTTCAGTACTTCCATAAATTTTGAAACTTGGTAGTTTCAAATCTTCTTGGTACATCAAAAAATAAACAAAAAACACAGCTATTTAGAACTTACTTTCAACAACTGACCATGTTAACCTTGAGATGTCAGGTCTGCACAGTAAGCAAGGGCTGGTTGGATTTGTGTCACCTTCACCATAACAGAGTCCATCTATGTTGCATGTTTTCTCCTTTTAGAGAAATGACAATGTGATTCATTAATTGTTGTGAAACAGTAAATCACAGAAACACAGGATTGTATTCATAATTTTTTTAAAGTGTCAAATAAAATCTATCTTACATTTCCACTACTTTTAGAACTAAACAACTGACAGAATGATTTTATTTGGTGTTATATAAAGAGGTTTGTTTTTTTTTTTCAAAATTGCTCTACCTGAGCTTCTCTTTCTGTACTTTATTTCTGTGAAAAGAAAAAAATCCTGCTGTAAACAGGGTATGATTTTTTTAGATTTTTTTTCTAACTGAAGAGATGCATATTTTCATACTAAGCATAGAATAATGGCATATATACCTTTAGCGTACATAACCCAGATTCCTGTGATTCACATGTCTGACAGGCTCCATCATATATGATCACTGTTTTAGAGTTGCTATAAATGAATCCATCATTAGAAATCTGCAAGATGTAGAGTGAAAATGGATTAACCCATATAGGTATCAACACCTCAGCAGCATAGATTGCTAGCATGGGATTCAACTCACTGATAGACATTACATTTATCTGTTTAAACTCTCATAGTAGTCAGCAAAAATCTAATCAACCCTGTCAGTAAGTCAAGGCAGATACTTAACTGACCACAGGTAAGTATTTACATTAGGGTAGATTGAATAGTTTCTATGCTCTGTTGACCTTATTGACTCAAGATGTCTACCTCCAACAGACACTGCATGCAGACTGGGCTCAACTAATTTTTTCCATAAACATGTCTGATATAATTTGATATGCACAGAAGGCTCTTGCCTTCTGCTCTTGAAGGATGTGTGCCTCTGTAGATTCTAGGTCGTATCTACCCCTCTAGAGTGAGCAGTTCCTTTGCAGGACTTCGCTCTCAAATGACACTCAATGCTTAAGCTTATGTGACAAAACTGAGACCACAAGTTAAGCAAAATGAGTTCTACCCATAGTACCATTAAAGAAAGGAGAGTATCTATGGAATATATTTTTACCTTACCAGGACTATCTGTAAGGGAGTATTTTAAATTTCTACATGTACCTTTATTTGCCACCAGGCAATGGGTTTATCATCAACCAGATCCATGGCATCAGGCTGCTGGCCATCATTCGGTAACTGGCAGTCGACAGTCCTGGCATTTTGGAAGGCAGCTGACATAGTTAGAGGTTCTCCAGGAATCCATTGGCTATCACTATACTAAATTTTAGGACAGAGAATCTGTTTTTCAGTGAAATGCAATATGAAAATATTTTTAATCAGAGGAAAAAAAAAAATGTATTGCATAGTGTTTCAATGTGTCTACTATTAGAATGCTGTGGGAAATGTTAAATGTCGTTTTTTTTTTTCCTCACATTTCTAGCCTGTTCCTGTGGGAGAAGAGGCTGAGATGTCTTCCCTGGTGCATGGGACTTGGCATGGCCTTACCAAGGAAGAGGAGTGCTTGCATTATTAACAGGATTAACAAGAGGGTTAAGCAGCGGGTGATCCTCTAGTAGCACTGATCCAATGTATCAGTGCCTTTATTCTTCTCCATCCCTGCTCCCAGGAGAGGACAAGCTTTAGTCAAACGAACTGATGATGTTTTGGCAAGGCTCAGCTATCATTTTGGGTGCCGGGGGATACTGGCAGTTAGCCACTGAACCCCTGCACAAACCAACAGATTACACCATTAACCCCTGTAGAGTTCTCTTCTAAGCTACAGTGAGGGCAAGTCACCCACGTCTTGAGAGACCAAGACAACAAAATAGGGATGGTAATACTTAAGTATTGATTGCAAGAGGAAGCAGGGTTAAGCATATTGAAAACAAAGTTAGGCAGACTAAGAATCAAGAGAACAGCAAGTTCAAAATCATTTTGAGCTTAACTAGGTTTTACAGTGCCGGCTGCTTTTTTCAGTTTGGAGGCAACTGAGGCATTTATTTAATCCCTATCCTGACATGGGAAGCATAGCCTTGCATCTTTACTAAAAGAAAAATAGCCCCATATAAAAAAATACATATAAATTATTTCTATTCAAACCAAAATTTTGGTTTTCTTTCATCTTATACTGAGTTAAAAAAATCATGGCAAGGGTGACTAAAAATGTAACTAAATATTTCTAAATAGGTGATTCCGAGGGCATTTAACCTTCAAAACATGATGCAATCTATTTCTCCAGAAACCTTTTGTTATTAGCTGGAAGCATATTTAGATAATGTTTTTCAGAAACGTACTGACCACTCAAAAAAAATCAATTAAAATTCTCCATATCTACTAGAACAAGGTTCATAGAAAAATTTGCTTCTGCATTTCAATGTAAATAAGAAGAAACTAAAACTATATTTTTGTTTTGGGGTTTAAACGCACTTTATCCTTTACAAAATCTAAGAAAATTCTGGATCTTGGCTCCTTGTCCATGTCTTACCCAAACCTCTACCAAGAGATGTGTACTAGTTCATCTCTGAGGTATTCCATTACAGACTTCTCTCAATCCCCTCTTTTAGCATTATGCACAAGACCTACATCCTTCTAACATGGTAGACCAGTCCATGGACAATGGATTTGATTTAGGCTTTCAAAAGTGAAAATATTAAAAATGAAAATTTCAGTGTGCATTAGCTCTGCCGAAAAGCCTCTTCTATGAAATTTTGATCATTTAAGTTTATCTCAAAATACAAGGAGTTCCATACTGTTGTGACTCCACTGGCATTTGCATAAACCCATTATTACAAGAGCCTGAAAATTAAAAAACCTTTCCATGGTATTTTCAAGAAACAAAACAAAACAAATCACCTCTCAGCCTCTTCCTTAATTTCAGATAGTATCAGTGGCATTCACTTTCTAACCTGGCTCTTGACAGTAAAAGATCATCAATAAAAGTGATTAACTAGGAGGTTTGGGTAGTTAGAAGCCAAGTATACTACCACAAAGAGTGTTATACCAGAATATCTTGCCATGAGTTATGACAGACATTTCAAGCTGTGACAAACGAACTCCCAATAATTGTCTCACTGTGAGCTTGGTCTAAAAGTCTTTTAACCTAATGGAGTGTAAACGTACTCTCAACTTTCTCGTTTCAAGCCAACTTGCAGATGAGTGGATACATATTGCTCTCAGGAAAAAAAAAAAAATCTATAGCCCATATTACTTAATCTTTCAAAAATAACCTTAAATAACCTTAATATCCACTACCTAAACTTTTTTCCTTTTTTCTGTTTTTTTGGTGTCAGGGACAAAAGTTTACCATTGAACGTTTCTCCTTTTGCCATCCCCTCCCCCAGATCATCACGTCAGTGAAATTCAGTTTTACTTGGAAGCTTTTTTATTCTCATGTCTAACATGATGTAAAAACTTGTAATTACAGATTGTTCATTTCAGGCTAACACTTGTAAACAGCTTGTAATTTTCCCTTGGGCAAATTCTAAGTCTGAGTAAGAGCATTCTGTCTGTACAAACTCCTCTTACTTTACAGTGCAGTATTCTTAATCTCCTGTTCAAACCTGGGGTATAGAACCAATATATTAATAAATAGCCATGGCATTCAACCCTAGGGAAATGGACAACACATCAAAAATGTCTTTCCCTTTTTGTAACGGATTTATAATGTTTTTAACAGGGCTATTTCAAGCATTAGATTTGAGACAGAAATCTAGTAATGTCTTTAACCTTGCTGTCCTTTTTTAAAAGAAATGTTACTTCACTTCCTCTCCATAAGCACTTAAAAAAGAAGAAGAAAAAAAAAAAAAGAACAACAATGTACTGGTTGCTACTAATAGGTCTGCCCTTGCCCTTTCCTGATGGATAGCTGCTGTATGCTGTTATCTCCCTCTTAGCTGCTGAACATTCCCATTATGTTTCCTATTTCTCTTATCATTGAGGAAATGGCAATCTTGCAAAGACTTGAGTGTCTGCTGCAAAGTATTGAGTGCCTCTGCTTTTAGTTTCTACTAAAGCATTAGGTCGTACACACAAATGATTACTAGATGTCGGACAGTTTTTCCTCATTTGCTGAGAAGTTTAAACATAATTGTTACCATACAATGCGATCTACCTGCAACTTGATAATTTCACACTTCAGACTTGATGACTCCCTGAAGCCACGTCCAAAAACTCTCACTGATGTGCAGTCATACTGCCGAATATCGCATAGCCCAGCATTTTCCAGCTCCGTAATTTCTGGAGCCTGGTCTTCAAAGTAGAGGTTAGAAAATGAAGGTAAATATATTGAACTCATTCATATGCATTTACTTTAAGCAATATGTTTCTTTGTCTACCTCACTAGTTAACTATGTGAACAATAAAACCTGGAACCAGATGATGAAAGGTACAAACAGAAACATTTTGTGTTGTTAAAATGAGTTTTAGCTTTAAAGCTAGACTTTTTCTCTTCTCTTGGAACTTCAGTATCATAAAGCAGAAAAAACATTCATACCATAATAAACACTTGTGATTATGTGGGTTGCTTTTTCATCATGCTTGCAGTATAAAATATAATTGAATCTCAGACTCTAGTAATAAGAATTGGAAAGATTAGAATTATACAATAATTTATAATCGGATTTTTTTGTTTAAAGACCAAACAGAAACATCACAGGTAGAGGTCATGAACTAAACTTACAAAAATTAGAATACTCAGATTTTTTTTGAAGTAAAATTAACATATTTGATTTAAAGAGGAAGCAAATATTTATTTTTATTACCCTCTTCTTTCTTCAATTTATTTTTAAATAGGTTACTAAAACAAAAATGCTATTGTAAAACAAAATATTGTTTTTGTTTTGAAAGGGTTTCACATTTTCTAGTACTTCTCATGTTTTTATAGTGTAGCTGCTTACCTGCATTATCAGTCACTATCTTTTTACTGAAAAAACCCTGCCCAGCTCTATTTGCTATACCTCTTTTCTTCACCATCAATTCTGCTTCCACCACACTTAACCGTTAGCTTACAGACATGTAGCCACCAAAAACGTCCCACTTGCAGTTAATAAACAGGACCGCAGCAGTGTACAGTGTACCTTCTTCCTTGAAGAAGGCAGCATGCGGAAGCATGGTAATCTCTTGAGGCAGTACTCTGGACTGCAAACTGAGTGGTCATTTTTTAAAATCTGACATACCAGAAACTAAGCCCACGTTTTGCCCTTGGGAAACAGGAAGGCTGAATAGAGAACAATAATGGCTGTATTAAATTGGAACTAGCTGCTGAACACAGTCCCATGATAGGGAACCCCTGCCAGTGTATAAAAAGCAGGAGAAAAAAGCAGCAAAATAAACATATGTTGCACAAATATGGAAAACGTTAAGGAAATCTCATTGTTTTTCCCACTTACCAGATAGTATGCTGCAGTCATATGAGCCATAGCCTTGAAAGCAGGCACAACCCCAGTCTGTACATTCTCCGTTACCACTACAGAGACCGGGACATTTCAGTGCAATAAGTAGGTTCTCAACAGAACCTTGAAGCTCCTGTTGATTGTCATTTATTTCTTCTAAAACTCTCTTTTCACATTCATTCTCTAGAAGAGCTAAAGAAGCTTCTGCCCATCTGAGGTCATCTTTCAGCAGCAAATCTTTAATACACATACTGATCGCATCTTCTATTCGCCTGCCAAGAAGGCCACCACAAGATCTTCCTATACTGGAATTGGCTATTGCTTGCTGGCACAGTCCCAAAGCTCTAGACTCAGTAAGTCCAGAAGGTGTGGGCCAAGAAGGAAGAAACTTCTGGTCTGTGTCAGTGGCATGGTCCTCTGGGAAAAAGTACCTATAGCCCTCCAAGTCTGCTTGGCTAAGACTTTGGAATAGGAATACTGGATGATATTCATAATAATTTTGGCGCTTCCCTCTACTTGTAATAGATTGACTTTCCTGAAGATTACTATTGTAACTGGAAGAAATTATTTTCACAGCTGATCTTGAAGTTTCTTCTCTTTCTGCACCAAAACTGACCTCTGAGGTTGCAGAGACGTGTGTGTTTACTAGTGAAGGTTTGTGAAGTTTGGTTTGATTATCCTCCCTCCGCACAAGTGTAGAGGAATCCATTTCATGTACAGGTGAACGTTTCTTTAAGCCTCTGACAAGCTCAACAGGACTGAGATACTCAGCAGTGACATCCAGTCCTGGTATCAAAGAAAGAAATCTACCATTTTCACTTTCTTTGCAAGACGGAGGAAGTTCTGATTTAGAGACTGCCTCTAGTTTATTCACTGATCGATATAATCCAGCAACTTCAAGTGTGCAGTCACAGAAGCCTGTTTTCCTAGAAGATGGTAAAGAAGCCGGTATCCTGTCAAACAAGCTATCTCCTGGTGGAATTCTATGGAAGAAACAAAAAGAAGAATCTGTATCTCAACTTCCTTGTCCTTTTTTTTTTTTTTTTTCCCCATAAAGAATCAGAGCTTGTTTTGCTTTTTGTTGTTTCATACTTCTACAGAAGTGACTATAGAATCTGCAATAAACAGCTATGATTATGGACCCCAGTTAAATCACAAAACCCATAAGAATAACTTTAAAAAATAGTTTAGGGGAACAGATCTTTTTCTGATATTTTGTTCAAAACCTACTCAAACTAATCTTACATCACACTTAGTATTTAAATACTGATTTGGCACTTCAGTCTGAATTTACTCTGATTTTAACTTAAAAAGTTGGAAGGATTTTTTTTTTATTTCAACAAGTTTTTAAACAGCACAAAGGCAAGGCTGAACCAAAACTGATGATGTTTGATTGAAACAGAAGTGATTTGTTACCTCCATTCCTTAATAAAAGAAAGAGGAGCATTAGAACTGTTTGGGATTTCCACCCCACTGGCAGTGTGATAGTCATTCTCTGCAATTCCGTCAAAGGTGCCACAGAGTCCCATTGTATTTCTGTAATCTGAACTGGGTGCCCTAAGTGTTATGCTCATCCCCCATTCACTCACATCAGCACGAACGAAAGCTCCAGAAGAAAACAAAACCTAAAAAGAAATTGATGATATCATTGTGAGGAGCATGACTTTTAATTTGGCTAATAAAATCAAGTGTGTTTGTTGCCAAGGAACAATTTGCAAAGCAGCATACGAAGTTATCCCATTAAATTCTGGCTCTAACTATTCTAAATCAGACGAATTTTGTTATTTCTTCTTCTGGAGAAATGCTGTAAATGCAAATCCAATGCATCTCAGTCTTAGCAAGCAGCTGGATGGTTCTCCACAAGTCAATAAGCTTCATCCATCATTATCTTCTCTATTATTGACTTTTGGGGAGCACCTTTCTCACTTTCTTTTTGTCACTACATGATTCTCTGTGTTAGTAGCTTAAAATAGAATAATTTTCTACCTGCAAATGCAATCCTAAGCATTCTAGACAGCTCAGAGTAGTCTCAAATATTCATTATTTTATTCTACAATGCTCAGTAATTCTTCTTGATCAGTAGAAATATTACTATCTCGAAAATAAACTGAGAATTAAAATTTTTAGTTTGCTAATCTGAAGAATTAAAAAACACAATCCAAATATATTTTACTCACAGAAAAAAAAAAGGAAAAAAAAAAAGCTTATGAGTGTTGTGCCAAAGGAGAAGATGCTCTTTTCCACATAAAGGAGAAAGAAACACTAATCATTCATGGGAATCCATGGAGAATTTTATGGCTGTTGTGAGGACACAAGATTTTATAACTTCCAAGTTTAAATACTGTTTCTATTATTAATGGTGCACAAATGTCAGTAAGTCACTTAATTTTTCTGTTTCTCAGTATCTTTACCTCTAAAACATAAGAAATTTCATTTCTCTGTTGCCTAATGATATCCTAATATTTAATACCTGAAGTCTTCAGGTAACAGCTAAATATTTAAAGTAATCTTATACTAATAGCCAAATATACTTTGAAATGGCATATCTGTTTTTATGGCTTGCTTTCCAGACCAACCGAATGATTAACAGCAATTCAGTGTTCCATTTTAAAATTCTGCTTCATTTCAAGCTCAGTGGAGTCCTACGGCAAATCTATACAAAAGAAAAGCTACAGGGAATTATAAAAGCAAACATGAATCTGAGGGCCAAACTCTTTAGAGAAACCACCTATACTTCCAATTCTGTGGATGTCACCTGGCATACTTCATTATGTGCCTATACAACCTTCCCATATGACACTGGTGTGAGCAAACAGCACTCAGAGATCCCATTTCAGAAAATTAGAACTGCTAAATAAGTGCATATTAGATCAGAAAACAGCACCATCCACACAAGGGTCATATATTGTAACTGACAACACAGTTCCAGAAAGGTGTGCACATTGACACATCCTTGTTTTTGAGGACAACGCCCCTCACTTACAAGCAAAACACTAGGTAAAGGATGATGATCATAAAATAAACATTATGAAAGAAACTAAAGAATGTTTTAGTTCTTAAGTTGATGTGAACTGGTAAAAATAATTGCTGAAGTAACCGTTACCTTCCTAAGCAATATTTACTTACTGTTACTTTCCTTCCTAGGTAGGATTCAGTGATTCTGACATGGCTTCCTGTCATGTCTCTACTTATTACAGACAAGTGTGGCTGTGACTCATGTAGCTGACCACTGCACATGTCAAATGCAATTATATCACTCCCTTCTTTGGCAACAAAGCCACAGTTACAGGATGCTGGATAGTGAAGACTTCCACAGTCCCACTGGCGAACATGAACTTCGAAATCTCGAGACATGCTCTTAGAGAGAACAAATGTTCCTGTTTTAAAATTGTCGTAAAGTCTGTAATCAAAAGAAAAGTATGTGATGTCACTTTGGTTATAAAACAGTTTTGTCACCATGTGTCAGCAACTTTACATTAAAACAGATTTATAATATCTGATGGGCTTTGATACTACAATTCATTTTCATGCATCAGAAAAAAAAAGTTCAGCCCGCAAACTAATGCACAACTTTGTTCTGAACAAACACCATCATATCTTCTGTGAAGCTCTAAATCAAAAATTTCAAACCTGTTCTACAACACAAAAAGAAGGAGGTAGAGAAGGGTCACAAGTGGAGTGTAAGTCGACAATATTTGCAAATGGAAATGTAACCATAAAGCCACTTTGATTCTTTAATGCTTTTTAATTGTGCTTATGCATACATTAACACGGAATCATAGGTGCTTCTCACCCTTTGTGTTTCTACTGCAATGCACCCAGACAGCTAGAGCAAGACGCTTAACTGTGTGCGTGTGGGGGGCAGGTGTTGACACTTGTACAAGTACCCTTGAAAAAATGATTTAGAAAGTCACGTACTTTTAAAAAGGTCTGCTTTATTAAGATGGAGATGGGGAATGTGTATTCCCAAAGATTTGAAAATGATTTAAGATGAAAACCATAAATAGTCACTTCCATTTTTTCCCCTTAGGGTTAGCCATCTGTTCCCTGAAGCAAGGTTAGAATAGCCAATTTAATGATTCAGTGGTGAGAAGAGGAGGAGGAAAAAAAATAAGAAAGAAAAGGAACAACAACAAAGAAAAAAACTTTTGCAGCAAGTTTAACAGCCTCTTGGCTATAAATGGCATTTGATAGTTAATTGCAGAAGGGTGATTTGCTTTCTGTTTAAAGGCCCAGCAGACAAACTGCAGATGGCCACCCTGCTGGGACTGCACGAGATTACCCATGATTCAGCATGGACAGCTCCCTTTCTATTTGTTTCCCCAGTTCGTAAAATACATTAGCAACACTGTTTATCATTAAAAATAAAGTTCTTTCCCAGAAGCCCTGTGCTTCCAGCAAGAACATATCACAGTAAATCACCGCTTCACAAGAAAGCTTGATCACAATGCACTGAAGGTTAAAATGCCCACTGAAGGCATCCCTATAATTTCTACTGAAGAAAGAGCTGCAAATCTGCATTACTCCTCTGACTTTATTATTAGTACTAGTCACAGTGCTATCAGAGCAGCCATTACAACCTGCCTTTTCCATTCCTTTATCAAATTCACAAAAAGAACCATGCTGTAGGCCGAACGCCCTTATTTGAAGGCAACACCTCCTCTTCCTCTCACCCTGTCACTTGAAGAAATATGCTTCTGTTGAGCAGGGAATACACAAGTACCTCAGATGGAAACTGTACTTGTTTTGATTCCTTCCATGCATTTGAAACACTTTGAAAGACAGAAGCATACCAAAACCGTGCCAGCTGTGGCTAAGGAAGCTGTCTTCACTTTGGAAAGAAGGTTTAGTGATGTGCAAGTGACAGCAGTGAATAAATTGCTGTCAATGCCATTAATGAACCTAGCACAATGTTATACTGACAGTAGATAGCTTCTAGCAACTTGATCCTTACAGGAATTCTGATACTTAACACCAGAAATATGGAAACTATGCTGCAGACTGGAAACACTTTTGCATTAGAACAGTTTTGCCTAATTTTATCATTGTTTGTACTTAATGATATTTCCACCTTCCATATTCAGACTGTACAGCCACCATTCCTCTCATGGCATACTCCTCTAAATAGAGAAATAGTTCACTTCTTCCACTTTTTGGCACAACTTAAATCTTGTATTTTGAAATATACAGATTACAAACATACTAGCAAGCTTTAACTAACCAAAACATGTTTATCATTACTGTCCACGAAAGAGTATAAAACACACAGCACAATTACAGAAAACTACAGTTTGCATCACCAGCATAGATTAAAACAGAACAAAAAAAAATCTTGAAATTAAGAGCAACAATCCAGTGATTACCTTCCATCAAATGTAATTATATGAGGGTCAGTAAATGAGTAGCAGTAGGCGGTTGGTAGATCCTTCACTGTAATCTTCAAAACAAAGAAGCACATAGTTATGTCATGTCAGGTTAAGACATAAACAGACTCAGGCACATTATTTGTCTTATATTAATTTGCTTTCTAATAAATAGGTTATATTATACTTTTTAACCAATCTAAGTGGTTATATTAATACTCAAATATATATAAAAAAATTAATCCAAATGAAAATACAGCATTTGAATAAAAATAAACCAAGGGAAAATTGACCACTTAGAAATCTTGGTGTGATCAGCACGTCACAATTGAAATAGAAACCTCAGTTACATCATATTTCTGGCCTGTTGGTTTTACAGAGCTTAACATGAAGATTTTCAACCTGTATGCTTTCTGGAACATAGCCATTCCACAGAAAATTCTCACTGGATATAGGTTCAACAGCAATTCTGGTAATTCTGTCTCCATCCTGCATAAAGTCTGTCACAGCAGTGAAATAAATTATAGCTTGACTACAGATTCCATTATTGCAGGGTTTCTGGAGAAGATCCACATGACAAGAAGAAAGAGCCAAGTTTAAACCTAACTGCTCTTTACCTGTTTTAATGAAAACACATCATTAGTGAGTTTTCCTCTAAACAAGTCACATTTTTTATATTACTGTTAACATAAATACTGATTTATTTGCAAATAGCAAAGATTTTTCTGTTCATACATGAAAATAACTATGCATTTTCCTCGGTTGGTCATGCATACCCCCCTCTCTGCAGCTTCACACAAACACAAGAAAATGGTTTTAATTTCCCACAGTGATAGACAAATTAAAATCATGGAAGTCTTGCTGATGTGACAAAAATGACTGTCTGCACAGGCAAGGCTCCTTGTGAGGTTCACAGAACTTGGGCTTGACAAAGTACTACAGAAAAAGACAATAATAGTAAAAACTGAGGACTTCATGACTTCCAAAACAAGTCAAAAAAAAACCACCTAAATTATAAACTTTGCAAGTATTATGGTACTCTGACTATTCGAGTCAATGTGGCTCTGATAGCCGTAGCTGTGAAAGCTACCTTCTGCTTCAACAAGTAATGGATTATGGTCACATTCTTCTTTCAACAATAGAATATACAGTCTGTGAATATTTAAATATTTTAGGAAGTATTTTACAGTATTTTACAATGTACCTTCTTCTCCCAAGAAGCAAACTAGAAGGAGTGTTTGGATAAACACAGCAAACATACAAAATGCAACGCACTAAAAATCAGGATAATACTTACCTTCATCAACAGTACTCAACGTTAGTGATATTTTACAGTCACTTTCAAGCTGGTTAAATTCAGGGCAAGGAATAGGAATTCTACTTTCTATTGCCAGCCTGTATTCCTTGCCATCTTCTGATATATCATACGTTTCTGGATGTATCTAGCACAGAAGAAAGTATACTTAAAATGCAAACAACCTTTGTGAACTACAGCACCACTACTGGCCAGGTAGGAGTGAAGTACAAAAAACTAGACACAGAATGGCATGGTGCATGGCTCATTCTACTTGATTAGGGTAATCTAGACAGTCTGAAGAGCAGTGGCATACTGGGAAGAAGATGAGGATAATGTAACAAGAGTCTGGAAAAGTGTGAGAATAAGGGGCAAGGATAAAGTAAAGCTAGCTAAATAGGCAAGGGATTAACAAAGCACATTAACACCACTAAAATGCATTCCCAGGGTAACTTCTGGAAATCTGTATACAAGTAATTTGCTGTCTTGTCTGGAAAAAAAAAAACAACAACATACAGGCCTCACATAAAAAGGAAATGCATTCAGATTTTATAGATTGCGCTACTTACTTGCACTTATATGAGATCAATCTGGCCCTGATCCTGCAGAAAGGTAAATTCTTTATGACAGACAAATCCTCACTCAAGTTAACAAGATTACTCCCAATATGTAATTGTGTGCAGCCTGTCCTTGTAGGATCAGGGTTCCAACTCCTGGTCAGCAAACTAGTACATAAATCTACAGTACAAATTAAAGTTTCCTTTTGGACCTGTTCTCTGGCCGCTGATCAAGTGGCATCGCACAGCTCGTATCTACATAGTAAAACTTTTTCCAGTTTTCCTCTCTAAGCCCAAAGTCTTCTTCCCCTCAGACAGCTGTGAACAGGCCTTATGTCAGCCATGCTCTGGGACAGCCAGTCGGCATAGGCCAAAATCAGGCCAGAGAGGGTAGAAGTAGCTAAACATAATGGACAAAAATATGCCAGGGCTCAAGTCTGAGCCATGGCCCTCCTTAGTTTACAAATACAGAGGAAGCATCAGAATCTACTCTAGTTGCTGGAGGTCAAGGCTTTCACTGGGTTGTTATAGCTTGCATGAATTCTTGATTCAATCTTCCTGCATTTCGATTATATCATAGAATCATAGAATCATTTAGGTTGGAAAAGACCTCTAAGATCACCTAGTTCAACCTTCAAGTAGTCAATATGGGGAATACAGAAACATCTTTGACTCTTCCAGTTCACTACACACAACAATGTACTTTATTAATTAACAATTAATAAATTTTGAGTACCTTCTAGTCAGAGGACTCACTGTCTGCTGTGGCTATTGTGATTTACTTGCTTTTGTTCAGCAGTCTACATTGTCTTATCAGACTGGGACACACAATAATTGCATAAAAGTTCAGAATATCTACCCATGTAAATGTTCTAGTGTACCCACAGTAGTTACAGACCTGTTCAATTCATACTCAGAAAGACTCCTACTACAATAAAGTAAAATACTGTCTTCTTTTTCAAATTACCTTAATGCCAGCAAAAAATTCCTTGCTCTCAGCTGGAGAACTTTGTACACCTGGCTTCTCCACAAAAAAAGCAGAACTGCTACAGTAGACCTGTAGAACAAATCAACATAGAAGAACACACTTTTGGTATGAAGTGGTCATGTGAATATAAAACCCAGCCATAATGCCTCAGCTTGATGAACTCATCAAGCCTGCTCTTCTGTTTGCATCAGAAGTTAACAGTTGCCAGTGGTGCTGATTAATTGATTGAATTAGATTGAATATTCTAAGATCTGTACCTGGCATACTCCACCTGTTACTCAGACACTTCTTGAACTAAAAGCTGCATACAAATCACCATGTTTGTAAGAACCTAAATCTCCATGCATTTAACTAATCCCTTCCAGAGCATTTCTGCACCCCAGACCACCTTGTGGAAATGCATTCTATACTTTCTTAATTGTTATTTCTTTTTTTCTGATTTGTATTTGTTGCCTTTCAATTTTGTTGAGTACCCACTAGATCATAGATAATGCAAAACAATCATCCCCTCTTTATCTCTTCTCAGTACAGTTTTTTCCTGGTGTTATGGGCCTGGATTATCTTTTTTTAAGCTGAGAAAGTTTGCTGTGATTTCCCTCCACTGAACAGTTCCATGCTTCTATACACCATTTTTTTGTTAGTAGTTTGTTTTGCTGTATCCTTTTTTTGCAATGTGATGACCACGCATGCAATATTTGAGATCTTGAGAAAAGCAAGGACTCATCACAGCAGCAGGTAGTTTATAACTGTGCCTTTTCTTTTGACTGTCACTGAGCTAACACCATCAGGCAACTATTCACAAATTCTCTGAAGGATTTTTGAGGATTAGCAATTACTATTGCCTGTAAGCCATTCAAGCAGCCTGCTTTTGGCTTGAACCCCACAGTACTATCAACATAAAACAGCTTGGGAAAACAGACTTCAGTTGGGTATTAGTATATGTACACACACACACACAAACACAAAATGTTCTTATGTTTTTTATTTTGGCTAAGAAAGCTTAACCTCTATTTTGGTATATGCAGGTAGGAAGCCTATTTACTTTCCAGTGCTTAAGCTTCTCAAAAGTTACCATACAAACCTTGATCTTCATTCTGCTACCATTGAAGTTAATGTAATTACTCACACTGCTTTTGAGAATTATACTATTTAATCTGATACCAGAGACAAAATCATCAAGCAGTGGCTGATTGATTCTGAAAAAAAGAAATCTATCTGCTGAATAAACAGCACAGCTTCTCAAAACCACTACTTCATATAGCCTCTCAATTAGATAGTAACATCCAAAATATTCTTAATTTACAGTATCAAACAAAATTGTAGTAAAGGTAAAGAAGATTCAACTTGAAAAAAAATTTATCTAATGAAGGCACAGTATACTGTATTGACACAGTCTGAAAATTATAGTGACACTGATAATTGCTGATATATTCTGTGACATTTCCACATTCATATGGACACTGTCAATGTGAACAAGAACTAAAGGCAGTATATTCCTGCAAAGAAAAAAAATATACAGAAAGATGCTGGGACTCCATCTCTAACAACTGTTAATATTTGCTGAGCATTTATGAAATCATAAACCTTTAGACAAAACAGCTACAGAGGAGAAATAACACACTTACAAAAATAAGTAGAGATTATAATCGTTTTTAACGTACTCTGTCTCCAAGTCTGACGTTTATCCCATCTAGCTCTAAAAGTGAGAATGCATGAACTGCTGTCTCGTGTTTCAGTTCCTCTTTGATACCTTCAGGAGAAAGTCTTGACCAAGTCACAACGAATCCAACTGAGCTGTTTGCAAAAGGAACGTCAAAGGTACACCTTAGGTAAATGCTGCCTTTGATCAACTCTGCTACAACCTCAGGAATGTCTGGTAGTGGTGGTGACACAGATGGAGATGATGAAGTAGCCAGCTTACCTAGTTAAACAAAAGTGTGGTTTGTACTTCTTATTCCGTGCAAGAACAATATCGGATGAAACAACATTAACATATACTTTATCAATTAATACACTAATAATATTTACCTTTTTTCACATCTTACATAATAATGGCTTAGGGAATCAGAAAAAACATGTATTTTGCTTTCATTAGTTATTAAAATTAGAAAAATTGATTATATTCTATACCATACAAAGGTGCTGAAGAAGAAAAAAAACTGAGCGAATTAAATGCAATGAATCATTTCACCAGACAGGAGAGAGCAACATCCAAAGGAATTTGCCTACTTTTGAAGAAAAAAAATAGAATAGGTTACGTAAAAAAGGAAAAGAATAAGGAACAGTATGATTCCTTGGGAGTTAGATATAACATGAATCTGCTATACAAAGTAATCAGTAAATTAGCATTATTAAAACTACTTTTTTAATATTACGGTACTTACTCTGAACATTATGCTGAGAAATTACTTTTGCATTTGCAGTTCTCAAGTTACCTCCCAACTTCTCATTTTGCATCAGACCAAGCAATACCATTGATAAATGAACACTTTTTTTGTATTTAAAAAAGTGTGTAATTTAGCAAGTGTTGACATTATTGGGTCATGGATGCAAAGAAAATCTAAAAAAGTTGACATTATTGGGTCATGGATGCAAAGAAAATCTCAAAAGAAAAAAAAAAAGGCAAAAGAAAATACTGCTACAGATGCCTTGAATTTTCATTCCCTCAGCATCACAGGTCTGTGGCTTTGCATCTGCAACATCTATAAATTCTTCCTAACTCAGATATTGACATACATACAGAATATTCCTATACCAAAACTCATAAATTATTGCCCCATGTTAAAACAACAATGACAACAACAAAACAAATATCACAAGAAACTAACTGATATATCAGTTTCCAGAGCAGTCAGTACAAAACCCTAAGCCAGAGATCACAAGTTGTGTGGCTGTATTTAGGAGCAAGGGTACAGAACATTTTAGCATTTTTATATCTTTTTATACAGATGTACCCAGCAAATACCTGGAAATGTTGCTAATAATAAATAAATAAATAAATAAATAAATGAGGAAATAAACTATTCTCTAAAATACATCTTTTGTCTCCCAAAGTGCACATTTGAATGCTTATTTATTAGCAGTAACCTAGGACGGCCAAATTGAGTGCAGACCTGCTTTGTAAAAAAAATATATATCTTCCCTACGTGGGCCTAAGAAAACATATTCATGCACTGCTATTGTTTGCTCTGAATGTCATTAAAAACAAACACAACAACAACAACAAAATAAACCACAGCGGAACCTTGATTAAACATGAAAATAACAGCATTTTAACAGGAATAGGGTGAGGTTATTTGCTCAAAGTTGAAAGGGCATCAGCAAAACTGAAAAACTCATTAATTAGAAAGAATGAAAAGTGGATTTTGATGTTCCATGCTTCAGCAATACAGCATTTGTATTCCTTAGCATGTACAGGATTAACTGCTTGAAAATCTGCATCAAGTGTTTACAGCTATCAAGCATTAAAGAGAAAATGCAGTACATATGGTAACCTAGATACAAAAAGCAGCACAAAAATACAAAACAGCATGAAAAACCATCACCTTAAAAAGGGCTTTTAAACTCAAAATGTGTTTTGGACTTGGAGTATTCACCAGAGTCAATCCAGAGTTATGTTTCTTCTCTGCTTTGAAGCTGTAGAAATTTGCTAGCCTGCTGCCTATAGTTTTTATATGCTCTTTCCTCTTCATGAACCCATCATCAAAAGCAAATGCAAAGTCATTTTGTGCATGCGTTCTCTGTTGTTTCATTCACTTGCATTCTGACATTCAGTCCCATTTCTGGCATTTTTTTCTGTCAATAAACTCTTAGAGAATATTTAACAATCGGTCCTAAAGGGATAATGATGGGCCAATAACGCACAGTAAAAACTACCAGTAGTGTTGCTACTAAGCTTTTGCAAGCAGTCAGTAATAGAGAATATGACTTAGAGCAATACATTATTTCATGCATAAAAGTATTGCAAGTATTTTCATCAACAGTGTTTTACAGAACTAATAAAAATCTCCTACCACACTGGCTTGTCATTATTTATCAATATCCATAACTGTAAGAGTTTAACAGTACTTTCTTTAAGTTATCTAAAGGAAATTCCATTATTCCGGCATGAATAATGGAATACTGAAGTTTCAGGCTGTGAACAACACAGTTTGGCAGCACAAGGGTCCACAACATCAAAAGGCATTGCAGAAGGACTCACTTCAGTTCTTTCTCACCATACTAAGAAGCGTGTATCAGTAGAGTATTTCTGTGTTGAACTTTCTTCTGGCAACAATGAATGTACTCTCCAAAAATAAGATAAAAGAGTTAAGAGCAAGAAGGATACGCCTAATGAAAACAAACAATAATTGATATAAATACATTTTCCTCAAATTCTTATACAACTTTTACTCATATATGACTCTGTAGACATTCAGTAACGGTGATTCATACAGTATCAGTGCCAACATAGGTACTCTGAATTTTGACTTCTGGATGTGTCTTATAGCCCCACCTGACTAAATGGAAAAAATAAATTCCTAAGTTTTGGGGACTTTGAACAACACTTGATTGCCAAATAAAATTAAAAGGGGTGGTGTGATTGCACCTTGCTATCACAGAATCACAAAATCACTGAATAGTCTAGGTTGGAAGAGACCTCCAAGATCACTGAGTCCAACCTCTGACCTAATGCTAAAAAGTCCTTCACTAAACCATATCCCTAAGCTCTACCTCTAAACATCTTTTAAAGACCTCCAGGGATGCTGACTCAACCACTTCCCTGGGCAGCCCATTCCAGTGACCAACAACCCTTTCGGTAAAGAAGTTCTTCCTAATATCCAACCTAAACCTCCCCTGGCGCAATTTTAGCCCATTCCCCCTCGTCCTGTCACCAGGCACGTGGGAGAATAGACCAACCGCCACCTCGCTACAGCCTCCTTTAAGGTACCTGTAGAGTGCGATAAGGTCGCCCCTGAGCCTCCTCTTCTCCAGGCTAAAGAGTCCCAGCTCCCTCTGCTACTCCTCATAAGACTTGTTCTCCAGACCCTGCACCAGCTTCGTAGCCCTTCTCTGGCCTCGCTCAAGCACCTCCATGTCCTTCTTGTAGTGAGGGGCCCAAAACTGAACACAGTACTCGAGGTGCAGCCTCACCAGAGCTGAGTACAGGGGGACAATCACTTCCCTGCTCCTACTGGCCACGCTGTTTCTTATACAAGCCAGGATGCTGTTGGCCTTCTTGGCTGCCTGAGCACACTGCTGGCTCATATTCAGCCGACTATTAACCAATACTCCCAGGTCCTTCTCTGACAGGCAGCTTTCTAACCACACATCTCCCAGCCTGTAGCTCTGCTTGGGGTTGTTGTGCCCCAGGTGCAGGACCTGGCACTTGGCCTTGTTGAACTTCATACAGTTGGCCTCGGCCCAGCGGTCCAGCCTGTCCAGAATATAACAAATCATTTTCTATCACATCCAAACTAAGAGTGCAGAAAACTTTTGTATTAGTATTGCCAGACACGCTCAGCAAAATAGCTTATAAAAAAACACGTTTTCACAGAAACATCATTTACTGTTTTTATGTTGTTATTTTCAGCTGTTTTTGAGTAACTATAAAATAATCAAACACCAGAGAACACCAACTGAAGATATATTCTTTTTAAGAAGGTTAACATGAAAGAAATGCTGAAGAAGAAGTGAAGAACACTGCTGTTCAGAACATGAGAAAACTTGAAAAACACACTAATAAACATACGCTCTTAACTGAGTTAGAGCATGTACTTTCTCACCTTCTGCACAATACCCCATGCATCCTTGGGTGGGCTGCAGCAGGTAAACAAAGAAGTCTCCGCAGTTCCTCACACTGACGGGGATTCGGAAAAGACAGCAGTCTTTTGAAGTGCTGAAGAAAAACTGCCATGTCGCACAGGCTGTTAACTGCTTGATCTCACCCGGTTGAGGCATGGATTCTGACTCCCTCAGAGATAACCAGACAGGGGCTTGAGTACCACAGTGATTCATCTGAAGCACCAGAAAAAATGCCAGAAGATGGTTAATGCTATGTCAAATTGTTGCTGTGGTTTAAGGAGGTACGTATGTATTCAATTCCCTGCATGAGCTTTTAGCAAAGTTCAGATAATGTAATTGAGGGTTTGCTTTTTTCCCCTTCAAAGTTGAATATAAATAAACACAAAAGAGACTTAAGTCCTTATTTGGGTCTCATGAATTTGGCTTTCTAAAGACAGCATAAGATTTAGTTGCTGAAGCAGGAGCCACCATATATGAGATTTCTGCCCCAAAGAGCTACCAGTTGTGTCATGGCATAACGATTTAACCTACAACAACTGTGTGAAGGCTATCAGAGCACAAAGGGTAAAACATACCTGCACCAACTATCAATTAAGGGTATTAAAGCATTTTACTGCCATTTGCTGTGGACTCAAGGCTCAGCTAACCTTCTGGATTTCATCTAATCATCAGATGATGCAAGGTTACTCACTTGCACCCTAGCTACATGACACCTGCTAAGCACAGTCTGTCTTTCAGCTCCCCACCTCTATAAGCAGACATGTTTATAGCACCCCTGCACCAACCACAGTGATTTTGTAGAAACCATAAATCCTTTGGTGTTTATGAAGCAGTGGATGTTACAATGTCTGTGGTTCCACTGCCAACTCAACAGATGATTTAAGACAGTTGTTGCTTCCTCTCAACCAAACAAAAGTCTTGGTCAGTACTTTATACCAAGGTGTGAGGAGAGCTGTGCTGTGCAATAATCCCTATCCTCCTGCCACCACTTTGGCTATATGAGGTCTCCAGGTCAGGGAAGCTGCCATGCAGGTCACAACAGTAATACCCCTCGTAATAACCAAAACCTAAGCCTGATTCATCAGATGCTAGAGTTTAACAATGGAAAACAGAAAACTAATCCTGATGAAAGGAGATGAGGGAATCTGGTTCATGGGTTACCAGAACGGGTTCAAGATCACTGCCTGTCTTGTGATGCAGAAAAGAAGCACAGGAGAAACACAGAAGGACAACAGTACGTATTTTTCCTCACAAAACCTTTAAGATTTTTCTCAGCTAACTAATTAGTAAACTGAAATAAACCCAAAACTTTCAATGAAAGTTCCTAAAGTATGCAAAAGCCAGGATTTGAAAAATATTTACATGATAACTATAACCTGAAATTTTAAGATTCTGAGAACCTCTTTTCCTTCATAAATTGCCTCAAATATTCTTTGACCTGATAGTGAAACGAGGTCTCTGAACATCTTGTTTTAATACCTCTTGGTCTGAAGTCTAAAGACTATTGCAGGCTCAATGTACAGAGAACTCATCTCAAAAGTACATTTTTCTTTATCTAGAGTGTCTGAGCCATCAGACTGAGTGTCATCAATCCATCAGACAGAATCCATGAGAAGTAGACACAAATGGGATGGATTGCTTAACACAGTCTGAATCTTTGACAAGCATTAAGTATAGCTGTAATAAAACTTCTCCTAAAGGGAAGGAAAGGAGGAAACTCCCAAAACAAGATACTCATTTTAGTTCAGTTTTAATGTTTTGACTTCAATGTTTCAAAATAATTGTCTTGGCTTTGTCAACGCGTGCAGAGAGGCAGATGTCAGTGCATAAATCTCATTTGCTGTCTAAGATTCAAATCAATCTCTTGCCAACAGTAATTACCTGCGCTCTTCCCTATTTGGATGGTAGCCTGTTTTTGCCGTACATTTACTAAGCACTGAGAGCTTGGGTCAGATTTTTAATACTCTTCTAAATTATCAGAGTAGGTATCTTGACAGTTTAATCCAAGGCCAGGTTGGATGAGGCTTTGGGCAACCTGATCTAGTGGGAGGTGCCCCTGCCCATGGCAGGGGGCTTGGAACTGTATGATCTTTAAGGTCCCTTCCAACCCAAACCATTCTGTGATTCTATGAACCTGTGTTCTGAGGCAATTTCAATTCTGAATAAAAATCACAGGTAAAATATTCTAATGACACTTAATGACATTTTTTTAATTAAGGAAATATTTTCAAATAGTAAGCTACAAAGATATCTCCTTCAAATGTAACTATTACAAAGATGTTGAAATAGCTTCAAAATCAAGCATTGCAAGTCTAAAGTGTTAAATATTCTAAGTCATTCTTGAGTCTTAGTGGACTTGCAGATGATAAGGGAACTAATCTGCAGTTAGCTCTGTTAGTTCAGTTCATTTTAGGAGTAATCTCTTCTCTCCAACATGATCACTTTTAAAAGCTCCACAATTACTGGGATTACGTGGCTGCAAGTCTTCATACTGCTTGCACATAGCTTTAGGAAAAGACTGACCATCGCACAGCTGCAGCTTTGCAACATGATATCCCTGCTACGCTAGCATTGAGAAAATCACCCATAGCAGTGACTATCAATGACATTTTTTGAATGCTCTAAAAGTGATTTAATTTATCATCCCCTGCCATAGCCCATGCAGTATAAAATTTTTCAACACATAAGACTTTATTGTTCAGTTAACATACTTTAATATGCCACACACTTAGAAAAAAAGGTGCTTTACATTCTTTCACATCAGTCTCCATAACTGTGTCATTTTTTACACCTATCTTACTGAAAAAATCTTGTGAAAAATATGTGTATTTTTCATAAACAAATGAGGTGTAACAATACCTCCACACACTTGGTCGGCATCTCAGCAGGCTTATCAAAAATCATAAAGCGATACCAGCCTGGTGTTAGGGAATGGTCACATATTAAATCCTGAATAGCTGACTGCTGGATGTGGGATGAATCAAAATCGACACTTCGGTAAGGGCTCTGCAGAATCTGATGTCCACCGGGATGGCATTCAAGAACTGTGGGGAAAGAGCATTGAGACGAAATGTCAAACAAATACATTAAAAAAAGATTTCAAGTATTTTTAAATGGAAGATAGCACAGAATGGCATGAGACCACTTTTACTGAAAAACATATTGAAATCTTCGTAATAACAACAAATAGCTATGTTAACACTCTAAAATTTAATAGAATTCATCATGTGGTAACATTCCTTTGTTTAAATGGACAATAAATGCAAATTAATAAGTATGTTAAGTATTTCCTCCAGATGTTAAAAAGGTGGAAAGCTTTTATAATTTGAACGGTGTTTAGGCTTTCTCTCTGGATTTTTAACTCATTGCTGATGTTTACAAAACCTAATAACCTGAAGAAAAATGGGGTGTCTGATACGTGAGAGGATCAAACTCTTATTTCATGAGGAAAAAGGATTATCCAGAGGTCCATCTTTTGCATATAGGCTATCACTTTACAGGGGCCCTGTGTATGAAATGACGAATTCCCTGAAATGGATGCAATAGTTGCACATAGTTTGCACGTATAAATGTGGATTATACTGTAAGTATCTATCAGTTTCCATACTTTATTACACATTTTAAATCAATTGGCATAGCTGGCATGCTCAACTGTAATAAATACAAACATATTTTGGGACATTTAAGTGACCTTATGATCTCAAAATAATCTCAAAATTACTGCTAGGTAAAATTAGGATTCAGAATCTGAAAAAGTATTAGCAACAGTTTTTTAAAATGCAGATTCATTCAGAAATAAAACAAAACACCAGAATTTCTGAGACCACTCTTTGGAATCAGAGATGACTCCTGCCAAAGGCAGTGACAGTAAAAGTTCTGGCTTGTGCTGTTTTTTCCTGCAATGTAATGAATGGCCATTCTTTCTCAGCTTGGTGAAGTTGAAAGTAGTGAAAAATAAAGCAAGAGGATGTCAAAATATATATATCTTTTAAAAATGGATACGAACTGATGCTGACTGTGAATGGAATTTCAGGCTATACTGGATGATAAAATCAATCTCAATTCTTGCCTCTACGATGAATTAAAAAATACAGCTGTAAGCAAAGCTCCTTAAGATTATATTTTGAGTATTATTAGTCTGATCTCTCAGTTCTTATGTACAGATTGTTTGTTTTGTTTGTTTTTTATATTTGTTCCATATGTTGCTTGGTATAATTGTGTCACAGATTACAAAAACATTTTTGGTTCAAACTGTGCAATTATCCAGTATCTAGCATAGTCTTTCAAATAATTGTTTGGATAACCACAATTATAAGACAGTTCCTAAATCAGTGAATTCCCACCCTTTAAATGGAGAAGATGTGCTAGTGAAACTCTTCTCTTTCAAGCACGGTATAACAATCCTATAGTCTTTCAAAGACTAAAGATTTAATCTGATACAGCTTTAGGCTACCCAAGCAGTTAACAATAGCTTTATCTTCTATCCTCTAAGGGCAGATGGAAGTCAATGTGATTGACTGTGCCACCACTGTGCTTCTGAGTTGCCTGTCGTAGCCTGTAGGCTATTCATGTCCATACAAGTTGACCTTATTGAGAACTTATCCCTCCTTGGAATTTGAAGAAAAGCCCTTGAAGAATCAAAGGTCAGTCATGTGTGTTATTGAAATGTTTCCCAAGCAAGCATTAGCACAAGTAGTTTATGAGCCATGGTGAAAGTTTCTTTCTGTCTTCTATTTTTTTATTGGAATTCTACCTTTCTTACAGCACCCTCATTAGTTTTCTTTCCTGTAATTGCAACACTCCTGAAACAATTAATATCCGTTACGTTTTCCATTAATAAATCAAGCTAGACACGAGACACGTCTTTTTTTTTTCTTCTACAGTTTAATTAGATCATCGTTTGATAGATCTCTAAAACAGCTGACTGTACTCACTTGTAATAGGGTTATAAATCCTACTAAAGATCAAATTATATGTTTCTTATTATTATGCACATCACTTTAAAATGTCACCCAGCTCTTCATATGTTCTCTCTTTGTTTCTCAAAGTATGGTAGTATTTCCAGAGCTATTCCTTAGAAATCTCATGTTGTTTAACACTATTTGATTTCTTTTCATTTTCTATCTCCTCACCCACTCTGAAAACAACTGAAAATACTGCCCATCATCAGTAACACAGATTAAACTATTCTTATCTGCATGTGTACTGCTGTGCTAACTCCAGCAACAGCAGAAACGAGTACAAGTATTGTACTGATGGACACACACACAATGTTCTGTTTGTTTGCTGTGAGGAAGTCACCAATGCAACGTTACCACTCAAGTCACAGACATTTTAGGAGAGATGGCTAAATTTTCCACTGAAATCTTTATTTCCTTATTCAGGACTTGTAAGAAGTAATCTTGATATAAGCAGTTCTTTCAACTTCATTCTCAGAATGACTAACACCAATTCTGCAGTAATGGTCCAGAAAAGCTATGCCTATGTCTAACCCCCAGCAATTTTCAGTCAATGAGTCAAGTCTGACAAAATAGTAAGGAACTGAAAACAGCGTTTGATACTCAAAGTGTTAAGGAAACTTACTTAACAGGGTAAGCTTATCTACCAGCTCTGTCTAGTATTGGAGGTACACTAAAGTATGGCAAGACTTTGTCACAACATATCCTGACATATTCTGACACAAATGAAAAACTCGTGTTAGTTTGCTTTAACAGAATTTATCGTTTAAGAATGATTATTCTTGAATAAAATCTTACTACATACATGGGAATATTCCCTTTATTTCTTTTAGGACCTTTAAACATATTAGTGATTTATATATTTAGTAACTTTAATTTTTAATTTTTGCTTTAGAACAGTGAAGTCAAATTCTAATAAAATACAAATTACACAAATAAATACTTCAGAACTGAGATTGAAATTCAGCCTCCTTTGTAGATTGTGCACTATTGGTTTAACTTAACCTAGGGGCAACACAAACTATGAGGAGATGCTTACTTCTAGGAAGTCAAACTCTCCCAGTGTGTTTGGAGGTCTAGATATGACATGCTGAAAAAGCAGTCTATCTTGAGAAAAACATGTATCTGTTTCCATAGAATGTGAGTTTATTTTTCATTTTCAGTCCTTTTTTCCACAAACACCCTGTATACTGTCTTATAGCTCTCTGCTGGTCGTTAACAGAGGACTCTGCCTGCCAGGAAGAATTTGATCCCCTATCTACTGTTTCCTGGCTATAGACAGGATTAGTACAGCGAGCTTTCCCTGGATCCCTCCCAGACCTACTGGTCCTGCCAGATACTGAGAAATGTGACCCTAATCCAGAAAATAATTTAAATTTTGCAAGAACTTAAACACAAGGATAGCATTGTGCTGGAGATGAGCAATAGGAAGTGCTCTGCTTGATCAAGGCTACTGCTCTCAATTAAAAGACTGAGGCCTCATTATTAAACCCAGTCCTGAGCTTACATGATGAAAACTTCCTTAAGCAGTACAAATAGCTCAGCTCAGGATTAATAAATCATTTTGGTTAATGCATCTCTGCTCCGTTTGCTCCCATGCTTCATGGTATCTATTTGTTATGTCAGGTTATTCTGAGAGCTGTTTTCCTGGTTGCTTTCTATATTGGGCAGATTTTTCCAGTTCTCTATCTGAACAGATTAAAATGCAAAAATTAAAACTAAAATAAAATATATGGATTAGGCCTTTTTGGGAGACACAGAGATGGAATTTCTAAGGCGACAATGGCAATTGTTTTTGGAGGATTGTTTTCTGAGAGGCATGGCTACTTAAGCTCTATCCAGACAAAAAACTATTTTAGGCAGGTCATTAGGCTGAGTGTCAGGGAACTGCACCTTTCCACTTGCTGCCAACACACTTGGGTTTGTAAAGTGACTGGGTCAGGTAACAGGTACCCTGAACACCAACAAGTTAACAAAAGGTTCTTGAAAACAACGGGAGCCCATTTTCCACAAAGAGATGTTAAACAGCTTCCCGATGACCACCTCCAAGGCGCTCACATGGAAAAAAACTTTTAGAAAGGAAAGACATCTGAATTCTCTCTTCACATCTGCAGGGAAGGGCTGATACATGGTTTCCACCTGCTCTTGGGCAGGGTCCAGGCTAAGGAGCTGTCAGGGAGTGCAGGGTGCAGACCAGCAAAGGGGATGGTCCCCAGAGAGCGGTGGTCCAGGCACAGACTGGCAGCACAGCTCCTCAGGTGCAGATAGCCCAGCAGTTTGTATGTCCTGCTCTCCAAGGGCCAAGATCTTGCCAGTGACTCTAAGTGAACAAACATGAACATCAGTACATGCCCACTCTGATCTTGTGTCCTTTTTCTGGCTTCTGCTGACTGCAACGGACGCTGCATATCCACGTCCCACAGCCCTAACTGGAGCCAGGACTGCTTCAACAGAGGAGAGCTCAGGTGGATTTGTGGATTTAAACTCCAAACACCAAAATAGGAAGAAGGTGACTTTCTGAAAGAAGTTATCCTGAAATTATTATTTAGGAAAACCCCCTTTTTAGGTGAAATATAAAAATAAATGTAACTATTCAACCAAAAAACACCCTTTGCTTGGATGAGACGCATAAAACCCACAATTATAAATGTAGCAGTTACAATGTTGCAAGACAGAGAAACAGGAAGATGAATGCTATACAATAAACAAGGAAGCAAGTACAACCAGCATGCACACATTAATACATCCTTACAAAAAGCACTACTTGAATGGGCATTAAAATACTTTCCACCACTCACGTCCACTTCTGAGGGGATGCTTTGAAAAGTTAGTAAAAAGCATACACGTAAGTATATGCTTATGGACTATTTTCTAGTAGTTTCCCATACAGAATGCTGTCGCATCTATTCCTTAAGTGGGCTTTTCTCCCAGAAATATTAAGCAACAAAGACACGCACTGGGGCACTTCCCTGCCGGGGGCGCTGCCACACCGCCCCCCGGCGCCTCCCCGCTGCCCTGATGGCGGCCATGCCCCCCGGCCCCGCTCACCTGGGCGGCGGGCGGTGGCGGCGGCCAGGCAGCCCAGCACGGCCGCGCACAGCCGGATGCCGCCCCCCGCCATGGCCCGGTCCCGCTCCGCTCCGCAGCCGCCGTGGTTGTGGCGGCTCCCGGCGCCCACCCCCTTAATGCTTTAATGCCGCCCCTCCCGAGGGGGCCGCGGCGGGGCCGGCCCTCAGACCGCCCCTGGCCCCGGCCACGGACCCGCCGCGATGGCGGTGAGGGCCGGGTTGCCCCTCAGGGCCTGCTGGAGGTGGTGCTACCTGTATTTCTTCCCTAACGTGTGGTAAAGTGCAGGGAAAGAGCCCGGTTCAAGTTGCTCGATGTGAATGCTGCGGTCCTTTCCTTAAATCACCAAAGGTGTTCGGTAATTGTGCGTTAGTAACCACAAATTCCTGCGTTGGACACCATTAATGGGGGGCGTGTTACATCAAGTAAGAGCTGGCTGGATGGCTGGGCCCAGAGAGTTGTGGTGAATGGAGTCAAATCCAGTTGGAGGCCGGTCACTAGTGGAGTCCCCCCGGGGCTCGGTACTGGGGCCAGTCCTCTTTAACATCTTTATCGATGATCTGGATGAGGGGATCGAGTGCACCCTCAGTAGGTTTGCAGATGACACCAAGTTAGGTGCGTGTGTCGATCTGCTCGAGGGTAGGAAGGCTCTGCAGGAGGATCTGGACAGGCTGGACCGATGGGCTGAGGCCAACTGTATGAAGTTCAACAAGGCCAAGTGCCGGGTCCTGCACCTGGGGCACAACAACCCCAAGCAGAGCTACAGGCTGGGAGATGGGTGGTTGGAGAGCTGCCTGTCAGAGAAGGACCTGGGAGTATTGGTTAATAGTCGGCTGAATATGAGCCAGCAGTGTGCTCAGGCGGCCAAGGCCAACAGCATCCTGGCTTGTATAAGAAACAGCGTGGCCAGTAGGAGCAGGGAAGTGATTGTCCCCCTGTACTCAGCTCTGGTGAGGCTGCACCTCGAGTACTGTGTTCAGTTTTGTCCCCCTCCCTACAAGAAGGACATGGAGGTGCTTGAGCGAGGCCAGAGAAGGGCTACGAAGCTGGTGCAGGGTCTGGAGAACAAGTCTTATGAGGAGCAGCAGAGGGAGCTGGGACTATTTAGCCTGGAGAAGAGGAGGCTCAGGGGCGACCTTATCGCACTCTACAGGTACCTTAAAGGAGGCTGTAGTGAGGTGGGGGTTGGTCTATTCTCCCATGCTCCTGGTGACACGACGAGGGGGAATGGGCTAAAATTGCGCCAGGGGAGGTTTAGGTTGGATATTAGGAAGAACTTCTTTACTGAAAGGGTTGTTAGACATTGGAATGGAAGGGAAGTGGTTGAGTCACCATCCCTGGAGGTCTTTAAAAGACGTTTAGATGTAGAGCTTAGGGATATGGTTTAGTGGAGGACTTGTTAGCATTAGGTCAGAGGTTGGACTCAGTGATCTTGGAGGTCTCTTCCAACCTAGACTATTCTGTGATTCTGTGATTCTGTGAAGTAGCTGGTGGTTTCCAAGCACTTGGTGCTTCAAGGCTTGGTGGGAGATGCACCTGTTTGGAAATGTCTAGCAGAGGACAGAGAAGTGGCCTAGTGTTTAAGATTTTGTAAACTTTTTTGATATTTTTCTTTCTAGGCCCCCAGCTTACTGCAGACACCGAAGCATTTCACACACACGGGTGTACAGCAGGCCACAGAAATCCATCACACTCTCTTTAGGATGCGTAGACCTACCTGGAACACATAGCTGCTGCCACAGGTGAGTCTTCGAGCCCTGCACACAAAAATGCTGTGTCCTGCCACCCGCTAAACCTCTGCAAGGGGAAACATTGGTGAGGGCTGCCTCCAGGATGTGCTGGTGTTGGTGGCCCCTTGCAGAGCAGGTGTCCGTGCAGCAGGTCCCAGGGCAGGAGTGGAGGCAGAGGCATGGCACCCTTGTGTCTGCAGCCTCCATCTTCCGTGCACACACCCTGAGCCTCTTCACTGGAAGAAGCGGGTCAGCTCCATCAGACCTGCAAGGTTTTGAAAGGCATTTCTGTCAGTTCTCTAAAGCATATAAGTTTCTTCTAAGATAACTTTTGGTTTGTTACCAAATATGATAAACTTTTATCCTAGAAAGCCGCATGACTGAAATTACAGTTTGTTTTTCCCAAAGGGTGTATTTATAAAGAAGGCAACAGGAAAGAAAGAGGTATTTTACCAAACAAGTTACAAAATAAAGAACTGGAAATAGAGACACTGTGAATCTCTGACAAAATTTTAAACATTAGGATATTTCTTTGACCCCTGCCGAAGATGATAGAGTGGTATTTACAGGAGGATTAACACCTTTCATCATGGATCATGCAGGAGACCAAAAGAGGTGACAGTAACAGCTGCTAGAGTAAATAAATCTTTCATCTTTTCTTCCCTGCTTTTTCCTCTACCAGCTTCCTCTGCTGCTATCAGCCTTGCAGTCTCTTACAGCAACAGGAGAGCAAGAGCGTAATGTGGTTGAAAGAGCTGACAATTGGCCAAATGTAGTTCTTGGCTCTCATGGGGACAGAGTTGTGTCAGTGACAGTGGATTTATGGAAAAATAAGTAATTCTAGGGCAGGTTTATGGCAGTATAGGTTTCTCCAGCAGGCTGCAATTAAAAAAAAAAAAGAAAAAAGTTTTAGTAATTTATTGACATTGTTTTATTAAAGCATACCACAGACTGTAAAACAGGTTTGCACTATGGAAAGCACCCTTCACGCATGATGTAATACTAAATCATGCTACAGTTTTGCAGCATACTATTAAGTAGCAGGATATTTGGGAAGAAAAAAACAAGGCTGTAGAGTGGAGGATGAATTTAAGATACTGCACATGATTATGTAGTGCAAGACATCACTGTTGTAAAAATTTTAAATTTTTATGAAAACACAGTGTAGGAAGCAACAGGAGCATTTAGACATTGTGGCACAGAGAAGCATTTCCCCCAAATGGATTGTATGAAGAAATATGAAGAAAGAGAGAGGTAAGGTTAGCTCTGAAAATCATCCCAGGAGTAACTTCCAGTTTAGCAATGTAAGTCTTTTCAGTGAAGCTTTTAAATACATATTTAATTTAAGGTGGACTCCTATGTCCCATCTATAAATGAACTTCACTCTTTCTTAGCACAAAGGCTGAGCAGATGTGATTTTGCTGATTTATTAAGGAGGGTATGGGATAGTGATAAACTGGAGAAAACAGCCGTGTTGGATGACAAGGAGCAGGGAAATAGGCAATGCTGAAAGTAGAGTTATTGCAGATGTTTAAGATTTCAGATAAAAAAGAAGGCTCTGCTTATACTAAGTCTTAGGCATTGCAGCTAGGTTGGACTGATTTAATGGTAATCTGCATTAAGTACGTGACTGTGCAGCTCCAATATGTGTGTACGTGTAACAGGAAACCTTGAGAAAACATGAAAAACAGAAGAGTCTCATAAATACAGCCAGCATTATTGGCAACATGCTAGTGATCTCTGTAACAGTGCACCTTAGATCATTCATATATGCAAAATGCATGTCTTATACAGTATTTAACAAGATTATATTATCTTCACTTGGATTTGGGGGAGCAGGCCAGAATAGGCAGCAGGCAAGTGACTATGGATAAAGGAGTACTAGCTTTAAACATTTTAGGTAAATAGGTCAGGAAAACTAACCAGCAGTGTTTGCCAATACATGTACATTCCCAAATATATGCACATGGATGTTCAGGTGTGAACTGGAAATAAGAAATCACCTGTGAGCCTTAAAAGAATTTAGCTCCAGACTAAGCCATGAATGCTTTTTGTAGTTATATCCAAGCCCTAAATTCCAAAGTAAATAAGGGGATCATCTAGAACAAAGGCAGTGCTTGTGGCATGCTAGGTGGAAGAAGTGATTAGTGTGCGTGCTGGTGCACAGGAGCAGGAAAGCAGGGGTTGAGAGCTGAGGGCAGCACTTGAGTAGGTGGCTGTTGTCTTGAGAGGTGAATCCCCATCTCTGACACTTAGAGGCTCTGAGATATTTTGTAAATAAAGGTGAACAATTAGAGAAGAATCCAATTAAGTTTAAGCTAAAACTGCCCACTGTATGTAATTTATTATAAGCCTTTTCTTTCAAATTGTGAGCATGAATGGAAGTCTGTCTTCAGTGAATCCCCAGTGCTATACCATTAATCCTGTCTGCTATTGTAGGCAAAGTAAATTTGAATAAGCCCTGTAAGCCTATGTTGCTGTACTTCTTATCTGTGCAGAGATAGAACATAGACGGTAACTGCAAATAAAGCTGTGAGCAGAAATTGGAAGCTGGGGGAGATTTCCCTGCAAAGCTTCAAAGGGTCATTGTAGTAATGCCAAATGCAGAATGTTTGGGAAGAGTTGCCTTCAGCAGATAACATCCCTCCTGTAAGGAGCAGATGGCTGCGAGATAGCCCACAGCTCAGGGCAAATCTAAAAACATCTGAGAGCTATAAGTTTTCTTGCCCTTTCGTGTTTTCAGTTCTTTCTGTTTGTAAAAATAATTTCTTTTTCAGTTGTGCCAGGTTGTATATGTGAATGGTAAGCAAACTTGTCCTTTCTGAAACAATAAATTACTAACATTCTTTGTCTAATCTAATCAATTCTGTCCTTAAAGTCAAATTCCAATCTTCCCTTCAAATTGTGGGTTGTGTAACTTTTAACTTAGCTAAGGTTGATTGGATTTCAAAACATGGTCTAACAGCTTTGAAACTAATGTCCTGAAACGTCCCTAAGACACACTAAGACACACTAGCAGTTCCAGTTCAGAGTGAGACATTTGATTCTGCCTCCCATTTCTATCTTTGACACCAAATAAATAGAAACAAAGAATCAGTAACAGTCATATGCATTTATTTATTTTGATTATTCTTTGGCTAACTTTACATAATTACAAGAGGTTAAACTGGCTCATGTTTATTCTGCTGGCGGCTTTTTCTGAAAACTGCATGGCTGTTGAGTGGCATTTGTTTTTCAAAACGCTTTTAAAATTTGTAGAGAAGATTTTTAAAACTGCCCTGTAAATGTACTCAGTGTTGACAGTCTGTTTAGCTTTCAGAAGTAATGACATCTTCAGTATGTTTTAGCTCCTAATTCTCTTTCATATTTGACCTTTTGTATATACTACATTTGACTTATGCAGTAAAGGACTTCAGTGTAAAAATCTAATGTAATTTGGTTTGGATAAGCAGCATAAGGCTTAGTATAAATCGGAGGAAATCCATTTCCAGTGCTTAAAGGGATTATTGAGAGCCAAATAAAATCAGTGGTAGGCTTTCAATTAGCATCAATTGCTTTGGATCAGCCCCGTACTCTTTTATGTTTCTCAAGTACTTTTGTATTGTTTATTATATAATGGCTTGAAACTTAACTCAAAGGTCTATCAGCTGTATTTTTGCACAATGTGCTGAATGTTCTGAAGGCTGGGAAGTACTTTGGCTGACGGAATATTAATGGAAATAATCTTTGTTTTACCCATACTGAACTGCAGCAGTGACATGTAATTATATTGATTGCTTAGGTATGATGCAACTCAACTAGTATTTCTTCTCTTTCTATATCCAATGACATTTGTGTGCATAAAATGGAATAACTTGTAATTTTTAAAAAGTAGAGAAACATAGAATTAATTCTTTAGCCTGTACAGACTATGTATACTACTTGAATAAGGTCCAAAGCATTGGTCTTGTAGGTAGCCATAAATTCCGTATTCTTCACCTTACTGACTTTAGTGTGTTTCTACTTGAACTACTAGATTTGATTTTTGTCAAATAAAAATTAACATTACTGGATAAAAGTCTTGACTAAATTATGCGCTCTACTAAAATGCAAGTGAGAAAAATATTCTTGACACATATAACCTTTTCATATGATAAACAACTAATGAAATATTTTTCTCAATTTTTCTGATTACCTTTGTTAATATCAAAGGCTTTGGTCCTACAAAGACTAAAATGTGTTTTGGTGAAAACCCTCAAGAAGAAGGGGGATTTAAAACCAAACCTCACAGACTGTCGTGTTAACAGCTCTGTTCTTTCTTTCTGGACCTACCTTTCTCATCCGAGTTTTTACCCTGTATGTGGGACTAATTTACTTGGCTGGGGAGTCAGTAAGGTCACTGAGTAGCCAGCTCCAGCTGTGGCCAAACACAAAAATGGTACCACTGGTAGCAGTACATCCTAACTTGGTGGTTAACTAACAATACTAAATATACAGATAAATAAAGTGTGGCTACCTTGGCAAGGAAAAGACACGTTCATCAAAGCAGAAAAAGCACATTTGTTGGCTTTGTGTTATGAAAAGGACTTGTTCCTGGACTGGGGAGAGAGTTCGCAGCTGAGGATCACAAAAGAAAGATAAAACACAAATGAGGTATCCTCAGCTTTTACTGCTGTGCTGTTAGCCCAGCTATATGACTGGAAATTGAAATAAGTGAGTATTTTCCAGGTTATACTTATAGTGAAACTCATATGTTTCTTATAGAAATCACAGTTTCAGCAAAACAGTATATCCTGATTTTTGAAAGATGGTTTTGGAAAATTTCTCAGCAGTTCTACTTAGTGTATGCCATATGTGAAGCCAGTGGAATTATATGTATACAACAAGGAATGGGATGGTAACAACAAATGCACCCTGGAGGAGCAGAACAGATCATCAGCTAGCTTTATCTGGTTAGGAGTTGCACTGATTTAAGCTTGCTGAGGATTCACCCAGAATTTCTGTTTTCATGTGTCTCTTCAAACAGTAAGGAGAAACTGAGAAATAACAAGTCCTCACAGACAGAAGCAGTTTTCCACTGGGCTTTGCTGAGGCTTTAAGCAGTTATTTAAAGGAACAGATTCTCCCTACCACAGACTAATGGGAAATATGTTTCCTGGCTGTTGCCCAGATAGATCTATATATTCTTCTTGGAGAGGGCTAAGATATCTGACTGCAGATAGCACTTTCTTGGCACAGCAAATCATGAGAAAGTTTTTTAATTGTGTAGTTTGAAGAAACTGGAAGCACAATCTCTGGTGCCCTCTTAACTTCCCTCTCTGATGGTTTGGCCATCTGAATTTTCAGGTTAACACCATTGTTTTTTAAAATGCTTAAGAGAACAGAGCATGACTAGAACTGACAGAAATCTATTGACACAGGAACAAAGCACAGGCTTCATTTTGAAATTGTAATAAACAAAATGTTCAAAAACCATTTTGCAGAGTTGTGCAAATGCTGTGTTACTGTCAGTAGTAGAACATCCTCTTTCTATTGATCATCTAAACATATTTCTTTATGAACCTGAAAATCTCAAATTAAATAAATTTATCTTATTTCTAATAATTGCCTGTTAGGCTACTGTTCAGTTTTATGTTTCAGAGACCACCCATGGGCTTAAAGAATGCCTTCATCAGGTTATTGCGGAAACTGTCAGATTAAATCATCATAAAAGATACAAAAAAAAATGTAAAAAGCAGAGCCAAATTGTACTATTAAACTGCAACACTGTCCGAATGCAAGTTGAGAAAAGAGTGAGGAGAAAAGTTGAGGAGAATGGTGAATGCTGAGTGTTGTAAGAGTCCCAGTTACACTGGTGTGGTCCCACTGAACTGTGTGGCTTGGTGCTGATAGAAATTGGTCGTGGGGGGGGATTGACAGGATTTTAATACAGCTGAAGCAATTCGGAAAAGAAGACTTCACATTTAAGTGGGGTTTCTTTCAGTCTTGCCTGTGTGTTTTTAGTTCTCCTTTGCATATAATACTTTGTTAATGATCTACTGTCAAGAATTCCAAATACAATCCACAAATATAAAATCAAGACAGGGTCTAATGAAAAACACTGGATAATAAAACTTCCCATATCTCCCAACAGTCCTCAAACACCTGTTAAATTTTTGTTTTGTAGCCTTCCCTGACATGCGATGGAGATTAATGCTTATGAGTCCCTTGTCAGAATATAAAATATCACAGTTTATAGCATCATGTACAGGTCAACAGAGAGCACATATCTCAAATGCATCCACTACATCCCACTACGACGATTCCTAGCTGATGCCCCCTGCATTCATATGAGAAGAATAAATACCCTTGTCAATGCTGTACTTTAACTATCTGAAAGCAAATGCGATCTGATTATTTACTAACCTAAAGGGACTGTTGCTCAAAACTGAAGATATTTAGAATTAAAGTGATCAATACAATTAAACACTTTCTAGTTCCTGTATTTAGATGTGTGACAAAGGAACAGGCTGTTTAAGATCTGTTCATTTTTGTCTACATAGTAATACAGACTTGTTCACAGGAAAAGTGGCTCTCAGTTAAGAAGAATGACAATACTGTAGGGGAGGCAGAGATATAAATATTTGTCCCTCTTGTGTGTAACTCAGTCTCTGAACTAAAAGTATCTTCTTAAGCCAGAGATGTTCCCTGTAGCATTTTTTTTCCCTATCAGTCCTTGATATTTTTTTTGTCTTCTCCAAGCAACCCCACGTGTGTAGAAGCCAGCTCATCTGTATTTTGAGGATTTCAAACTCCACTACCCATTAAGAGCAGGCTAACTGAAGTTAACATATCCAATCTCTGAACCCTCTGGAAAGGCAATATGATCAGACAGTCCTTATCTGTCATCTTTCCCCTTTGATGATTCAGATTTAGGCTATAGATATTACTTGCATTTGCTGGTTTGTAAAACTAGGAATTCCCTTCTACAGACCTATAACTTAGTGATATTCTTACCTGTATCCTGACTTGCTGCTGTGCTAAGAACAGATATCCTGCTGTTCAGCTGGACCCTTAGCATTGTATATTTGAAGATAATCCCTAGACCACCATATTTTCAGCATCTGTGGCCATAAAGATGATAACAGTTGACCCTTCTGAGTGTAATTTTAGGTTTTACAAGAATTCTGCTAGAGGATTTTCAAGCTGTGATTATCTCTTCCCGCTTTGTGTGCTATTGCTAAGGAAAAAAGGTACTAAAAGTTTTAAAAGCAATACGTTCTGTAGTGTTTTAAGACTTCAAATTTGCAACTAAATTATGTACTTAGCTTTACACACTTGACTTCTTCAGACTATTAACAGCTTACACTGCAGCACGTTTAAGTGTTTGCAGGATTAAGATCCACATCCTCTCTGAACCATTAAATGTTTTGGAATTGAAGAGCGGTTAGATTCCCCAAGGGGTTGTCTTTTATGTATAAATGGAGAACATCCATGGCTTGCATCTGGGATTTCTCATCTTGTTTGAGTGATCTAATCTCCTTAGCGTGTATGTGTGTACTCATGCACTTAAATATGTAGACATGGTAATGACCAGAATAGGCTGGGGGGAGGAGGGAGAAAGGAAACAACAAATAACATTTAAAACATTTTCACCTATTTTCTGTACATTTTAAAACATTTTATCTTCTGGCCATCTCTACAAATTACCCGCCGCTTCCCTGCACTCTGCCTAGCAGAGGTCAGGGCAATTTTGAATATTCCAAACTATTGACTACCATTTAGTGTACAAACCAGAAAACAGTTAAACCCCGGGAATTTTCCTTTTCTTTTTTTTCTCCTCATATTAAATTTTATCTCCAGTTTTCTGAGCATCCCCCCCCCCCCAATACTGGTCTGAAGCAGTTCTTTATAACGTTCGAATGTGTATATATATGTGTGTGTGTATATATATATATAAATATTTATATAAATATATGTATGCATGCACGTGTATTATATATATATCTATTTAAGTGTGTGTGTGTGCCTTTCACATATAAAGCATACGTAATGATTTCCAGGATTGAAACTGTTTGCAGGATGACTGGCTTCATCACCTTTTCTGCGATCAAGGGGAGGGTGGCCAGCCTGTAGTTCACAGGTCGTCCTTCTTGCACTTCTTGCAGACAGGAGAGACACTTTCTTCCCATCCTCAGGATTCTCCACTGGTGGCCACCACTTCTCAAAGATACCTGAGACATTGTCCAACTCCCTCAGCACACGTGACTGCATCCCACCAGGTCCCATAGATTTCTGTATGTACAATTTTTTTTAATTTTCTCCAACCTGGTCTCCTTCTACCAAACAGTTAATTCCAAATCATTTAACTATTGACTTGGGTTTATTTGTCAGATTTTGAAAATTTAGCATCTTTAATACTTTCTGCAATTGTTTCTGGACCTTTCAGTATCTCAAGTAAAGGATTATCTGTTATTGCAAAACAATCTGACTAATATTGTAAAAAGATCTGAAGTTTCAAATACTGCAAATGTATTGCCTGCTGGGAATAAAAGCAGTACATCTTCTGATCCAGAGGTCATTTCGTTCAGCTGTAATTTCACTCTGGGGCTATTCTCTGTACAGTAAATGTTAAGGCTGCATCTCCAACCTGTGGAAATTTATCTAAGTAAAACCAGAATATAACAAACACAATATGGTCAGTCTAATGGAGCATATTAGTGAATTAAATTTGTGAAGAACATTGCTGTGTGTAAATAGAATAATTAACTTCCACATATGAGACTTTGTGCCTTGTTCCATGGCAAAATTCACATATTTTAACAAATGCAACTGCTTACAATTTACTCCAAGCTTAATGTTCAAGTGTGAATTCAGTAGTTTTAGCAGTATTTATAAATTTGATTGATTTTTTGTATAGCTTGCAGAATAGCAATAGCTGTCTAGACATACCTCCATGAATTAAGACAAAGCACTGGAATATGTCTGCAAAATGCTTGCTTTTAAAGAATCCCATCATAAATCAGCAGATAGGTTTTGTAGATTTTCACTAATATTCTAACAAAGAATATAGCATTTTTCTTTTTCGTGACATTTTTGTAAACGTTTGTAACCCACAGGCTCAAGAGGAGTAAACTGACTCATAGCAATTGTCAAAATTGTTTAGAGGTGCATTTCTCAGCTGCTTGGGAAGGGCGTGTTTTGCCAGCAGCTCAGGATGAAGACGTGCCCTCTGACCTTGGCTCTGTGTCACCCTTCTGCTCAGTGGCATCACCATTTGGAACCATGAATGTGATTGAAGGCATTCCCTTATAGAAGCCTATGGAATTGAGAGGGCTGCACATGTGAGTGTGTGTGTTTGTGGTTATTTCCGTGGTAGGTGATTTCTACAGGTAGTTTTCAGTTAAAAAGTCTCATTAAAAGCTTAATGAATAAATGTTATAGCCATTACAAAAACACTAGATGGGATAGCTGCAAGCCACTGAGACCCAGTTGTACTAGAAAACAAAAACGTCTGTTTGTTTTTTTTTACAAAGCTCTGCTATTGTGGCTTTTTCAAATACACACTCCAGAAAATCAAAAAAAAACAATACAAACTAAGAGACTGGAAACATGCCATTGCTCATAGCAGTATGATAACAAAATAAAAGCTACATTCTTGTTATTGATAGGATTAGGTTTTCCTCCTGTTAAAATGTTGGTCTGCTGTATATTCCGTTGTAAAAATGCAGAAGATTAGGGAACCTTTCAGACCGAAAGGTTAGTTGCCTCTAGGAGTTAGTGTAAATACCTTAAGGACAAGTTCTGTTTTGTTTCCTCAAGCAGACAGAGTGCTTTGGGCCAAAATTCTACAAAAATATAAGAATAAACATTTTTCTCATAAACTTTCCAATCCATGTAAATCGTGCTTACAAAGCTACAGCAGCATCCTGCCAAGAAATAATTCCTCCTCCCTTCTAAACAGTTTCTCCTGGAGGTTATTCAGGCTCTTTAAAGAGCTGCTGCACACCTGGAACTGTATCAACATATTCCCCACCATCACCCTGGTATTTACATTATCTCCATACAAGCTATTATGGAGGAAAGTACAATTGTTGTTCAAAGAATAGGATGTTTGGAAGAATCTTGAAGACTATGAATCCCATTGAACAGAAGTCCCACATGAAATATGAGATGTGAGACAAAACTTTTTTTTTTTTAATTTTACAATTCATTTTGAAGACATTTTTTATGTCACTCATACAAGATCACTTTTTTGTTTGTTTGTTTGTTAGTTGATATAGGAATATCTCTTATTTTATGCAACTTTCTAAGCCAGATATAGCTGAAAGCAGTAAGTGGGCAAGGAGGTGATTGTATGTAATGATTTCATTTTCCTAAAAAGGAAAAACCTAATGTGCTGAATTGCTACAGTTGGAATTGGCTTTAAATCCAAATACTCTGCAAATATGAGAAATATTCCTTACATATTTATAGCATTCTTTAGATGTCAGTATTGAACCAGTTCAGGACCTTATCCTTCAAGAGAATCAAAGCTCTATGACAACATTTCACATATCTCAAAAATTCTTTCTCAATAGTACTAAGTAGAAATGCAGAATGCATGAAGAGTGCCGTAAAGATTTAGAGCACAGTAGCTTCTTGTGAAGGATGTCATTTAAAAAATAGCTTTAATGATGATCTTCAGACAATAATGATGACTGTGAAACCAGCTTTTCTTGACTATTTCAAAGGCAGAATGTTATTCCAGGGTAAGCGTTTTCCTGGTCATCTTTTCTTTCTGCAGTGAGCATGGACTGACTGAGGGGTATTTTGCTTCTGGTGATGACGAAAATCAGCTTATTGATGAAGCTTTCTAACACAAGGTTCTACAAATGGACAAACCTATTTGCTGAATTAACAATGGGGTATTTTACATCTTCTTTTGCTATTCAACTGTTGTTACTCAAATGGAAGTGCATGTCCTCATTACTACTTTTCCTTATGACTATACTGTCAGGAATTGAGTTTACTGGGGACAAAATTAGTCTCCTATGTCCCCGTAAAATGATTTTACATATTGTAGGGATCTTGGGTTCCTTATAAAACATTGCTGTCCTGTTGTGCCACTTACGTAGATATGATATGTTTAATTTTAATATTTCAGCAAATATAAAGTTAGAAACATCAATGGGCAAGTTAAATCCTTCATCTGCTATATATGAGTGTAAAAAATCTTTTGCTTATTTATGAGGAGAGGTACAAGCACATAAACACGTACGTATAAAAAAGGCAGAGCTGCACAAAATACATCTTCATATTTCTTACATGTGCAAAATCTAGCTTTGGACATAAACTGGAAATAGCTGCAGGGCTCACTGTCCTCTTAGACTTTGTACTGATTTTCACACGGTATGAACTCTGGGCTAGACTCTTAAAATTTTGAATCTCTATCTGAATATAAACACGTAGCTGTTCATTCAGAGTTAAACAGCTTTTGAGGATGTTAGCGTCTCATTTATTTGTTGATGTCTTTAGCATCTGGTCCTATGTGGCTCTCAGAACTGGGATGTTAAGATTGTTATATTCTTATCTTAAAACAGAATCAATCCCACTTGAATTCCGCTGAAGGCAGTGGCGCTTATCTAACTTGTAGTTAATTGGCCCATAGGGTTGGTCCTTAAAGGTTCTTTTAGTTTCCTGAATTAGGGATTATTGCACCAGTTGTAGGCATGTACTGAAGTCTTTTATTAGGGACAAATTCATGGAATTTTTAAAGCTTGTTTTATTAAAAAAAAAAATGAAGTTTATGCAGGCTATATTTGTGCCTGTCTTTTAGTCTCTGTCCACTCCAGAGACTTGTTAACCAAATTTCAAGCAAATCTGGCAGGGTAGAGACATCAGCAATTTTGAGAAGAGACCCAAGCTATTACCTTACTGTAATCTAGGTGGTCATTATTCAATTTCATATCCATTTTGAGAGGAGTAGCCAGCTGTGCAATTAGTGTTTGCACAGTGGCTGGGCAGCCTGCAGGTGGAAAACTCCGTATCAGCCACAGAAGCATTGCCAATTGCCTGGGGTGAGCAGCCAACAATATGGGAAGAGCTGGTGGGTGATGAAGTTACTTTGCTTCCTCACACACCAGCTTGGCTTCTCATTCTCTTATAATTGTATAAGACAGCACATTATACAAGCAATCAGGCTCAGGGGAACTCCGCTTATTTATTATCCGAATAAAGTACATTGACATTAAATAACTGTCATGAAGAAGTAAGTCATTGTCTCCCACAGGGAAGCTGTTCTTTTATCTTGTCTTGGAGATTGATAATTTCAGAGCCACAGACAGGTCTCATCTTCTTTTCCATGTTTTTCCATTTACATATGCTAATGGCTATTCTGGCTGTGGATGGCACCAGTTTCCTAAAGCCATTGTTACAGAAAATTAAATTTCTCAAAATTGATTGATGACACAGTTAAAATTTTAACTTAATTAAAAAGTATAATTAGTGGTATGTGAGCTAACCTTGACATTAAAAATACAGAATAAGGAGTAGACTTAAACAAGTACTATTGCAAAAATAATATAATACACAGAATGGTGTTTATTATAACCCCTCAGATCCCATACCAGATAAATGGGACAGTTATTGTGTCCCTGGAAACAGTACCAGAGTTGTTCTCCTTAAGAAAAATCAAATACCCAAAAGTCATAGATGCCAATGCAGTTCCTGTGGTTGAATGAGGAGGAAAGAAAGGTACCACACAGAAATACCTCCTTCACTGCTGTGTAATTTAATGTGTCTGTTTTCTGTGGAAGGTGCCTTGCGTTTGGGTTTCATCGTCTCATGTACACACCAAAGGGGAGGGGAGGAAGAGAAAAGTAAGGCCTTGCTCTTGCAAGGAACTGCCTATGCATACAGCTCAATCTTCTACTGAAGCTCACATTGCACATATTTGAATTTGCGAAGTCTCAAAGAGGTGTTGGCATGGAGAAAACAAAGTGGCCCTACCACTCTTCATCCTGTGATAATTTCTTCTCTACAGTTCTTACATCGAAGCTCTTTTGTTGCTCAGCTCTAGAATTGAAAAGAAGGGGTCAGTAAAAGATTGAACAAAGATTCCTTGTTGGCTTTGTCGTGATTGCCAGCTCAGTGGCAAACTCCAATCTTACTTTATTTATGTACAAAGCTTAGGTTGCATTTAGAAACAAGCTACCAAATCAGTAGCTCAGACACAGGGAAGAAGAGAAGTGTCCACTTGAACTAGGTAACACTGTGTACCATGTCTTCAGCGTGATTAGGAGGAAGAGGGGACAGATTTTAACTTGTGCCTATGGCCTGTATCAATGTAACATCAGATTTACATGGAAATGGCATAAATACATTTGATTTAATCTCCCTGACAAGATTCTTTACAAGCCTGTCTCCTTAGTCCAAAGGAGTGTGTCTGGGTTTTGCTACAGCAAATTTTGCACAAATAATGGATACAACATATTAATTCACTGTGTTTGAAGACATGAAAACATTTTTTATGGACTTGAAATGAGGACATTACTTCATCTGAGGTCTCAACAAATACATTTGAGTTCCATTTGGTTATGACCTACTGACTTGCAGGATTTAAGTCACATAGATTTGAGCACTCACAGAGTGGGCTGTTCTTTAGAACAGCATTTCGTAGAATCACAGAATATCCCGAGTTGGAAGGGACCCACGAGGATCATTGAGTCCAACTCCTGGCTCCGCAGGACCACCCAAAAATCAGACCGTGTGTCTGAGAGTGTTGTCCAAACCCTTCTTGAACTCCAGCAGGCTCAGTGCTGTGACCACTGCCCTGGGGAGCCTATTCCAGTATCCCAATTTCCTTATGGGTTGAATTACTGCAGGGAACACATGACAATTATTTCTTTAGGTTGCCAAACTAGAAATAAAACAGCTCCTTATTTAAATTGAAAATTCAGCCGTCTCCCTAGAAATTACAGTCTTGGAGTTTTTCTTCATTGCCAGTTTAACCTAGCTCTTAGTGAATTCACAGATCTTAAGGTCACCTTCCTCATCTTTTTAAAGATAACATTTCTAACATTTCTCCTCTGTGTCTAGGTCTTCACGTGCATTGTGCATCTTGCTAAAAAAGTCAGTACTTTCATGTCCTGTGGGAAGAACCTAGGGATAAAATAGTTAACCCTCAGGGGCTGAGGCGTAGAGTCTAATCTCACAGATGATGTAGAGAAGCTGTTAAATGGCACATTTGGAGGGGCTAAATTCTAACAGTACTTCTAGAAAACCTGATTTTTCTCAGCAACTTTGCTTGTGCAATGTGAGATAATTAAAGCTCCCACACTTCAATGTACAACAAATTTCCTTTTGGCTATAGTGAAGCAGGGATATTAGGGTATTTTCTGGTCCCTGTGTTTTTGTTTTATTTTTTTCCCTTGGTGCAGCTGTTTGGCTTTCAATAATGAAGCAGTGTTCATTCAACCCTTCATCTCTGCTGTGATTTCCTTCAGAGTGATCCTGTAAAAGCAATGAATGTAACATTGGACCTATTTAGTATGAATCTAACTTGAGAGTAAATTTTAGGCTGCAGTGACAGTCAAAGGTAGGAGGAAAATTGGACAGGGCCCACTGAGATACTGATATTCTGTGAGAAACTGAAGCTCTCTGTCAATAGATAAAACATCTTAAGGTGCCATTTCGTTGTTGTTGTTGTTTGGTTTTTTTTTGTTTGTTTTTTATATTGCCTTTGTCCTTCTTACTGACATAACATCAGTAGCAGGAGCATAAAGGGACACTAGCTTTTAGAAGAGCTTTTCAGAGAGGTATTTTTGCATTGTTTTCTTCAAAGATTTTTGAAAATGGGTGCTAAAAGCAGGAGTACAAGTGGCATTGGTCAAAGAGATTGAGCCAAAACACTTGGAAAAAATGAGTTAAAGTTGTTCATCTGCACCCTAGTATGCCTTAAGACTAAAAGCACATTTCAAGTTAAAGGACCTAAGACATACAATTTTACATCAGCATGCTACAAAAGTCTGTATGCTTTCACAGTCTGAATGCTGCTGTGTCAATTGGATAACCGTCTTGATGTGCAATAAATAGTTTCCCAGATCTAAACAATCAAGATGGCCAATAACTTGGCTATGCCAGAATGGGTCCCCCGTTTCATAGTCATGTTAAAAACTGAAAATAATAGTTTATACGGACTATAGGAACTATAGTTTTTCCCCCTTCTGGTGATGTTGATACAATTCAAGTTGAGTGTATTCAGTAAAAGAAGTTCAATTATTTTGCTGCATTGTAGTCATATGGCAAATTTTTATAGCTATAACTACTCTTGCTTTATTTGCAATCCCAGCAGGGCATGGCTGAGATAGAATAATATTGCACAGCAGGGCTGTCTTATTTCACAAAACATTTCATTGAGGGTTTTGAGCTATCTCCTACTAATCAGATTTCTCACCAAGGTGCCCACCCACCCAAATCAAGTGTGGTCAGTGGACCTGGCAGGTTACCACGTTCCAAGCAGTTTAATGAATATCTACCCATTTAATTTTGCTTAAGACGAATCAGCAGGGTGGCTACACAGGGTGGGATTATTGCTTCTGCATCCTGTTGTTCTTGACTGTGGGTTTAATTTCTGCTTCTGCAATGTAAGTTGGTAATTGTAATCCGAGACAGTACATTTGATCTTGCTGCTTCTGGCAATGGAATCCCATCGAGCCACCTATTCCAAAACAATGTGGGACGGTTTCTTGTAAACCTAAATATTGCCTGACAAAATAACATATCTAGACATGGAGCAACAGCTGGCATGCTGGGGATATATTCATTTGCAACCTTCTGCACTGCCTCAAGCAGATAGTGCTATACATAAAAGAATTGGAAGATGACATAAAAAATATTATTTGTAGAGAGGATATTTGTTTCCACAGCTGTTTTCAGCCCTCCTTCCTTATTCCTAACATTTTGCTGGTTCCTTCCTATTCTTGTTTCTCTGATGGTACCTGTGATGCATTTTTGAAACTCTAATATACAATATTCTTTGCAGAATCTTCCACTTGGGGTTGTCATTTATTTCATAACTGTTACGACGTAGATCATTGCTTACTTCCTAGCCGTATTGTCAGACAGCTTTCAGGTCCAAAGAATTAAAAAATTAAACCAAAAGCAGATGAAAACAGAATAGCATACTTCGTGGATATCCTTTTGCTCTCTGGTTTATGCCTTACAGAGTACAAGGCAGCCCAGAATCCAGTGTCAGCCCTCTCTATATTTTTTTTTTTTGATAGCTTTGCTCCAGCTTTATCATTAAGACTTAATTCTGCAATCATTTATGAACAAAAATCCCATTTCAGTTCCTGAATATGCATTCAGATTACAGAAAGGAAAAAACAGTCTGTAGAAATATGATTGCAAATACAGCTATAAACAAGTGGGCTGCTAAAAGTGTTGTACAAAAGAAGACACTTAGCGTGCAGGTTTTCATCTAATCACAGGTTCCCATAATAAAATAAGAAAGACATAGCTGTCTGGGAGATAGTTACATTTTCTCTAAAACAAAGTGAAGCTCTGAGACAGAAAAAGAAAACTTTTTTTCCTTTCCCCCAGTCTGTATGGCTCAATTATATTTCTTTCCACTCTGCCTCTTATTGTGGGACTTGTTACTTTGCAAACATAACTCAGCAGGGATTCCTTAACACGTTGTCTTGTGAAGACAAAGTTTGCTTTGTTTGTGGCTAAATTATCATATAAATGTTTTCAATGTGACTGTCCTGTGACGTGGTCTTGGACTTTTCAGAGAGGAGGACGGATTTAAACACAGATCAGTCAAAAAAAAAAAAAAAAATGTTGATGAGATACTATTTTAGAAATTGCAGAGCTGCACTGACCTTTATCTTCTAATTCTAATTGCCACAAGCAGCCTTGAAGCCCTGATGCTGCATGGAGTACAAATCTATAATTTACACATGGATAAGACCTGCCTGAGCATCATCTCCAGCCTAAGCAGTCCCAGCTCTTTCAGCCCTTTCTCATACCACAGATGCCCTGATCCCTTAGTCATCTTTGTGGCCCTTCACTGGGCTTGCACCAGTGCATCCATCTCTCCTGTACTGGGGAGTTCAGCAGTGGACACTGGACACACTGCTGTACCATTAATAACTGGAAGGCAGATAGGAAGGGTAATATAGCAGAAGCTCTAAAGTAACATTCCAAAACTATCATGTATGACCACCAGAATTAATGTCCCAGACCTGTGGGTTTCAACAGCTGCAGCAGTTACACAAAAGTGACTGCTAGAAAGCAAGAAATAACTGCTTTCTTTAAGAGAAATCCATGTAAACTGGAAATGAGAATTGGGCATTTTCGATCACCTTTGCAACAGAAAGTAGACTATTGTGCTGCAACACATTAGATTATTGTGCTGCTGCAAAAGGTATTTTAATCAATCTTTTTGCTCAAGATTTTCCCTTTTCCAGATGCAGTGGCTGGGGGCAGGAGAAGACAATGGCTTGCCTACAGTACTCCAGGAAGAAAAACCTGAGAGAGGAATAAAATGGAGTTATTGAACTAGTTAATGAGTATGCTGAAAGCATCTGTCTTTTCAGTCTGTTCATAATTTTTCAAAAGAATGCTAATATATTTTGACATGACAGAATGAATGAATAGGAAAAACAACAACACTAGAGCACTGGAAAAAAAAAAAAAAAAAAAGGAAACCAAAGTCTCAAGAGGAATGGGAAATGAGAAAATTTCATGTTCTTCCATAAAGAGAATCACTCTTTATCTAAATTCCTAAACCCCAGGTTGAAAAGCATAAAGTAATGCATTTAATTTCCTGGCACTAGGTAGTCACTTATAACAGATCATCTAGGGATATATTTCCTGTTAATGTAAATGCTGAGCTTCTGGAATAAATCAATCTTTTGTCCCCCCCTCCCAGGACTGTTTTCAAAGGACACTGTTGAGAGATGCTGTCAAATCTGAATGTTTGGTTTCTCAGCACTTAGAAATGAAACTCTTTATAACTGCATATATCATCATCAGGGGGTTAAAAATAATGAATACTAACTTTTTTTCTTCCCCCTTCTTTTGCTTAACAAGTAAGATTGAATCTTTCCTAAGTCTGGAAGCTTTACATCTATGTGCTGAATGTTCTGTTCAGCATCAAGGCGAATCCCGAGTTAAGCTATCAGAGCTGAAAAACAACAATACCGTTGCCTTATCTAAAGCCTTCATTCAGAGGATTCAGAAACATTCGGTAAACATTAGCAAATTTAAGTAATTCTCTGTGAAGCAGATAGAATTCAAAAGCCTGTAAGTGCCAGGAAATCCATTAGCTCTCCGTTATCAAAGGGCATCCCAAAGAGTAAGCCAATGAAAAATAGAGTATGTTAGAAGAAAGTCAGTCACAGATTACACAGACTCTTACTGTCAAAAGTGTATAACTTGAGAAATAGCTGATGTATGAAGTTAGTTTCCTTTCCCTTCAGGTTCTGATTAAATGTTTGTTAGACTTGATAGGAAGCCTCTCTTGTTTTCATGGGACTCAACTCCCACATTCAAAAAAGATTCTGAAATTTGGCCTGACTATTACAATAAAAGCATCCAAAATGGATTTTATTTATTTATTTATTTATTTATTTATTTATTCTTATTTTTGAATATAGGACTGCAGTCTCACCCTTGGTCATGTAGAGGGGAGTAATGACTTTGGTGGGAGCCACACAAAATGCTGAGAATTCTGGATCATATGCCAAGCCCCTGCTGGACTCTACCCCGTGATCAGATACTGGTTAAGGGAAATTCTAGAAGATCAAACACCCATCAAATCTCATTGCTTCTATAAAATAAATAATCAGCTTTTTAGTGGCTATAAGCCTGGAAACTGAACTAAGTCTCAAGTCTTATGATGTTCTTACTCTACACCTCCTTGGTGGGTGGCTATTTAAATTCATCATCTGAAATCTTTTGGCACAGCATAAATAACCTCTCTAGTGACTTGTCATTAGACATATTGGTTTTACTCCCTCTCTATACCTGGTTGGTATAAAATAACACCATCAATCTTGTAAAAAGAACCCCTTGTTTTGCTCCTCCAGCCCAGTTACCACCGCTGTCTCTCCATAAGTCATGAATACTCCTAGCACAGCAGGAACACATTAATGATTTATTTTTTCTTGGGCATACCCTTATTACAAATGATTTTGTTACTTTGCTGGGTACTCTCACTGCAGGGCGTTGTTGCTAATAGATCCCCTTGAGCATTTGCAGTCTACATTCCTCATTTAACTGGATCCCAGGTGCTATGCATGTTAAATACCTCATCTATAATCTCTTTAAGCATGAGATTTCTGTCACAGTATCTTTTGTTGGCTAGGCAATTTCTTGTAGCAACATTAAAAGCAGCACAAGGCTTTTCTAAAATTCATGGGAGAAGTTGCTAGTTGTAGTTATTCACAGCTGTCTGCAGCAACAGGCTCCTATTTTGGTTCCAGCACCCCTTATCTCTGCTACTATGTATGACTTCTCAGTTTTATGAAATCTTGGATCAATTTGAGACTATCCTGTTATTTTCTTATACGCCTCTCAAACTATGTCACAGAAGTTTGTGAGCATTAAAGCCCAAGCGAGTTTTACCATAGACTGCAGCGGGGGCAGAACTGAGTGCCAGGCCTGAAAGCTTTGAAAAATCTTTCTTTTCATGCCTCCTGTAAGACTTTGTTAGTAGAGCCCTACTAACACAGATTGGTCCTTAAACCTGAGGGAAAGGTTTTAGAGGTAAAAGGACGTAGAAAACAGCTGGCTGGCTGGTAGGTCTTGCATTAACCTGGTCCTACAACCATGGGGTATGCTGGGCTAGGCAAGATGGAGACTGTCTGTGCTGTGGAGTGGAAAGACTGAAAAACTGTGAGATGTCATTTGTCTGGGGAGGAATCAGCCAGGAAGAGTGGTTCTGGGTCGTACAAAGCGAGGTCTGTCTAGTGGGCTTGTTTTATCTTTTGTTATAGAGCAACTGTGAAGAGAATATCTAACCTGAGAGGATATCTGAGTTGGAGTGACCATTTAGCATGTATCTGGGGCATGCAAGCCCCTTGGGTTGCACCTCATATGGACTGCAAACCTAGAGGACAGTAATGTTGTGAAAGGCTTGTGCATTGTGTCATTATCTTTTAATAAATACATGTAGAACAGATTTTATTTGGAGATGCTCAAGGACTGACTTTATAATTTTTCCTGAAGTACTTCTTTCTTGTGCATATTCTTGTGTGCTTTTGCACATACTCCTTGTAACTGCAATTGTAGCTTATGCTCATGCGTGATTAGTCAGTCATGAAGAGCTAAGCTGCTATTTTTCTTATGTACTTTCTTCCAAAATAAGATCTCACTGAATAAAAGTAAAAAGTGTTTTAAGTAAAAGTGTTTGAAAATGAATGTTGCTGTATAGGTACATTTTGCACCTTTTACTCCTCTTTACAAAGAATGAGAAAATGTAATGGTAAGATTAATTCAATACACTAATGGGAGAGGGACACGTGGAAGCAAGGAAATACGGATTGACACTACACTGGCACTATTTATAAACATAAACTGAATAATAAGCCTTCTGTTTTCCCAAGTAAATGTTAATTCATCTAAGTGACCTACTGTAGTGTTTAAACTATGGTAACACATCTGTTCATATGTGGAGAATAAAACAGAGAGTACCATATTTCATCTACAGTATAAACATGAGACATTATAAAGAAGTCTCCTCAGCTTTACAGTTTCCACAGAGAAATTGCTTGCAAAGTTGTCTGGACGTTTTAGTCGGATTCTGAAGTGCTCGTACACTTAGAAGATTTGCCTTGAAAAGAAACAGGAGAAAAAAATATATTAAATGCCTTGTGGAACTATGGAAAGCTGCCTAGGAGGAAGTCATTTTGTTTGTATGAGTAGTTGATAGTTTTTATGCCTTCCTTTGAACATATCTGTAGACTACATGGCAGATGGGCCTCCCATGTCCGGCTAAGCATTTTCCCTCACTTACCACCCTTACAGATAACACGGGCGGGATGGCCGGCGAGGGAATGCACTGCTCAGCCAGGCAGCTCACAGGCGTGCAGCCAGGGCTGGCGGAGCAATGTGTCAGCCACAGGGGCTGCTCGCTGCACAGCGCTGTGCCTGCCTGCTGCCTGCCGCACACGTCAGGGCCAGGCCTCTGTAGGTGCAGTGACAAAGGACAGCTGGGTTGCTGCTGCCAGGAAGGGAGGTAGGGGACGTTGTATGCTGTTGGAGAGAAAGGTAGGTGACAAGGTGGCAGGCAGGTGCTGCAGTCAGAGTGGTGGCTGGAGACATGGGAAAGAGACCCACCGAATTGCTGCATCAGGTCACCGCTGACCTGTGGGCTGTTCTGACTTCAAAGCAGAGGCTGGTCAGGGCCTGTTGCTCACCAACTCCTTGTCCAGGTCAGCAACACTTAGGTGAAAACAGTTTCCATTCACAAGCTGTAACCACAGAGAAGCTGTAATGTCGTTTTTATGTCATCTGTACAAACACTGAGCTACATTCTGGATAAAGATATGTCACTGACTGTAGCAGCCATGGAATTCACAATAATTCATATGCAGTACTGAGCCATCTGAGATATCTACAGCCTTCCCCCTCCAGAGGTAAGAACTATACCACAGGCCTCTTCTCCAGTGTGCTTGTCAGCCAGAACAGCCTTTGTTGGTTTGGGACTGAGCTATACATTCTCTAAAGCTCCTGTAATATTGATTAGTTCTCCCATATTTAACAAAAAATTATATACAAACTGCATATGTTTTCTACAAGTTGAGGAATTTCAATAATGCCTCAGGGTATAGCACAACTTGTCTCCCCAGCTCCAGTGGAGTTTAGTTGGAATAACTGAGCTGAAATGAGATGCAGAATAAGTTTATTTTCAGAGCTGCCAAATACATTTGCCTTATTGAAAACATTTCTGAAATTCTGCACTTACAGTTATGGCTAACATCTAATCTTCATTTAGTGAAAACATCTATTGACACCAATGGCAGGAAGGAACGTGACAGAGTAGGAATGTTTGGTTTGGATTAAGGTGTTTTTTTCCTTTTATAGCCTCTCTCCCAAAGAAAAGGGTCATTGAATGAATGGTGTTTGCTGGGACAAAATCAGTCTTTGCTTGAAGACAAAAGGATGAGGGATTAGCAAAGTAGATGGACCTCATTGTTAGCAGATAATTGATCTGTTTTACCACAACACTTTACAAGAGGAATCTACATCCTTTTAGACAGTGTTTGTTCCACTGAACCAGGCTCCTCCAATGCAAAATGTAAACCTTTGGAATGGAAATGTGATTTTTATTTTTATTTTTTTTTACATTTTTTGAACGTTTAATGAAAAGCAACCCCTTGAAACTCTGACAAACTCTGTCCCTCATCTGTCCCTCCTCACTTCAGTATTGGTTTCATGTTTCATTTAATGGGATGCCAGCAGGAGAGCAAACTTGTGGCTGGGAATATCTCCTCTTCCACCAAAAACATTTCCCTTCTTAATGGAATACAGGTAGAATAGGCTGAACTGCTGGAAAACAATGGAATAGCATAACTCTGGAACACTGCTGAATACTCTTACAGTGCTGACTGTGGAACTGTGCCTAAAATGCCTAAAAGCAAAATTGGCATGTTGACTCTTCTGTATGGGAGAGCTGCAATAAGTTTAGAGATGCTGAGAAACACTGAAAAGAGGACTTTGTTTAAAAAATCTTATGAGTCTAGGGATTAGGTCCAAATCTGGGTTTACAGCCTATGCTATGAGCACTGACTTGAAACTGCTTAGTCCTTCTGCTAGAATTTGCACTATATTTTGTCTGGTGACATATCTATAATCCAAATATTCATCAAATAAAAAGTGCTAGAATATTTTCATCTTTTCCTTTGATCACATGCTAAAGGACAGTGGAAAATGCTACTGAATTTTGTAGGGAACCATACCGTAGGAGCATTATGGGGCAGGTGGGAGAGTATCCAGCAGATAAAGTCCAGCAGTAGCATAACACAATGGTTCTGTGTTTCTACACTTTGTTTTGGAAGTGATTTGGATGGTCTTGATTCCCCTGACTGGGAAAATGTTAAGGCATAATTTTGTAGGCTTGTTGCTGTGTGAAATTCCTCAGGCACCGAAAAGTACGTGGCAACTGAAGCTGAGATTGGGGTTCTTGTGATTGATGTTCTGGTTTTAGCTCCAGATGGTCCTGCAGAAATGGAGTTGTTGTGGGATAATAACTGTTTAAAATACTCGAAAAAACGTTGGGCAGAAATGATTAGTTATTGTAGGAGGGAGAGGTTATCACAGAAAAAAGACAGAAATCCGCACCTGTGCTATTCAATATTGGCATAAATGAGCTGGGGAAAAAACTGTAGGAAGTTGAGAATTTGCTGAAGATCCAAATTCAGGGTAGTCAAAATGAAATGGGCCATAAAGAGGTATAGGGAATGGCTGGATGGTAAACTGGCAGATGAGATTTTGCTTTGATAAATGCAAATAATAAACATGGGACAAGGCAATAATCTTAACTATACATGAAGGGCTCTTATTAGTTATTGCCACTCAGAAAAGATAACTTGTTATTGTAGATGGTTCTCTGAAAGCATAATTTTAATGCTCATCTGCAGTCACAAAGCAGCAAGCAGAATGGTTAGCTTTATTGGGAAAGGAACAGAAAACATTGCTATGACCCTACAAGAGTCTGTGGGGTGCCCCACATGCCTCAGAGTCTGTGTGTATTCATGTGAAGAGAAGGGTGGTAAAGGCACTCATGGTAAGGAATTACTTCCATGTCAGGGGAGAGTCCCTGTGAAGATAGGACTCTTGCTTGGAAAAAACGTAGCACAGACGAGGAATGTGATTAGGGTTTATCAAACCTGAGCGGGAGGAGGAAAACAAAAAGGAAAAAAAAAAATCCTTTTTTTCTTGTAACACAAGGAGTAGCAACCATTTGGCCAAATACTCAAAATTTCAGTTAATTTTTTTTTTTTTTAACTGTATAGTCAAAATGAATATTTGGAATGCAAAATGTTTAATTGGCTTAAAAAATGAAGTTTAGAAAGTCATCGGAGACTGAGCTATTTGAGGACTAAAGAGATTTCTGTAGCACAAGAAACACAGTGCTAAGACAACAAAAACTGGGGGGATATGACAAAGAAAGTTTAAAAATGACAATTTAGACTCACCTTATTCTTCCACCTTCCCTTCCCTTTCAGTTCTTAGTAGAAACAAGCTTTTTCTGCATATATCTCTAATGTTGCTGAAACCTCACTTCGCACTTAACCCCAATTTATGCTTCTAATCACACTATCTGATCAAGGTTTTCTGTGTATTAAATGCTTTTTTGTAAAACGTAGGTTGTTTAAGCCTGTCTTTGGCACACGCTGTAACAGTAAGGTGCAAAACAGTCAGACACTACAGATGGAAACACCAAGGAGTGAATGAACAGCCATATGGCTGCTGTTACAGTTTTAAGCTAATAGGGATGGAACAGCTCCTGCTGCACCTGTATCAAGGCTTGGCTTGAAATGGGCTTTGCTGAAAAAGTTCACATTTTAATCTCAACAACATTTCATAGCATGTATCGGTAATACTGAGGCATTAGAAATATCCATGTATTGAAATAGTACAGAGTACTAAAAATGAGTGAATCTAGTTCTGGAAACCTCACAGTGTGATGCTCTGCTTAATTTAGTTACTTGTGCTGGGAAGTCAGGCACCTGGATTCCTGTTACAATGTGCCATTTCCTCTGAAAACCAAACAGCTGCTTTTATCTTGAAAACTAAATCTAAAATTCCCAGTTCTTTCCCAGACTTGCTACATGAATTTGTGCTTGTCTAATTTTTTTGTTTGTTTGTTTTATTTACATGATTTATAAAAGAAGATACTAGGGTTTTTAAGGCTGTTCACCTTACACCAAACAGCAAAATTATCTTATGGAGAATTGTGAACTTTGTAAAATAATTTTATTAAGTCTTTTCTTTGATAGCAGCTAAGAAAACACAGACACTTCTAAGACCTATTTATGTAACAGGTCAATCAGTGTGGCTTCTTCTTGTCTTAAAATACATGCATGCATAAATTTTGTACACAAACTTGGAAAAAACAGTTATAAAATGTATTTTGTTACATTGCACAGTTAAGGTAGAATTAGGGATATATCAAAGAGTATTTTTCAGTGAATTAACATTTCTTTTATACAAAAGTAAACATGGTTCTCTGATATCTTGAACCTTATTTTTCTTGACACGCTATCTGCCTGCAACTCTGTTATCAAATAAAAAAGTGGGAAGATAAAAAAGCAAATCACAGATGCAGTATTATCATCACAGACTAGGTTGATTTTCACAGGTGTTCCAGGTCAGAACAGGCAGGGGTGTTGGTTACTGAGAACTAATTTTTGAAGTGCCCTTTGCCATGGAGTTGCAAAAAACTTTCTGATGTTCACAAGGCTTACTTATATGGGTTTTGGCTATGTACACAGATATGCAAGAACAGGAACTACTCAGCTGTGAACTGAAGTCAGTTGTAGACTAATGACCTGTCATAAATCTTTTAACAAAGTTAATTAATTTTAGGGCCTTTGACATGGGAAGCTCTGACTATTCCAGCGATCATGATACGCTTAGAAAACTTCCTGACTTTGAAAGGGGAAAGGATAGTTGATCAGTATTGAAATGTTCAATTAAATTCATATCGGTAAAGCCTGTAGTGCATTTAAAAGCAATTTAAAGTTTGCATTGTGATTTCCAGCTTGATTAATATATCTTTCAGGACTTAGGTTTTTCCACAGAACTGAAGAGCATGATCCTGCCCAGCTGTATGCATGTATCTCATCCATGGAGTATTCAACTGAAATGCATTTTGTGGAAATTCTGTATTTACTAGTCAATGGAAAGGAAGCTTCAAGCTCCACATGAGAGAAAACAAGTTTTGTTCTTTTTAGAGTCATCCTATTAACTCCTGACAAGGCAAAACTGTAATTTCAAGATATATTGACCTAGGAAGTTCCTGTCTCTTGAATTGTGACGGGACAGCTGTTGTGCCTGCGTTACCAGACTGAGAGTGAGTTGCTAAAGCAATATTTCAGCAACAATATTTGAACAATTTCTTCTTTTTTTCATCTTTTTTTTTTTTTTTTTTTTTTCTTGAGAAAACTGGGTGGCTTTTTTGGCTCTGATATGTTTCTTGGTTAGAACATAAATAGATGTATTTACAAAACTGCTTCTTGACACAGGAATAATCAGGAGTATAACATCCTGCAGATACCCAGAAATAAGAAATACTTAGATGAATGTACACTATAAAAGATGTAAGTTTGTCCTACAGGTTTGAGTAAACTCTTAAATCATTCATGTTACAAATGATTTTAATGGTTCTGAAATCAGAACACAAAAATAGCTATAGCAGGGCAGAGCAAAGGTCTACTGAGCTTGTATCTTGTCTCAAGCAGTGGGTGGATTAATGCCTGGCAAGAATAAGGAATGTTGTGTTCAGCTTTGAGTTAGGTAGATGTTCGCATGAGATATTTGGATGAAACTTCCTCCTTCTCTGGAGATATTCAAGGCCCATCTGGATGCCTACCTGGGCAACCTGCTCTAGGGAACCTGCTTTGGCAGGGGGGTTGGACCCGATGATCTCTTGAGGGCCCTTCCAACCCCTACAATTCTGTGGTTCCATACTGCTCGTTGTCTAAACCACTTCTGTTCTTGTCACAGATTTCCTCCAGCTCAGATTAAAAAAGGTTCCATAAAAAGTCTTTGAAAATATAAACAAGCATGTATCTGAATACACTGAGATAAGGTACAGATGGAGGGACTTAACCATATGTTACAGGTATCAGCAGATCATATAGTCAGGTCAGACTAAGTAGCCTGACTGATCTGATGGTGAAATGAAACACAAATACACACAATTCACTGGTCGGATGTTGCTCTGCTATATAACCAGGAAAGAAATCCTCATACCCTTATAGCAATTATCATCCAGCCAGAAATCAGAAAATAATAATAATAATTCTGCAAAGAAGTGAGAACATAGCCACAAACCACTATTGGAGCATCTCTAAAGGATATTCCCACACTGCTATGAGAGGATATTTGTAACAGCTTTACTTTTATTTCCCAGTGTTCCTTGGAAGGACTTTCTTCCTGGCTGGGGCTTACTGACTTGTGTGTATATGGATTGCTCTCTTCATCTGTCAGTTCATCAGGAAGATGAAGTCCTTTGCCATTCCTTTCTGAGACTTCTCACTAAGCCTTGATGTGTTTTTCTATTTCCAAAAGAGGATAAATAGACTGTACAAGTAAAAGTCAGCCAAAGTGTTTAGTTCTTCCAAATGAATGAAAAAAAAAATCAATTGTAATTCCATTATTTATTTGTCATTGTTGAGTTCTTCACACACATGCACGCGCACACACACACACACACACACACAAAGAAATTCAAAGTTAATAGGAATTGACTACCTAAAATTGCAAGGAGACACTAGCAATCTCAGATTTTTGTTTTGTTAATTTTTAAATTTACATTTACTTTGCATGAACTCAAGACATAATCCAAAGTTGATTGAAATCATTGGAAAAATGGTGTATTGGGTCAGAGTTGTTTTGTGTATGCATGGTGGGACAGCAATTAGACAAAATGGGGACTGGTAATAAGATTGGTCAATACATGTTAACTACTGTAAATTTCATCTGCTACCACAATATTCAGTTCCTCTGGCCTATCTCTGTAGATATTAAACAAATAACTTAGACTTGTCAATAAACTCTAATTTGCTCTGGCTACTATGTGCTTAGCTCTGCCAGTACAGATTTGTGCAATCTCGACTGATTTCCGTTGTAAGGAAAAGAGGCCTGATTTATAAGTGAGATACAGTGTGTGTAAGGTCAAAGTAGCTCATGTCAACAGACAGATGAGAACTGCAGAAGAAAATTGCTTGAAACCCATGGCTGGACAATACCGAACCAAGCGCTATTTTAATAGTGAAGGAAGTGAAGCTGATTTCTCTTTAATCACATTTCAGTTATGATTGAAGAGCCTCAACTGAGTTGGCCCAAGCTAATTTGGGCTATATGCAAATGTTGGAAATTCAATTACTTGCTTCATATGCTGCCAACAGCAGTCAGATGTGGCTGGTGAATGCAAGATGGTCCACATTTGTTCTGCTGTTGCATTTGAGATGTTCTTGACTCCTGAGTGGAATGGAAATGGCAGTGTGTTAGAGGAGAATTGAAAGCAGTGCCAAACCACAATCACCGTCACTCTGCTTGCAGAGAAATACCAGGAATTTACCTCAAAGGGGACTGACAGACTATCTTGTCTGTTTCCTGCCTATCACTGAGTAATCACGCGGGGAGCATATTTGACTCTGATATAATACACATTTAGTCTTAAGCCTTGGACTCTGTACAAGAATAAGCTGCTTCTGGTTAAGCACAAACCTGTAAGGAGATACGTGTCCCATGTCCTTTAGATTGCATTTGCCTGCCTGGTTGGGACAGACAGAACAAGATTGCCGGGGAAGCTGTGCCCCACATCGCACAGGGAAGCTGTGGCTTCAGCTCTGCCCTTCCTTTCTCCCTGCCAGATGAAGAGGGGGCTTAGCAAGTTCTTTGGCAGATGCTGCATGCTTTTTTTCTTTTTTTCACATGAATGTCTGCTTCACATCTCCAATTGCTTATGTGTCATGATCTGAACCTAGCACAGCTGGAAATTGTGTAGAAACTAGGAGTTTTACTATCAACAAACAAATTAAGATGGGAAGTGAATACAAGGCTCTTTTGCTGACTTTCCTGAAATAGTAGCAGCAGACAGACTTGGAAACTCAGTCCATCTGCTGTTTGCTTTCCAGTATCTACAGATGAGGAGAAATATTTCTGTTGTTCCCTGTAGGGAAGATGCCAGTAGTAAGTCGGTGTGGCAGCTGGAGGCAGAGTGATACTACGCAGAGCAAAGTCTCTTCAGTCAGACTGTCTGAAGTAGATCCTCAGGAATTCCACACTGAACAAACAGACATAGGAATTTTTGAGACAGAAATATAATCTGTCCATCCTTAAATTAAATCCATATCAGGTGTGTCAGCAAATGAATTTATTGTCATTATGAGCAGTGTGGATTAAGAGACAAAAAAGATGTTCCTGTGACTTTATGCTGGCTATTCTGTGGCTAGCTAATTTTTTCCAGGATGGTGTCATGATAGCAGTCAATTCAGGTAGCACGTTTCTTATGAATGTTTACAGTATTTCTGTGTCCTTCAAGGTTACTGTCCAAAAGAAATCTGTAACTTTCTGTATCTTTCAGATCTGGGATACACAAACTACCTCTGTATTGTTTACTGCTAAGATTGTTAATTTCTAATTCTCTGGTGTCTCTACTGTTCTTCAGTTAGTTCTCTCTGATTATGCAAAGCATTAGTGAGAGCTTTCACTTCATTTCAAGAAGGAGGCATCTAGCTCTTTTCCTTCAAAGCTCTGGCAATAGCTTATCCATCTGTACCTTCAACTATCCTGATTCAAACCAATTTGAACTGAGAGAGTCTTTGGGCAGCGTTCTCTGCCATGATAATTATTGCTAAGATCTTCATAGTGCCTGTTGTGGATTTCCAGGTGGTTATTGGTAGGTACCTAGTGACTTCATCCTTTGCTAGTTTTCCTTTTTTTTTTTTCTTTTTTTTTTTTTTCCCCAAGACACAGCACTGGATAAATATTTCAGAATATCTGCTAACAAGGGGCCATCATTTGAAGACTCACAGAACAGGAATTTTGTCTCTTAAAGCAAGGGACATTTTCTAGCTGATCACTTGATTAAAGAACAGCAACTCAAATTCCATCTAGGGAGGGATATACACCCAGATAAGCCTTGCCTGCCAGATGACACATCCCAGTCTGGATTTAGGACTTAGTCTCTGTGGTTCCACTCCTAAGCTTTCACTGAACTCTGCCATACTGCCCTGGCTTTTAACATCTAACTTCATCAGCCCTTATTAAAGGCCGTCTGTCAGTCAGTCAGGCGTATAAGATTAAACCCTCTTGCTACAAAAGAATCTAGATTGTTCTTTGATCTCTGTTTGTATGACCATGTACCACCATTTGATTTGCAGTTGGAGATTTTAACTTTACTTTCTGGATTATAAGCATGCAACCTTTTCTGTGTCAAAGATGATGTCATGTTTAATTTTAATGTAAAGAACTTTTATAAAATTGGAGAAATAAAGATGCTCAATAGATAGCTAATCCTGCTAAAATTTTCACTGCGTTTTGTCCAAAACAACTAGAAGTCAAGCCCTGATATATGCTGTTGCATTTGCATTTAAAAGCGTTATATTTGGAACCAGAAGACATAAACAGATACCATACAAAGAATGCTGAATACTTTATCTGGAGTACCATACAAACATTTGGAATACCAAATACTAGGCACTGTACTGTGCAGGTTCTTGTTTTAGGTCAAGCAATTTGAATCAGTAAGGCTGTTACCTGTGTAACTAAGCTTGCATTTATTCAGAAAAAGTCTGATATATGCTTAATTTTTCACCAAGCAATAAGTTTGATATCTCCTTTCTTAAATTAGTGGCTAATTGCTTCATGAAGCTTAGGTAAAACAGTGAGTAATAAAGTCTTTTTGATAGCTTTGTTGTTATAATCAGATTACAGATCACTCTAACAAGCACCTCCTTTCAATGAGAGCCATGCAGCTGATGTGAAACATTTGAAAGAGTCAGAAGGACAGAAATGCAACAGGAAGGTGTAGCAGATACACAGCTTTGTGTATACAGAAGTATGTGCCAGCCCCGTGTGGCATCACTGTCTGTGAGATGATACAAGGTATGATCACAATTGAACAGTTTCATTCACTTGGGAGAATTGTAGAATCTTCAATTTTCTTTGAAAAAAAAAAAAAAAAAAAAGGTGTTGAACCGGACAAAGTATAAATGTGTTATGAAGGACAGCTTCCTGAAAAATGCTTTCTCTTCCTACATCTGCAACAGTTCCTGTACCATAGGCCATAAAGACATGGGCCCAGAAGCCATTCACTAACCAAAGCCATACACCTAGTTTCTCAACATCCAGCTTAGACATGAAAAAAAGTGCCACACCTGTGCAGAGCCACCAACTAACGCTACATCATCTTACCAGCCCTGTGTTGGGAGAGAATAAAGAAAGGGCCTAAAACTAAAACAGAAGGAGAAAGAAAAATATAAAGAATGAACAGAAAAACAAGTCAAAATGGTATTTCATCAAAGGATAGAAGATATCTTTTATTCACTGTTCGGTCATAAGGGAACTCCAATATAAAGGTCTAGTTCGTAAGTGTAAGGGCATTTTCACAAAACACTCTTTTCAGAAGAAAAATGATTGTGAGTATAAGCCTGAGACATTTAAGAGAACAAAAAAAAGAACAACAAGAACCTTTGACTGTTGTCACAGAAGTATTTGCTTTTTCCTTTATTTTATTGTTAAATAAATAAAAGCCAGGCTTCTTTGTGCACTGACCTACCTACACTGATCTGACTCATTCTCATTGTTTTCCTTTTGTGTGTGTGTTAGCATATTGAATAATGGAAGCAAACCCCATCCACCTTAATGTAAATATATTTTAAGTCCTACAGTGTGACACATTATTGTAATATAGCAGTTGAATTAATGATTTCAATTTATAAATGAATAAGTGATTTAGAGCTGTGCATATACACAATCTACATGAGTTGCTATTAAGTCTTTGGAAGTAGTATATATTTATTAGCACCTGTGTAATAATGACCTTATGCTTGATTTGGTTCCTGAAACACTGAATAAAGAATCTTGGGAATTCAGAACTTTTAGCACCTCATTGTACAGTTCATAATTGCATGTGTTAGAAAATGATTAGTCGATTTGCCTGAAAGGGTCCTAGCTGATTGAAATAATATACAGCCTCTAACAGTAGAATTTTGTATTTACAATATAAAGCATTCAGAATTGCAGATCTTCATTACAAAGACAATGTTCATTTTGTTGTTTAATAAAGCTATGCTTAGCTAAAGGAATGTAATGGCTTAAGGTTATTCAGCAGACCCAAGATAATTATTCCCATCTGTTAGAGAAATATGGGGATTACTGGAAAATTAATTTGAAAGAAGAAAGGCCATATTATATAATTAAAGAATTGTCTTTATTAAACCATTATTGATTTCTAGTATTTTTTTTCTGCTGTTTAACAAATGAGTTTCCAACCAGTAAAAATATGCTGCAGAAATTACCTTCATCCTGATACAGCAAATGAAGACAAGGTAATGATTTGAAACTGTCTTTCAAACACAGTTTGCAAAGAACATGTATTAGGTTCATACCTCATTCATAGTGGACAGAGTGAGTGGGGCTTTGTCTTTTTCACTCACTGCATGAAGTCAGAGTGCTGTGCTAGTCAAAGCTGGTCTCAGTTCCTCCATCCAAAACATACTTCAGTGTCTGTGACACTGTCTAGGACATATTTCCCCTATATTTCCCCTGCCTTCTTATGCAACTTTTCATTTCATCTCCCCTTTTTACAGCCTGTTAAAGGTACTGGTAAGGATTGCATCATGCACCCCTCTCAAAGGACTTGGTATTCAGATACCCTTCCATCAAACTTTTATGCCTTTCAGGATGTAGGAAAATACAATTATATCTGCTTTATGAGTCTTGAAGAATCTGAAGGACACATCCGAAAGGATGGTTTATGAACTGTACTGCATAGCATTTTAGTACCTTCAAGTCAGGTGCCTGGCTATAAAAGAAATTTGCAAAGGTGAGTTAGAGCATATTGAATGATGAGAGCTGGATATCCAGGATTTGATTTGCAACAATCCAGTGGGTTGTATGAACACCTAATTCAAGAAACAGGGTGCCCAAGACAGATGTGTAGCTGTAGTTACACAGCAGAGTGCAACTCCAAGCTACAACTCAAATGTCCAAAGTGCACTAAGGATGGAAACTATTCTGTCTTAAATATTCAAGTCATATTTTTCTCTTGAACAGTTTACCCAGAGTGGTTTGTAGAATTCCCATCCTTGGAGGCTTTCAGGAGTTGGCTGTAACAAGGCTAAAGCTGGCCTGATGTTATGTGAAAGTCCTGTTTCAAGCAGATGTTGGACTAGAAGCTTTCCAAAAGTCCCTTCAAAACAATGCTTCTATGAGCCTGTAGCCATGCCTGAAGCAGCCTTAGGGGTATTCCATAGCTGCTTAAGGGTATTCCATAGTTACTAAATTATTTCCAGATGTAGACCATTCAAACCAAACATATCCATAAATGGTGAAGAATTTAATATAACCAAAACAAAATTTAAATTATAGTGACTGAAAAAGTCTGAGCAATGTCCTAGTGGTCAGTGGAATTCTTTTAAAGCACCCAAACTTTTCAACCTCTCACCTCTAGGAGCCTGGTGTGCTGCATTTAAGGTTCTCCAATTTTCCTTCTTTTGTGAAGGAAAGAGGTCCTTTTAACCCCAGACGACAATATGCTTTTTCTCAGTCCTAGCCTCCCATGAGCTTTCTTTCATGATACATACTTTGAAAACATGTCCCTTTCTTTGGGTGTGCTGTTTCTTCTTTTTAAAGGAAATACTATTCTTGGATACATTTCCATTAGATTATGAATTGTTCTGCATCAGTCTTCATTTGTAGAAGTAGGCCTGAATCATAAACCTCTGATAGAGATACACATTTCTGTAAAGTTTAAAGAAACTGAGGTCTGTAGACCAATCTGGGTTTACTGCAGTTTCCTTAAGGAATGGTTAGAGCCTTGTGTTCCTGGTATATGTACTTAAAGATACTATTGCCCGCCCCTTCCCAGTTAGCTCAGGGACTGCACTGTCAATGAAGTGACTTGATAGTTCTCGCAGATATGCAAACCTCATACAAAAGAAGTTTTTCAGAACATTTATTATGTTTTACACATGGTTCATGTCATAGGATATCCTGAGTTGGAAGGGACCCACAAGGATCAATCTAGTCCAACTCCAGGTGTTGTATTTGAACCCATTACGTTATTTTGTTGTGCATGAAATGAATGCTTCAGTGAGGCCTGAATCCTCCTGTCACATTCATTACGTGGTTTTCTCTGAACAGAAATGTAGAAACTGCAGGACCCCAGATTTATGGTATTGATTAATTTATGGCAGATACCTTGCAGTGTGTGATTGGTTAAATCAGAGTGTATACTTTCCACTGCTATCTTAATGAAAAAGTGGTCTGCTTGATTTCACTTTTATGGTTTACTAGCATTGGACTATAGGGAAATCTTTTTGTGCACTTTAGTGTATTAGCTTACATGGTGAATTTTACTGTTAGGCCAAAGATCATTAGAATATGTGGCTTTTTATATCCATTGCTGTATTAGGTGTGTTTGACAGGGTTTCAGTAGCAGGGCGGGCTGCAGGGTGGCCTCTGTGAGAAAAGGCCGGAGGCTGCCCCATGCTGGACGCAACCAGATCCAGCCAGTGCCAGATAGTTCCAGTCAGATCCAGTCAGTTCTAGCTGGTTCCAGCCAGATCCAGCCAGTTCTAGCTGGATCCAGCTGGTTCTAGAAGGTTCCAGCAGGTTCCAGCCAGTTCTAGACACCTCCACAGTGGTCCCACTAGATACTGTCTGCGTCAATACATGCGAGTGAGAGACTTTGTTCTTCATATATCATCTACATGGATGTAGAGACCCTAGTTCTGGTGGTTATTTTTCAGCGTTTTAGGTGGATGGTTTCTTAGCCTTACAGACAATATGGAAATGTCTGAAAAAGGCTAACTGGTTGCAGAAAAGGTAGGACTAATGCAAAAAATTTTGATGAGTGGGATGAGGAAAAAAATACAAAAGTGTGATGATAAAGTTAGTTAGCTCATAAGAAATATGTTGAATTATTTGAACAAATACATGTAAGCAATATATGTCAAGCAACTGTTGTCTATTACAGTTTCAAGTACTTGGTTAATTCAAAATTCAGGAAATCTAATCCCACTGGAATCAATCTCAGAAAAAAGCACGTCATGACCTCAGCAGAAACTAATGTAATGACATTAAATCCACAGCAATGTAGAATCCCTGTTTCAGTTTGTCAGCAGTTTGGGTAACTTAAATCCTGTTAGTGAGGGATTAAAAATTTGGTGATAAAGTCTAAGGCTGTAGCTTGACGTATTAGACTGAGACTATGTGGTGATAATTGTTTTAAAGCGTAGAAATGCCAAATAAGTATAAGCTGATTTCATATATATACACACACTTACATTTGTGATTCTTATGAAAAAAAGGTGTTTGGAAGGGGGGAGGAAATTGCTGTCTGACTTAAATTTGATTTGGATGGATGCTGCAAATTATAAGAGTGAGCTTTATGTTATCATTTCTATTCCTGTCTATTGCGTGTTTATTTTCTCTTCAGTTCTGTGTGGTTTGGAAACAACAGAATGAAAGACTTCTATCAGAATGGATTAGAAAAGACAAAATAAGCTTTATGATTTTTTTTTGATCAATCACTTTCTAAATTTTCCATCCAAATTAACTTTGTGGTAATTCTCACAGAACAGAGAGGTGAGTTTTTTTAGTTATGTGTCCTAGACTACTTTAAAGTAAACTATAATGGAGATGTTTGAAAGCATAACCAGAAAAAAAGAATAAATTCATAAGGTCTCAAATTTGACAAGTGTGGGAGCCTGCTTGGGGATTCTGATATTTTTGGGGTTTTGTTTGTTTTGGTTCTTTTTGTTTTTTGTTTTGTTTGCTTGTTTTTATAGCTCTGCTATTCCAGGTAACCCAGTTATTTTTACTGCCTATTGCACTTTTAAGAAATAGAAGTTGTCCCTACCTCATCTTTGAGACTGTTCTTTTCTTTCATCTCTGTGGAAGGAATGGTGATAAGGAATTATCCTCACAACTCCTTGTGAAGTGCAGAGAAGCCTAAAATAGCTCTGAGCTGGTTTGCATTTTCTTTACTCCAGCACTTGAATGCAATAGAATTATATTAGTATGATGCCGAACATGAAGGCTAATTAGCTGAGATGGATATGTCACCTTGACCTCAACCTGTAGGCATTGATCCTGAAGTTAGCTGGGATATTTAAGAGTTGCACTGCAGTGGGTAGACACTCCACTAATTCCTGGGCTTGATGAACAACTACTCAGAATAAGCAAAATTAAACAGTTATTTTAGTGTAAACCAGGATTTATTCTACTTCTACTGAGTCACTAATAAGGTTTCAGAAGTAAGAAATGGATTTATGAAATCTGTGGACTTGTTCCTTATGTAAGTTATAGCAAGAGAACACTAAGCTACCATTTGCCCTTAAACAACAAAGGAAAGATTCTATTTCCAACATAGACTAGAGACTGGTTCATTCATTGTCTGTTTTCAAAATCAGAAGTAAATCTTTTAATTTCTTTCACTCTTGGGAATTTTAAGCAATTTGTGTTTTAAAAAAATCCTAAAAAATATTGAAGAACACAGCAAGCTCCAAAGGTCATGCTATAAAATATAAATCATAAAAGAGAATAGGATGAAAAATAAATAGTTGATGGGCATATTTTCTTTCTTTCTTCTTTCTTTCTTTCTTTCTTTCTTTCTTTCTTTCTTTCTTTCTTTCTTTCTTTCTTTCTTTCTTTCTTTCTTTCTCTCTCTCTCTCTTTCTCTCTTTCTCTCTTTCTCTCTTTCTCTCTCTCTTTCTCTCTCTCTTTCTTTCTTTCTTTCTTTCTTTCTATCTCTTTCTTTCTTTCTTTTTCTTTCTCTCTCTCTTTCTCTCATTCTCTTCTTCCTCTTCTTTTTCTTCCTTCATTCCTTCCTTTTTTTTTTTTTTTTTTTTTTTTGAAATTCCTTCTCTAAAGGTAGAAAGTAGGTACTGTTGGTTACAGCTTTCAAGGGTAAATCTGGGTGTGATATTCCATCTGTGCTTGCTTGTCCCTGAGAAGATTTTGCAGCTCAGACTAGATCCCAGCTAGCTTTACTGCTTTTCCTAGCTTGTACTCTTAAGGTCTCCTTAATCTTATTTAAGTCTACAAAGGGCTTATATTTAGCTGAAAATATGAGGTGATTTTGTGTAGGAAAATTTCAAGCCCTCTTGCTACGCAGCAGTAGAACAGAAAGATTTACTCTTCAGCTTTCTTGGGTTTAAAAAAAAAAAACAATAAAAATCCTTTGCTTTGTAAAACAGGTAGCATGCTGCCATCTACTGGCAGTACAGCATGATTTTATTTCCTCAAGTTATTTGAGGAACTGATGGCATTTTCTGTTCAGTAAAACTGTAGGTACCTCAGTAGCATAAACTTGCAAAGGATCGTGCAAATACATCTTATCATTACCTTAAGGCTGCTGTGAGAGCTTTCTGTGTTTGAACTAATACAAAACCCTACCACAAATCTCAGCTACAACCTCCAACTTTCTTTTCAGCTGAAAACCCAAATAAAGGTTCATTTTCTGAATAATGCAGAAAAATGCACTCTCTCAGTGTAAACTCTCAACAGTACCTGAATGCCTTTCCAAACTAAATTAAAAATAAAAATAAAAAAGCAAAGGTATTTCCCCAGATAGTCTTTAGGCCCAGAACAGTTGATCAATTGCAACAGTTACAAATGCTGAAGGAACTGCTGCATGCAAGTACTGTAGGCTTACAAATGTTTAAAGAAGAATCCTTGTTTTTATTTTTTATTTTCTTTTCTATTGAAAATAGTATACTTATAAGAAGAAAAACAAGGAAAAACAAAAACTTTTCAGGTGTCCCCAGGTTATTTTTCAACAACAAATTTTTCTTCCTCCTTTGTCTCCAGTTAAATCCACTATGTACACAGCCATATCTCATAGTTGAGGAATAGTTCCTTATGATTTCATGATGAAACATTAAAAAAGAAAAACAAACAACTGAGCCATGTTTACTCAGCTGAGAACTATAACTCATTTCAGACCTGGCCTTCTTTACTGGAGTTCTGGCCAAAGTTTCAGCTGTGTAATGAAGTTCTGCAACCAGGGGAACAGATTTTATAATGTAATAGCTGATTGAACAAATGCCTCTTCCAACAGCCTGTAATTACCATATGTTAGGGTGAAATTATACTCTGATGTATTTAGAATTTTATACTGGAATTGTGTTCTTATTCATACTGCATTTGCACATAAGCAAATGCACAAAAGACCGTGTGATGTAAGTATACGTGGTTAAGTAATCGCCCCCAGTTACAATCGATGCCATTTTAATGGCGATCATTTCAAGGCCTGTGTAGCAATTATTAAATTATTCTGTTGGCAGAGTGCTTGAAAACTGAAGTAGAGACTGGAAATGAATTCTGCTATCCTGACTCTTGTGTTGTTGTACTGCACAAGGTGAATATTCAGGAAATAGCAGTGTAAATACTGGTGCTGCTTTGTGTTTGCTTGTTATAATCAATATGAACCTACTCAGAGCACAAGGTAGCAAAACATCAGATCTTATAGGTCATAGAAGTATGTTTAGCAAAAAGACGGCTTCGTCCCTTAGGATAATAGGTGATACAACAGCTCTGTTTTATTTTCAAATTACCGTTTTCTTTTCCTCGGTCATATTTTCCTTCTAATATCCTTGTTTTCTAACATGTAAGAGAATCACATTGAACTTGCGGCCTTGTTGCTAGGTTTCAAGCTGATTTTATGCAGTCTACTGAGGCACTATTTTCGTTTTTGAATTCTGAATCAAGTCCCAAGGCAACAGGGCCCTGTTTCTTAGCAACACAGATGGGCAGACCATATATTCCAGTGCTTTTGTGCAAGGGAAGAATAAACATCCCCCTGAATAAGGGTGTGCTGCAAGTTGATCTCTTTGCTTAACTTCCCCTAGAACAGAGGAAGGAGAGGCATTCTGTGATACATCACATGAAGTTTGTCAGGAAGTCCCTGTTTTTGCAAGTCGGTGAGTGGTATCTCTTTCCTGTGCAACGCATCTCTTTGGGGTCCTTATTCATTACTGTGCACATGGATCTGTATGTACTTCAGATCAGGAAGTCTCAGTTTCTAAGATACAAAAACATGCATGGAAAATCAATGGTAACAAAGCTGGTAGAGGCAGGGTGTGTGAAAATACACAGCCCTTTTGCTTTGTTGAAATTAATGGAAAATCACAGAATTGCATTGCTTTGGGGAGTAACAGTTAAGACCTGTATATGTGTGTATATATATTTTAAACATTTCTCCTGGCTGCAAAACCTTGCTTTTAGGAGAAAATGGGTTACAGAAAACGGAGGAATTGAGAGAGGAGGAACACGGTATTCATGTGACTAATAAGTCAATAATGTACACATACTGATGTATGAAAAGGAGAAGAGTTACATTTATGACACAGTCTCTGAAAACTGTTGCATGGCTTTGAATTTTTGACAGTGTAAGCGAAATTTGAATTTTGCTGCCTCCAGACTGTGGGCCTGACTTTGTCATGGGGACAGAGGAGCGCTGGGGAGAGGGGAAAGGGCAGATCTGAACACCCACATAGTAGGAAGTGCATGTATAGCCTTTACATGGTGGCAATAGCAGCAGCAATACAAAGTCTAGGTTATTACAGTTTTGGCACAGAATAGAAAAGCAGAAGAGCCTTGGCTGTTCTTTCATGCAGCTTGTTGCTGACCGTGACCTGTATTATTTGACCTGTACCTAAAGCTGGCCTGGTGAATCTGCTAGCATATCAGCTGGGCATGGCTTGGGAGCCAATGTCACCTGAAAAGGAAAGCACAGAAATAAGACCTTCCAAAAACAGTCTGGGCGAACTTACTGTATCTCCAGCAAGCTACCTACCCAAAGACTCATTCAGAAACAAATTTCATGTATAAAGACTCATTTCTACTTGCCCTTATCCTTCAGTACAAGATTTTCCTTTAGGGAAAAAATGAAATAAAACTCTTTCTTCAGACCGAATAAGCACAAAGAAGAGAAAGTAGTAAGGTTATATCTTTCCTCCAGGTTTTCTAAACATTGAACATTAAGGGAAGTAGGAAAATGTTTTTATTGTGCTGGGACCAACTGTAACACCTTTATGATTTATGTTTCTTCCAGATTTTGAAGGGCATACAAGAAGCTCTTTCAGCCTATGATTACAGATACAGTGCAAGAAGAAATGTCTGACAGAGAGACAGAACTGATAAAAGGTAGTTATCTAGCTTGTACACATAATTAAACACTTCACTGCCTGTAAAGGTGTTAAAGCTGCTCCAGTGGCCTCTCGCAGAATGAAAGTACTCGTTCTGGTAGAGGTATGACAGAAGGGCATCCCTCTCACCCTTGGTGAAGAGGTGAAGCTCTGGTGGCAGTGACTGATGAGATGGCCCAGGGCAGTACATAACAGCTGGGCACATATTGGCATAGCAGTGAGGCAACTCTCATTCATTTAAAAGAGGTCGTGTTCCTACAGGCTGGTGTGAATGTGTAGATTCCTGAATATCTGTACTTTTGGTTTTAGATGGGCTTTCTTCAGGGCTCAAAGTTTGCTTTTTCAGGTTACTTTGCAGAACTGAGACACAGAGGGAATCAAGAAACAACAGTTCTTCATCTAAGCACAGGTACTAAATGATATTTAAGTACGAGTACACATTTAGCTTCAATGAATGCACAAGGGGCTAGCCAAACTGCAAGTACAAGTTCTGTTGTGTATCTGTGTATATGTTCTGGTTTTCTTTTTGCCAGGGACTGCAATATCTGAGAAGAACAAAATCCACAGAAAGGCCACTATGTTCATATTCCACTGAAATGATCAAGAATTTTTATTTGCAAGTCTAACTGAATTTTCTGCAAGCCTTGATTGGGCTTCCTCACAACAACAAACTGTAATGAAGCAACCCAAAGTCAATATGGCTAAAGCAGCCTCTTGATTTTAGCTGTTGGCTCTATAGATCATCCAACCCTTCTCAGAAGCCACAGGATAAGGAAAAAGGGAAAGTGAAGCAAAAAGTGACCTCTGAGTCCACAGTCATGCAACAGCTTTCCAGGCTTAGTTCCAGGCTGCTCCTTCCTCTCCCAGAAGGGGAACATGCCTGTTTGTCACTCATGCTCCACAGATAAGGTCTTACAAGGCCAAAATAGTGTTTGTAAGAATGGCAAATTCTTCAATATACACTGGTGTGTATGAAGCCCCCAAACCACATGATTATAGGCAGATAAAGTGTCTGGCTTGCATGCTTTTATAAAGCAAACACTCTGCCTCAAATAACGAGGAAATAACTAGTAAATGCTTGGGGGGGATAAATTGATGAAGCCACTAGATGTCAGCCTTGCTATCAGGAAAAAAAAAAAAAAAAAAAAAGTTCCTAAATTCCTAACCAGAAAACCCAGCAGCTAGGCTCTAACTTTGTTACTTAACTCTGTGGTAGTCACGAAAAAGACTTCCACAGAGACAGCTAATGAATTCAGGTTTGGAGCTCTAGCTTTTAATGTGCTCTGTAGCTAATGCGATGGCTTTCATTTTGGCAGAGCAATTTGAAATACAGACATCAGGGCTAATCAGTTCATCTTTACTTTGTAATCTGTGATATGTTTTCGTATACTTTCCACTTTTCCCAGATTAATAGGTAGCAGCTGAATTGCTTGACATGTTGGATGGAGGGATTTTATGGTATTTTTTCCATTTAGCAACCCTAACTGAGACCAGCATCTTACTGTGTGTCTGTGTAAAACATATGGCAAACAAATGTCCAGTTTTTGAGATGAAAATCAAATTATGTACAGAAAACTTAGAAGGAAAATGAAAAAATCCAAGAGACAACTTGGATCAGTGCATCAAAAAAAAAAAAAAAAGTGCACTGCTAAAGAAGAGAAACTTCTAATCTAAAGGATCCTTGCTCAGATTTTTTCATGGATACTTCATTCATGGATACTTCCCCACCACCAATAGCCAATATCTTTTAAAATCTGATTCCATATAAGCAGAGAAAACAATCTTTTATTTAGAGTCAGTATTTTATTCAAACTCAAATAACTTTTAATTACAAAACTTCCTATTTCTTCTCTTCTGAGCCCTCTAGAGAATCTCCCCCCAAGAGCAATTCAGCAAACTTACTATTTCTAAAATAAGAAACCAAACCAAGAAAGTAAACAAAAACCTTGCTGCTCTGCAAAGCAAAGATTTTTACCTAAGCATGTCATTTATTGACAAACCGCATTAAGTGGCATATAGCCAATGTAACATCTCCATGGAAAATAATAAATAGTTTTTCCTCTTGCTTTCCTTGTGAGAGCAAAAATCATGTGCTGATTTATTGTCAAGCTGCTCTAATAAGAATTTAACTTCCCTGTTCTTGAGTTTGCTTAAGTTAATTAAAACCAAACTTTTAGTTAGCTATTACTACCAAAAGAAATCTGTCCGATAACATTTCCTTGTCTCAAGGAAACTCTGCTTAATTTCAAGATGGTCAAGTTTCCATAACTGCAATTAAATGCAAATTTTTCTTAAAACTTGTTAAACAAAACCTTTCTCTCTGAGTAAATGTGTCTTATTTTTTCTCAAGTCTTGACCCGTAACACAAATTCACAAAAACAGGGGAGGGTGGGGAAGCTTGTTTGTCCTGCATCTCTAATACTGTGCTTCCTAAGGTCAGCACTTATGGAGGTCTGGTGAGATAATATATAGCATCCATGTCTTAGGAAGTGCTCAGAAGGTTTCAGAACTTTCCCAATTCCAATTTCTCCGATCAGGAGCAAACTAATGCTTTCATAAGCTCCAGAAGCTGATCCCAGAAAGCCCAATAACTAAATGACCAAGGGCAGCTAGCTGTGAATGTGAAATCCAGTTTCAGATCCCCCTTATGAATCAGGCACTTTGGGGATTTCAGCGTCACCAGTCAGTGCTCTAATCTCTGGCCAAAGCTTTTTTTGGGGTGAAATTCCATCTGAGTGAAACCAGTAGTGATAAATCAGCATGTCTGAAAAGAAATAAGGAAAAAAAAAAAAAAAAAAAAGTTGCAACCATGAATTCTTAGTTAAGTTCCTGATAACAACACCTCCTCTTTCACTTTTCAGACAACTGAAACTTCAGGCTGCTTAGCTCTAGCAGGCTGTAAACTGTACAGTGATTTGGTATAAATTCACTAGAAATAAAGACTTGCTTATACAGGAAATTTTACTTTTCCTTCCCTGCCCTCCAACATTTCCCCTGGGGAGACCCTTAATGTTATATCATCAAGAGTTTAAAAGGAAATGAGCAATCTCAATGCAAGATGTCTAAATAAAAATTTACCTAAAGACTTGCTACTTTGGTCCACAATTCTGAAGTGCAGACTTCATCTTAAACACACACATGAACACACACACATGAACACACACACATATGCAAAGGCCAACACTTCAGTAACTGAGGAGATGGCAGTTGTTTTATTTTGGTGTGATTTGCCTTTTGTGCATCAGTTTCTGTGTTCATTCTGTTGGGAAGTTCCTTTTTCACTATTCAGTCCAATGGAAAGTACTTCATCAAATGGAAATTAGATCTCAATTAGAAAACAAATAAACACACAAACAAAACCAGGAAAAGTGGTACATGTGCAGTTAAACATTTACTACCATGAATCAAGCTTCCAGCATGTAACTTCATGCACCATTTGTGCTTCCTCCCTGATTTCACAGGACAGTCATATTGCTGCTTAGCCTCCACAATTTTGATTTTATCTTGTTCATTTTACCCAAGAAACTTATCTTCCTAGTCATGCAGATGACACCGATACCTCTAGAACATCATGGTTACCAGTTTTCTATCTGGTAGCTCACAAGGAAGCAACTGCTTTGTGATACCCCTCTCAACCTGTGAAGATCAGGGAAGATTATTATTTAGATCTGTATGCCTGGCATTGCAGTCCAACATAAATGATTTACACCAGGAAGCAAACTGCTTTTCAAGAATGGGCTGATGGAGCAAAATTCTAAGGTTCCTTGTCTCAGGAGTTTAAGACCAGTGTGCAGGTGTCTTATCTTGTGCTACACTTATCTGTCTCAGTTTGCAAAACGTGGTTTGGTAAATAGCACTGACAAACTCACAGTTTCCTCTTGCAACTGGCAGAAAATGTCAACAGCTATTTAAAATCCTATCCAATTTGAATACTACCAAACAATGAACATGTTTTTTTTTTTTTTAAAGTAATTAGTTATTGACGTTAAATGATCCCCATGTTTCAGCCTTGCTTTCAACCCTCTCAAAAGTTGTCCAGCAACAGAAAGCTCTTAAGCTCATTGTAGTGCACTTGACTGGCGGGTATATTAAAGATTAATTAAGTTCTCTGGAAAGGTTTGAAAAAGGTTTGAGCTCCATGAGAGAAAGAATCCAATATATTTATTTCAGGAAGCTGCATCCCCTATGTTTTTTGTATCACAGTTCCTTTATCTAGAAGAGCATTCTGTTTCTGTTACTGCTTCTCATCTATACTGTAACAGCCACTGGACTTCTTCGAGACTGGGGCCATGGTGGTAGGGGTTGTGTACTTGAAGAAGTTTAGGGTAATGGAGGAAAGTGATTCTTGTCTGCTCAATAGCTTGACTTGGGTAGAACAATTAACTAAATCTCCTAAATCTCGCACTTTTGAACTGAAATGCTACAATAGTTAAGCATGTGTATTTTTACTTTACCTAAATCCAACCTGTAAGGTTTATTCTTTGATTAATGTCAATGCTCTTGTTTCTCAGCATGATGGCTTACCTGATGTTACGATGTATTTTCCTTTTCAAGTACTGTATGCAACAGATTTAGCACACCTTGTGTCAAGTTACTCCAGAGATCCTTTAAATCTGAAGTTAAAATCACATCTTTTCAACATAGGTAAGTCCTTGCTGACATGTGCATTCATAAATTAGGAATCAGTACATGAACACTGTGGAGTAAGGAGAATGAGCATAGAACACCTCTACTGCCATGTAGCAGGGTTAAGTTACCAACACTGATGCTTTACCTAAATTTCAATGTCAGAAAAAAGTCCTCTTCCAAGCTCTAAATAACAGACTGGAACTATTTTACAGAACTTCATTATGCAAATACACTCAGTTTTAGGGATACCTGATACAAGCAGGATTACTAGGTCAAAAATCTGCTTGCTGATTTACAAACGTACAATGCTGATAAGATGGCAATTGCCACCTTGGTGGTTTACTCGCAGGCAACTGAATCAAGTCCAGTGTTTGCCTCTTCCTTGTAGATAAAATAGTCCGTATTTGCAATCCTGCTGTGGTTGGTAGTTCATAATGGGATGTTTGCCCTTTAGAGTATTTGCTATAGCTTTGCCTCTTATAAGGATGGCTTAGTTGCAAATAATTAACTACACAGTAATTAAAGTACACAAACATACATACAATGTAGTAACTAAAACACTGCTATTGTACTTTCACAGCAAGACCGTACACAGAATATTTTTTTCCTTATAATCTTTACCATATATCTCTGGGTGCTTCTTTTCTGGAATCCTATCTGTTTAACAACTACAGTTTTTGAAATCCCAGAATCCAGAATTTTTTTCTTATAGCTTATAAATATAATTTCCTTAATATTTTCAGATCTGGGACTTGAATCGCTGAAATGAAAGCAAAAGAGCCTTGTGAACATGGATGGGATCCTTCCTAGGTTGCTGCTACCAAAGAATCCCTGCCTACCTAAATTTGCTTAATTTATGGTTAGAGGTTTTTTGTTTTGTTTTTGTTGTTGTTTTTACTCCCGAATTAGATAGATTTCATAGTGTTTTGGATCACACAATAGCTGAACTTCAGGGGACAATTGAAAAGTCCCAAGGAAGTGGCACCATACTGAAGAACTAGCATCAGTTACCAATTTCCCTCAACTTTTCAGGAATATAATTCTGTTTCCAGCTCTTGTTAAGTGTAACGGAGTTAACTTTAATGTATCTCTGCTCCTCTGCTCTGAGAGACACACACAGTGACTTGGTGCTTACACTGTGGTTTTGGATCACGTGGAGAAAAAGCTGTGCCAGGAAGAGGCAGGCAGAGATGTGAGTGTTCATTCTGCTGTACGTGTTCTGTAAGGACACTGGATCCAGTCTTATCCAGAAGACAAACATGAGTTTTGCTCTCATTCAAAATACTTAACTGAGAGCTGGCACCATTCATTTTGCTTACAGGCTTTCTTTTGATACAGGTAGATGGTATCAGATGGAGAAAGATGAGTAGTTTGTAAACCATTAAATTTTTAAGTAAAGTACATATATTTATTCTAGGCTGTTTTATATTCCACTGAATTGATTTTGGATCATTTTGCTTGAAATATTCCTGTGCTGGGGTACTGCAAAATCAGGGCACTCCTTTTCATGATCTTGTATGCCCTTCTGAGGAGAAGAGGCAAATTCCTCTTTCGTGTCTGGAGTGCCAGTGTAGGTTTGTGGTTTAGTTGGTTTTGTTTCTTTGTTTGGTGAGGGAGAGTTTGAGGCAATCAGCATATTTTTTTTCCAAACATTCTACAGCCTAGGCCACAAGAAGTGAATGGTGTGTGAGATAAGAAGTAAAATTATCAGCTTGTCCAAGACACTGAAGGATTGATAAGGCTGGAGTGAGCAGTAGAGCCTCCTCCCTCCTCGGAAGAGAATGCAGGTGGTTGTGTGGAGCAACCTCCACTCAAAGCAGAGCCATAATGGGTGACTTTCTGAGGCAGGTGGAAAGTACAACTGCTTAGTCTGAGATCTAAAGTGTTAGGAAGTGACGTTTATAGCTTCTGATGCACCCCTTTTTCAATGTTTCCAGGCTGCTGACAGTTTACGGCACGCTCCAGCACAGCTTCCATGCCTCATTGCCAGATTCCTGGGAGGAACAGAAAAATGTCTGGGAAATAAGCCACTTTCTGCTTCTGCCTGGTCTAGAAAAATCTTCTCAGAGGAGGTTTTCACCAATGAAATCTGTTTGCTGTAAAACTGCATTTTCTTACATGATATTTAATACTAGCCTGATGTGAACTTACAGGGTTATGACGGTATTTAAATGACAATGTTTTTCCTTTCACAGAAATCTCCAACTAAACAGCAGGGTGCTGATGAGAAAGCAATGTGGTAGAGACTCCACAATCTTATCTGTGTTAATGTACCAGCCTTCTGGTTCTACGAAATCTGTACATCTGCAAATGCTACAGAGGATGCTAGCGATCCTGAGCTGTGTCTGTATTACCCTGTTAGGACAGGTATGAGCTCTCTCAGAGCACTGGCACACTGTGACAAAGCAGGCCTAGGTACTTCAAGCACTACAAAACCTAACACAGAGAGCTCCCTTCGTCAATGATGTTCAAATATGTTTTTATATATATATATATTTATTTTTCCAGTAAATACCACCAGCAGTGAACAGAAACACACTGAATGCACTTAGATTTTAATAGAGAGCATTTTATCTCCTTCCCTTAGGTCCTAATTTCTGAAATAACATGGAGGACAGTATTATTATCAATTTCTACTTAATATTTCTCTATCTATCTGAATATCTTCATTACTAAAATTTACTTACCAACTCTTCTAATTCATTAATTCTTTTCTCTCACCAACCCCTCAGTCATTTGGAAGTAAAAAAAATGGCACAGTCCATCATACTCTTGAGGACAAGAGAGGCTGAATGCCATCATGAGCTTACTTTGGAAACTCCCTGCTCTCTCTACCTAAGAGCTGGTGATCAGTAGACTGTGCCAAAACTAACCCTACCATGCTTCCTTTTATTTCAAGAGGAAGATCTGCTTTACTCTTGAGTCTGCATCTGGATTGAGAGCTGAAGCTCAGCACGGTCAGGTAGTTTCAATTCCTTTGAAAAAGAGCATGTGAGGATGCTCAATGTAGCACTTTCAAGTCATAGTCTGCATTGCTGAGGGCTTTGGGGGCGTGTCCAGAGCTAGATTTGGACTAAAACCTCCAGATTTATATTGTAAGTAAACTGAAGAGTGTATACTTACCACACAGCGATTTAGCATAAGAAAATTGCATAGCAGGCTGTTTTGCCCTTTCCAAAAGACAATGATTTATACACCACTGTGGAAAGCTCAGGACACTAGAGACAATTCCTTAAGTAATGATCTCATAGCTCTGTGTGTACTGGTGTGAAGTTTGGCATTTTTCCAGGATTTACCAGATGCAATTCTTAGTGAAGAGAAAAATTATGTAGGATATAAATATTTAAAAAAAGGCACATTTTTTGTTGTTGTTGTTGTTAAACACATCTTCCTCCAGTCAGGGAGGAATTGTATTTCCAGACACTAGTTTGGTTTGAAATATGGGGTTCCCCAAACCGAGGTTTGGAAAGAATAAAATCTCTGGGAAATTTCCCTGCCTGGAAGTTCCCTACTTTCTGAATGCCAGGCAAACCCTTTCTGGTGACTGGTGCTTTCTTTGTGCCCTCATATGTGGCAAATGAAAGACAGTACAAATTCAATGGCTAGTGAATTTCAGAGGTTGGGATTTAGATCTCTTGTCTGTAGACATAATAGCACTGTATCAGTGCTAATCACAGATATTGAGACGAGTATTAGCTAGGCCTCACAGTAACGGGAGACAGCGTAATGAAGTGGTGCGCATAGCATGCCTTCAAAGGAATGATATAAACATTGTCTTTTTACAGATGGGAGAAAGGAGGCACAGAGCAGTTCAAAGAATTGTCCCAAAAGCATGCAGGAAGAATGTGGTTCAGTCAAATTCTCACAGGTAAACTTAATCTCTTATAACGGATGTGGAGACATTTCCAGTGCTCCTGTGGAAAAAGAGGCTGAGCTTGCCCTTAACCTCCATGCACGACACCTCATCTTTCACAACGTAGATGACAGGGGTCTATCTTTGTTCTGACTCACAGGACGAGGGTAGCTCTCGTGCTTGCTTGCAGTGGGGGGTGAGACAGATGGGCATTTCCTGGCTTGTGCAACTGCAGTCTTTCATTAGAGGAGCCAGGAAAAAGTCACAGGGCTGCTCAGCAGTGAGGGGAGTGCAAGTTGCCAGACTGAGGTACAAAGGCTGTTAAGGAAACGAAGGTACCTGCAATAAATCTATACTTGGCTAATGTTGCTTACTGCCAAATACACCATAACAGATATCCTGAGAAGCAAAACTGAGAGCTGTGAACCTAAGAGTTCCTTGAAAATGCTGGCTCAGTTTGTTTAAGTACTTTTATTACATGCACTATCTACCTTTACTGTATACAATATATATAAGAAAAAAGCAACCGTTCCTGTTAAGAACACTGTGAGGAAGTATAAAGCATTTTCTCCAACACCACATCCTTGCTAGGAAGCAGCCTGAAGATCATTATTGCTATAGATAGGACAGATATTCAGCTTCCCACAGCCAGCAGCAGCTCCTATGAAAGGCAGAAGTAGTGCTGCCAGTCAGCTGTGCAGCCAGCAGCCTCCGCTACCCTGCCAGGCTTACCGGCACAGTGCAGTGACTTGGTCTGAAGGAGCTGGAGGATCCTGTGATGCTGCAGTTCTGCCTTAGTTGCAATGCCGGCTGGGTGCACTCCAGCAGCCAGCAGAGCCCAGTAGAGGTGCAGCATTGCTGGCCTCTTGCTCCATCTCCGCAGGCCATTGCCCGCTGCGGTGGTTTGTAGGAGCACAGGGAAGAAGTGCTCACCCGAGCTGCTCTGGCAGCTCTCCCTGCTGGCCCCTGCTCATCATCTCCCTGTCCCTCTGTTGCACACCCGAACCCTTTCAGAGCAAAAAGGGGTGCTGAGATATTTGTTGTTCAGGCTGATCTCCATCTCCTTTGGCATTCCTCACAAAGCCCTTAAAGCTCAGAGAAAGGGGAGCATGGTTTGTTGTTGTTGTTGTTGTTTATTTCTTTATCAAGGACTGACTTAAGTGTTGTTCTCATGTCTCAGCAGTTGGAGATTGTAGCAAAATCTCGTAATCCTTTTGTACTTTTTCATTCTCATTGCAGAGGTGAAAATGCACTGTAAATCTCGCTGACAGCTTTGTCAGTCATTTGGGCACACAGCCAGCTGCAGCATGGACACCTCTTAGCCCAGTATGTGAGAAAGTACCAGTATCCATTTACTAAAATGGTCTCTGATCTAAAATCTATTCTTGTCGATTGGTATTTTTCCATTGGCATCGATGCACTTTAGAACATGCTTGTGGAGGTGAGTTGTTTTGTCTTGGGCAGCATTATTGGATTGTTTCTTTAGAATCACTTTATAGAAACCTCTACAGCTTATATAAATGCAGAGAGTGAATCTGGATACATTCTGAAACACTAAAAGGAAGCAGCAAGCTTACAAGTAAATTGTAAACACTATGATCTCATAAGTGACCTGAGTGAAGAAGCAAGTGTAGCAAGAAGCAAGAAGACAAAAGTATGCTCAAATCTGCCACCCAGGCAAACTCACTCTAGAAAGACAGATCAGTAGATCTGTAAGTTATTAATACTAATATTTTGCACATGTATACAACACATCCTGCATATCTTTATTATAAAATAGACAGAAAGATTTCAACGTCTCTCTTCAGGACACTGCCTCCTCCCCAGTGTTAATTTCAGTGTTAATCTGTTATGCTACTTTGGGCTAGATTTAACCATGTGTACTGTGATTTCTGGAACTGAGATCCTACTCTGAATGATTACCATGCAGATTAAATTCTGTGTTTGAGTTATACACAGGGCTTCTAATTCTAAACTAAGCTCTTTCACCTTTTAACTTTGCTTAAATGTTTTTTTGCCATGAATTGACGCCCAAGTTCAACTATAAGACCCTTTCCTATAGGTTCCCTCCATCATAAAGCCATTCTTTTGGAACCTTAAACACGTACACAGAGTACACAGGCAGTCAGTGAATTTTAGGTACTGTAAATGGTCCTAGGATGATACTGGTCATGGTGAAAGTATTAATAACCTTGTCACACTAAGCCTTTGAAATGGCAGATTTTATGCCTTCTCAGAGGAACAAAATTTAAAAAAAAAAAAAAAAAAGACGTGAAACAATTGAGTTGAATAACAATATGTGACAATAGACTAACAATCTAAGGTTTAAAGAATTATTACTAACTTATTAAGATTTTTCTGAGAGCTGATTTGCAAAAGCTGGTAAACACAGATTTTTTTTTTCAATACAAACTTTGTATAGAACAAAATTAAAATAAACATACTGGGAAAAAATGTAAATAATGTTTTTCTGCCAGATTCTTCACTGTTCCATAAAACTTCGCTTTGAGTGTTATACCTTATAATGTTCCAGTAATAGCAGTGGGGTGATTTTATTACATTAGTCACACAGTTACAGTTGCCTAATATTATACAGAAGTGTGCTGGTTATTTCATATAAGAAAGGAAATTACTAATTCACTTTAAATAAGTGAGGTGTTTAAAAAAGCTCTAACTCTGCATCAAAAACCATACAGCAGAGGCATGTGATACTAACCAAAGGGAAAAGGCCTAAATGAAAAATCTTGGATGACTTTTTTCATTGACATGAGGCCAATATCTTCTTTTACTTTGCCACCCATCACTGTAACAGCTCAGGAAGCACTGGGAGTGTTCTGCTTGGATTTTGCATATGCACTACGCACTCCAGTGGAGACTGGAGAGAAGGGGAGGGGGTCAAAATCCTCAGGAAGAGGGCCTTGGAAGAGGCTGTGGGATGCCATCAGCTGGAATGGCTGCTGTCACTGCAGGATGCCTGCAAACGGCTCTTTTAACAATCCAGTTCAGTTTTAGTACTACGCAGTTTCCTCAAGTTACAAACCAACAGGCAGTGCGTGAAACACACAAGGTCTGCTCTTTAGCTGTTTACAACACAAAGATTTATAAACATTGAAGTGCTACTTTTCCTCCATAGAGGCCTTTTCTTGGTTGGACAAATAAAGGCAGGAAATGTCTGTCATGTAGGTTGTCCTAAAATTAAACTTATTGGTAGCATGCTCCTTAGCTGACTCTTTTTACCTATCATCTTTTACTTTGTAAAGAGAAACAGTTACAGTTTATTTTCAATTACTTCCTATATAGTTGAGGAAGGTAGATAAGTAATGGTGGTATTCCTTGAATGCTCTTATCAAGAGATGGGTGGGAGAATAGCAATCACATGGGAGCCAGTGTAAAGTCAAAACACAGAGCCCAGTGTATTCCTGTACATGTTTTCCTGTGAAGATAATTATTCTTGTTGATAGTCATGTACCTTTGAAAGTGAAGAACAGTGTTACTGGTGAAAATAACTATGGACAAAGAAAGCCACGGAATACCAAAGGGATTTTTGTTTTACCTACAGAGGAAATGTTCTGGCCTTGTAGAAAAGGCATGAAAGGAAAGGGAACACAGTGTCCTGGCGTGTTTTAAAACAATGTATCAATATGTGCACTACTCTCTGATCATGTCTCTAAAAGCTGGCTGGTATGGCCTGTGAGAAACACAAGGCCAAGCATACAACAGCTGTGTAGCCACATAATGTTGGCTACCTCCCATTGAGTGAGCAAGAAAGCTTCTCTTGGACCCAGCAAGATTTGGAAAAAGCCTTAAGTGACTTGCAGATCTGGAATTTCTGAGCATATGGTCCATACACGTAATGCTGTGTTGCTGTGTCATTAAAAAAAAAAGGGTCCATAATTTGTCAAATGTATTAATCTGTTTTTTTTTTTGTTTGTTTTGTTTGTTTTTGTTTTTGTTTTTCCTGACATCACAGTAGTTACCAGTTTCAGAACAAGGTAGGTTCCCTAAGAGTGGGCACCCCCAGTCTTTTGTGGTAATATTCAGGATTTTATTTTTGAAACTAGAAATTTGATTAATGTACTCCCAGAAGTCATATATATAAAGCAAGGAAAGCGGGATGGTTGGGATAGAGATAACATTTATATTTTATTCCTAGGCAGATCCAGTCAAGAAAGCTCAGGAACAGAGTTTGGAAACAAAGGACAGGAGAGTGCCAGAGACTTCAGAGCATTGCTCCAGGATGGTGGGATGGGATTTTCTCTAGCAAGATAAACTGGATACCCAGGGAAAAGAGGTACCTAAACTATTGATTTAATGGAGAAACTAAAGAGTGTTTTAGAGCTGTTAAAATTCTATATAATTCTGGAGGATAAAGTATATACAGTATTATCAACAAGAAGAAATAATGGGGATGATAAATCTTGGATTCATTAGGGTTTTTATGTTTGTTTGTTTGTTCATTTGTTTTTTACAGTCAAAGTATTCATTTATTCTAAGAACTATGCCTAATGGTAGCAAGGATTTAGGATGTGTAAATAATCTGTGTGCCACATCATTTCTCACATCATTTATGCATTTTACTTCATACTTTATTTAATATGGTATCTGCTCATTGCTAGTGAACAATCAAATGGGAAGAGTAATCAGGAGAGCAGGGCATGCCAAGATAACACATTTGGGTCCCCAAAGACGTCTTCTCTAAAAAAATAGTCTCCTTAAAACAAGATATTAAGAAAATCTACTGATTCCCACAGGACTGATTTTTACCTTGGAGTCTAGGGCTGAGGGAGTAGCATGATTTGCTGTTCAGACTTGAGTTGATATGAAATGTGTTCTGCATACTTGTGAAAACACTTGTTCCTGATGAGTGGCAAAAACGAACAAACCACTGCTCCACAGCCTTCCTTGTCACCGAGATTTAAGAAATCAACTTTGAAATAAATGTTACGTTGACAGTACGGCTCTTAATGTTGAGGCACCTCCAAGCTTTCTATGCATGGTGCTTATCAGAAAACAGAGAAATAGAGTTCTTTTCCAGTAAGTATGTCTCAGATTTTTGAAACAGGAATCGGCAGCAAATTTTGATTTAAAATAGATCGTTACTGTAGCCTTCTTGAGCAACATCGAGACTTCATCTTCAACGCCTGCTTCCAAAAGGTGACTATTTTAGAAGCTGTCTTGAGCACATTTGCCGATCTCAGCAGCTTTTTAGAGAATTAGTATACTTTCAGTATTTCAGAGGAAAGGAAGAAGTGAGTTTTATAAATCAGGTGACTGTGATGTAGAAACTGAAATTTATGGATGCTTTTGGTCTCCTTCAGACTGCTTTGCCTTTGCAACTACTAAACTCAATGTGCAGATCCCCAATTAATGTCAGTGATCTTAAAAGCATTAAGATCATTTTAAGAAGGGTGATGAAGATTTATTTTCTGCCTCTTCGAAATGAAGAAATACTGAGAGTATTCTTTGAAAGATATTGTGATGGGACTCTTATTAGTGATGCTAGTGTTTAGTGCTGGTATAATTAAAGTTGGCTAATTCATAATAGCTGACACAGCAACAAAATTCATAATTCTAAGGTGTGTTATTCTTGCATAGTATGAAACCACTTTAGTCTTTCATTAGTTGAAGTATAACGAAGCACTTGAGCTTTAAGAAAACACGTGGGATCCAGAAAATATTATCCTTTGGAAAATCTTTATTTTCCCAGGTAGGTGTACCAAATTCAAGAACCCTTCAGAAAGGCTTTTTTCAGAAAGTCAGAAAACTGAAAATTTTCTCTCTCCTTCCCATATTTCCCTTGCCTTCTTTTCCATTTCAAGTATTTGGGTGTTTTAAGCAATTTAAGTTCAGGATCAGTTAATTAAAAACTAATCCATCTGTAAGTAGGTACTTCATATTTTCTATGATCAGTGAATGTGTTTTAAAAATCAGTTGCAATACACAGGTTCCAAATCCAAAATGCATTCATATTTGAAATTTGATGAAAATTGTGATTTTAAGTACTAAGCCCAATGCTTGCAGATGTCTGTTAATGAGGAGTTACTCTGTTTAAAACCAACCATGCCACTATAGTGATGCTTAAAACTACACACTAGGGCCCTTTATTTGCTCTGGACTTGGAGCATTGAAACTGGACCCGTCTCTTGAAGGTACAGGAGGAACTGTTATTTTACGTGAGGGGACTGGCTGGGACTCTGCATTCCTATCCTCTGGTAGCCTCCTGACTCAAGCATTGCCATTTAGGAGGAAATCCAGCTTTCAGTCTTTCTTCAGAGCATTGTAGCTTTGTTAAAGCCTCTCCTGTTGAAGCTGGGCTACTGAGCAGGATGATTTGAGGGACTGGTGAGAGAACGGAGAGAATTAGCAAGAGGGAACACAACTCTACCATCTGTTTTTGATAACTTGGCTTTTAAAGCTGTGTGGTTTAATTCTCCTTCCACTTACACAGTTTCAGTGATTTATTTATTTTTTAAGAAGTATATTGGAAATAAAAATTTAGATCATATCTGTGAACTGGCTTATTGTATTTGGGATGAATCTGAAATGACTTGGTTGAGTTGTAACTCAGCGATAGAGCGGATTGGAACAGGGTCTGACCTCTGTGACAGTTTGGATAGGAATGTGCATTTGACACACATACTTTGTGTACACCAAACTTTGCAATATGAAACTAAATGATAAAACAAACTCGTATAATCCTATTGTTCAGGAGGGGTCATAGAGTTCAGGAGAGTATTTGGCATAAGTGGTGAAGAGGAAATCAGCTTTGTAGAAGGAAAAAAATTGAAAATTTGAAAATATTCTCTCCTCACTTTTCCTTTTTGTTCCTTCCATTGTTACTTCCTGTAACTGTAATTCAACGCAGGACATCAGACCTGATGTCCAGATCATAGACTTAGGCAAACTATACTGAAAGGTAATCCAACAGGGAAAGATGCTTGAGCTCAGCTTCTGGGAGCTCATTTAGGGTCCCGGTGTGCATCACCTGGAAACAACACCTTGTTTTGCTGCAATCCTGAGAGCCATAAAAGTCAGAACTCAGTCTACAGCATTCTGCTTTTTCACGTCTATAAGCTCTCATGCCCACACCCTGCATATATGAAGTACATGACAACAATACTTCAAGGAAAAAAAAAAAAACCCTTAATAAATATGATAAAAAAACTTTGGAAGTAAATTAGAAAAATTAAATGGCAAACTTTTTGATAGTTTCTCAAACTCTCTGGAGCCATACCAAAGCTATAAGCTCAATACAAATTTGAATCTCTGCTGTTTTAATTACTAGAGAAGGGACTGGAACATCTTCTGATATTCATGTGTGACTTAGGGCATTGCACCCAGGACATGAAAAAAAAGAAAAAAAAAAAATGAAAGCAGGCAATTAAAGATGGCCATACCTCAAGCAGCGCAGTCAAGCAGGTAGCAATGTGTGCTGCTTTCTCCATGACTGTGCTCCCGGTCAATTAGAACTCAATTGCTCTATCCACCCTCTGAGGAAAGGGTGTGAGGCAAAATATTTCCCTGTGTTACTCCAGTGCTAAAACAGCACTGTGCCTTTGCCATCCTTCTGACAAAGCCATAGTTTATCAGCAAAATAAATTATTTAGGAAACTAGAATGGAAATCTTTGAAATGTCTAAAGAAGCCTGAAATTCCTTTATAGTGCAGTTTCTACTGAGTGTAACACAGTTTGACCTGTCACTTCTGAGTCAGAAAAAACAATGCTTCACCTCAATTACTACATAAAACAACAGGCAAAAGCAAATTAAATGTAATTTTAAAAAAAATCTTCCTGGATCTATGAATTCTTTTAAAAATCTCTCTTTTTTTTTTTCTCCAAATTTTCACTTTTGAATACCTGCATGTTAGAAAGCTTTTGAATATTTTAGATGTTATGAGAATCTGTGTAATATTGACAGTGTCAGTGCTTATTTTTGCTACAAAAACTAGACGGAAATGGTTCAAGACAAATGGCAGTACAACCTTCATAAAATGACAGGCTTACATAACAGGAGTGAGATGGCAAAAGTGAGATTGCAAAAAGTAACTGTGAACTGTACAAACAAATATCTTGGCACTTAATGATACAAACAACCCATGATTGTCTTTGCTGGCAGCCAGTGAGTGAGTCATTACATAGCACATCATACTAGCAAAGCAAACTTGGGCATGAGAAAACTCTGCTGTCAGTGCTGACATCCTTTGTGTGAGCAGTGCCACAGAGTTCACTCCAAGACAAAGCAATTAAAATGTTCTTGTCTTTAACCTTTCTCCTTTGGTGTGGGGTACTGGGCATGGCCAACGCTGGACAAATAGCACTAATGTGCATCTCACGGCAGCAACAGGGTTACAGCTGAGAGTAGTATTTGGTCTGTCTATTTAGCACTTACATCTAGAATAAGGGGATGTAAATTAGAGCCAATGGCCTGTGCAATCTGTGCACAAACAATCTTAGCTTGGCAGGACAGGCAGGACAGGTTGGAGACGTGAAGCCGCATAATGCTAGCCTGGTCCAACTGAGCTCACATTTGGGCAAAACTCAGCAACACTGCCAAAGCAAGTGCAAGTTGCCAGCTTCAGAAGAAGTAATAAGTGTGTACAATTATAGAGTTTGCCTGGACTGGCTACGGCTAACTAATGCACAGTGTACATGAGTAAAAGTGAAAAGAAGAACTGGCATAAATGGGAGAGTAAAGAAATCACTCTGAATGTTTTGAAAGATCTGATAACATATCGAAACTGGAACTGCTGATTTTTTTTGGCTGCTCTTCCTAACATAGTTTTTCCTCTCCGCAAGGTGAATAGTCTGAAGAAAAGTATTTCATTTGGGACACATGGTGCTTTATCTAGCAGGTCCAGCCTCACCAGGTCCCAAGCCCTGGAAGAATGAGGGTTGAAACACCTGGCTGTGAGCGGGTGAAAGTGAGCCATACCATGCTCAGCTGGGCCTTGGACAAAGCAGGGAACCTGCAGGTTCCCTTTTGTAACAGGGGACAGAGCACAGGCTGCCTCTGCGCCTGCATCGGGAACGCTGATGGAAGGGTGCCCACCCAAATGGGAGATGGGAGCAGGCACAGCATGCAACGGCCTCCCTTCCCTTGCCAGCTAAATGGTACACCAGGCTATAAAAAGAAGGCAGGGAAGATGGTTCAAAAGGATTTCTTAGATGTGGTGATCCTTTTAACCTGTTGCCAGAGAAGATGCTCTCTGGCTGCTTTGTTGTGTTTAGCAGTGCCTGTCCTTCCCTACTGTGGCAGCGCCAATCCGCCCGCAGGTCGATACTTGCACTCTTGTATCCAGCTGCCAGAACAACCCAGTGGGGAAATCCTGAGCCTGAAAACTCAGCCAGGAGGATAAGATGATGGACCTAAACAGAACCCTCTATGAAATACATCTTTCGATATTCTGACAGCATGAACTTTATCTATCTGAATCCTATCCAGATTGATCTACCTGCTGTTAATATCAGATGAAAGCAGTGAGTTGCTATATACAATTTTCATGCTGTAATGACCTGCCAGGACGACATACCGACCACTTATAAAGGAGACAGACAGGTGAGAAACGGGTTCAACCCTTCTGGACTGTTGTTGCATCGTGCGGAGAAACACCACCATGATGCTCTCCGTCTGCTGAGAAAGGGAACCATACACATCCAGGGCTTCAGCTGGAAACTTCAGAAGGATACAAGCTTTTTTCCCCTACTGCATGATTCCTGGCAATACTGGGCAAACAAAAGAAAATTACTGGAGGACAACTATGCTCTACCTTTCTAATCCGGAGGAACAAAATTGCCCAGCAGCGAACGCAAGCTGTAAAACCTCTGCATTCAGAGCAGCTTATGAGACGGGATGCCAAAAGAGCTAAGCGGCACAGCACGGGAACACCACGGCACTGGGCTGGCCGTGCTGCGCTTCTCTCCCCCGCCTCTTTTTTCTCGTCTAACTTCTGAGCGGAGACAAATCACCCCCTTGCAGCAGCGGAAGCGGGGCACGGTGTTTTTGAGGGGGCAGTCCCGGAGGCCTTTTAAAAGCGACGGACCGAAAGCCGGGGCAGCCCTGCCTCTCGGGGACCAGGGCCGCCCCTCTCCGCCCCGCTCCGCCCGGGGGCCGTGCCGTGCCGCGCCGTGCCGGGCCCTATAAAGGCGGCCGTGGGGGCACCCCCGTGTCCCGGCCGTGCCATGGCAGCGGGGCGGCCCCCGGCGGCCTTCTCGGGCGCCGGGCAGCGGAGCGGGCTGGAGGTGTGGCGGGTGGAGAGCCTGGAGCTGGTGCCGGTGCCCCCCAGCCGCCACGGAGACTTCTTCGTCGGGGACGCGTACGTGGTGCTGAGCACCCGGCGCAGCGCCACCGCCGTCGCGTACCGCCTGCACTACTGGCTCGGTGGGCAGCCGGGTGTCCGGGATGTGGGATGTGGGATATGGGATGGGGGACAGGGGCAGCAGGCAAGGCTGCTTCCCCTGCTGCCCGGCCGCGGGGGCAGCGTGGGGGTCGCTGTCTCGCTTGGGTACCTGGGGGTGATTTCGCCTTCCTTCTGCGGGGGCGCTTAGGGGAGGGGATGGGGTGCCGAGCCGCGCTGCTCCTGGTGCTGAGGGGTGATGGGGATGGGAAAGACGGGGGTGATGGGGAAAGGGTGTTTGCTTGCTTTGTGGTACTAGTTTGGGAAGGTGCTGAAGGGTTAAATTCAAGTCTTGGCTGCATCAAACCAAGATTCTAGAGTGAAATCCTGCCTCTGTCCAGGTGAAGTTTTTTTGCCTTTCTATTATGACCAAAATTTCAGCTCAGCCTTCTCATTCTGATGTTATGATACTGCTTTGTGTCCAGATGCTGCCTTTCTAATAGATCATGGAGAGGTCTGGGTTGGAAGGGACCTTAAAGACGATCTAATTCCAGCCCCCTGCCACGGGCAGGACACCTCCCTCCAGACCAAGCTTTGCAGCCCCATCCAACCTGGCCTTTAACACCCCCAGGGATGGGCATCCACAGCTCCTCTGGGCAACCTGTGGTGTTGGGCAACCTGAGTGCAGAGCTTCTTCCTGCTATCTAATCTAAATCTCTCCTCTTTTAGTTTAAAGCTGTTAACCTTTGTCCTATCCCTACACTCCCTGACAGAGTCCCTCTCCAGATTTCCCGTAGGCCCCATTTAGCTACTGGAAATTCACTGTAAGGTCTCCCCAGAGCCTTCTCTTCTCCAGGCTGAACATCCCCAGCAGGAGAGGTGCTCCAGCTCTCTGATCATCTTTGTGGCCGCCCTCTGGACTTGTTCTAATACTTCCATGCCCTTCTTGTGCTGGGGGCACAGACGATGCATTCTCAGCTTGACTGATTTTGCTCTCTGATGATAGAGATTGGAGGTGAAGTCACCAGGTTTTCTGTAAAACCGGTTCTCTTTAATATCAGCTGATAGCCTAGGAGAGCCCCTCCCAAAGCAACTGAGAGCACAGCGTTAAGAGCAAAACAGAAGTCTGTCGTTTGGATGCACCAAATAGTTTGTGTTTTATGTGACTTCCCTGTCTGCTGGAGGCTTATAAGATTTCCTTGTCTAGTCACCAGGTCATCTGACCACAGTGGTTGTCGTGTGGCTGTCTGGGATCTATTTCTTCTTTTTTTCGCTCTCCTGAGGTTTGTGTTTATAGGCAGTTTGTGTTTGTAGGGAGCACGTAGAGACAGGTCAATGTGTATTAGCGTTAATGGGTCTGAGCTGCAGTGGATCTTATTGTGCCTTTGGATGCACTGAAGAATAGCAGAAAAAGCAGGGATTTTCTACAGAAATGTTTGAAGCTTGTTTAGTTTTGCATTTGTTATTAGTTGCCCAGCTGGCATGCTGGGCAGCGTCTGACTGACGAGAGAATAATCATAGATGGCAGCATAAATGAATTTCTGGCAGATAGTCCTCTATCAACAGCACTACTATTTAGTAGCAGGGTTTGGCTACTTACGCCTTTGCTAATGAGGTTAGAACCACTTATGCAGTAGTTAGTGTGGCAGACACGTCCCAGAGCAAGATGCAAGGGCTCTGCAACTGGACATAAAGTTGGAGCAGTGGCTGACACCTGCAGTAATTAACACTTCTCTTCTATTGGCTAAAGACCTTTGGTTGTACACGTTGGTGCATGTATTTTGCTGATGTGGTGATATCCAGATATTGTAAATAGCTTTGGGTAATCTGGGCATGCATTCATATGCACCTGGCAGGTTGGCAGCAGTGTTGTAAACTGCTGGGAAATCCCTTCCTGCTTGCAGGATGCCCCAGCAGTGGGGCGGAGAGGAAGAAATGCTGCTGCAAGCCTAAAGGCAGCACGAGTCCAGAACGTGCACAGGAGTCACATCCAGGGCAGAAGTCTGAGTTAGTTTGGTGGTTTTGCTGGCTGATTGTCACCACTGTTGCATACACCAAACTTCTCTCTCGGAGCAAACATTCCCTAAGCTGTGGGCAAGGACGATTTTGGTAAGGCCTTTCTGTAGACTTCCCATAAGCCATCTATGAACAGTAGCAGCAGTCATTAAGAGTCAGACTGCGGGATGGAAAGAATTCCTCTAAATTTAGATTGATGGAAACTCAGCAGGTTTTGTGCTTAAATACTTCCAAGGGCTTTGCCATTTGGTGTCACCGTTGTGACTCTTGCCTGAGATCTGCGGCACCTGTTAATCCATGGGCCTTGTATGGTGGCTTTGAACAGTTTCTGACTTCACCATAAAAGACCCCAAAGTTGGAGTGAAAGCAGACCATTGAATTTCTATATTTGACAGTGGCAAACTTCCTCCTAATACCTTGCTTGGGCACACCCAGAGAACTCGAAGTAGGTCCAGACCATGGGTGAATGTCCTGTGAACTTGATGCAGTCATGTTCTGACTGGCACTTGTGGGCTAAAATGACGAAAATGCAAAGTCTCATACCTGGGCAGGGTGTAAGCAGCCAGGAATTGAGGGGTTATGTCTTCCAAGATGCATCCTACACTTGCAGAATAGTTCTCCTTCATTTCTCCCCAGCTTTAATCTCTGTGTATATTTTAATAACCCAAGGTCTGCTCTTGTGCCAACAGAGTGGCACAGTGTAGTTGCCTGCAAACGGTTGAACTTTCTGCTTCTTCCCACTCTAATTTCTGTTTAAACAAGACTGGATGTGTTTCCAGAGTATTTCTTTGGAGAATTAAAATGTCAGCAGATGACACTAATGTGCAGACTCTTCATTGGTTACAGCTTGTTGCAGTTTAGATGCTGGATCTTTGCCCTTTCACCTTTTTTGCAAGTCTTTACTAGCACTGTATCCTAGGATTAGTGTGGGTTATTTTTTTTTCAAATTCAGTGCAATCCAGGGTTTGTCTTAAATGTATTCTCTCTTGAAATAGTCCATATGAAAAAATGCTGATAGATACGCACTCTGAAGTTATATTTCATCTCCATCTGGTAACTCATAAAAACAAAAGTCGTTGTTAAAGAGCTTAAATGTATAGCTTTTATGTATTTACGAATGAGGTACAAAAGTAAAAGAGGTGTCAATATAAAAAAACAAACTTGTCAGCCCATGGAGATCTGTTGGTTTAAATTGTGGTGTCACAATGGAGGTAAGACACTCCCATATTTCTTTCCAGAGAAAACTAGTATTTTCCCAGGAAATAATAGCAGAAAAATAAAGCAAACTGGTAGATCTATGGCTACTCAGCTTTTTGGTAAAATTAATTGGGCCCAATTTTATTCTTTGCTTTAAAAAGTAAATCTGAATGCTGCAACCGTAATATGCACTCAGACTGGGAACAGAAAAATGTTCCTGGCCTCCTATGTGTCTCACTTCCTCTGGCTAAATGGGGGAAAATACTTTCTCTTGAATATGTGTGGTTCCAGATCCCCCCTTTTTAGGACCACGGAGAGCAGAGAGGTGCCTCATCATTTACTCCTAGAGAAATGCAATAAAGCTCAGAATCTGGAATTAACCAATTGTAATCAACTGGAAAACAAACTTACAAAAAAAACACAAAAGTTACCACATACTTTCACCAACTGTGCCTGGATACTACCTGCAATCAGAGTCCTGAGGAGTCACAAATCCTTGTTCAATCTGTTTTGGTCATCTAATACTTACTCAGATATTACTTTTTGCTCAAAACATTCAAGTGTCTATCTGTTTATATAAAAGGATGTACAATTGGTCACTTGTGTCCATAAAAGTGTTTGTTTTAGGAAAGGAAATTTCAAATATGATGTAATTTTACTTAACTTCCTTTCACAGCTTTTGACTTGGCGAAACTTGTGCCTGTGTACCTTAAAACTACACCTATGCAGTGATGCTAGCGTGGCCAAGCAGTCAGTGTGGATCTGCGTCTGTGGCAGCTGTGTCCATTCTGAACTTTGCTGAGAGGGCCTGGCTTGGATTTCTGTGCTGGCACTTGAGGGATGTGTTAGTAGCTAACTGCTGATCCACTCCTCTGCTCAATGCAAAGCCTGTGCTAGGTCTGCAAGCAGACCGTCTGCGCTTTGTGACAACCACTTCTGCACATAGCTCAGCCAGATACAGGGCTTTAGGGGTTTGACAGTTTGAATCTTTCAGGTTTGTTTCTAAAAACTTCTTTGACTAGGGCTATTACTGTTACTAGCATACTGCTATGACTCTTCCTGAAGTGAGCCTGACTGAGAATGTGATGAAGAACACATACAATTCCTACCTGAAGGGAGCTGTCTAGACTTGAAGCTGTCCCAAGTGGAAACAGCATGAGCTGCCCTGTCATGAGGCTACCTGTGGGAGTAAGACTGGCTGTAGCCCACTTGAAATCACTTGTGGTGTTTCTCTGCTATTTTTAACCCTTGTTCCCAGAGATGAAGTGGTAAGATCTATTGAACCGGAAACCAGTCTGTGGATTTTATATAGCTGTTTGTGTCTTAAACCGTAAGATAAATTTGTTTTCCATGCAGCTAGAAAAACCCACATTTGGATTGACTCTCACTGGATCTTTTTAAACAGGTTTTCATTGACCGTTTTATTGCACAGCAACTGAGACTGAGCCTGGTAATAATTCTTATCTCTAACATTGTTCCCAAACCATTTTTCTCAAACCCTGAACTCTGTTGTGTAATTGCAAGCAATAAATCTGAAGGATATAGGGATCTAGTCCTAATGGACATGAACAAATATATTTAAAACCAACCAAACAAAAAACCCCACTTTACCACCAATCTTGAGGCACCCTGATCTGACAGAGAACTTGTTATGTAGCAACATGCTATTGCTAAGTGACGGAGATTTTTATTTTTATTTCTTTAGTTCTAGTGTTGTCTCCTGCTTTCAGTAATTTTTTGACCTTCTTTGGGAAGACTTTATGCCCTTCCTTATGCCTCCCTATGCCTCTAATTCTTTGGCATCCTTTCCCTACTTCATCCTTGCTGCTTTCATACCGAGACTTCCATACTATTTGTGTCACTATGAAAGGCACTTGCAAAGGTGGGCCAGCTATGTCAGTGATTCCCCTTGGGTAGCCCTGTCCCCTCCTCATGTTTTATCCTTTCCTAGTACTGAGAACTGGTGCTCATATAGCAGCTCCTTCATTGTTATACTCAGAAAGAAAAATAAAAACTCCGTAGAAAACCCTAATCTTCCAAAGTTCTCAAGAGAAGCCCATTCCTTGAGACTAGATCCTACCAGCCATCTTCTTGAAACAATCAAAACTGCTGAAAACGTTCATCAAAATGGCCCATCCTGGAAGTTTTGTTCTAATACACACTCTGCTTTGTAGTGTAATTAGTACATTACACTACATCACGGTAGGTAAGGTGGCCATTTTGCCACAGCTCTGGCAAGAGACTAATAATTAAAAACTGTGAGTTGATGAAGTGAGTATCTGTAACCCAAAGCTGTTTTTCTCCTTCCTAGCTGCACCAGGTGACTTAACAGAAGATATCTAAACAAATCTATCTTTGCTTGCATTTTGTACTGTTAATAGGACTGCTCTCAGGAGTTACTTTATCTATGGTTTGGCAAGTTGTTTCTTGTGTAAACTTCAGCATTTATCATCTTATCAATTCTTTGACGTGACCTTTCTTGGTCTTTGCACTTAAAGTCCAAAATTTACCACAGACACTTATCATGCTAAATTCACTATAATATAAGTCAGAGATGGAGATTAAATGGACTTGGCTATTTTTCACCTCTTTCTTTTCTTATAAAGACAGTTGAAGTTTTTAAGAAATGGTATGGGTGATCATTTTTGGTGAGCAAGGTTATGATGTAGTGCCTTATTGCAACATGCACTTGCTGAAGGCAGTGCTTAATTGTCACAGAATTCAAAGATATATTGATTCTTTTTGGACATATTTCATCTTCATCGTATTTCATTTCAGGGAAAGAATGTACCCAAGATGAAAGCACAGCTGCAGCTATCTTCACTGTTCAGCTGGATGATTATTTAGGAGGAAAGCCTGTGCAGTGCAGAGAAATTCAAGGATATGAGTCTACTGAGTTTGTGAGCTATTTCAAAGGAGGAATTAAATACAAGGTAAAGAGCCAGCTGTCAAAAAGTATTGTAAAAATATATGTAACATCATCCACCCCTCACCCCCAGTAAAATCAAATATTCTGCTTTGTATTTGTTACTGGAAGTGTAAAAATTACTAATGCTTAGTGGTTTTAGGTCTGAACTGCCTATCCAAAGCTGTAGGAGTCCCAGTATTTACACAGAGAGCACCAGTTTGTTTCAGTGCCCCTTCTGATACTGCAAACCTGTCTCAGACATGCTATCCAAGCCCCACAGTCAAACTATCATGAAGTTTCATATTCTTGTGACTAAGGGAGCTCACAGTAGGGACTCTGTTTAGCAGATGGTCTATCTTGCAGAAACAGTTTCCATGCTGCAGCCTGAATCACTTAGTTCAAATGCAGAACCCAGTGTGCTTAAGTGCTTAAAAACATGAACAGTGGGAAAGACCAAAACCTAATTTTTGCCTAAAAATTATGATTATGCTGCACAGAAAGCTTTTCTAGTCCTACCTTTTTTTTTTAAGGTAGCTGGCAAAATCTCATGCTTTTCATGAAAATCTTGCATTTTAAAATACTCACTTTGTCACAGACCGCTGAGATTTAAATTGGGAAAATCTGTACAGAACTGCATATTCCTCTGCTTTTGCTCAGTCCTTATGTGATAATGTACTGATTTTTGTCCTAACAGGGTGGTTTAGGATTACCGCATCTTCTGAATGATGTAGGAGGAGGTTCTTTCCCTTTCCCCATTCATACAAAACACCTTGGAAGGAGGGTGATATCCCTTCCTGCAGATAAAGGCTCAGCAGCAGAGGTGTTCCCCACACCTGTCTGGTCTGTGGTCAGCACTATTAAAACAGTATATAATTCTGGCTTCCCTCTCACTGAATAAACTTCTTCCTTTGTAACTTCTCAGCAAAATGGTAATTCAGGAGAAATCAAGCTGAAATAAAGCTTGCTGCTTTGTTTTCTATTCAGGCAGGTGGTGTCGCCTCTGGATTTAATCATGTTGTTACTAATGATCTGAGTGCCCGGAGGCTTCTGCATGTCAAGGGCCGGAGAGTTGTAAGAGCCACAGAAGTCCCCCTGGCCTGGACCAGCTTCAACAAAGGAGATTGTTTCATTATCGACCTTGGAGCTGTAAGTCATTCCTAAAGCAATGCAATGCATACTGGAAAGTAAGAGATGCAGCATCCTTTTGAAAATCTGAATAATACCCTGAAATGCACAACTGATTTGTCAGTCACCCAAACTGACCAAAAAAACTCTGCTTTAGGGAGTCAGTTTTATTGTCACAATACTTTCAAAGTTCAAAACTGCTCTAAATGATTTCTGAAGCATGCACAGGCTATCATTCAAGAAACAGTTTTTTTTCTCATTCAGGGCACTGAGGTGTTTTTTTTAGTGTTTTTTTTTTTGTTGTTTTTGTTTTTTGTTTTTTTAAATTTAATTTTTTTAACCTTAAGCTGTTCACAGTAAGTCCTTTCTGACTTTGGCACTAACTACCAATGGGATCAGTGCTAGGGTTCAGAACAGAAAGCAACTTGGACTTTTCCCTTAAAATAAACATTTCATCATGTTTTAATTTTAATTCACCTTAAAGAAACAGCTGCAAGATATGTTATCATAATAACTTGTCATAAAATGTGTTGTAAAACTACTTTAGTATTTCAAGATACCACCTCTACCTGGAGTAGTGATCTTAGGAAACACGACAGTATTGAGAAGCAGCCCCATACTGCAAGGCTTTCTGCTGAAAGCAACCAGGCTTAGTGTGGGAGTGTATGGTCGGGTAAGAAAAGATAACTGTTTTCTTCAGATGACTGAGAGTATAGTACTGTCACCTTAAAATTCATGCTAACTTTTTGATACTAAAAGTAGAGTCTGGTATGTAGTCCCCACTCCTTGGACACCAGTGATTGAATTGAAATTATTCTCATGCCTAATATACTGACATGTATAAAATATAGGAAAAGACCTCCAAGAACATCTTTCATTTCTAACCTTAATGATTCTATGAGAGTGTTTATCTGCAGGATAGCTACTGAAGTTGATCTTGGTTTTATTGCTTCACAAGGAAGTGGTCAGCTACTTCAGCAAGGTTTGATAATAGTTCCTAAGCTTACTGAAAAGAGAGCTCTTCTAAACTCATGTTGTAATTTCTACTTTTTCTGCAACGCATCCCCTGATGTGACAAATGAAGATCTTGGTATCAGGTGGCCATATTGATTCTGTTACACTTTTATCATGCTTAGCCTTCAGATAGCACAGCAACCAGCATTTTCCTAACACTATTCCATCGCTCCTATGATGGTGTGGTTTGAGCACCCAGTAGATCAATATCCAAAATGTTTTACTGTAGTAAGGAGGTGAAGAAGAGACAGATCATCTATTACCTTTCAGAGTTAATCTGTGGGAGATGGGAAAGTTGGAATTACATGTCAACAGAAAATGCTGCTTTTGCAGTCAGGCTATCACAGGGCTTGAGTTTTCTGGTTTGGAGTTATCCTCCTACAGACATCATGTGGAAGCAGGTGTGTTGCAGTTCGACTTCTCCAGGCCCCTACTGTGCTGGAGTTAACCCAGTTCACCTGAAGTAATTACTAAAGTCCCACTTCAGACATGGCGATGACACTGAAGTGCACCATGGGTATGTAGAGGTGTTAGATGTATAGCTTGATGAGACCTGCTGAGAGGAGAGAACTGTCACTATCAATAATAATGTAATAAGGCTTTAGATTCTGGGTTTCTGATGCTGAATGTACATTGTGAGCCTTTTCCTTTTTTAGTGTAACACCACTGCTTTCTGATTTCCTGACTGACTAGACAGAGGTTAAGCTGCAGTGCAGCCCTGTGCCTTTATAGGAAGAAAGATGAGATGTGAACGACATTTAGATCTTTACCAGATTATGGGGAGTCAGTTAAAGCACATGACTGATAACAGTTCTTGGTCTTGCAATGCCAGTGGTATAAGGGGGATAGGCTTTCTTAGATGTATAAACAAGTTAAGAAAAAGGTGTTTTGGCACCCATTTGTAGTAATTTCATTATAGGTTATTTGTAAACCAGAACTTTCTTGAGAAGCAATGTCTGATACTTTAAGACGAAGGTGTGAAAGTACAGCTGAAGTGCATGTAAAGAAATAGGTGTGGTATAAAACTTGCTCAAGATTTCCACTGTGACAGTGTATTTTTCTCAGAATTATAATTCACTCTGACATAACTGTATTTCAGATTGAACTTTTCCATGACTAGAGGTCCATTGTAAGTGGGAGAGTCTTTAAAGGAGCTCTTAATCAAACATAGGGTTCCTTCAAAAAAATGGAACAAGTAGCTTAATAGAAATAAAATGAATCTTTAATAGGGTTGCTCTTGAGTCTTGGGATTTCTCAGGGCACTGCTGAATCACTGTGAGAATAATGGACAGTAATTGCTTAAAGTAATGAGCTTATTGTCAGTGCTCTTACTGTCAAAGTACTGTAGTGTGTCAAATAAGATGAACTTGCAAGATGTACTTTCCTTAATCTCCTAGCTAACAAGAAAGTGGTCTCCATGGCACTGCAAAACTACTCGTGTAGTCCATTTCCTGTTGCATTTCATCAAGCCACTTATATAATAAAAAGTCATTTGTTTTCCCATTGAGCTCAATTACTGCAGTATGTTAAACCTTGCTTTTGAACAGGTAAGGGAAAATTAAGAAAGGTAATAATCATGAATAAAGCTATTATTGGCTGCTAAGTCTTCCCTCCTGGTGATAATTCCTTAAGTTGAAAGCATCTGTGCATTTCCAGATGGTTTCACATGTTCACAGTTCGGTTTCTGCTGGTTACCTCATGCCTAGATATGTTGCATACTAAACCCCACTTCTAACACTTAAAATTATCCTGGCCAGGTCTTATCTTGCCTACTTTGAACTTCTGAGGCTGGAGCAGTAAACAGCTTCAGATGGCAGAGAAAATGCTGTCTTTGACAGAAAGGAAGGCAATGGCTACGGGTACTGTGGCTATGAACCTGGGAAGGTTCAGCTCCTGTGCCTTTAGGACAGGCAAGACAAGTACAGGGCAGTTGCTGAGAAGGCTTTGTATAGGCCAAGTGACTACAGGGAGCAGGAAGAGGGCTGCGTGCCACTTTGCTTCTTGGAAAAAAAGAGGAGGCAGTCCTTAAAATAAGGGTGCTGGTGGGGTGAAAAGTACCAAGCAGTTCTGAGAATGGGCCGGAGCTAGTTTCTTTCCCAAAGGAAGAATGCAGAAGGCTAGGTGATAACTATACCTAACGTTAAGTGTAAACTGCATTCAGTTGTCCATCCTTCCCATTACTATGGTGGTGCTTATAAACTGATTCGTAACAGCCAGCAGATTGCTGTTTTGAAATTCAAGAGCCTTAGGGTGCTTAAAGTACTTTGATTGCTGTAGGGTACAACGATGTGTGTGACCTCTCAAGGGCTCTGTAAATTAAAAGTGAGAATTACGATGTCAAAAACAAAAGTATGAGAATGAATAAATTTGTTATGTATTCATCAGTATGCTTCTACTTGACCTCCTGACATCATAGGTACGTCAAATATAAGAGCCATCTCATCTTCCATAGAGGCACTTGAAGAAACGTTAATAATAATGTACATACCTCTTTTGTACAGCAATTGCTTTTCATAAAAAGTATTAACTTGCTATAGATTAAAACATATACAAGAAGAAAATTAACTTCTGCTTTCTAACAGTAAAAGTCAAGAGGATGTGCTTGTTTTAGGGTTATGACGATGGGGTATGATTCAGTATCACATTGCAAGTTTAAGAACTGTTCTAGTTTTCTTCTGTAATCTCCTCTTGCCTGCACTATCTCTTCTAGGTGGCTTTTCTTTTCCTTTAAAGAAGGCAGTGTAGTCAGCATACTTATTGCTTTTTAACAGTCGCTGTTTGGGAATAAATGACTGAAAAAGCAGACTTGCATGTGGGAGTTCATCATTGTAAGTTTCTCTTCCTAGTTGCTTTCCTTGGCACTGTCGTATCCAACTAGTCATGTCCTTTTTGTGTGCTGTTTCTCCTACAACTAACCTCTTTCTCAGTTTCACCAAGCTGAGAGTTAGAATTTTGCTTAGGGGAGCAGGGAATTGCTAAACAAGTAACAGAGCTTGAAGAACTAAATTAAATGGGCTTATTTACAGGTTAAAAATATGGTTGTAACTACACACAGCTTAGCTTAGTAAGCAGGCATGCCATGTTTTTATATAAATCTGTGAAGCAATTATTTTCAGTTTCAGTAATTTAACCTCCAGCATTCTGGAAGTTAAGTTATAGTCCCAAAGTCATCAGATGGAGAAAAATGAATACTAAGCCTTTTTATTTCTTCAGCTAGTGTTCAGTGTTTGTAGTTTCCCTTCCTTTCTAGGGACTGGAAAGCTTTCTTCCCTTTCCATACCCACTTGTATGCAGGAAAGTGGCCGAAACAGAGACCATCATTAAGGCTCAGACGACTTCTAATACCTTCAGACTGGGGATTCAGTTAGGTTAGTTCACTTCCTGATGATGTTGAAAATCCAGATCCCCTGCTGCTTGAGCTGCTGCTACTCAGAATGAATATACTTCTGTTACTTTTTAACGCACCATGGTGTGGCAACAAATATTCCTGGAACAAGCTAGTAAAACACGCGTGAGAGGAAAAATGAATGTAGTAGGTGTATGCCTGTGGTACATCTGGCTTATTTTTATCCTGACGATTTGTTCCAGCTGAATTAAGTGGGAGACTCCTTAGACTGATTACAAAGGCACTATTGTAATTATACTAGGGCCGGGCTCACGGTGGCACAAGCAGCATTCTGACTGAAGGAATTCAGAGTTTGTTTTGGATTATCAGAACTCCGTAACTTTCAGTGGTTCACTATGTTTCAGCTTCAACAAATGAAAGGCAGATTTGAGGTAGATTTGAAAAGGTTGTTTTTTATTTTTATTTTTTTGCCTGCCTGTATCTTGAATTCAACAGTCAAGACAGGAAAAAACATTGAACAGTATTTAGAAATCGAGAAAACTGTCCCAGAAGCCTACATTAAGCTGGTTCAAACCAAACACTGTTTTTGATATATGTTCATTCCTGAAAAAGTGAGTGAAAAAGGTGCTGTGTTGTAGTCGCTTCTAAGTTTAAACGCTCAGTTATTTTTCCCACCACTAGAACTTTGTTTTCTTAGTCTAGCACATGTTTTTGGCTTAAAAAGTTTCACACTCCTGCTTCAGGGCTCCCCATTTAGTTTCCAAAAAATTGCTTGAATTACAGACTCTGGGGTAATGTGCATGTTTTACTTTTAAGGAGAACTGAAGGAATTAGAAGCATTTCTGTTCTGTGCAATTCATTTAAAAACTTGGCTTTCCAAGTCTATTTACATGTTCTCATTTTCTTAGCCTAGTTACTTAAACTTAATGGATTAAAAGGAAAGATGTCAACAGAAAGAATTGTTTCAACTTTAATGAACTCTTGTGCTATCAAAACAGCTGTTTATTAATGACATGAAGAATGAATGGAGTCTCAGATGAGTGCTAGCCAATTAAGCTGATACAAACATAGGAGCATGATAAGATACACAGAAAAGCTTTGCCAATATTCATGTGTGTTCAAGCTTTGCTTGTGGGTTTTTTTTTTTGTTGTTTTTTTTTTTTTGTATTTTTTTCTGCCTCTCTAGAAGTGGTATCTTACGCTCACCCAATGTAGCAATATTTTCACCCACTTTTAATAGGAGTGCCACCTCCTTTGGGCACTCCTGCACCACTGCTCCTCTCCTCCTGACCTACCATTCTTCACAAACTTCATCAGACTTTCTTCCAATGCACTGAAACCCCTGCAGCAGATTTGATGTGTTTAACTGCCCAGGCTTTGATCAGATTCTATCTACAAACATATGCAGCTAAACCTAAGAGAAGAGAGGAATTAAGGCAATAACTTCACAAAACCTTTCTTGCTTTTAGCCCTTTTGTATGAGTTGTGGGTGTAAAGGTAATGTGGCATGGTGTTCCACATAAAACAAAAACAAACAACAACAACAAAAAAAAACCCACAAACAACAACAATAACAACCAAAAAACACAACAACAAAACTTCAGCTAAGCATTTTCATTCATTTGCACTAATCCCTTCTTTGTATCCATGTCTCTATACCTTAATGTAGTTCAGAGAAACAGAATCATCCTGACGTTCAGGACAGGATGCCAACAAGTATCGACACTATAGATCTAGTTGACTCCTGGTAGTTTTATTTATTTCAGCTGAGGTGCAATTACATTCTGGGAGCATGTTCTAGTGTAGATGTAGGCAAAAGTGGATGAGTTTAGGGCACATCAGGGCTTACCAACAAAGAATGGAGACACACTGACTTGTGATACTTGACTTAATCTTTCCTTAAAGCTTCATTTTTTTATTTTAATACTTTAGAATTTGTGGAACTATTTTAGACATCTCATTTTAGACTTTTTTTTTTTCTACCAAAATTGAAGTTTCACAACAAATTTCCTTGAAATTAGTTTTGAAACCTATTTAATTTACTTAGCTTTGTAATGTATCTTCCCATAGGAGAATGCAAATCAGCAATACAGTGTGGACATGGGAATTTGAACAAATATATAGGATTAAAACATGTATATTCAGGACGTGTTTGTAGCCAGAATGAAATTTTTTCATGGATGTAAGCTTCCTGACTTTTGCTTTCTTCATCCTTGCTAAGATTCACAGAAAAGACACCGGGATGCAGACAGTGTTTTCACTTGCCTCCAAACTGAGCAGGCTGCCAGTTGAATACAGAGGTGTCTGTGTTAGAAGGGAAAACTTTTTTTATACCACTTTTGAAATAAGCAATTTTGTTTTTCCTCCTCTGGCTCTACATGCCATTTGGAGCTGGAGCAGAAGGGCAGGACATACACTTTCACAATCATGCTCCATACAGGTAACAGTGCTAAAAGTACTATTACTCAGTTACACGAGCCATACATAATCACCCTGCAGCATGTTTCCGTATAGAAACTAAGTGTTGGGTCATGTAATATGCTGTGTAAATTTTGTGTTATTTGCTCAAGGTCTCTCTGCAGCCCAGCAGCTATCAGGAATAAAAGCTCTGACTCCACAGTGCTACTGTGTACTATGAGAAGACCCAACCATGTGTCACCAAAATGCACAGATCAGAAGACCTTGCTTATGACTGCTGTGTGAGACAGACCCATCTTGCATTCCAGATCTTTCTCAGCATCTCTGGGGTGGTTACTTTGATTAGCCATGGTAACACTTTCTCACCCTGAGCTGCTGACTGGCCAGCTATGATCAAGTAGAGTATTGGTATGAACTGCCAGCAATATTGGGTAGAATAGCTCTCTTCCATAGCATCTCTCTTGAACTCTGCTAAACAGATTAAAAAATAAAATAAAATACTGCTGGTGCAACCTTCTGAAAATAAACTGGGCTTGGCAAAGCAATTACTGATGAATGACGTTCCTTTTTTTCTTTTGAGATGAGTGAACACTTGAAGTCTATTTTCATTTTATTGGAAACAATTTTTGTCAGCCTGCCAATTCCAAATAAGGCTTGCAAAACAACACTAAAAATAGTGAATTTATAGTACGGCTAAGAAATTGTGAAGCCACTGAAACTAAAGGTAAATGCTACATTATAGCCCCTATTTAGTTCTTATGTATACATAGGTCTAAATAAATACCTGAATAATAATAAAATATAAGCCAAAACCTCAGTAGCACGTAGGATGTGGTTAGCTAGCTACCTGACTCTGGATATATATTTAGATAAATCTAAATATTAGCCTTGCCAAGAAGTGACTCTAGCTTTTAAACATCTTTTTTTTTTTTTTTTTTTTTTTTTCTGAAATTAAATGTTAAAACCCATTTTGCTTAGAGAATGAAGTGAGTGAACTGTCAGGAAGACAATCTTGTGAATATCCACTTGAACCTCTATCATGAGGCTTCAAAATAAGATACTTAAAAATTATTGAGAAAATTATTTTACTTTAGAATTAGAGGATAAGTAAATCTAGGCTCCTGAAGGCTTGTAGCACTGGTTACATTACATATTTATTTAGTACTCATGGTAAACACAGTAAAATATTATGCACTCTGGGATACTTTTATGACTTCAAGCTGCTCACTTCCTTCGGTTAAATTACATGCTCAGTACCTGAGGTTCAGCTTTTTAGCTTGTTACTAAAGAACACAGTCTTTTTTCTCAAATGCTGAAAATGCTTTATTGTTTCTCTAGCTTCTTTTAATCATTTTTAAATAACCAAGAAAGATGGAGCTTTAATCGTATGTGAACTCCTGATCAAGGACGTTTTCAAACACTTCTTGTTGATGACAATTTTTTTGTGCTGCAAGAGAAAACCTAAGTTTCATTTACTACACCAGGTTTCTTGATAAAGAAACTTAAATAAAAACCTAATAAAATTTCATATTTATTTTGGTTTAGGGACAGAAACTTTTAGGCCATCCTATTTTGTGAGAATATTTCTATAGTTCAGAAGTTATACACAGCCCAATCATGGAAACTGAAACAACCATATACTAAAAATGAAATTGCATATATTTTATTGTCTACCATGGAAGACTCAGCAAAATCTTATGCAAAGGGAATTCTGAGAAAAGTTTGAGGAGTATTTCGTTTGCAGTAGCTTTGAAACTGTAGTCAAATAGCAAGTTATTATGGGGTCTGAAATGAACTAAGATAACTGTCAACTGGATTAAAGTTATTGTATTTTTTTCTTGTAGTGGTGTGGAATCCATAAGCAAAATAACAATGTCTGCAAATCAAAAATCTGAAATCCACTGCTGTATATTTTTAAAGGCCTTTCTCCTTACTCTGGCTGATTTGATGCATAAAGCTGGTAGATTTTGACAGCTCAGTTTAGTCACTTGCTTATTGAAGGCAAATTGGAGAGCACATGGAATAGGGGGTAGCCAGGACTTGCTGTGCAGTGGGACCTTTAAGAGATGCTAAGAAAGGAAAATATGAATTTATTGTCTGAGAACTAAAGGTCTTTGTAATTTGCAGTGACAATTTAAGTCTCACAGTATCCTGTGTGGTCAGTAAATATTCATTTTGTAGATGAGAATACTTGTTTGAGATTGCATGGCCAAAACCTATAGAAGGCTAATGTATACAACTGAAACTGAACTTTTAACCTTTCTGAATGAGTAATCTCCATGAATTGCAGCATACATACTGCGATAAGGCAATATCTGCCTGACCTCTCCAGTTAATTCTCTACATGTCATTGTCATCTTCCTTATTGCTTCTATAGAGTGTGGAAAGTAAAGAATTCCTATTTATTGCTGTTATATCACTAATGGCTCCTGTTTTCTCACACTTCAAACAAACTTGATTAGACGGTAGACAAAGAAGAGAATAAGTAAATTTGAGTAGTGAAATCCTCAAACTAAAGGAGACTGTGTTTTGAGAAGTCTCACAGAACTTAGGAGAGGATGGTTGAAGCCGTTTATTGCTGTAATAACTATATTTTAAAAATCTGCTCAAAATGAAACTTTTGACTTTCTACATACTCCCAAAGCAATCTTTTATTAATGCTTTGCAAGTTCTGTTTCCCTGAATCTGCACAGATATTTTGTGGAAATGTAAAAAGTGTCAAATTGTATTTAAGGGAAGGTTCAGATCTGCACCCAAGTGTGTGTCTCCAGATTCTGGAAACTGAAGCTGATGACATTTAAACCAGAACTTGGAAATATTTTTGTTTTTAGGTCTTGAGCCTAATGTCAAGTTGGTAATGTCAAGCTGGAAACCCCACAGCTTTCACTGCACAACTACAAGTTGAAAGGGATCTAGTTTGGGGAATTCATGCGATCCTGATAGAATCATGTGAAAAAGAATCAAATGACTTTCTTCCAAAAGAAGGGAGGAAATAAATGCACCCAGCCAAGCTGATTCATTTCCTTTGAGTAGCTCCTTCCAGCTTAGCCTCTAGTGGCTCTAAGCTCTGCCTCTTCTTAGTAACTTCCATCAAGACTGAAATTTAAATTCTTCTTCCTGAAACACTTCGCATTCAGGATGAAGAATGGGGCTTTACAAAGCTGTGGCTCTTCTGTCTGTGGTGTGACTGGATTAGGCTGATTCTGGTGGCCCTCCTTCCTGAGAGATGCCTTGGGTAACACCCTCTGTTCTGGATGGATTGCACTTACCATGTTGTGTGGGCAGTACCTATACGCTACCTATTCAGCCAGATGACATGAAGGGCTTTGAAGGTGTCTAGGAGTAGGCTGCTGCCACCAGAGATTTTGCTCTTCAATGTGAAGAGCCACTGCTGTGGTTTCTGAGGAGCTCCCTGTAAAAGGTGGCAACCGTATTTTGGTGAATTGCCCTGGGGCAGCAGCTTACTTCTAGTCGCTGCATTTTCTAAATGCAGGCATCTCTAATGGATGTGTGTTGTCTTTGTTATACCCAGTTCCTGAAGCAGGAAGGGGATGAGGTGTATGTATCTTGGGCTAGCAAGGAACTTGGTGCTTTAACTGATCAGAAAATCAGCTTATTCCTAATCCGTAAATTTTTGTAAGTCATTTATAGAGACATGTGTGATATGGCCGGTTGGAAGGGCTTGCATTTATCTGAGGTTAATGTGCTTCTATAAGCATTGGATCAGCTATACGGTGAGGAATTTTTTTTCAGTGAGAAAGACATTTTATTGAAAATGCCTGTGATATCTCTTTGCACTTGAGCTGGTCTGGGAGTTTGATGCACCGAGTGACAAACTGAGTTGAGTGAGTGACAAATATTCTGCAGCAAAAAGTCACCAAAACAAAAACTGGTTTGAAAGATCTCACTTTATTTTTGAGTAGCAGATAAAAGGGTATTCCTTGAGATTTTGAAGTGACTTTATTTCTTGCCAGAGATGGGAACTGGCACTGCTGAAATATCAGAAGAAGAACTTCCAGGTAAAAAAATAACAGTAGCAAATTTAGGAGTTTCAGGTTCTCTAGATAGCTGAAGATACATCCCTATCTGGGATAAAAAAGTCAAACTTGTCAAACTCTGACTTGTCTGAGATCAAACAATCTCCTAATATGTGGATACTAAATGACATTACATAAATATCTTCTTTACTACAAATCTAGGTGACTTAGAAATACTTTCCAGAAGAGATCTGCTGAAAAATGTAGCTTCACTGATGTTCTGGTGGTTTAGCTTCAGTCAGATAATGATTAATAAAATATTGATTTCATAATGTTGCTCATTGTTGAATATTATTATTAATATGTATGTTTTTAATTATTTTAGGAAATCTATCAGTGGTTTGGCTCATCATGCAATAAATACGAGCGTCTGAAGGCTGCTCAGGTTGCCCTTGGCATTCGGGACAATGAACGAAATGGAAGATCTGCATTAATTACAGTGGAAGAAGGAAGTGAACCAGATGAGCTCATACAGGTATTGTAACAGGAGTATGCCGTTATTGATACAGCTGTGAGTAAAAAAATGTTACACTTCAGGAGTTGGGCTCAAAACTTAGGTTCTTCAAGTAGTTCAGGATCATATAGTTAACTTATGGTAGGCCAGTTTATGCTTCTTTCCTATCTTTATCCAACCAGTACTAGGATATTGGGCAGTAGAGTCTGAGATATTTATCTGAAAATACTCTTTTGAGAACTAAATGTTTGCGTTTTTGAATTAGGCACAGAGTGACTGAATTAACAGCAGAGCTCATACCTCAACCCCACTATCTGTTCTGTATGAAAAAAGAGCACCATCAAGGTTGGATATCACCAAACAGATGGAAGTATTATGTCCTGAATGTCAAAAAAAGTAGCAAGACACTTTGCATCACCACTCCTATTATAAACTGCAATGTACCTAGTCTCTAGTAAGCCTAGTGAGCCTACTCATGTTTAAAAAGTTTGATCAACTCAGTCATGAAATCTGAATTCTGCTTTTTAAATATATGATTAAAGTAGAGTGGGTGAAAAAAAAAAAAAAAAAGTGCTGGCAAGTTGTTTCAGTCCGCACCCTAATAAAGGCATTGTTACTTGGCATTTGTGTGCTAAGTTAAGATTTTTCCACTTATTCTTTAAAAAGAAGAGGGCAATAGAGACACAAAGCAGTCCTTCCATAAAATGAAAAATGTGCAATTAGAATATTATTCCGTACTTCATATTAACCTCAGGAAGTAATGCTAACGGTGCATGCAGGCATGCCGTTATTTTTTATGGTGCTTATATGCACTCCGTGAGTTTTGTCTCATGGAGTGTAACTAGTGATTGCCTAAGCAACAAAGCATGCCAGGTGCTGAGCCTCCAGCCCTTGGCCATGCTAGCTGTGATGCCTTTGGATGATCTATCCACTTGCTTGCAAAGGCTTTTTGCCTGTGAGTGTGAGTACAAATGTGACTGTGCTTCTGTGCTTGGAAGTAGGGGAGATGGTACTCCATGCACCAGTTTTTTTGAAGAAAAAAAAAAAAAAAAAAGGCAGCCCAATCCTCAGTCTGGCTCTTTACTTCCTCTTACAGGCTTTTCTCATAGACTCTGTGTCATGTATTTTATACTGGTATCATTAATGAAAAGAGCACAAGTCGACAATTAAAGCCCAAACTCCTGCTCCTTACTCCTGCTCCTTATCCGAAATTCACGAGCAAGTTGCAGCCTACCACGGCTGGGTGGCATGTGCTGCGTGCAGCTACAGGAAGGTGCCAGTTCAGTCCCCTGGCAGCATCCTCCTGCAGCCACCCCTCCTGGGGGTTACTGCTCAAGGCTCTACACTAAACTTCTGATAAGCTGATGCTGAGCTGGGAGCACTGATCAGAACAGCTGCACTTTGCACCTCTTATCTGACTAACGTGCAGCTGCAGATGTGAAGTCAGACTTACGTGCAGCTACAGCAAGGACATGGGCTGTTGAAGGGCTGGCTGGCAGGAGGCTGGCTGCTTCCACTGCTTCAAGGATATGAGCAGCCAGGGTATGCTGGCCTCGCTGGTGTATCTGCTTGCCAGCTGTGTGTAACTTGTTTTGTAGCGGCCTTGACACGTGAGTAAGAGCAGGAAAAATGCCAAGGCTGCATTTTGATCCCGTAACGCATTGTTACGGTATCAGGAAATAAATCTTTTCCCACGTGGCCAGCAAGGTATGAAGGATGGATGTACTTCAGCTTTTCCTTTGGGGTTGTGAATATAGAGGGATGAGGAGTGGGTAGCTGCATGGAAATAGGTTCAAGTAAGCCTGTCAGCAGCCAGGGTTACTGCCTAGTGCTGCCCACAGAACAGCGTCTGCAGCTTGCCTGTGGCTGTCCCAGTCGCTGCAAGCTCTGAAGTGTGCTGTTAATGAGCCAGGATGGCATTTAACCTAACAAGTATATAAAGCCTATTACTCCTTATTTTTGCTAACGGTCTATCTAGTTCATAGCATTCTTCACTTTGATTTCTTGTTGTTCTCACACAATTGTCTCTAACTTGCTGTAGTGTTTGCCTGGGCTGACTGGTCTGAAATGAGCATAATGCTTGCTTCTTCCCTCAATATCATGCAGTTATGGGCAAGTGAAGGGAAGTTGCTATTCCTGTCCCTGATTGATTTTTTCCATTCCTGCTTTCCCAGAAAAAGTGTGATTTCTTCTTTTCTAGGAGAATACCGTGTACTTTATTCATTTTTTCCATCTAGTGGATAGCTGACATCAGAATGAGATTTCCTGACGTTACCTCCTCTGATAAATGTCAGGAATGATTTTCCCCTCCTGTGAGTTAGAAGCCCATTGCCTTCAGACATGGTGGCTTGGCTTGCTCGTGCAGCCCTACTAGCCAAGTGTTCACCAGAAAGGGGCTGACATGCCCACCACAAGTACCAGTGCAAAGAGCTGACTGATTTTTTATCCCTACTCCACAAGCGCAGAGAAGCACCTCTCAACCAGTAAAGCAAGACTTCTGTGTTTTATCCCAGTACTGAGGCAGGACGAAGAGATGAATTCAACAAACCCTGCCAGATGTCTCTCCTGCCATGGGATTAACAGAGGCAGCAGTGGGCTCATGGTTCCTGGACAGCTCGTTTTCCCGATGGGGAGCTGTCCGTGAAGTGAACTGTTCTGACAAGGGCGGTTGCTTGCTCCCAACCAGCCTCTTTTAGCAAGGACCTGGGATCAGGCTGCCCAGCTTGTACAGTTTGCCAGTGGGAAAGTTGGAGCATGCTGCAGGATGAACTGTTGTGGCAGGTCAGCACGATACAGCTTGCTCACCCTAGGAAAGGAGAATGGCTAGAAACTGGGTACATGAGTAGTTTTGACAGCAGCAACCCCTTTCTTCATCTGCTGTTGTGACCAGGGGCCCTTTGGGAACATGCTGTGATCATCCTGTGCTCACTCTCAGGAGATCCAATGTGTCTGGAAACCTCAGATCTGCTGTGGGTGTACAGAAGGCCTCATAAGATGCTGCAAGAATAACTAAAATTCTTCCACTAACAAAGCAGAAATTTTCTTCATAAGCACAAAGATATTAAATCCACCTGGTTTCCCCTCTGTGTTTGCATTTTAGGTGACGTACTGACTGGCAGGTTTAAATAGGAATTGCTGTGTAAGATGGCTGCCTTTAATATTTAGAAAACAGTGACCACCCTGGACAAATTGCAGCTGCCCATAGTAAAATTCATCAAATGCCAACACTGCTCTGGCTTTAACATGTAAACAGCTGAATAGTTACTCATTCTGCTGAATCTTAGGCCTGAATGTTCAAATTGTGCTACAGAAATTTCTTCACCTTCATGGGACCAATCCAAAAATAGGTCTTGGCAATCATGAGTTAGATTTTTTTCACTGTAAAATGATCACACTAGAGTTATTGCTATCTCAGATTTTTCTTTAAACCAAAAGGAAAACTAAATATATATTTTCAAAGATAACCTAGGACCAAATCCTCTAGGGTCAGTTTCTAGCCCTGTCAAAGCCCCCTTGGAGTGGGGTTGGATGCTAACACTTGGCCTTCTACCTTCCTGCCCTGCTAAGCAGGGGTTTCATGACATTGTGTTTGTGTGTCCTACAGATCACTGAGATAACTGAGCGCAGCCACAATAACAGGTAGCCGTGATTGGACAGACAGTTTTCTAATTGTGCTTAGAATCTCCTAATTCTGAAGAGAGGACAAAACTGAGGAAGTTTTTTAGTCAGCAAGTTGAAGCTGCTTGCAATAAAGCATGAAACCAAACTGAGTTTTGAGTCACCCAAGAGAAAGATACAAAGCACCCAGTCCTCTGTGCATTGCACATCAATAGTATCATCTAGTATGCTAAGGTCAGGTTGGAGAGGAAGAGAAAGTCTCAGTGTATTAGTGTAATTTGATATATTACACACCCTAAAAGATTTTTAGATTGGCAGCATTGTTCTAGCTACATAGACTGATCTCCCCATGAGAGATTTTAAGTATCTCAGACACCTGTGACACCCTGGATGTGGCTGAGCAGAGCTGCCTGCAGGGCGTTAAGAGCTGATCCACTTAATCATGAAGTGTTCATCTAATTTTCAGGATGATTCTTGTTTCCTATGCAGTCCAAACTGATCCTTTGGATTGTTTTATTTTTCCTTAGAAAGGATTCCCTTAAAACTGCAACACATGTGATTGTTGCAGTTTTTACTGCTGAGAATTTTGTCTTTTATTTGACTTTTGTAAATGTCTTTGGTATCGCTGAAACAGTGAAACTTGAGAAACTTGACTGCTGAGGTCTCAAACCACAGGAAGATGAACGACCATGTTAGCAGACAACTTTGAAACCACTCTTCTGCCTTTAAACAATAAAAAAAAGGCCATGACTTTTATTTACTTATCATTTGCAGTTGTCCTGTGTCTGCTTTGTTAGAGTTCTAGTGGCCTTACAACAGATGAGTGTAGTCTCACTTTTCATATAATACTTAGGTAAATATTTATCTAGTTTAAATACTGAGCAACAGGGGGAACCTCTCTGTCCTATCTGATAATGCAGCCATTCTCCTCCCTCCTTTTTTCTTTAAAGCTCTGAAGAACTGCTTAATTCTGAGAAGTCCTGAATGCCATTGTATTCAAGGATGATTGTTTTTGGCTGTGGTGTGAATAAATACTACACCCGGAGGCATGGGAATGGTTTGATCATATTACAAACAGTCACACCTTTCCACCCGAGACTGGAAAGAGAACAGCAGCACTACACAGTGCAAACTCCGTCACGTGGATCAAGGTTAAAGAGCACAAAGTGCTCACAACAAATGCAAGTTTCAGAGGCTACTTCTCTAGAGACCCAACTAATGCAAACATCAGCATAATGACAAGCTCCTTAAATTAGCCAGGTAGGTCTCTGGGTAATGTGGACAGTGGCATAAGAAGAGCAGGACCACTGCTTTCTTGTTAAATTCAAGGCCTTAAAGTTTATTTGCTACAAAACGAAGATACTTCCCAAAGGCAGCATGAGAGCACAGTGAGGTAGCTGGCAAAACTGAGGCTTGCTGTGACTTGTGACTGCTATAAATGGGTTGGACAGTGCAAGGGCATGCTTCCCTGAACGAGCTCGGCAGGTTCCCGCAGTCACATGCATCATTGCACAAGGTGCAACAGCAGTGTGTGCCCTGCTAGTCAGGTACCTGCTCCTCTCCCAGAAGCCAGCAAGAAGAGGCTCTGCCATCACATCTCCAAAAGCAAAAATTGCTGTAACTGCTCTCCTAACATTTGCATTTCTTCTTGTTCCCTCACTTTTGGTTGTATTGTGGGGTGAAGCTTATTTGTTTTGTATACAGAGGTGTGGAGGAACAGTGGGAGGGTGGCTGGCTGGCACAAGAGGAGGAAGAGGAGGGGAAACTATGTGGAATACAACCCCTGGGCATGTGCAAGGCATCAAATAGTTGTTTAATCACATAGCTTGTACTTGGTTTTACTCAAGGCCGTATACCACGAATTGCACGGAACTATGGTCCAGCCTGACCTGTTCACTAGCAAGAAAATACCAAATATAAAAATGTCTTAATGAGGTTCTCTTAGGCCAAGTTATTTATGTCTCTGGGAATAAGTAAGCCAAAGTAATATCTTTTATTATCTAAATTGAGGCAGTTGTAAAAAAAAAATGGGCAAGACTCCAGGGAATTTTGTGCAATAAATACTGGAAATGAATTTCAGTAACAGGGCAGAGGCAATATTGAACAATCAGGTAAACAAAGGAAAGTGAATGCTTTGATAGAAGGTGGATGACAATGGGACATGTACTTCTCCCTCAGCTAAGCAGTCACATGCACACAGAAAAGTTAACTAAATTTTAATGACTATATATAAAGATTTAAGAAGCTGATGGACAGAAAATAGCAACAGTAATGCTATTGAGACCCAGAGACAACTTTCTCAGCTCGATTTGAAACTGTGTGTCAAATTTACACCTCAGAAAGATGAATACACTTCACTGAGTGGTTTGGGTACATGCACATGCCTCCAAGAACAGAAGCTGGGTCTTCATTTTGAACAGTTCCTCAGAGTTTGTAGGATATGAAAAGAGTCCAGGAAAATATAGTGCACATGCTTGTTCACCTTTCACAGCAGCTCCTATCCCATCCAAGGAATGAAAGTTTAATCATTACACTGTTAAATTTATGAGGGTTATGAATATGGGTACAAAGTACAAACCCCTTGCCCTGCAGGGAGCCAGTTGCAAGCTGCCAAAACCAGACATCCTGTTTTCATTTTAATTATTGAGTATTTCTCCTTCGTTAAGGGCAGGCTTGGTTTTTGATGAAAATTTGTACTGTAAGCACTTGGTTATGCAACCTGCACTCAGACAAACCGTGCGTGGCTTGGATCCTCAGCTGCACTGACTTCAGTATAGCTTAGCTGATCTGCACCAGCTGAGCACTTGGCCCAAAGTTTTCCCCAGGCCTAAATGAAAAATCAGCCAGGGGGGTTGCCTGAGAATGGCAGGGTCTGGCAAGGAGGACTCTCTTCAGCAGTGTTGTGAGTTACCGATAATGTTCTTCAAGCTGCAGTTTCACTCTTGGCTGTCTGAAGCCGGGTACTTAAATGAAAGAGAATGGGATAGCAGCTGCAGGTGGCAAGTATATCTGAAAGTCAGGCTTTTAATCAAGTCTCTGAATGCAAATTTCAGTGCCTACATTAGGAATTTACTTTCAGAAATGCTCAGGTGCATCATACTGCATGGCATGAACTAATTCCTTTATGAACAGTTCTAATAATAGATGGTTGAAAAAATAATTTCTTATGCTAGAACAGATAGTCTGACAAGGTACTTTAGTGAATTTCTAAAATCATTAGTAATTGCTGGAAGCACTTGAAATTTAATTATAATTTGTTTTATTTGCATTCTTGTAGGTGAGAAAACCTCACATTTGTTATGCTTTTTTCTTCATCAACTATAGCACTTGCAGGATTACCATGTTAGTCAATTATAATCTTATAATTACATGTTAGAATACTAATGGATTTTGTAATGGCTTTTTTCTTTTGTGTGCTAGAATATTAAGAAATCCATTGAGGAAGAAATGCTATAATTTTAAGTTATTAAATGAACATAATTGAGAAAAGGCCAAAGGAAAGAGTTGTTAGCAATTATCTCTATGTGAAGTTACTAGTTATTTCCATGAACTTACTAGCACCAGGGATTTTCATGGAGAGGAAATGAAAGAATTTCTTTCCTGAACAAAAAGCGGAGAGATGCATGTTTGTGGAATCCAGCATCTACCCAAGAAAAATTCACTTTGAAGAGAGCTTCTTTATCTATTTTCTCTCTCTCTCTGCCTCATCCCAACTCCTGTGTGGAGCAGCTCTCAAGGGATCTATGCTCAATGTTGCCTTTGAATTTTCTTAAATTAAAGTTCTGCAGTGCAGGAAGGAAACTTTGTTTAAGGAAGACTTTGTAGTGTTTTTTTGTTTTGTTTTTTTTTCAAAAAATTTGCATGTACGAATTGCTGCACAGTTCTTCAGGTCATATAGCATCACATCTGGGCAAGGGTGAAGAAGAGCAGTGCAGGAGAAGCTGCTGCATGTGTTTTGGGATCAGTTTAGTATTTCCACCACCACCAAGTGACTGACGAAATATGTAAATATAACTATTGTATTTACTGCAAAGCAGCTTGTTACAGACAGGCCTTTTGCTTACATGACTGCCTATGACTTTGATTCTACTTGGCTTGGTTTTAACTGTAAAAAATGAGGGGTTGGTAAAATCACAAGAAGAATTTAAATTCTGCAGTACTCGGTTATGGCCTATCTGATTTTTATGAGCAGAAAATCACAGCCCCTTTGTTGAACCATTTGGCTCCCTCAAACAAAATTTGAGGAGATATAGGAAGTTTGAAATCATTAGTGGAAGACATCTAAACCAGAAGAAGAAATGGTTTCAAAGTAAGCTATGTCTCCTATACAACCAGCTGAAAGAAATGTTTTTGCCTTTTTTTTTTTTTTTTTTTTTCCATGTCCTAAATCATATTTAATTTATTTTAAGCTTCAGCAGGAAGCATTAGAGAAACTATCAAATTATCCCCTGGTTTGTTTTCTTGAACATTAGGGTCCAACTCTCTTCTCTGTCTTGGGTGCAGGAGTCTGGGTGTCATACCAGAGGTGTTCCCCTGGCATACCTCATCTATTGGGCTGTATGGGACTGGAAATGCTGAGTTTGTGAATTCAGCCAGTGAATTCAGCACGAGGACAGTAGCTCAGTGTCTTGAGTAGATTTTCTACTTTTTATCTCATGGAGGGATGAAACACCTCACTATGGCTCCCACTGCTCACTCTGGTGAGCAGTGTATTGCTGCTGCTTCCTCCAGCTGCTCTGCTTCTCCAGGGAGCGCTGGTTTTCCAGGGAGCGCTGGGTTGCTGGCTGCTAGTTGCCTGCTGCTGCCTACAAGCTTGCTCGAGTTGTTTCAAGCTCTGCAGGGTAGTTGCCACACTCCCCTTTTACCCTGCTGCTGCTGGTAGCCTGGTCTGTCACGGCCTGGGGACCAAGCTGCATGGTGGCGCTGCAAAAGCCCGGCTGCCGAAGTGTGTATTTACAGGACAAAAAGCTGGAGGTTTTTTTAATTTTAGCAGATAAATGTTCTTTGTGCCTAAGGTTTCTGTTAGCATTCGTTACTGATTTATTTCCATTAGTAATTTTCCAACACATAAGCACGCAGTACATGCATGCACATGCGGCTTTAATTCATGAAGCTTGCAAACTGGAGTCTGCAAAGTTACAACAACTTTCGTATCTGCCTAGTTTTATGTCCCAAAAACGAAGGAAAACCTTGCATCTGTAAACTCAAGAATGTGTGCAAGTCTCTGCAGGATGTGGGTGTCAGTTCTAACTGGTGTTTGAGGAAGATGTAACAAAAAGTAAGATTTAAAAAGAGGTAGAAAGGATTGGTATAAATGGAAAAAAAGATGCAGGGGTAATTAATTACTGTATTTTTAATTATGCTCCAGGGAGGCGGGTTGCTGAAAAGCTTAATTTTCAGTGTTCATCAGCAGTAATGGCAACAAAGATTTGGCAGTGTTCACATAGTTACTGTAGTTCACCTTCCCAGTTTCTCTAGTGTGCGATCACTGTTTTTTGAGGTGACCTAAAAGCTGAGCGTTTGAAGGTGACATAGGCTGGGGCTTTCCTCATTTCATTCACAGCCGATCTCGCAGGCCCAGCAAGACAGAAGGCAGACTCTGCAGCCAGATCTAGATGCTTTTTCTTTTGTGAGCCTGTTATCCATGGCCTGTTTCACAGAGCAGAAAATCGATGTTAGAACGTTGTTATTGTTACCAGGCAAGGCTTTACATTCAAATTATTACAGACAGATATGCAAAGCTGCTAATATTGTATGATAAGCTGCCAAAGCCTAATGCCCTGTTTCTGGGAAGCTAAGCGTAGGGCTATTAATAAAATTATGATTTGCATTTGAAGTTCCCGAGACAACAGGAAACTGGATAAAAATGTAGGCCACAATTTGTGCATCAAAGTGCCATGAGCAACTGATGGATTTTGCTATTTTGCAGCATCCTGAATGCATTACAAATCAGGCTTAAACCTTGATACCAGAAAATGCTTTTGACAAATTACATGGTGAAGCCAAACAAATTCTCAGAATGCCAGAACCATTTGTTAACATAAAACATCCTTTTGTGTGGTTGTCAGTACATTATGGCGTTTCCATCTTATTCTCAATCACTGTTCAGGCTGGTGGAAGGTCTTCTGCTCAGGGTGAGTATGTAATTTGTTGTTGCTTCAATTGATGGTGAGAGACAATTCCAGGCAGAAATCCTCCTAGCTCCCTAGGAGCAGTTTAGTGAAAGGTGTTGTTCTTATTTTTCCTTGTTTGAGGTGTAATTTTTTATAAGATTATAAATATGTGCTCAGATTGTTGGAAGAGCTCCAGGTTACAATAACCAGTAAAATAAGCTTATTCATAATCTGGCTAATGTCAAAAGTAGCTTTTGTCTGGAACAGAGTATGTTTGGAAGTTGTTATTTGCTGGCACAGTGGTAACTGGCCTGTTTATCCTTTCTTTTCTCAGCTGGATTTTTTCTTCTTATTGGCTACTGGAGTAGATATTTGAGATGATAATTATTTCAGAGAGCCATTCCTTGTAATATTCTTCTTTGCTTTGAAGGTTCATATAAAAATCCAGGTCCTTATCTACTAATGAGTTCACGCTGTGGCTATAGTTCAGACCTATCATCATGCAAAACAAAGATTTATTCTCTGTCACAGCATACACGTGTACCTTGAGTTAGCAGTAGCAGGATATATTTACTTATGTCAAAGCATGTAAAGAAGTAAATGATGAGCTGCTAATCCTGATTGTTTTCTGAAAGTATTGAGTAAAATAAGTCAGGCCCACAAGACAGCTTTAAGCTCTGTAAATGTCTCTCTATTCTTTCTATTGCTCTTAATACATAAAGAGGGGAATTTGATTTTTTTTTTTGAGATCTAACATTTGGGATCACAGCCACAACAAATAGCTCAGTTTCAGACCCAGAAGCCTAACCCAGATTGTGTATAGTGAGAAGAAACGCAAACACAGCACTAGTGTACCCAAGTTAAACTGTACGAAACTGGTTTTCCCTCTTAATTAACTTTCACCTGACGTGTTCTTCAAGCATTGTTTTCCTAGTTGGATTTGCAGCCTCACTGAGCTTCTTAAACCACTTGCTCCCATTAAATCAATATCAACTATTTTATGAGGCAGAGCCTGCATCTCCAGTTATGAAGACAATGTTTGCTGAACTCCTTCTGTTGTTGTTTACTTAAAATTGCTTACCTTTTTGCATTCCTACAGATTAGAAACCTTTTGTCTGTGATTCCTTCTGTTATTTTTGAGGGCAAGGGAGTGGAATTTCACTTGTCAGAAGCAGCTTTGGCTCTGTATTTTGCAGTTCTGTGAGAGGGTGCAGATACATGCAGAAAAGATACGCACACAAGAAGATGTAGGGTATTATTATTATGTAGGGCAGGATAAACAGTGCTGTATTTACCACAAGGTAAGAGCACACTTGGGCACATGTTGTAGAGGAACTTAGGTTACTGCATGAGTTATCTCAGTGGAAACCAACAGAACATAAGTGTGTCAATGCTAAGGTTTAACAAAACTTAAAAAAAATTAATGCAAGTTAACTTTCTATTGTATTTCCTCCTGTCCCCAGACAAGATGTAAAGGTGTGGAGTTTGTGAACACTTTCAATAAAACATGCTAACTCTGCAGTCAGGTGCTCTCATTGAGAAGTAAGCTGGAGTGAGTCTACAGCCATGTACAGCGTGGTAAGGTCTGACATAACCAGCTGTGAGCATGCCTTATTCTGAAAGAACCGTGAAGTAGGTTAAGCCTTGAGCGGTTGAATAACCTGACACAGTGTGAGGTTAGTGTGTGCACACTGGGAGAATACCTGCAATACACCCTAGCAGAGCATAGAGTTGCTCGTGCTTTTCTCCAGGACTCAGAAACTTGCAGAAAGCAATGGTGGGGAGGAAAATAAACATCAGTCCAGGATGGAGCAATGACGAGCAAGGAGGGATTTGACATGTTAATATGTCAAAGGCAGATAAGGTAAAGTGATAGGAAGAGACTGTGATTTGGAAATCAAGCAGCTACAAAGAAAGATGCCAAACCCAGAGAATGAGGTAGTTGTGGCATGGATATATTTTCAGGGCCCTAATTATATTTAATTGTGTGAGAATTGTATGATCAAGGTCCTGTTCTTGTTGCTAACACTGAATGTATGAAACCAGGATGTAAGGACCGTAAGATTCAAAGTCCTTTACGCTGTCTGTTGATTTAAGTCATTTCACTGGCTACTCGTGCTTCAGGAGTCTTTGACTACAGCCTCAGCTGTCATGAACTATTTTCTTTATGAGGCATCATCAGATATATAAAGGTGAGGCAGCCTGGAGTGCCACACCTCAGCCAGCCATATGCTTTTGTAATTATACAACCCAGTTCCAGTTTAGCAGTTAACACCACCATACGCACTTCATATCTTATTGATAAAATGTATCTGTTGTCTTAACAACCAGGCATAGGTGTGGCTGTGTGTGGACTCCACCATTCCATAGGAGTTTCCCTTAGAAGGAGGGAAGATGGTACCCCTGAGGAGGAATTTCTTTGGGATAGAACTTAACGATTTTTTCAGCATGTATTGCTTTCCATTAAGACACAGTTTTTCCTTCTGTTATTTGTGTCATCCCTCAGTCTATACAATGAAGTGGCTGAAACTGATGTGTGTTGGGAATGATGCAAGTTGTCCCCAGCAATACAAAAGGGTAGTGACTATATGTATTTCATGCTGTATTGCTTCACACGTAGTATATGTGTAGTGCGTGCTGCCTTGCTTCACACCATGACTGGTGTCTTCGCTCACCTTAGGTTGTTTTGACTTTGTCTCATCATCTGTTTCTGACACCGGCACACACAAGTATTCCCAGCAGGGATTCAGCTTAAGTGTTGGCGGCACAGCGCTCCTCATAAGCCCTGGATTTCCTTACCTGTTGGGAGGAGAAGTGCATTGGGTCCCACTTAACAATGCTAAGATCTATAATAACTGTGACTTCAAATGCAGGAAAAGAGAGCACCCTCAAGGCCCTTCTGCATTTGTTTTTGCACTCCTCTGAGAAACTGCAAAATGACAGAACAGAGCCTTCAATAATGCGTCTTTTCTGCTTGCCTACACTAAAGCACAGGGCTAGCTTTGGCCAGAGAATTTACTGTGCAAACTGCTGTTTAGTAAATTGTGAATGGATTTCCCCAGAACCACAGTTCCTCTACTCTTTGCAGGCCAGTTCATTTCACACCTGTAACTGGTCTATACAAGGGAGGCTTTGACCCCTCTTGCCGTGCCAGGACTGGTTACCTGAAATTTCCACATGCAGATAAACACGGGGAGTCTGACAATAATTTTTATCTAGTTTAGAGGAAAAAATAATAATAAATTCCAAATGCACACTTAAGACACTAGTAGGTCAGGCCAGAATCTAAACTGTGCTGGAGCCAATTTTAAAACTGAATTTATAAACTATAGAAACGTGCTTGGTTTAATCACCACCAGAACAGAGTACTTAGATGGTACTCAGTAGAGGCTGCTTCTGTCAAGTTGCTTTCATAAGCACCATGAGGCACTTCTTAGCCTCCTTTAAAAATACTCATTGTGGCACTCACATAGCTTTCAAAGATCCCTGTGCACACAGAAATTTTAAAAGCAATTTATTTTATATCACTTTAAGCAACTTACAGTGAAGCAAAGTGATTGTGGTGCCACAGGTATTCTGTATGCATGGCAAGAGAAAATACTGACTTTACCTGTGTCAGGAATCACAACTTGTGTGTGAGCGGGATTTCTGTATTTGCTGGAAATACCTAATTATGCAGAAAAAATAGTAAGTATGGACTTTTGGAGGTTTTATTAACAGGAGTCTTTTACGCTTTTAATAGTCACTGAAAGTCAAATGTTATGGAAACCTCAAACCTGTTCAGTATGCATTCAGGTAAAGAAGCATGCCTGTTTCTTGGTAATTTTCTCACCCTTGTGTTACAAAGACAGCATTATTCTTGGTGCTCTGCAGCTTGTGTGTAGGCTCCTGTTCAGTCTGTAAACCTAGGAAGGGAAACATTTTCAGAAAACTTGTGACAATATTCCACATATGCACATTCTCTTTTGATCGGTCATTCACCAGTGTTGTGGCACTCTGATGTGAAAGTATAGCCCTGCTTGGCCTATATAGTAATGGACCCACAGCCCTGTAGTGTCAGTTCAGGAAATGCTGACTGATAGGTACTGAAGACCTAATGGTAATGCCTTTCTTAAACTTTCAGGGCATTACTGTTTTTCTTCAGTGAGTCACAAGTAAAATATTTCAGATTGAACTGGATCAACCACACTTGCTAAGGCCATGTATTTTTCTTTGCCAGGTCAGAAAATTCCACAAATGACAGATTTATATTCAACATTTATGCTACAGTTTTCTTTCAAATTTCATGCATCTGTATGCTTTGTCAGTCTTCCCTGTTATCAAATATTTACAATGTTTTTGCACATGACTCCATGTTATATGCAAATCCATAGAAAGGCTGTTCTGCCATTTGTACTTGATGTTAATATATTGTTACTCAGACATCTTAACTACTACTACCTTCATTTCAGGACATAAGTCTATAGAAATCCATGAAATTCTGTGTGCAATAGAATTGGATCTGGTCATATATCAGTCAGTATGGAGAGGTCTTGCCATTAATAATGAGTTACTAGGGTTTAATAGTGACTACCTGACCATTACATATTCTTGATGAACCTCTGTAAATTTCTTCTAGTAATAGTTATCATAAGGTTATCCATGGTGTAACACTGCTATGATGTAAAAACTACCACACTGTTAAAATTGATAATCTGGTCGCGGAGAAAGAAAATGTTTTTTCACTCTATGATATTTTTTTTCTAAGAATTTAGCTAATTTTTCCCCCTGAAAATGAGATTAGGAATCTGTAAATGTAAAGATTTTTGAACTCATAATCTGATATCTTGTAAGCAACTGAAATATTTTTAAAATAACTTCAACTCATGTATTTCACTTTGCTTTAATTTTATCCTCAAACATTTCATGAGTAATGTCATTCCAAAAATTGTAAGACCTGCTTACCAACACTGTAGAGGTCATTGAGAGGAAAAGGGGAAGAGAGACACATAAACAAATGCATAGAGTAGTAGGAGCAGATAAATCTCTTTCGTGTGTGTGTGTCTTTCTGTCCTTTGAAGCTTTAAGTAATACACTATTTCCTATCCTGGCCTATACAAGACCAGCAAGCTGGCTTGCAGGGAAGACAACATGCAGATCTAATGCTACTAAAGATCTGACACAGTTTTTTTCACAGTCATCCATGAGTTTGGATTTAGATTAGAATAAGTATAAAGATAATCCCGCCTAACTGATTACTGGGACAACACATTAGGGTTTTGGGGTATTTATGGTGCAGAACCTACAATCTCTCTACACTGATTTTCTTATTCTCTTGTTGTACAGGTTTTAGGGGCAAAGCCAGAGCTTCCTGAATGTGGTGACGATGATGATGAGAAGGCTGATATTACAAATAGGAGAAGTGCTAAACTATATATGGTAAGTAACTTTATTTTTTGTGTTAGGTGCACTCAATGGTATTCATGCATGTAATACCTTCATACATGGGGTTCTGGCTTCAGTTACAGAACTGCAGTTGTGTTGGCTGATTTACATCCAATGGACAAGATTCTCAAAGGATGTCAAGATAGCCCAGAAGAACTGAGGAAAAAATATTGATTACAGTCCCGTTTACTCAGGAAACAAATTAAGTATGGCATATGAACCATTCAGTGCAGGTCAAAGAAGAGTTAATTGGTCTTAAATCAATCCACATTTCCAGTCTTTTTGATTTTAAAAGAGATAGTTGTAGTAGACATATTACTTATTCTTAGCAGAGTTTGGGAGATGTACAGTTATGTTATATTTTTCTAAGTAAAATCCAGAATAATTTAAACACAAAAGGCCTTTCTTATGTGATGACAGGTTTTTTTGGCTTAACACTGACTGGGACAGTGCTGATATCAGAAAAATTAACCATAAATAGAATGGATAACATTTTTACTCTATTTTATCAGTAGGAATTTTCTGATTATACTTAGCAAAGTTATGTTTTTTCCTTGCAGTAGGCATACTGTTCTTGCCTAGAAGAGGTATGGAATTTATCCTTCAAGTTAACAGTAAAGCATTTTACTTATATGCAAGTCTATACAACTACTTATTTTTCTATAAGTATTAGAGATGGGGAAGTAGTTAAAAGTTATTGGCATTCTATTTGACAGGATGTGAGAATAGCTTTTCCTTTCCAAGATGGTAAAATTATTTACATATCTCTTTAATTTGAACAAATAACAGCACTAACAGTTTAAATAAATTATTGAGAAGCATTGTGATACTCATGGAACACATTATTCAACAAATAGTCTGTTAATAGATACATAACTTACTTTAATAGATAACTTATTCCAAAGCATTTTCTTCATTACCAGTGAAAGCAGAGCCAGAGTTTTGTATTTGATCATTCCCATGCTCACCCCACCCCCTTAAAAAAAACTGTTTTGAAGTTAAAATGTGTAGACATTCCATTTAATTGCAAGGAGCCACAGAACTGAAACAACAAACTATTTCCAGCTCTGTATTTTCTCTTTTTCTTTCATATTCTCCTACTTGAGAAACGAAGTGAGAAAGCGTTTGGAAAAGAGGGTAGTTTTTAATGTAAGACTCTTCTATTCTTCCCCAACAAAAAGAAAAAAAAGTTATTTTCTCCTGAAGACTGCAAGATTATTTTTGTTTGTTTGTTTGCTTTGTTTGTTTTTTTTACAAGTTACTAATAGCATTGAGATCTAGGGCTTTCTCTTCAGCATTTTGCGCTTTTGCTTATGCAATAAGGTCGTCTTGTGTGATATAACAGAATCTTTTACTGGCATACAATATTTTCTTTCCTTTCCCGTAATCATGTAACAAGGAGAAAAGTTTTGGCCACGTGCAGCAACACCAACAGCAATACATGCTGCTGGACCCCTGTGTATATGATATTCAAGGTGCTGTCTCCACAGCAGCTCTGATGCTGCTGTGAAGTGTGAGAGAGGGTGAATCACTCCACCTGCAGAGTCTGCATCCCACAGACCACAGCATGATGAAGCTATCTTTCTCCCTGCTTCTTACATGATCCTGTATGCATGGCTGGGGTTTACAAGAGTACTATTCCAGATGATCCATATTACAAGTCCATTTTTCGTGATCAGTTCCCATTAGTCATAGGGCAAGAATCTAGGGACAATTCCATTCTTGCAAAAAAAATCTAGCATGTATTTCCCACCTTTATAGTAGAGGTTTCAGCTTAAAAAAAAAAAAGGGGGGGGGGGGGGCGCCGAGACAAACAAAGAAAACACGAGGGGGGGAAGAAAGGAACCCTGCACGTATGATCAGGACTGTTGTAATAAGACAGTACTTGAGAAGCAAAGGCTACAGTAGAGTGTTTACATTGAATTTTGGATCCTACAAACTCTCATAAAATTCAGTGAATATCTAAGAAATTCTAAGTATATGGGTCCTGCTAACAGGTCTCGGTTAACCAAATTCAAAAGTGCTGCAATATAAAAGTGAGTGTCAAAGTCAGAAGACAGGTCTACAGTGATCCCTCAAAGTAGGCAAAATTATTTATTTGTGGTATTCAGTGGTAGCTTCTATAATGTGCAATAGGAGATATAATGGTGTATTTAAAGTTAATATTTAGTTATGAAAAGGACTAAGGACTGACAGGCAGAAACCACAAGAGTAATAAATCCTTTTGCTGGTCTTTTTAGCCTTGTAGGAGTGAATTCTATAAGGTTATAAAGGTCTATATCAATTTACAGAGGTTACAAAGCAGATTTTGCAACAGGTTCTTTGACAGCTTTCTATTAAAGAACTGTAGGTTATAAATGTAGATATTTAATTTGTCAATATCAGTGTAGGACTATTTTATCATAGTTCCAAATGCTCTCATTCAGCATGTACATGTACCTTTGGCTTCAGTGAGGGTTGCTTGGTAGCGGAGGTGACATCTAGGGCCTCCACCAGTTCAGCAGAGCTGGGCCGATGAAGGTAAGTGTTTTTAACTGTGAGCTGTTCATTGAATAAGCAGTCCAGTTGAGAGTGGAAGTGAAACAATTTATTTTGAAAAGCTGAGACAAGCATCACTAAAATTAACACTACATCTCCCTCTACTGGATGTAAAATGAAATGAAACTAAAACTCTGTGCTTACCTTCCACCAGGGTACCAATGTCATACATAGGAAGGTTAAATGATTTTTATTGTAATTTGGGGAGTGGAAATTAGTTTGATTATCAAAACCAGAGTTGATCTAAGTTTTGCAATTTTTTCTTCCTTAGGTGTCAGATGCAAGTGGATCCATGAAGGTGTCGGTGGTAGCAGAGGAAAACCCCTTCTCTATGGCTATGCTTTTGTCTCAGGAGTGCTTCATTTTGGATAACGGTGCTGCAAGGAAGATCTTTGTGTGGAAAGGTAAGAGATCACTTCTGTTGCGAATGCAGAGGGAACACAGACAGCTCTAAGGGGTATGCACAACACCCACTGAACACTAGCAAAAAATACTGGCTGGACACAGTACCCTGCACACAGTTCTTCCTTGGCGTGGTCAGTGAATAAGGATGTGAGTAAGGGCTTTGAGTCTGAGTCCAGTCTAAGGATCCTGGCTATTTTTAAGGAATCTGTAAGCCTGGGTGCTTAAATGCTTATCTAAGTGGCAACTACAAATCAAACATAAATAATCTATAAATCTATAATAATCCTGCTATTTTTGTATATTGCCATCAAATTCTCATGGATTCTCATCGTCCATGAGAAAAATATGGGCATTGAAAGTTTGATAACAGGTATTTCCATACATTGTTTCCTGGAGGTGTGAAATTGAAAGGTGAGTACAAAATACAATCTTCATGTCCCAGAGATCAACTAAAAGCATAAGCTTACAAATACTTTGCTTCTTTCTTCCTTGTGAATAGTTCTCTGTGGTATCATCAATGCTTGTAGGACTGTAATTTTTCTGACATACCATTTTCCCAGAAGGGAACTGAGGAATTAGGTTTGGACACCCTTTACCTGGTGCTGCCATTGCATCCAGCATTGAGTATCTCTCCTTTTTTGTTGAGGCAGTGTATTAATTATTGTGTGGCATTTGCTTTTCCTTTGATTATTTGCTATTGCACATGGTAAATGTGGTTGTCAAGCTTCTGAATCCGGGAAGCATTGTAAACATTGTGCTTGAATACTTAATTTGTAGTTAGGAATGTGTCCTTTAAAAAGGAGCGTTTTGTGTGCATTGTGCTCATGTGACCTAAGTTCTACCTGATCCCCTAATTCCTGTTTTTCCCTCTTCACCTGACAGCTCCTAGAATAACCAACCCAATAGGATCAGGCATTTTATATACAATGTAGGTCTTATGAATGTGGTCCTACATGCTCCTTTGTGCGTCCTCACTTTGCTACCGTTGATAATGATAATATGTCAAAAAAAACACCACCACCACCACCAACAAAACCTACATTAATCTGTGAGTCTCACCCTTGCACTGGGAGGCTGTAGTTATCATCTCTACTGGAAACCTTCATAGAATCATAAAATGGTGTGGGTTTGAAGGGACCTTAAAAATCATCTAGTTGCAATGTCCCTGCCATGGACAGGGACACCTTCCACTAGACCAGGTTACTCAAAGCCGCAGGTTGCTCAAATATTCAGACCACTAAGCTGAGGAGTGCGAAACACTTTGCTAATAGTTTCATTCAGAATTTAATACAATATATAGCTTATCAGACCATCTTTGAAGTCTACAAAGACGTACCTCTTAGTCTAAGAGGTCTTTGACGTATAGTCATTGATAGCCAGCCAGGTCACAGAACAGATACAAAAAAAGCCATCCCACAGACGCTTTCAGAGATGTCTAATACTTAACAAGGCTGAGCAAGGAGCAACGGGTAGGAAAGAGTGGTGGTAAATTGCACAGAATAGACAGATTAAAAGGGATTTTCATCTTCTCAGTCTGTAGAACAGTGGTGGTACCTGATGAAGGGAAGGCAGTTCTGGACAGCACCTTCATTTAACACATTGCAGCCCAGAAAGGGACAATTTGGAGAAAGGAAACAGGTTGTTATTGTTGGACACATACCTTAAACAGAGCAGATATTATGAACAACATTTTTTCAACAGAAACATACAAAGAAAAACAACACTTTTTTTTTCAGTTACTTTAACTGTTTTCAAAACCACTAAGGTACTGTTTTAACCATTCAACTTTGTGTGAACCTTATTATTCATGCTATGTCCAGCATTTGTGATTGTTCAAACTGAGACATTGGCAATGCTGAAGAGAACCTGGCTCAAGGACATCTTGTTTTTGCAGGATCTGTGAGCTCATTTCCCTTTTTCATATATTGTTATCCTTCTGTTTTAACCAGGCAAAGATGCTAACCCACAAGAGAGAAAGGCTGCCATGAAGAATGCTGAAGCATTTATACAGCAGATGAATTATCCTGCCAACACACAGGTGCGATCTATTTATGAGATGATACCAACAGAGAATGAACTCTGTTAAAGGCTTTGTTTTTAAATCAGGAAAAAAAAAAAAAAAAAAAAAAAAAGATTAAGGGCATGTAAAAAAAGTTGTTGTTCAAGTAACCATGATAGTTTTGTTTTCCTTGCATCCCATGTTTCTTATTTCATTTCAGATTCAAGTGCTTCCAGAAGGAGGTGAAACTCCAATTTTCAAACAATTTTTCAAAGACTGGAAGGATAAAGATGAAAGTGATGGCTTTGGCAAAGTATATGTCACAGAGAGAGTGGCTAAAATTGAGCAGATTGAATTTGATGCTACCAAGTTACATGAGTCTCCACAAATGGCTGCCCAACATAACATGGTAGATGATGGTTCAGGAAAAGTAGAGGTAATTTTTGTGTTGTAATTAACAAACATGTAATTTGCGCCGACCTGATTTCTTTGGTTTCTTGTAACAGGCTAAACTGCTACACTATGTTTTGCCATTTAAACTGAGGTGTAGAATAAAACTACATTAATGTCAGTGTTATTCCTGCCATCAGAAAAAGTACTTTGAAGTGGAAAGTGAATCTCTATGTCAGCTGTATGCTGACATGTCATGTTATTTTGATACTCATGAAAGACATTGTAGCAGTCATCAGCAGAAATCAAAGAGCAGAAATGTCTTCCCTTTCACAGAATACCTTTTAAAGAAATACTTTAAATATGATCCTTATCCTAAAGGAATACTTCTAGCCCATATCAGCTTGAAATCTGGAAGAGGAAAACTTTCCCTTGGAGTCAGAAATTCAATCCGTTTCTTTACATACATCTTTATGCATCTATCCTATCCGCTTATTTGTTCTTAGCGGGTCTGTAAGGTAGCTTGGATTTGAAGAGAACATGATGGCTTTAGAGTCCTTCTAAATCTACCCATATCCCATTTGAACCTCTTTAGATTAGTCTATTGAAGAAATATATTTGGACTACACAGGCTTTGTTTGACATTTACAAGCAGTAGGACAAGAGGAACAGGCCTCAAGTTGTGCCATGGGAGGTTTAGGTTGGTTATTAGGAAAAGTTTCATCACTGCTCTAGAACAGTGTGCCCAGGGATGTAGTTGAGTCATCTTTCTTGGAGGCATTCAAAAGATGTGGTGCTTAGGGACATGGTTTAGTGGTAGACTTGGCAGTGCTGGGTTAACGGTTGGTCTTGATAATCTTAGAGGTCTTTTTCAACCTAAGTGAGTCTGTGATTGCACCAACACTGCCCATTGAATGTAAGTCTGCATGTTGGGATTCTGGAAGTAAGAGGAGGGATAAACACCTACAGTCTCACTGGTATATTTTCTGGGTTTCAGACTTCATACTTGGGGTGGTCCACAGACTTGAGACACAGCATCTTAGATTTGAAGTATTTTTTGCCATATAATTTTAGCAGTATGTTTTTGGAGGGCAGGCATTAACTGAATTGAGCTTTAGTAAATCAAATAGGAAGAAATCTGCAAAACTGTGTGTTATTTAACTACAGTGTACCTCTCCCAAATGGAGCCACTTTCCTGGCTTTATACCATGATACTTGGCTACATAAGGAAAGGCTGCTTAAGGGATGATGCAGGAAATTGCTCCGTAAAGTGTCTCAGAATGAAATTCAGCATTTCCCAATGATTTCTGTGTTTCCCAGATCTGGCGTGTGGAAAGCAGCGGCAGAGTTCCTGTGGAACCTGAGACATACGGACAATTCTATGGTGGTGACTGCTACATTATCCTCTATACTTACCCTAAAGGGCAGATCATCTACACATGGTATGTTTGGTCAGCTGTGCACAGACCTCCAGCATGTGGATATTATTTTATGCTAACTTTTTGTCCTGCTCAGAGGAGTAGAACCACATGTAAATACAAGGTTATTTACTATGTATTTGTTATGCAGTATAAACTCTGGATCATTTTGAAACTGGACTTAACTATTGTTGTGTTGTTTGTTTGTTTTTTACCGTATCTTTCTCAGGCAAGGAGCCAATGCTACAAAAGATGAACTGACAGCATCTGCATTTCTGACAGTTCAGCTTGATCGCTTATTGAATGGTCAGGCTGTGCAGGTTAGTGTCTTTCAGATGAAATTCAGTAGAGCGTGCTTTATAGATGTAGAAACAATGAAAATTGAAAGGAAGATATAGTGTTGGAAGACTGGGAATATCAACTGCTCATGGTGACTCCTTCTGTGCATGTATTTTCTGTGTAGTAAGATATTTAACTTTCTTTCATCAGTGAGTAAACTACCTGAAATTACTTACGTTTACAACAGCTTAATGGCATGAAGGTAAACTGTGAAGCCCTGTAAACTTATCTCCCACCTTACCCTGTGTGAAATCGTGCATGTGGCCATACTCTCAGATTTTCTTAGAAAATTGTATCCAATCTTTAACCACTTCTTAGTACTTAAGTTGCAGAAGATGGATGTATCTGCTTAGTTAAAAAGCAAACAAGCAAGTTTGTGTTCACAGTCTTCGTGTCATCTGCCCCTTTCTACAGATAAAACCAAACTACCAGTTACTTGAGTTCATTTCAAAATAATCTAGGTTTTCGAAGTTTTGTCTTTTCTTCATACAACTAACACTGTTTACTCCTCATATTTATCTTAAAATATCTTTCTTACTTTTTAGCATTAACCTTTTGAAATGATAGAGTTACTTTGCAGAACACTATATAGCCTTAAACTAGACCATTCTATATTTCATTAGCTATGATTATTAACAATCTTCACCATTATTTTCTTCACATATTAAGGAAGAGTAACTTCCAGGTACATTTTAGGATTCACCTAACTTCCTAGCCTTTTCTCTTTGGAAGACTTGTCCAAGCTTTTCTCAAATTAAAAGTTCTTTGTAGACCCTCATAAATGTTCTTTTATACCTCATAGTTTTCCCACTTGCTCTGTGGTAGAGATTGTTTTATGTCAGAAAGGAAAACAAACAAACAAAAAAAACACCACTTTATCAAGTCAAGGAACTTTTCCTTTTTCCTTTTCATTGAAAGAGAGTCGTACGCATACAGACTATTTGGATAACTGACCAAATGCCAACGTCTACAGAATTCTGTATCAAGCTATAGCACAGTGTGTTCCTTTTAAGTGAGTGGAGATTCCCCACTTTAATTATCCCTTTTGAATGTAGAGAACAGAGATATAACAGAATAAAACTGCCTTTTCTTTCCTTCAACTTTCACTGACTGAAAATTATGTTTTAGTCCTGCCTAGCTTTACAGATTGTGTACAGATTGTGGAGACTGAAGGATACGATCCTCCTAGGGCAACCCACTCTGAAGCAGATGTTTGGTGGAGGAATAGCCACGTGTGCCTTTCTGTCTCCTTTTGATCATACAGGAAGCTGCAATGTTTAGCCTAGACAAGACACCTGACTTACAGAGGGCAAAAACTGGGAGAAATGAAAGCCACATGAAAAGTCAGAGCAGGGGAACCAGCCAGAACTGTGTCACAGGGTCTGGGTCTGGCTTGACCCAACTGTTGTGAAGAACCTAACTTGGATTTTCCCATCCCATGGTGCCTTAAGCTCCACAAAGTAGGATAGATATCTTCACTTGCAGAAAGGGTCTGTGCGCTGGCTCTGAGAAGGTCTTATAGTGGACTTCTGGGCCCCCTAAAGGGGCCTACAACAAAGCAGGAAAGAGACTCTTTGTCAGGGAGTGTAGCAATAGAAAAAGGGGGAATGGTTTTAAACTAAAAGAGGGGAAATTTAGGTTATATATTATGAAGAAATTATTTACTATGAGGGTATTGAGGCAGTGGAACAGGCTGCCCAGAGAAGCTGTGGATGCCCCAGCCCTGGAAGTGTTCAAGGCCAGGCTGGATGGAGCTTTGGGCAACCTGGTCTGGTGGGAGGTGTCCCTGCCCATGGCAGGTGGGTCTAGCTGGTCTTTAAGGTCCCTTCCAACCCAAGCCATTCTATGTTTCTATGTTTCTATGTTTCTGTGACATTGGCAGGTAAAAGATGTGAGATAAGCTAGTCCTAGCATGAATGGGATGTGTGCTCTCCTTTCCTCCCTAGTGAGGAGACATGGGTGGGGGAAGAAGTGGGAGGCCTCCTGTTTTCACACACAGGCTCAAGCAGGAAGATGACTAAGGACAAGCAGGGATTTTCTAGGCACTAAAAGGTAATTCTGTTCTTCCCGTTCCTTAATTACCAAAGTAAGGGCTTCCCCCACCCACCAAGGTACAGTTAATTTAGATGGCAGATGACAGATTCAGCTATTAATAAGTTATGATTTATGATTGAAATTACATTAAAGAAAGATTAAAATATTCCCAGTTAATTATTTCTCGAAATATTCTTAACATATGTTCTATCTTTGGACGGAGTTCAGCGCAGTATGATCCTACCTCATACCCATGACCAATACTAATACTACAGAATTACTACAACAATAATAACATTACTACCAACAGCTGCAATAATAATAAGCTGTATTATGAAAGCTGAAGGACATCCATCTCACTGCAGTGGACTTTAAAATGTTTTTTTTTTTTTTTTTTTTTGCCTGCAGTGAATTTAAAAATATGTGTGTGTGTGTGTATAAATACATATATACGCGTGTGTGTGGATTTGTATGCATATACATGCCTACCTAGAATATATTACCTTTACTAAATATCTGTATAAGCATTATTTGAAAGGTTTAAAGTATTCTATTTTTGCTCACTAGGTGGCACTACAGTACAAATTACTATTAGAAAGCCGTGACAGCATTTGTTTTGCAGGAACACATTTCCCTCATTTTTTTTTTTTTCCCTCCTGCCACAGTTTCGCAGCTTGGAACCCACAAGTACACATGTTCTGGGGCATCTTTATCAGGCAATGTTACCAGTCAGACCAGCTGTGTGCTAGCTACAAGCACTGCTTTTACTGCCCACGACCACCTGCTAGGCTGGAGCAGCCCTTCCTTCTTCAGCTCCTTTGCTTCCCACTGCCTCCCGCCTCACCAGGCAGTGCTCAAGGGCTGGCACTGGCGCTCTCCACTTCTCTGCTGGCTACGTGGCACGCCTTTCTCCTTTCTTTCCTTCCCGGGGGTGACCCCTAGGAGCAGCTACAGAAAGGTGGGGACCTGCAGCCCTCTGGGTGGAAGGGGCCCCAGGGACCCCATTGTGCAGGCACTGGGTGGGGAGCAAGGGCTCAGTGGCTCAGCTGCTCACACCTTGAGCTCTGCTATCTCCAGCTGAATATAGCAGCATCTTTAGGGGGCTGGCATTGCCACATCCTCTGGGTATTTTGCTCAGAAAGCAGAGCCAGAAGAGCTCCACCCTGCACTGGTGCCTTCCTCTGCCTTCCTGGAAGGCGATTTCCGTTTATTTCCTTTTCTCTTTCTCCCCAGCCTTTCTCTTCTGTCATCCTCCCTTTTGCTGTCATCTCATGAAAGATGCAAGTCACTTATTTCCTGTATAAAGCCAGGGGAATTTGGATAGGAAATCTATATATGGTGTAGCTTTTAGCAGTCACTTTTTTGTTTCTTTCAGTGGGAAAAATAAATGATAATGTCAGAAAGAAAGAATAAACAGTTGTATACAAATAACTTCTATAGCACATTTAACCTAAAAATAACAGTTCTTCATAGCTCAATGTTCTTTGAGATTGCAGTAATGTCTTTTGTATCTGTAATGGAAGCTCCTTTTTGTCATCTATGTTATCTTCTGCAAGATAGATTTATGTTCATCTTTTCCATTCTGTTGCAGATAAATACACATTGAAATAATGAAAAGGATGAATAACCAACCTCTTCTGCTTAAATACAAAGCCCCTAAACTTCCAAGCTATTTTAAGGAGAATTAAGTGACACTATGAAGCTCTATGAAGTGACAGTTCTTTTGAAAAAGTGTAATTTTCTTATTGCAGTAGATAGCAGCCATTTTAATCAGCTAGACATTATGTTAGAAGTTTGAATCCTGTCTGTGTGTTAGCATGATTGACAAAAAATCTCACAAAAACTTTACCGTGTCTGGAACTATATTTTTAGAGCTTCTCAGTTTGCCACTTTTCATTCTTGCTAACGTTCTTAGCTTTATTGGCTAACTTCCCCTATGCAATTCAACAAAGCCTAAAAATACTTACCTGTGTCCTTATGTTTCTTTTATTGCATTTCTTTATCTACATACAGATTAGAGTCAGCCAAGGCAAAGAGCCTGCCCATTTACTGAGCTTGTTCAAAAATAAGCCACTTATTGTCTACAAGAATGGGACATCCAAGAAGGAAGGTCAGAAGCCTGCTCCACCCACACGGCTCTTCCAAATCCGCAGGAACCTGATATCCATCACCAGGATTGCAGAGGTAAGGTCACCTGCTAAGTAAAAACAAACATTCCCCATGGGAAATGGTGTAGCTGCCATGATCCCCTCTGACTATTTCTGTTTGGTAGTCACATCTGGTAGGAATGCAGAATCTAAATCCACTGTTCTATGTGACCAACCTATCTCATAGATCAACGAGAATACAGTTTAATTGGCTATGATCAATCTACGAGTTTCAGAGGAAACTGTAGGAAAACGCGCAGTGAACAGTCAGCTGGCAAAGAACAGACAAGAAATCAGCAGCCCTTATGAGACAGTCTTTCCTACTGCCAAATCATTTCAAGATTTGTCCTTCAAGTCAGTTCCCTATATCAAGTGAAGTACTTCTCTAATTTATGTCAGTATAAATCTAGGGAAAAATCAAATTTAAAAAGCATAGCTGATAAACACCTATCTATACATTTTACATGAACATGCAAAATAGAGATCACATTATTCGAAAAATGGAAGAATAAAACAAGTTTCTTTCTTGATCTAGGTTGATGTTGATGCAATGTCACTAAACTCCAATGATGTTTTTGTTCTGAAACTGCCAAACAATTCTGGCTACACCTGGATGGGAAAAGGAGCAAACAAAGAAGAAGAACAAGGAGCTCAATACATTGCCAGTGTTCTTAAATGCCAGACTACTAAGGTTAATGAAGGCCAGGAACCAGGTTGGTATGAAACCCCGTGGTTCTGAATGGGCATCTGAGAATACACAGCACTGTATGGAAATACAGCCTAAATGTTTTTTACAATTATGTATGTTGTAGGCAGAACCATATGCTCACTATCTCACTTTTTGAAAATCTAACACAACATTTTACCATGGACATCTATCCAGAATTGACTGAGGCACAAGTAGTGCAATGGCCTGGATGTCTGTAGGGCAGTAGCAGGAGCCGCAGAGGAGCATGGTCCTTTCTTTACCCTGGGTGACTATGAGGGGAGGGAGAGATTGCTCTGTCTAGGGCTGCAGGTGACAACCTTTATATTATTTTAACAAACTGGAGGAAGAACTGAAAGAAAATAAACTCATCTTTGAGACAACAAAGAAGAGACTGTTCAGGGATTCTTAAAATAGTGTATAACAAGATAAACCATAAAATATCAAATCCACTGCTGAATAAATTATATATTGTATATTTCAGAGGAATTCTGGAAAGCACTTGGAGGTAAAAAACAGTATCAGACTTCATCACAGCTCTTGACAAAGGGTGAAGATCATCCTCCTCGCCTGTATGGTTGTTCTAATAAGACTGGCAGATTTATTGTAAGTGTATCATGGATACTTTCCCTTCTCTTTAATTACATAATTTCTGGTATATTTTAGCTTGGGAATCAACAGACATTAAAGATGAATTTGGGGATCTGGCTGTTCTTTGTGTAGGTAGTAGTGCTTGGTAAGAGCTAGAGAGTTTGGTGCTTTGAATCAATCCAAGTGCAGAGAACAGGCAGAAAAATAAATAGCAGGGATGTCTGCATAGCCTGCTTTAGCTTGGGACTAGAGGCTTGCAGATGCAAGAAGCCAAAGCATTTGCTCAGTCAAAAGCAATTGTGTTTTTGCAGAGCACTGCCAGACTGCTGTCATTTCTCTGAGAAGGTGCAGGTCAGTGCCTTGGCCCTTACATGCTCGATAGTGGTGGTGATGAAAAGAAATGTCCTGAGCCCTTGTCAAAAATCCTTAGCAGCCTGAAATTTTCCATAGAGATTTAGGACATGTAATTAATGCCTATAGGTAGGAAGACTTATTTCCGTAGCAGAAATACCTGGAGCTGTATTCTGGGTATTAAGTCAGTTGAGGCTTAATTGCTTACTGTATTATGGAAGAGCAACACTGTGTCACTGTTTGGCAAGGACGCACTAATTTTTAGGTAGGAGACATAGTTGGCTATCTTCTCTGCAGTCTCCTTAAGGGACAGCCAATTCATATGGAGAGGGGTAAAACAAATAGGATCCTTTAGTAAGGACTTCAAAATCTTATAAAAGTAGTAAGGCATATTCTTCTAGCAAGCTTCTAAAACACTCGTGAAATACAATAAAAGTAACTAATCTCACTATAATAGCTTTCTGAGAGCTATGCACTTGTGTGGATTTTGTTTTAAATTCCCTCCAAATTCGTTGAAATTTCCTCTCTCCTGTAGCATTTCCCTAGTAACTGAATCACCACTGTTAGAGCTCACCAGAACAGGTAGATCAGATCACTCTGAGCTTCTGGCCACCATAATGTGGTAGAGACAAAAAAGGAATTACTTCTGCACCGTATGATACCAATCCCTCTAGTGCTCCTACATGACCAAGCATAGTCAAACCCTTGAAAGCCCTTTGCAAGTAGCAAACTAACCATTAGCTAGCTACATTATTACATCTGCTGCTCATACAGATGAAAATTAAACTGCTTTCCTTTGTGCCTGTAAATCCATGGAAGAAGCAAGCAGTCTGTGCTTCCTTTGGGACTAATCCCTAGTGGCTTAGTCTACTATAATGTCCCATTTTTCAAGTGACTGGAAAGCTTACTTGGATGTGTATTTCCTCACTGAGCTCACCACTTCCAAACTGAAGTTGTTTCTTTTCCTTATTAATGAAAGTAAGCTGCACAAATATATCAGCTATAAGATTGATTTAGTTAGTTTGGTACAAGTTGCACTATGGAAATTTTCCTGTCCCTTTCTTCTAGCAGACCTCAGTCCCAATTTACAGTAGTCACAATTTCAGTTATCCCTTTAAAAAAAATCTTTGGTTTGTCTAAAATCAGAATCTCTTGAGAAATTAATAAAGAAAAAGCAAGAAATACCCACTATAGTATTCTTTTTAGATTGAGGAGGTCCCAGGAGAATTCACTCAGGATGACTTGGCTGAAGATGATGTCATGTTGCTGGATACCTGGGAACAGGTAAGCTGTGTACTTTTTTTTTTTTTTTTTTTTTTGTGATAACAAGAATTTATTGTTAACAACGTAGAACGTAAGATAGGAGGAAAAATCACCTTTGTGAAAATGAAAGAGGTTTTGTTTTCCTTAAATTATATCATCAGGAGCTATAATTTCTGAGCTATACGATGTTCTAGTGTGAACATATATGATTGAATTTCCAAGCATAATGTGACACCATGGCAGGCATTTCCCATTAAAACCAATGGAGACTGTAAGAGTATAAGCCCCAGCTTTGTTCTGAAATGCTCCTGATAATGTTCTTGACTTTACCCCTAAAATTTATTAATTTTAAGAAAGAAGGTTATTGCAAAAAAGTATGCAGAAGCCACAAAAACAATGCAGTAGTAGCACCTATAAACATCTTATTAGAGAAAGGGACAAACACTAGACCTTTACACAAATTTCTTCAGAAGAACTGGCTGGAGGCTATTAGAAATAATCTCCACCATTTTCCCAGGTTCAGAAAACTGAAAATGTTGAGAGCTTTTCAGATGGCAGGCAAATTTAGATGTGCTTTCTGCACTGACAGTATTTCTCACAGTATATTCTCTCTACTCTTTCTCTGCTCCTTGAAGGGAAAGGGGGAAAAGACCACAGATCCCATGTTTTGTCTGTCTTCTTCATCCGAACTCTCAAGGAAAAAAGGCTGAAATTTTAGGAAAGGAGAAGGAATATCTAAGGCCCATTCAAGAAGGAGCAGGAGGGGAAGGCAATGTTAAGAGATGGGTGAAAAAGGTGTTGGGACATACTGACTCAGATATGAATGAAAGAAATCTGGAAAATGGAGCTAGTTTCCAAAATAATTCTTGACTGGAGAAAAAAAAAAGTGAGGATTGCAGATTGAGGCTCTGGCTGTTGGGTCATTCAGTGGAATATTCAGTTACCCTGGGTAGCATCTGCCACGGGGCACGAGTATTGATGCATACACAGAGCTCGATCCAGAGACAGCTCCTGTTCAGTGTTTTTACTACAACTGAAGAGCAATTTTCTTGCAAACTTGTAAAAGATAACCATGGAAAAGGTAATCTGAGTCCCCTTCATCCAAGTGCATGAAGTCCAGTCATCCAGTGTCAAGAGAGTGGTGAAATTTTCAAGTATAGAACTACAGTCTCTAGCAAGGGGGGAAAGAAAACAAAACACCAGTAACTGTGGCTTATGAGAGCTGTGCGTCTCTGCAGTACTTTCATATTCTTTCTCCTAGTGGAATCAACTATTTTGTAGTTTGCCTGCTGCACAAAGCACCCTTATAACAACATAGGAGTTAAATTGTTCTCTCCTCTATTTGCAGGTTTTTGTCTGGATTGGGAAAGATGCTAATGAAACTGAACGACAGGAATCCATGAAATCTGGTAAGTCAAATCAATTTGATGGAATTCCAAGTGAAGAAACATCAACAGTATTTAAATAAATGAAAAGATGTTGTAGAAGAAATTTAGTTATTTTTACAGTGCTGTTTAAAAGGCTTATTGGGCTTATTAGGATTTAATGCTGGAGAAGATTTTTTTTCTTTGAAATATGACAAAACTCATTGTATCTTTCTTATCTGTAAGTTTATGAAAAGAATTAATCAACAGAGCATTAAAAGGTGGCAGAGCTTTTAAAGGAGTATTTAAAAGATCTCTACAAAAAAAATTGCACTAAGAATAGGAATTTTAAAGGTGATAACTGCTGACCTGCGCCCTACACTAATACATGTAGTCCAAGGAATGCCAACAAAACCCCAAGTCCTTGTACTGCACACTTCACTGAGTTAAACTTGGAGGAGGAAATTCCAATTGCAGAACAAATGAAGACACTTTACTTGGAAGTCTCCTTCTTGAAAAATCCTGGGTCATCTTTAGTGCAATTTCATATAGCTGAGCCTTCCTGATGAAGTTCCTGCTAAAAATGCTTGCAGGCATTTCCCCAGAGCAGCTAAGTTTACCTAGCTGCATTACTGCCAGGCACTGATGTCACATGGAGATGCAGAGGGAAACTATACGGAATGCAGCTCTGAGGCTTTTACGTGGGAAAAATGGGACTGAAGCCTGTGCATTTGCACTGTACCAGCAAATGCCTTCTCCTGGTCAAAAGCCAAAACGTGGCTGTATGGCAATAGACTGACCAGAGTAACACTCATTGTTTTAATCTGGTGGAAAATTCTTTCACTGGCAGCTGAATTAGCAATTACTTGATCATTTCATTGCCTTTGAAATAATTTAATTGAATACTTTATTATTATAGCCCTGGGTTCTTTCACTGGGGCTTTTAATGTATTTTTTTATGCCAAAGGAATGAACTAATATTTTACATGTTTTATTTCCCCTCTGTTTTTAGCCAAACGCTATATTGAAACAGATCCTTCTGGCAGAGATAAGGGGACCCCCATCGTTATTGTGAAGCAGGGTTACGAACCCCCAACATTCACCGGCTGGTTCCTGGCTTGGGACTCCAACAAATGGAAAAACTGATGTACCCGAGAAAGCTTCAGCTTCAAGCCAAAGAATGATGAGAGCACAGCTATTTTCTAGTATTTTTAAGCATAAGCTTATGAAATGATATGATGCAGCTGTTGTTACCCTTGCCCAAGCTTTTCTATGAATAACTTAGAAAATCTCAGCACCGGAAGGCTAAATGATAATTATAAACTTGTCAAATGAGGTAGGTGGGGCTACATGTGGAAAATGTGGAAAATGCTACCATACTTTGTTTAATCAGTGAGTTCTTCACACAGAAGCCTTGGATCAGTTACTGTGCTAAAATGGGCCATATTCTGCCTTCACTTAAAAATGAAAACTAATGCCAAAGAAATTCTTTTAGATTAAGGTCAGCATAATTTTGTGCAGAATTTGGCCTGATGAAGGACTAATTCTGTATCTCATGTAAAATTTCAGATGGTGCCTGACCCAGAGTGGGAGCTTTGTCTTGCAGGGGGCAGACAAGAGATGAATATTTCAACAAAGCTGTTCTTAACATGTTGGTTTGCTCTTAGTAAAGTTTGAGCTTTGAACTGTATGCTTGTAAGCATATGAAATCTACGAAGGTGTTTTGCATATTTTTTTTTAGGGTCCGTCTAGCTCATTTTAATAGATTTCTCTATGTGAACCAGCCTCTAGCTCCAGATCTTTTTAACTGAAGCTCTTAAACACGTTCTAGGGCACTACTGCTTTTAAGTGGAAGCAGAAGTAACAGCTTTAAAAATACTTACTCTGCCTTAACCAGACTGCACTTGACTGCACTTAAGCCATACTTTGTCCCGGTTGCCTTACTCAGCAGTACACCGTCTTTTTCTGGCATGGAGATTGCTGACATTGTCAGGTACAAGATGTGTTTCTAACTCATTTTCTACAGGTCTCAGTCAAACATCAGCAAAGAAACCCTTTGTTTCAGTAACATTCCACATCCTGGAAATTTGGAGTACGAGTAAGCACCACATAATAAGGCCTTATCCTTTTCTCTCAGTTATTTCGATTTTTTTGTTTTTATTCTGGTGAATTTAAGAGTACATTTTCAAAGTGTGTTATTATTATTATTATTATTATTATTTGTAGGTTATCCAGAAAGGTCTCCTTAAGAGCACTGGGAAAAATACTGCTGCAAATTTTAGCACTGCTTTGAGCACTTATCCTATAACGCTTGTTTTAAACAATTTGTACAGCTGTAAATCATGTCAACGTGGCTTTTTAAGGAACATTTTCAACTCCTTTATTGTTCTCATAAGTTAGTTTGGAAAATGAATTTTTAGTCATTTTTGTATTTTTTACCATGATTGTGATTTTGAATCTGAATCATGCAGAAGAGTAAATTTATTCTGAGCTCGTATCAGTGACAAAACAATGGAGAAGCTAATTGATTATTTTTGGGAGCTTTTTGGCTTTAAACATTTGTTTAAATCTCTCCTTAAATAACTGGGCTGTATCTGAATGTCATTTCATTCAAAATAAAATTACAAAACAGTATTGTATACGTAGAGCTAGTTTTCTTGTCTCTGGCGTATTGTTGCTCAGTGAGTCCACTGTCTAGAAAATCTTCTTAAAAAAAAAAAAAAAAAGCAGTAGATACCTTCCTCTTTAGATGGACAATGCAATGATAAACTGTGTATGTGTGTTTGGTTTTCACTTTGAAGCCGTTTTATCCAATGGAGAGTGAACTCTTCACAACAATTCTAAAGTTACAAACCCATATGAAAATGAAAGAACTGGGTATTTGTTAGCATATTATTTTGTCCTGAAGAAAAACTACCACTGCTGTTATTAAATTCTTTGGCTTTACAATTTCCTGCTTGCAGAAATGATCCACTACAGGAATGATATTTTAATCAATAATAGGAAATGGTTCTAAGCTTGTTTTTAAAGCATAGGTCTTGCTTTTTATTTATGAGAGTAGAAAAAGAGATGTCGTCCTTTTGCTGGAAGGAGCACAAAGATGTATTCAGCTACTCAGCTCATGCACTTCATACAGCCACTGAGCAGTCTGTGATTATCTCATGGTTGTCTTTGACACATGCATATGATTATTTCTGAAAAATAACAGTTATGGTAGCTCCTTAACCAAGGATTAGACAAGATTTACTCTGGTTGTATATCAACATCTCCCAGAACAGTGAGAGCTCTGAACCCTATGTAGGCTTTCAGCACATTCTGCAGCACTGTGAAAGCCTGTTTTCAGTTCCCTTACACAAGACAGAGAAGCTTTTGTGGTCTCTTGGCCTGGGCATTTTGGTCTACAATACATTGTCCTGGCACATTGATTGCCGATGTTGAGAAGAGAGAGCTCATTGAGAGCTCATAACTGAACAAAGTTTGTGATTGTGCTTTAAGCACAAGAGCTGCTAGCAACATTGTTCTTGGGTTTACTTCCTAGTGAGAATGTTTATTTTTTCGTACATATACATGTGCAGTAGAGACAAAGATTACTTTATTTCCTTCTGTCTGTCTCTCTCTGAAAAAGACAGGGCTGTGACTGCTTGGAAATATTGAAGATTAAGTTCGTTTCAAGAAAATATCTATGCACATAACTTTATGAATACACATCAAATTTATTGGTCTTATTTTCAGAATAAATAGAAAAAATGTGCAGGTATATGCAGTAAAGTTAAGAATAAGAATAAGCTGCATTGCATTATTATCAAACATTGCATTATTATCAAACATGTTTTCAGTCTACTTGTAACAGCAAAATAAGATACTGAGTTAGCAGTTTCATTAGGCTACCAAAGTATGTTCTATTGGTCAAAAATACACCATTTTTATGTTTAATACAATTTCATAGCAGCAGAATGATAACATTAGGAGTCCTTAGAGTAAATAGGACACTATCATATTATATGCAGTATGGACAATTTACACACAATAGCATAGTCTTAGAATATAACTCCAGATTGTACACCAGAGAGGAGCCAGATTTTGGAATCACTTCTCTAAACACTCATTTTGACCCACAGTAGTATAGTTTGACCCACATACTCATTTTGACCCACAGCTAGTATAGTTTGATCTCTTGCCAGTTCAGACTCACAGGGACCTCACCTGCAACAAGAAAATGATAACAATGGTAGACATCGATCCCACGATTGTGGTATTGTCCCTCAGAGGAGAACTAAGGAATCATACAGCAAATATGTTGCTCACAGCAGGAGTGCGCTCAGACACAGGGACGGTTCTTGTTACAAACCCCTTACTCTGTGATCTTCTTGTAGCCTTCATTTTTGCATGTTCTAAACAAGCTAAAAAAAAAAGAAGCATCAAGCCTGCTATGTTCCATGGACTGAAGTTGTTCTTGAGAGTCCACTTCTGTAGAGGAAAGCTTGAAAACAAAACAAACAAAAATAACAACAACAACAAAAAAAATGCAAACTTTACTTTAGAATGGAACTGCTTCCTAAGCACACCACTGTAGTCAGGACTTCATGGCTTAATTGAGCCATGTGTAAGTATGTGAAACAAATTATTACCTCATAAAACCAAAGGTAGATTATACTTTAACATGCTGGCTTTACAAATACTAGCTTTTTCTTTTTAAAAGACAGTAATTTTGTCTTTAGACAAAGAAATAACACACTTTTTCCTTCTTATGGGTAGGACTTTTGCTGCTAAAATCAAAGGAACCTCTGACTTCATTGGAGCACAATCAGCTCTTTAATTTACTACACGTCCTTCATGTCTCATTACATCCTCTCTAGACTGGCCTGAACTTACTTTGACCTGCTCTGCCTATTCACACATTAACTTCTGCTGAAGATCAATAAACTGCTCACAGCAGTTAAAGCTTCCCCAGTGCAAGAGGAGGTGAGGCAAGCCAACGGGAATCAGGAAGCATACTGTGCCACAAAAGTAGCAGATGACTGCACAGGCGTGCTCTTGGTGACATCAAGCCAAATAAATACATAAGTAAATCTCCTTCCTTCCAGATCACCAGTTACAAGAAACAGCCCACACCAAGCTTTGTCCTAACCTCATCCCCACTTGCACCCTGCGCGTGCTCTCTCCGCAGACAGAGCTGTGAAAGTACCGAGTACGAGCTTGCTCCTTTCAGCACCGTATTTAGTCAGTCAGCAGTGACACATGGGCCTGCCTGAAAACAAAACAAAAGGATCAGGTGAATACATTAATCTTTATTGCTGGTATGACTACAGGTCCTGTGCTCAGTCAACCAGTGGATGCTTCAGAAAATGATCTGGGTGGGAGCAAGCAGGGCCAGTGAAGGTGAGTGACATTTCTCTGGGAACGTACAAGGAAGTAGCGAGGCTGGGACAATGCGATCAGTACCCTACAGCAACGCCCTGAGATAGGCACATTTGCTTTAACAGCAGCAATGCTTTGACTATGCTAACATCTCTTGACCATTCTAGATGAACACAGCTCCCTCCACTGCCTTTTAATAGATTTCACAGGAGCTGGAACTATCACCATCAAGGCTGGATGCAATCAGGTGATTTTTAGCATCTTTTACCTAACACCTGACTGTGCTTTGTCTGCCTGATATCCTTCCTGCAGTAGAACCAGCTACAGCAACAATCCTGATTAAAACAGATCATTGCTAGGAGGAATTTAAGGCAAATTCCGCTCTGGGCTTAGATTTTCGCAGACATGGTTCAGAAATATCGCAGATTTCCGGTAACAGGCCAGGCAGCTGATTTCCGTTTCACCAGCTGAACAGGGCAGCGGTTGTCTTTGTTGGTGCCAAAGACTGCTGCCCTTGCTGCCACCAGCTAGCTGCTCTCCGTCTGGACTTCAGCAAGAAGTTAGTCACTGTGGCAGGGAGAAGAGAGAGGAGTGGTGGTGAGTGCCTTATCAGCAAGGACAACAGATAAGAGGCTTACTGCAACAATCCCCTATTTCCTTGCTGAATGGGCCCAGTCCTCAGTAGATAACTCACCTTACGATGCCAGACTCTGTCCCATTTGAACATTTGCATATGCACTCCAGCAGCCATTACCTAGCTACCCAACCCATGAAAACCTTTCTCCAAGTGCTGCCCAGCTGTGTGCCACTCTCCTGCCTACCCGGGGAGAGAGAGATCTTAGCCAAAAAGCATGCAAACAACACTCTTTTAACATTTTCTTAATCAGTTCTTGAACTTAGAAAGTATGATCATGAGCTTTTATCGTACCCAAAGCTTCAGGTGACCTTTTCTAAGATTGTGTGAAAAAAGGTGACCGAAATTGTCCCACATTTAAAACAGCAGACAAGGATTCTGATAACCCGCGTTCCTTGTGCTCTGTGCATCCTTGTGTAACCTGGAGTAAATCAATCCATTTCTGTGCTTCCATTCTGCACCTATTAAATGAGGATTTCTTCCATCCTTTTGCTGTTTATTTAAGTTGCACTTTTACCACACGATTGTACAATGCTTGACCTAGTGGAGTCGCTTCTCAGCACTGTTGTCCTGTGTGTACTGATCATAATCCAGACAGCTGCCGGGGTTACTAGAGCCAAGCAGCACAGGCATGCTCAGAGCAAGAATAGATGACAAGGCAAGTAGGATGCTGGCCCCTGGAGACTTCTCTATGCTACTGAAATACCAGTGCACCGATGCTAATGCCGGGGCAGCAGAGAAAGGGCTGGAGCAAGCTCAGCTGAGAAGTAAAGACTTTATGATCTAAACCAATACAAACAAGAACATAAAACCTTATCAGCATAGTTCAGGGTTGCTTTGTTAGAGCAGTCTTTAAGTGATGACTGTAGGCACACCTGTATAAGGTCCATATGAATCCCTCTCCAGATCAGGAGCAGCTGCTCTGGGGGAGGTAAGTGTGAGCAGAAGACAAGGCTCAGCTGTGTTTACAAACAAACAGCAAAATCCTCAGGCTCCTCTTTACTCTGACCTGGGGAGTGAGAATGTTTGCTTTCGGTAGGTCAATTTTTCTGATGCTGTTGGTAAAGCCAAAAGGCCTGTCTGGAGTGCAGCTCATTTGGTTTCTGGCAAGTGGCATTTTTTGGGCTACTGAAAAAAAATGTAGTTGTTAATAATTTACTTGGTCTTCCTTCTTTTACTACTGAATTACACTGGGGAACCAGAGTCCAGTGACGTGGCTTCAGAGTGTTGAGGGGTCCTTTCCACTGCAAAGTGTATGAACTGAGAGGACCAAAAAGTCTCTGCTGACTACAAATGCGAGGATTATGGTAACTGCTGAATACCTTGTTCGTTTGAGACCTTGGTTTTGCATTTTAATGGTATCTCCGCCATTGAAACTTCTGCTGGCTGCTGCTACTGGTTTCACATAAAAGGAAGAATTTCACGGTTCTCTAACAATGAAAGCTTGGAGCTGGGGAGTCCACAGTGACTGCAAATGGTTTCATCTCCACTCTGAATTATCACAGGTCTGATAAATGCAGAAAGATGTATGTGCTTTATGTGTTAGACTGCTGGGCCTTCAATCAACCCTCAGCAAAGGACCCAGAGATCAATGATTTGGAGGGAGTGCAGCGTTGCTCATGTTAAAAAAAAATATATATATATGTGGATTTGTGGTGAGATGAAAGCCTGGGTAGGTGTCAGCATCCCTAAACAAAAGGGCTGGGCCCTGAAGTGAGACTCGGCAGGTAGGATCTCTAAGACTTAATAATAGGCTTTAGCAGAAAGATCTACAGTTTCAGAGGCCTTCCACCATTAAAATGGGAGGAAGGGATGCAAGCATTTGTCCTCTTTAAAGCTCTCTGATATTTCCTTTGAAGATTCAGATCGAGCTTGTATGTATTAATGTGCTGTGTGCATCATACATCTATCATATTTCTCTGCATCTGAAATCCAAAGAATTCTAAGCATGAAGAACTCCCTCAATTCTCTTTCTTCCTTTCTACTTATATGTCCACGCCTTTTTTTTTTCCTTATGCAGAGAGGTATTACTTATTTTCCTTTTATATCCTGACAGTAGAGAGGCCTCAAATGGGAAAAGCAAATTGAAAATTCTATACATCTTTACAGTATCCTGCTTCTGCTTCCAAGACTTCCAGTCAGACTCTTCCTAAACTCTCTTCTGTGTCCCACCCTGGTAGAGGTGTAGAGGAAGACCTCCAAAGAGAGGATGGCAACCAGGGAGTTTACCCTTGCAGAAGTCCAAGCTACTGGCTCCTGCAGTATTGTCTCTATCCGCTATCTCCACTTAACACGACAATTAAAATCTCGGCTGAACAATCTGTTCCTCCCTGAAGGTGTGTATCTGCCTGCCTTCCTTTGTTTAAAGCCTGTTAAGAAGTGTGAACCAGAACGGGAAACCTACGTGCTGATAAATGGCTCATGTCAACACGAGACACAGAAACGTATGTATTTAAAAATTAATATTTCGGCAGGTTTCTACATAAATAGAGTTGGTGGCAACAGCTGTAAGGTGCTGGATTCTCTGAAAGACTTCTAGTATTTTTCAGTGCTATGAAACTGGAACACACAAGGTGGTTTGTTTGAATTGTATTCTCTGTGAGATGAAAGCAAAAAGATTTTGCAGAGACAGCTTTTACAAGGTCTTCAAAGTGAGTTTACTGTTGTTTCCATCCAAGAATTGAAACCTTGGAGCATGAAAACATTCTGCCCAGCACACCTATGCTCCGCTTTCAAATCGATTTTCAACTGACTTTAGCTTTTAAATTTAGCAGCAAATGGTAGCCCCAACCTTGCATTCATTTTAGTAATTTTGAGATTTGCTGTTAACTTAAAAAGAAGACATGGTGACCTGGTAAGACTGCAAAATTCTTGAGTATAGGCGAGCAATGAGTTGAAATTACTGCTCCCCACCCACGCAATGTTTGCCTTCCCTGAAACCATGTCCTTTAATCCTCCTCTCTTCTTTTGTTTGTTTCGTCCTCCTTTTTTTCACCTAAGCATAATGGAAGCTTGTGAGCACCCTAGGCGAAGGGCTGGTTTTACTTTCACAACGCTCATAGCATACAATAAACTCCGATCTGTCACGAGAACTCTTAAGTGTTGTGATTTAGAAGAATACCTATGTTTTTAGCTGAAGTGTAAGAAACTGCAGTATCAGATGGCCACTGTGTCTCCAGGTCAGAAACTGAGACCTCCATGGGGCAGTTTCAGCTAGTTGGTGAAACTGTCAATGATCCAGGGGGAAGGACTCCTTTTGTTGCACTGAAACTTTGCAGTTCTTATCACCTGCAGCAAAAAAAAAAACTTCCTTGGGGTTGAGGAAGAAACAATCTTGAATGCTTAGCTCTGGTCCACGTTCTGCAGGCTGAAGTGTGACTTTAAGCAAAGCAAAGGGAGTATTCATGCTCTCTCTTCCCCCCGTAAAGCTGATTTTTAATGCCTTTCTGATCCAAAACACAATTTAATATATTGGTTAAAATCCAAACTTGTTCAGAGGCTGGATGCAACTGCCATACACCTGTAAAAGCTGTAGCCTTGTACCGCTGCTACATCATGGCTTGTGTGTGTTGCACCTTGTTTAAAGCTGCTGGGTTGGAAGAGGAAAAGGACAAGGAGGTCTTGGCTCAGAGCTCCTGGAAATCCTTGTCCCCAGTAAATCTGCAAATGAAAAGCCGGGCAGAAGTCTGTCCTTCCTTGCAAGTGGTGAATTGGGCCATGTATCATTCTGTGAGCAAATCTATGTTTGTAGAGATAATTCACTTGCCTAGACTAAGTGTTTTCACTTGTGTTATCCGTTGACTAAGAGAGGCACAGATGTGCCTGGTGATGCAGTGAAAACTCTTGTGCAAATGCCTCAGGTATACTGCTGAAATGAAGTGACCAGGAAAAAACTTGGGGCACGAAATGAAGCAAGCACTGTGGTGGGTCAGGCTAGCGGGCTGCCCATAGAAACCAGATAGGGTCCATTGAGCATCTAAGGTTTACAAAACACCAAGCTGATTTATCTGTTAAAGCATCTATTGTGCTGTTTATGTTCCGGAACACTTTTAATCCATTAACTATGTCATTAAAGAAATTATGACTACATGTGCTCAGTTATCAGTCTGAAATTCACAATAAATTGCTATCTCCTTTGACAAAACCAACAGAAACAGTGTACCTAGGGAGACAGTCGGTCTAATTTGTCTAAGAAAAAGATGCTTTTGGAATGTCAGTGTAGCTTGGTTCCATATATATTTTTCTCTACATATAATAACCAGGGGTTATTAGGAGCATTACTACTAAGCCCTTATCATTAGGAGCACTGGTAAAGCACATAGCAGTGGTTGGAGAACACGAAACAAATTGTTTGCGCCCTATTTCATTGTCTCAGTAGAGATTTATATTAGCTGTTGCCTCCAAACACCAAGCTCAAGAGGCTGCGGCGTTATCACTACATTACCTAAAACGTTACACACTGAAGCGGAGACTTCTTCAAAGCCCTCCTGGGAGTTCAGGCATATCTCCCATAAAATTTTATTTCCATACACTGTAATCTCTATGTAGTCTTTTTTTTTCTATTGCTGCTATGCCTGTTTAGGAGAGATGAGCAACTGAATTTCCACTTTAAGATGTGCACTTAGCTTGATTTCCAGTTACTGCAGATCAACAGCTTGCTTGTTTTTGCAGTGACCCCTGTGCACTGGATTCCTATCTCTGCATGTCCTCTTGGACACAGGCAGTACCAGAAAGACAAAGCGTATTTTTCAAATAAGGAACTGTTGCAAGTGGATGGATTATTATGGAATAACTAGCTGAAATTACTGTTTCTTCCCACAAGCTACCAGTGAGTGATAGGTGCCCAAACCACGAGGCTCCATGTGCCTTTTTGGCTTGATTCCTGACAGAAACAGATTTACGTAGTGGTACATAGCATGTGTGTGTTTGTATGTCTAGTCCCATATACTTTATGAGAAGTACTAGCTAAACTGTGTCTTAACAGAGGCATTGATGTCTTGAAGACAAATTTCTGCAAACTTTGTGAGAATTCACAGCTTGCATCCGTAGGTGTCCTGCGCTCATACCGGATAAAAAACTAGTGAAGCCAGAGGAGCAAAACTCTTTAAGAACATCAGTCTTGAAAAGCCTCGGACAGAACTTGCATCTCTTCCTCCACTACAGTGAATCAACTGAGATCCAAATTCACAGGGGAATGACCCTTTGGTTCTGCTGTTCAAAGTGTTTGTTTGCCCCATCTTGCATAATTCCAGCAAATCCCACCACCCTTATAAATGTTATATACTGCTAAACACTCAGGAAGTTCTTCAGAAAAAGCAAAACTTTAATTGCACTTTGCTGTTTAGCTCTCTTCATTGCTGCTCGGTGCTAGTAACATCACTAAGCAAACAGGAGGATCTGATTTATTACAGGTATCTCAGGTATTATTTTGGAGTGGGGGAAATACCTTCATGTGTTAAATTTAGCTATGCAAGAACAAAATAAAGCAGATACTGCCCTTCTGTTTGAAATTGTAGTATTTTCAACCTACCTGCAAAAGTGCATCCATTATATCAAAGAAAATTGAAATGTTTAAAAGTTGTGCAACCCTCTTCAAAGGAAGCATTGTGAGGAGATGGCAGCTTAGAGTGAAATTTCAACTCGACAGGAATTTAAACAGAATCACTCTCACACAAAAAAGCTCTGAAGTGCCCATGGCTTTTGTGGGGAGGAAAATATTGGGGGGAAAATAAAACTCTTGGAACCAGTGCTGTAACTCACAATGTTTTCAAGTGGTAGCATTCGGTATTCCCTTGCTGCCTGCAGAAGAGCTTGTTTGACTCAAAGCAGTAGTTCTAGGGAAATAATGGTGCCAGAAACTCAGGGTGAAGGAGTGGGGGGAAGAAACCTGTTGCTGCAGTGAATATAAGCACAGATGTGTCCTATTAGTGTAAATGTGCAAGCCATGGCTGTAATGCTCACATATAACATCACACATAGAACAGTCTTTTGAATTTTTCATGGTCTTGTGTACCAAAGGGTTATGGTAGGAAGTATTTTTTTCATTTATTGAAGAAATGTTTTTGCTGGCAGCTGCTAGAGGCAGCTGCTTAGTGAAGTAGGGGTAAGGAGATTGATAACCAGGGGTAAATGCAACAGTAATGCTTGCTTAAATTACCTCATAACTAGCTGCATGTCTGGGTTTGGATTTTGTCATTATAATCTTTGCATCGTGCAAATGCAGAATCTATGCCTAACTGCTAATTATGTGCTGACCTCAGGAGGAAGGCACACTGCAAACAGGCAGCCATACGCACGGAGAGCAGCCAGGAGGTCCTCTGTGCTCCACAGACCTGGAGTCCCTTACAGCCATCCCATCAGAGGGTGAAGCAACTAATATCTACAGAATTTGGAAGGTGATGGTTATAACTTCAGTCACCGCGAGACAAAAGACTTGCTCACTCAGACTATGGGCATTTATGAACTACTGCTGCTCCTTTTTCAACTAACACACCTAAGGAGCATTCAAGATGCAACTCAGTGCGACTGTCAGTATCAAAAAACACGTCTTGTTTGTTAGCCAGCCACATGGCATAATGTTTATTTATGGAAAGGAAAGCAGTGAAATGTAAATGTTAGGCTTCATGTGAAGGAACATAGGAAAGGCGAATAGATTTAATTAACTGGTCTAATCAGAGTGGTAACTATAACACACACCAATTCCATCTCCTGCTACTCAAAGCTTTGTTATTTATTGTCAAGAAATAAATTAGATTTTCTACCACCAACTACTTTTTAATAATCAAAGCATAATAATTCATGCAGCTTGCGAGTTATCACAAAAACATTCAGCAGACATAGGAAAGATGACAAAAGGCTTATTTGTGCAAAATATTTTGTACGTCAATTTAAGAGATGGTTTTAAGAGCAAAACTTCACATCTTGCAATTTGTCAGCAATTTTGTTGTTACTGTTGATTTTCAGGAGGGTTCTCAAAATCAAAATGATAAAAGTGCTGTAGTATTTTAGGTGGGAACTTACCTTCTTTCAGAAATAATGTCACCTCAAAACAATACTTTTTAGTTATAATCTTAGATTTAGCATATAATAAAGGAGAAATAGCTTCAATTTTTGAACGTATACAACTAAGCTACAATTGTAAAATATTATTTTGCACCCTAGCCTAGGCCTGTTATGTCATTATACTGAAGTGCAATTGATTTTCCTTTATACACATTGAGGAATCTGCTCAGTTTCCACATGGAACAGTGAGAATTCACTCTGTGAGGTCTTTAACATGTCTCTTTCATGAAGACAGGGGTGTTGGCATCCCATTACTAGATGGTAGCTATAGATAGCCAGCAGCGCAGCCCTTGCAATAACATCATCCTCCTAGCGACTTCATTTGTCTGTGTTTTAAAACTAACTCAGCTCCATGATGCAGATTTCTTCCACTCACTCCATCTGCATATGCCTCAGTCCTTTACCGTTCTATTTTTCTGGCTGTGTCCTCAGTATATGGGATTTGGGTTGTTTGTCTTACATTTCACTTTTCATTTGATTTGCATGCTATTCACAACATGAAGTGTTATTAAAAAAAAAGTGATTAGCAATTGAACTGGATAATAAATGCCATTCTGCTCTACAGAACGATGATATTCACCAAAATAAAAGGAATAATGCGCTTACCTGGCCAAGGAAATTCAAGCCCACTGGCATTGCTTTGGGAATAATTTCTCACTTCATGTATAGCTTTGGAGGCCTGGAGCTCCCAAATCTGCCCTGAACCAAATTTACCCCCGACATATTCCTATACAGGAATAATAATAAAATCCTATTTTTCCCCTATGAAGAAGCTACATGCTATTCATGTAATGCTTCCTTTTCTTAAAACACAAAGGCCTGTCCCAGGCTACCTTTACTTTGTAGAAAATATTTGAAGAAATACATAGGCTGTATGTATGAAGCTTATAAAACATATAGGAAATGTATGTAGAAAACAATGTACTGCCATGTGCATTGGTGAATCGATATCAAAGAACTAAAAGCTTTTTATTCCAGAGAAGCTGTTGGTGTTTTCCTCAGTTAAGGAATGCTGAGACAGAGAGAACTCTGAGCTGGATAGGAAATGAGAAAAGATGAGTTTGTGAAGCGGCCCAACATAGAAGTTAGGCCTCTCCTAATTTTGCTTACAGGCTTCACACAGCTTGAGCCTTTTTCCCTCCAGTTGCCTCCCACATGCACTTTACAATTATTTTCACCTGTCTTCTAAACAAGAGGCCCTGTTTAGCTACATACTTGAAAAGGCAGTAAGTATACTTCTTGCCATACACTTTCTTCATTGAAAGCTTCTACGGAATAATCAAAGCCTTGCTTTGCCCTTACCTTCAATTATCAGAGGTTGAATTTGTCAGCTTTCTTACCCTCCCACTAATTTAGATACCATTACTCCCTTCCCAGCACCTGGAACACCTGCCCAGTCTGCACGTTTGACTTCTAAAGGAGCATGAAGTGTATGGGAGGAGCCGATCAACTTGGATTGTTATTTAATAGCTGTTTTGCAGGAATGCCTACAGGCATTAATTAAGATCAAGGTGCTAAGCACTGAGAAGACTTACAATGAAGAATAGTCCCTGCCCCAGAGAGATCATAATTCAGTTTGCAGCAAGTTACAACAGGTGGCTAAGATAAATTAACTGTAGGGAGAGGAAAGAGAAGTAGAACAGACTTCTCCATTTTTTTTAGACAGCGTGGATCACTTTCATGTACATATTTATGAATATAGATATGCTCATTTGCTGTAGATGTTCATTTCTCTCAAATTTTAATCTTATAATTATCTCCCCAATTCCACAAACTCCTCTTCCAAAGAAACATGTCATCTTTAAGATGTTAGATATGTTATACTCTAGAAAATCATCAGTTCTTTATCATTCCTTCTTCAAGGGCACTGAAGTTTTATTATGTATTGATTTTTTCAGCAAAGCACTAGATAAAGGCAATCTTTCTGCGTTTTACATTTAAAATTCAAATATCTGTAATAAAGGTAGTAGCTGGCCCATATCTTCCTTGTGGAATTAATTATAAAATAGATGTCTATTATTAGGCTGTGTAAAATTGTTTTAGGCTTGGAAGACTATAATACCTAGTGGGCTTATTTTTCCATTAAAATAAGGAAAACAATTTTATAGGTGGAAACAAAGGTCAATTTGATTTATTTTCAGCCAGTCAAGTTTTATGAATAAATCTATTTTCTGTAGCAATATTAATTAATATGGTATTTTTATCTGGTTTCTAATAACTTTAAATCACTGAACAACGTTCATGGGATAATTAAGGTCCAGTTCTATTGTTGCCTTTCTATAGCTTCATATGCTATGCAGGTCCTTATGCTATGTAAAGGTACTGTAAAATAGTACCCAATTAGAAGCTGTACTATTTGGCATTCGGGGTAGGAACTTACCCGTTTTTCCACAGATGTAAAACCACTTTCCTATACAAACAGGCCACTTCCTCCAAAGAGTCATCTGCAAGATCAGGATGTAAATAGCTATCAAAGATAAAAGCAGTGGAACATCTATCTCAAAGGTAAACAAATTAGAAATTTGCTATTTTTAGTAGGATTATAATGGATATCAAACCACGTATGCCTACAGGATGCTGTGGCATTTTTGTGGCTATACAGTGCCCTTTCACGAATAAATTTCTTCTTTTATACATCACATTTGTGACTTAAAATATAAACTGTAATGTTTTCAAGTGTAAAAAAAATATGTAATTGCCAGAATATCCTTAAAAGTTCATCCCTTTCCAGCAGCTACCTGAAGAAATCTAACAGTGCTCTAGAAAAAAAATGCAAGGTTAATATTGAAAAACAAAAATACAAGGTTAATATTGAAAATATCACTATTTCTCTCTTAATGGAGCCCAGCAGGTCAAGGACATAGCTGTGAGGATATGCTAGTGACCCTCTTCTTTGTACTAATTGTGATACAAAGTAGAAAAAACAAATGCTTGGAACAGTAGCCTTTAGCAGTGCAATAGCTTTAGTTAGCAGTCAAATAGAGGCTTTCATCAAAAAGAATGGCTTATTTAATTTTTATCTAACTAAGGATTATACATAAACACTTCACTAGTATGCCCTGTTCTAAAGTCAAGGCATCTGATCCTTTGGTACGCTAGAGGCATTTTACACTGAGCTGGTATAAATGCCACACAGGCATCAGAAAGAAGTAGGCATCTGCATTGCCACAGCTGCATTAAGACTACGTTGGCAAAAGCACTAAGTGAACAGCGATGGGGGAAAAAACATGGAGACAGCAAGAAAATCTGAGACAAAACACAGCTCCAGGCCTCGTCTGAAACCCTGTCTGCTCTGAAAATAGCACCATGCAAAAATGACTTATTAGACGGCTGTAATTAGTTTTGACTTTGAAAGATTTCAAAGCTTAAATCAGGCTTAGTGAAACGCAGAACTACTTCACACAGCCTTCTACCGCGAGGAACCTCCCCTGTAGCCCACCCCGGTGCCGTGTACACACACCCAACGACCCTGCGCCCGCCTGGAGCCCCAAAATGGCGGCACCCCCCACCTCAGGGGGACGGGGCGGCACGTCACGTGGTCCTGCCCGCCGCGGGTCACGTGCTCAGCGCGGCGCCCGGGGGAGGCGGGGCTGCTCGTGCACCCCGTTGCTAGGCGACGGGAGGCGCCCATGGGCGCGGCCGGTTGGGGGGGGCTGGCGGAACGGCTAGTCCCACTGAGAGGCCCCCCGGGGCGGGCGGCAGCGCGACGGGCGGCCGGAGAAGGGCGTCGCAGCGCGGCCCCCCCTGCAGTACCGCGGTGCGGTGCGAGGAGCGCCCCGCGCGCTGTGAGGCGCCACCTAGCCACTCCCCAGCCGCGCCTAGAGGGGCGGGGCGGCGGCTAGAATGACAGCGCCCGTGCCCAATGAGCGCGCGCGGCTCAAAAGGGGGCGTGGCTTCGGAGGCCGCAATCCCCCTCCTTCTTCGGCTGAGGGGGACAAAATGGCGTCCGCGATGAGTGGCAGGAGGTGCCGGCCACTCGGCGAGGCGCAGCCCGCCTTCTTCCCCGCCCCCGCCGCGCGGCGAGGCCAATGAGAGGTGCGGGGCGGGGCGCGGGGGGCTAGGCGCGGGCTGGGCGCAGCCCGGCCGCCAGAGGCGGTGGCGGCAGCGGGCGGTGCGGTTGGCATGGCGGCCGGCGCTGCGCTCGCCTCCCCGCGCTGAGGGCGGCGGGGCTGAGCGGTACGCGAGGGGTACGGCGGGGCTGAGCGGTAGGTGAGGGGCACGGCGGGGCTTGGTGGGCTCGGTGGGGGGCCACAGGGCTGGGCGGGAGTCCAGCTAACGCTGCGTTTGTCGCCGCAGGCTCGGAGCGTAGCGGGGGCGCCGGCGCTGGTGTTGGCAGGCTGCTGTCACCTCTCCGCCCGGCGATGGGGAATGGACTCTCGGACCAGACGCCGCTGCTGTCCAGCCTGCCGTCCTTCCAGTGCTTCCACATCGTCATCCTGGGGCTGGACTCCGCCGGGAAGACCACGGTGCTCTACCGGCTGCAGTTCAATGAGTTCGTCAACACCGTGCCCACCAAAGGATTTAACACGGAGAAAATCAAAGTGACGCTGGGCAACTCGAAGACGGTCACTTTCCACTTCTGGGATGTGGGCGGCCAGGAGAAACTGAGGCCGCTGTGGAAGTCGTACACGAGGTGCACGGATGGCATCGTGTTTGTGGTGGACTCCGTCGATGTTGAGAGAATGGAGGAGGCCAAAACGGAACTTCACAAAATCACTAGGATATCGGAAAATCAAGGAGTGCCTGTCCTTATAGTTGCTAACAAGCAGGACTTGAGGAACTCTCTCTCGCTTTCTGAAATCGAGAAGATGTTAGCGATGAGCGAGCTGAGTTCTTCAACCCCGTGGCATTTGCAGCCTACCTGTGCAATCATTGGAGATGGACTCAAAGAGGGACTGGAAAAACTATATGATATGATAATTAAGCGAAGGAAAATGTTGAGGCAGCAGAAAAAGAAGAGATGAGTTCTATTTTGTCTCTCTTTTAGAGTAGTTACATGGTCAAAATTTGACATGAGACAGCTTCCAAACCCAGGCCTGCTCGTTTGGATGCCGTTAAGCTTAGTTACGTTAAAAGATCAGTTGCACAACCTTGCCTTGTGGAAGGCTGTGCAGTCATGGAACTTATTTTTTTTTAAATAGTCTCTTCTGAGTTTATGGCTCTGCGTTATTTCAGAAGCCCAAATAGATGATGTAATACTATCAGGAAATGGATGGATGGGTGGGTATATGTGACATGGACGTCTAAATAGCCAAATAAAAGGAGGGTTTTCTGCTTAATGTTGTATTCATATGTTTGAGAGTACCCTCTGCAAGCAGTTTGCATTGAAGGTGTTCTGTGTTTTTAAACTTCTAATACTCATAAATGGAGTGTTTAGGTGAACATTATACAGCTTTAAAAACGTATGAAATTATTTCAAGAGGCTGTTTTTTATCTTGTTGGGGAATTTCTATGAAAGCTTGGCTACATGTGTATTTTTTTAATTTGGCACATTTTGAAATTGAATCATGTTCAGTTCAAATACTTGAAACTTAAGTGCTATGGATTTTTCAACTGATTTGAAAGAATTTTTTAACAAGTAAAAAATGTAAACAATATGATGGAGCATGGAAAAGTGGTTTCCCAACATATAGCATGTTTTTGGTATGTAAGTTTTTTTTATTTTTATAGAAGTAGCCATTCATCCCTATACATGCACATTAAATCAGGTTTAAGCTATTACTCAAAATTAGTCATCTGTTTTTGAATGATGAGTATTACATCCTCATGCTATCAAATTATACGTAAATTAATTGCAGTAAAAGAGCTATAAAGAACAACTTTGGCTGTTGTGGTTCTAACCAACGCAGCATTGTTCGCTCTATTGGTGACTTTTTTTGGCAATAAAACTGAAATCGTAATGAAGTAAAGATGGAGTTAAACTTAGCAGAGCACATCTTGTATCTCCCCTAAATACCCCATTTTATTAAAGTGGTATTGCTATGTCACTTTCCATGTATGCTTTTTTTTATCGTGACTCTTAAAGTATTTTGTGGTTAGGAATGTAATAATGCTTTATACACTCAAAACGTTTGACACTGCTGGGAGGGGGGGGAGTGGGGGAAGAAGATTTTCAAGATGGGCCTGTGTTCTGCTTTAATTATGCTTTAAGCTGTTCTTGTTTACAGAGTGTGCAAACAGTGTTAACTGGGCAGGATAGTGCTTGACAGAAAAGGGAGGGTAGTTTTTCTTAATGGTACAGAGCTTCAAGTGACTCTTTAGATACTTGGCTAGCAATTAAAAGGGCTAAAACAGAGCCTGGATTTTTAGGACTAACTTTAGTGGTGCTGTAAAAATTCATCAGAATGTTAGATTCTCTTTGAACTTCTGTTGGAAATACTGAATTAAAAAAAAGGCAAAATATATATCCTCCTCTTACTCAACCAGCACAGTAATACATTTTTCTTACCTGCTGCCATGTATCAGGAGGATGACAGCTACAAACCTGAATGTCAATCAGTGTAACTTAAATATGTTTTTAAAAAAATCACTTTTTAACCAGCAGCTGTTCATCCAAGAGGTAACCAAAAATGCACTTTAGTGTCTTCAATAACTGAAATGACAGCTGTTTTTTTTTTTTTTTTTTATGACATCTTGGTCCTTTTTGAATAAACTGAAGTAGCTTCCAGTGGAGCTTTTGTATGTTGGTTATATATGTACCTGCACTGGTGACATTGTAAGTCACTTACTCGAGTAATGTCTATATTTATAGAAATGTGGATGACTTCTTAAACCTCAATAAACAATTCAAAACAAGCCTGCAGAGAGAAGGTGTCTGACTCCTTGCACTGCAGTTGTACGTTCTCCTCAACCTCTGGGCACATATTGATACTAATAAGGGTAGAAATTATTCTGTTGAAAACAGTAATTGTCTTAGCAATGTGGTGAGGCTCATAAACGTTCCAGCGTTATAAGTTGCAGGTACCTCATTAGAAACTTCAAATCAGGTCACAGAAGAAATACTGACTGCAGTGACTTCTTTCTGAAGTGATGAGGTCTTGCATTTTTTGAGAAATCCTTTAAATAGGTGAACCTATCTTGTGTTATGTGTAATATTCGGTAGATAATGTTGGGTATTTATCACATACACAGAGGTTGTACTGAATTTAGTGTCTGCAGGCTCAAATATCTGAAGCTGAGAAATTCAGATGTGCTTATAAGCCTTCAGTGAATTCCATCAGATTTTATGGTAGGGAGTAGAATGTGGCAAGAAATATTAAACTTTCTAATTAGTTTTAGGTCTCTAACAAAGACAATAAAAAACTGATTTAGAAGCCTACAAATCAAAATTGCTAAGTTTGAATCAGAATGCCCAAACTTCTCTTCCAAAAAGAAGATATTTTCAGTTCTGTTAATGTAACTGATGGCACATTAAAATGTGGGTTACTAACAGTCAGTCCTGAGAAAGATCTTTGTGCTGCCTAGGCCTATGAATCTAGGGCATTATTGGTATCATCTGGCTAACATTTTCCTTCTTATCATGTGCCCAGTACTGCTGGGTTAAGGAAGCTGATGTAACAGGCTGGCTCTTTGTACCCAGTAAACAAACCGTAAAATACAAAGTAATGATTGCTTCATTTCAAGTATTCATTTGACATCTACTGGGAATAGTTGAAAAGCCATCTTGCCCCCAAAAGTCAACCACACTTTGTTCTGCGTATTAAACGTGCCAGGGTTTAACTGGGGAAAGTCTTCATTAACTCTTACATGCATAAAAGCTTGAATCAATGATTTTAAATACAAAGGCAGGACTGATCTGTACTCCAGCGCTGTTCTTTAGAGGAGGAAGTCAGAGAGCAGTGTTTCTTGAATGACCTGGTTGTTGTATAATGTTTAACTTGGAGTAGAAAACTTCAAGTGGGGAATGAGTTTCACATTCAAGCTATACCTGTATCTGTACTAGAACTGTTTTGCTGGAGTATTACAGTAACTCCAAAGTAATATATTCAGTTGTAGCTATACCTCCAAAACTGTGTTTGGCATTACTTTGACAAAGCTGTCAGCTATGAACAAAATGGTGATTGCTAAAGAGCACTTGGTATCCTTGCTGACTGAGTTTCTGCTCGCATAGTTCTGTCAGCCTGGGATCGCTCTTTTCCGTCTGAAGAATAGAAAAACCTGGCCTAAATTACTGGTATGTGTCAGAAAACCTTCAGAGGAGGTGGATAAACAGGTATAATTTTGTTACAATGATGGAGTTATTATGCAAATTTTTAAATAAATGTTGCCAAATTGGGCTTCAAATGATATTTTGTTCTTCAAGGTGCTGGCTAAGTTAAATTATCTGAAACTGCTTCTGCGTTAAGAAGGCATGGAATTGCGTTTAGATCGGTGCAGCACTGTTAGAAACAAACCACATGTCCTTGTTACCTTATTGCTGCTGTTGTAGAATCACAGGTCGGTATGGCACTGCCTCAGCTGTTTATACGTATAAAATCATTTAAAGTTGTCCAGACTTCAGGGTCTGGTCTCTGTTTTCAAGCTGCGTAGCAGTGTATTAACTTCCAACCCTTTCAGCTGAAGCTGTTGAGCTGAATGTGGGTTTAAATTTGGGAAAAAAAAAAAAAAAGATGCTACTTTCCAGCAAGGCGGAGGGTGAAATCTTTCTCCCTCAGCCAGCCCACTGCTCCACAGGCTGACTTGGCGAGATTCTCTCTGTGCCCCTGGGTCCCGCGGGAGCTGCTGACCTTGGCTGGGTTGGTCACGGAGCTGGTGAGGAGCCGATAGCAGCCTGGTGGTGCTCAAGCTGACAAGTCCTTCTGGTCCCCGCCCGGTCTGCGTGAAGGCAGCTATCGGCATCTTGGATCCATTGTTTACAGATAGTGTGGCGTTAATTAGTGACTGGCTGAAACTTTGTTGACGAGAGAGTGTGATTCTTGGTGTCTGAGAAGGACTTGGATACTGCATTGATACTATTAGGAAAGAATTCATAAGGGAGAGTGTGGAAAATGTAGGCAGCCCAGATATTTCGTATATAGGGCACTATCCCTAGTGTGTAGTCTTAAGTTCAGATTGGTGTGCATGAAGTTTAATACGTCTGCTCATAACGTTATGTTCTGGCTTGCGAGAGAAATCTAGGAATGACTGGGTGCTTTTTGCATCATTATTGTCACTTCGCTGTCGTGTGACTCATCTTCTGAGAGGGTCACAGCCTACAGCTGTGCTCCGGTAACCAACAGCCTTGTCATGTCCTTGAGCCAAAACCACTTCTGTTGCTGCAGGAAGGGATATCTGGGGAGCTGTGAACGGGCAGAGTCTCCTTTGTGTTTAGTCTGCGGGAGGAGGAAAGCTTTTTTTTTTTTTTTTTTTCTTTTTGATTCCTGACTGACCTACGTATGTGAAGGCTTGTCTCTCTCACAAGGCTTTGCAGGCGGTGGTTATTTTTAGGAGCAGTACAATACTGCAGAACTATGTGGATAAACCATGCGTGTTTTGAAACTGAAGGGAAATACGCAGCCCAGCTTCGCAGCAGGGTGATGCCTGGGGTTGCCACACGGGCTCTTGCAGTGTTCCCACCTATCTGAAAAGAAAATCAAGGTGTAATACACAGCTGCTAGCTTGCCCTTCTTTAAAGTGCTAGGTGATCTTCTTAAATCAGCTGTAATGAAGTAAAAATGCAGTTTCAAAGACCTAACTGAAATAATAAGGGAAAAAAAAAAAAAGAGCAAAATATCCCAGCAGCAAAATCCTACCTGTCAGCTCCTGTGTCACTGCCCCTTGCTGTGACTGATCCAAGGCACTGCCTGCTCACTGCCCAGCCAAGCTGAGAGCACATTCAGTCACTTTTGTTACATTGAATTTATTAAAAGCCAAGCCCAAAATCTAAGAAGAAAATCTAGGCAGGGAGGCCATACAATGCTTCCAGACTAAGTACCTGCTTGTAAACAGCTCAGGAAGGTAAGAGAAGTTAATCCCTGAGCAGCCAAGATTACCCCTTCTTAGTTCCAGCTATATTTACACAGCTGCTCCTCCAGACTGAAGAGCTAGAGCTGATGAAATACTGAAAGTTTGGAAAAGAATGGAGAAGGCTGGGTACAGTTGTTGGCTGGGGGAGTGTGCAGGGAGAGAGGAGCTGAAACTGCTGGACCTCACTAGCTGTTCAAGACTTTGAGCCCTAAGGGAAATAGATATGCTTCTAGGCTGGTTAATTGGCTTCAAATCTTCACTCTTTTATGTGCTGTAGTTTTCCTATTGCTGAAATGAAACAATACCTCATTTAAGAAAGCCACCTAATCGCCGCATTCATCTCAGGTCACACTGACCCAGGGGAAGGCCCGCGGGGTGCCGAGCCGGCAGGCAGCCGGGGAGGCCGGGCTGGCTGGCACAGCGGCTGCCCTGTCTCGAGGACAGCAGAAGTCTGGGTCAGGCGAGGTAAGGGTGTGAGGGTTGGTTGTACCTCAGCCACCACACGTGGTCCAGAGCTACCACTAACTCTGCAACCTTGGCGCTTATCTTCTGTTATCACTTTATGAATGATACGTAAGAATAATTTCCTTAACCGTGTAGCATTTCCATCCGTTGCTGTGTCAGTATCATTGTCCTAAAAGCTTTGGTAGGCTTTGTTGCTGGAACGTCTCTGAGTTGGGTGTCATAAGGACAGGTTTGTGAGTCAGAAGGGTTGGGAAAGAGTGTCCACCTCTGCTGTGGTGACTTGTTTACCTAAACAGGGTCTTTTAGTAAAGCTGGCCTAATTGAATGAAGACACAACAACAGAGGGAACTTTTCTAAAAATATCCTCATTTCTAAAATTAGCTGAACCCTGCTGGCCTTCTTACTGTTGGATGCTGTTGTACGCGTGGGCTACTGGTGCTCTTTTGACACTGCATTCTTGATGATTTCTAAGGTGCCTTCAGCAGTCTCCAGACCACCAGCATAAGGTCTCCACTGTTTTAAATGTTAATACTGAACTTACATATCCATGATGTACGTTTTTAGCTGTCCCTCTGAGGTGCTACTGTGGGTCAATCTGGATTCTCAAAGAAAATTTTTATTCTTTGTGAAACATAGATTAATGTAACAATGTCTCTGCAAGCACAGTTTATTCCTGCTTGGTTCCTGCTAAATCCTAAGTGGCATAATTAAAATGGTAATCTATGGACTATTAGTTGCACTGGTTCCACTGAACTTCATCTAATGAGTTTCTATTTGAATCAGGGATATATATTCCATTTTTGCTGATTATACTGCATTTGATATAGGAGCTGAATTGCGCTAACCTTAGGACTACTAGCCTTCTTCATTTTAATTAGCTTAGAAAATTGACTTCTACATTTAAAGCCACTGTAATTCAGCTGTAATCACTCATGTTAGGCTGGTGATAAATGGGACTCTCAGCCTGTGCCCACACTGATGCTTTTTGACAGATCCCCTATTGCTGCATCAGTACGCTTCCCTCACTTCGCGCTGTAGTAGGACTGGTAGGAACATGGGTATGGTTCAGCAGCTCTATTTCTGCCATTCTCTCATGTAATTCACTTATGTACAGTGTTTGCCTATGTGTCTTGCTCTTGCTGTAATCAGGATAGAGGGTGTTTGAGAAGGTGCTGTACAAAGACTCAGCTGTGTGCTGCAGCTTTAAAAGACACACTTCAGCCTACGTCATTTATTTGTAAAGCCCTGGAGTAAATGCTGGAAGCTGGAGGTCAAGGCTGAAGATTGGTGCCTCCAGCCCAGCCACTGATAGCTCTGGTCATTTTATCCCTGAACTCTCATTACCTACCTGTGTGCAGAGCAAGAATCTCATAGTTGCTTTCACATTTAAATTAATTCTTAAAACTGCTGTGAGATACTCAGATATTACAGGGATAACATAATGGAAAGGAATAGACAGAGTGTAAGAGTAATTTTGATTCTGGATTGACTTATAACTTTTATTTGTGCTCAGAAGTCAAGTGTCAGGCCATCATACCATTTCAAAAGTAGTATGTTTGTTTGAGAGATTAAAAACACAAGTTCAACGTATCGTGTCATGTCTAACTCCATGAGCTGCAGCTTTGCAGAAAATAAAAATATTACCATAGCTGTAAATAATAATTTGTTTCATATTAATCAGTAAATAAATATTCATAAAACAAATCATCCATATCTGATTTTTGTTTGCACTTGACCATAGCTATTAAGCAAATGTAGCCAGAATTATTTGATTTTATGTTTGAATTAACTTGGGGTGAATATACGGTCTTCCAGATTGGGCACATGAAGTTTTCAAGTTAAAGTGATTTGCAAAGATCTTGAGTTGAAATAATATATTATCTTAAAATAAGCCTTCATTTGGAGTAGTCGGTAACATAAATGGCTGGTAATTCCTTCGAAAATATAGGTTTATTTTACATGGTATGGTGAGAAATGTATTTACAGTGATTACAGACCTTGGGATTCAGAGGGTCTCCTGTTCTCTCTGCCTCTCTTGGCTGTAATGAATCAGTCTGCACAGGATGTGGCTGCTAGCAGATGATAATGCAAAGTGAAGGGCTGGGCCATGAAAAGCCCCAGGGTGGCTCAGCATGGTGCTGAGTTCTCACGAAGAGCTGATTGCTTTCCAAAAATAAGAACAGGAACTAGGGCAGATAATCCATGTAAAATGCACTTTCCACCCTTACACATTCACAACAATTTATTATTTTCAGCATTATGGAGCGTTACATGTTGATTACATACATAATCTATCTAGGCACACACACCTACACACATTTCTACGTGTACTCTTGCAAGCCCTGTTTGCAAGAGTTTTTTTAGGATCCTGTTTTGTGGGTGTATTTCTAGAACATATAAATAGATTGTTTTCACATAATTTAAACCCAAATGTGATTGCAAACATGACAGCACTAGAAATATGATGGCTTGATTTTTTTTTGCTGTTTTAAATCATTCATTTTATTAGCACAAGGTAATCTGGGCTGTTCACACCATGTATGAACCATGCTATTGTGGTGGCATTACCATTGCTCAGAGTTCAGGTTGTGTCAGCACTCCTTTTATAAATATAAATCTGTATTTCAGAAGCTTAATAATCTAATAAGCCTTGAAATTTCACACTTGTCTGAAACTTGGCACAGAGTATTAACTTTGTCTTTTACCACATTAAATATATATATATATATTAGAGAGGAATGTAAATAAATGAAAAATAGGTTTATTGTGTTTGCTGCCTTTTCTCTCTGTGTTAATTTTGTTTATTGAAATGAAATGGAGTGAACTCACAGTTCTAAGTGGAAACCTTTGAAAATTTTTTCTTAAGTCAAAAATTGCAGTCATTAGTGTTTGCAAATCAGACCTACACACATCACACAAGCCTGTGGATCTCACGCACGGTGACTGAAACTCCCTCATTTGAGTCAGCACAGCAATTCATATGAAGCTGCAAGACTGGGCATACACAGAGAACAGAAGCATGGATGTCTTCCTTTGTTGCTTTAATATATAATTTCAAGTCCCGCGATTATCTAAGTACGTTTTCTAAACAGTGGTGATGTGTAATGCTAATCAAATGCAGTGCTTCCTCTGTCTTGTGGAAAAGCCCATTTTCATAAAATTTCTTTTTTTTTTTTTTGGTGTGTGTGTGTATTTATTTATTTATTTATTTTTTAATATAAATAAAATGTTTGGAAAAAGCTCTGGTGCAAGCCTTGATTTTTGCTTACCCCATCTAGATAACTCTGAGATTATAGTGAGGGTCACTAAGGTAGAGCTTGCTTTTTACATAGAAAAGCATATATATATATTTTTTTTCTTAAAGGTAGCAGTAACACAGGGATCCTGTATTAATGAATGCTTTAATCTGACCTATATCACTTCTTTTTCCTTATGCATTCACTTAAGCCTCTGCACAGGGTGCATATAATCTGACAGAATCTGCAATATTTTATCCTCCCTTTGCATTCATTATAGCTGTGCATACGTGCCTGCGCAAAGCAGCTCTTGCACATCCTTACCAAGGAAGGCTGATCTGCTCTGAAGACTAGACATGCTCTTCACTTTTACTTTACCCAGCCTGTTTTGAAAAGCACACAGAACCCAAATCCCCCCTCCCACAGTATATATACAGACACAGATTTTCTTCCCCCCGCCCCCCCCCCCCCATACCTTTCAAATACCTACTCCCACTTTCAGTGGGAAGGCCATAGTTATATATTTTCTTTTGGAAAATCCATACTTATTTCAAGCACTTTGAGTCAAGCTTAGGGTATCTTTCCACTCCACTTAGCTCTTAGCTTCTTATTTACCTCCCTAAGGAAAGCTTTCCACAAACCAAATGCTCTCCCAGAAAGAGTGCTCAGAATTTTCAGTGTAACACAGACACAACAATCACGATTTATTTTATCTAATATTAAGCCTCTAAAAATTAGCTATTTATGTCTGATTTAGCCATCTTTAGGTATTTTCACTGCCTATAGAAAGAAGGGTGTTTGCCTAGTGCATGTTTTATCCTAGTTCAGGAGTAGGATCAAAGGCAGGTCAGATAAATTCCCTTATGCCTCTATCTGCTCTACAGAAGGCATAAGCTGATTAACTCAAATATAGACACCTGCCTTTGACAGGTCTATATTTATATCCTAAATGATAGCCGCTAATATGTGCCAGCTACCTTGTTAGAAAATGCAGGTGTCTGCCATCTGAAATCTGTGTCAATCTACAGCAGCTAGGAGCCCACTGTGGTCCTTCTTAGCAAATTGACCATGGTGCTTCTGGGTGCTGTAAAATCATCATAATGTTTGTAGAAAGAAAATATAAGGAATGATATATTAAATTGTAAATTTTAAGAAAAAGTGAAGTGGCAGCTCTTATTTGCAGTGCACACTACATTTCATAGTCTGGAAATTCTCACTAGAAAAATTAGAAAACCAAATTATTTCTTCTTATGGTATTTTATGGCTGAGTCAAACCACTTTTGTATGTAAAAGTAGCTTTTTCATTGCATTCAGTGGCATAAGATAAGGCTGTAGAATGTGCAAGAAACCTGCCAGCTATAAAAGCTTTTAGATAATAAACTTTTTGATATATTTTTTTTTAATGCAAGTAAATCCCTACTTACTAGCTGTTACTGCAATTGAGTCTAGCAACACCTGTGCCTGCTTCTACAGGTGCTAGGGGTTGCAATCTCTTTGAGTGACTATCGAAAGGCTGTGACCAATCACACTCGCACTGCTTGAGGATGAAAGGGGGTTGCTAAAAGAAAGCTCCCTAGATGCTATTTAGGGGTGATCTGAGAAGAGAAACAAGATGTGAGTAAGAAGCAATGTGAGCAGAAGAATTGTAGATAGGCTAGTGGCCTTCAGTTCTCCTTCTGTCTAATGAGAGTGAGGAACTGATGGTATTTATTGTAAGATATCCTTAACTCATGAGAGGGTATGAGAAGAGGTGTTTCCTGTCCTCATATTGAAAAAATGGTAAGGACTTAAAGCTTTCTTAAATATGTTGTATGGCTAAGCTTTGGCTGAAGGAATTGAAAGTCATTATGGACAATGCTCTGACATTGCATGTTGCTGATTTCTTTAGGAAACCAGACTAAAATGCTGGGAGGAGTACTAGAGGAAGGAAGTGACCTAGAAAGCAGAGACCTAGGGCTCTGTGGGTTTTAGTGTTTTTGTGAATGAGTTGGTCAGGTATATTGTGTACTTCTGTAGTCCTGGGAAAAGTGTTAAACTTCAGTTTGTTGAGGTATTTACTTCTTAAGAAGAAAGATAGTGTGTTGAATTACTGAGCGATCTGCATTCCCTAAATCACCATACTCTCCTGTGAAAACAAAGTAAGCATATACCTCCTGAAGGTTTTTTCTGTGATATGAAACCAGCTGCTATGACTTCATATCAGTCATCTGTGGTGAGATGATAACTGTATGTATAACCTAAAGAAGATATAATCTACTTCCCTAAACAACATGTTGACTCTGTGTGTTGTGTGGGTTAGACGCTGGTTATAAAGATATCTAAGGCTGGAACTGAGACTTGCTGAAAAGTTGTGTTGTGCCTAGCAGCTTGCTTCATGTCTTCTGTTGCAGCAGATACATATAGGACATGTTTACCTATTGTTTCTCAGGCCTGTGGCAGTGAATTAATAAAATATACCATAGTACAGCCATTTAGTAGTTCTGGACTTGCTGGGTATCTTAGGTAGAGACATTACAAATTTTCTTGTTTCTGTGATAAAAATCTGGTGACCGCTCACCTCACTTTTAATATGCATAATAATGTTGGTCACTTGGCTATTGTTATATTTCTTGAGCATGTTGTGGTTATTATGAGTCAAAGTATAGAGATGTGTGAACAAGGACTTTAAAAGTACGATCTGCTAGAAAACACAACCATGTTCAGAAGCTATTCTCAAAAAGAAAAGAACTATTGAACGTGATTATAAACGCTACTTGGTAAGTGATGAGTCAAATTAATCATAGGAACTTTTTATCTGTTTACTAGGTCGTAATGACTGCCCTCTAATAAACTAATATTGATAAACATGTGACTCCCAGTTTTGTTTGTGAATAATGATAATGCATAGGGTGGTGCACACGTGTTTCTCGCACAAGGTGAACTACAGAGGTATGTCTTCTATCAGCCTCTTCAGCTCAGTGGCTTTCAGCAGTGCAGCTCCTGTAGTGCCCCTGAACCAGGGCTGGTGCACCAGGCTCAGGAGAGCTCTTTATATTCAGTGTGCTTTGTGCTGCTGTTGGGTTGCTCTTGTTTTGCAGCTAAGGGCTGTGTGCTGGGGCCTCGAATCTCCTTTTGACAAACTCTAGTAGCTCAGGACTGGCTTGGGCTCTGGGAGACTGACTTCCTAGCTCAGGGGTAGGAATAAAAAAAAAAAAAGAAAAAAGTCTGGTCTCCATGCAATCAAAAGATCTTACAATGCCAATAACAGCTTAAGGCAAATAGGGATCCAATAGCTGCATTTCTCCACCCCTGTCCCTGAAGCTGTGGTCTTGGGCTCTAGTTGGTTTACATTAGTGCCCTGTACAGTGATTCCTAAAGCTTTCTTTGAATCCTCCTGTATCCCAATAGTCTGAATATTCTCAGTCTTTCTCACATTTAAAAATGGAGAAAACACTGGGGGGATTGCAATAAACTTACTAAGTTTTGGTAAGGAATGTAAAATCTGGGTATCTTCACTAACAATTTGACCAGGAAGCTAACAACTAATTTGCTACTGCACTTGAAAAGCCATTTGCTGCATTTCTTTGGACAGTCGTTATCGGCATTTAGAGCTAGCCCCTATCTCCAGAGGTAGGAGCTGTCAGTGTTGCTGTCTCTGGGCCTGAGGAGAAATGTCATCCACATCACCCTCTTCTGTCTGACCAGCCAGGGGCCGTGTCTGACCTCTGAGGGCTTGGCAGTGTGTCACGCTTCTGGTAAAACCTCTCCCGGGGAAAGAGATTCAAGTGCCTTTGACGTGGGCTATTGAATAATGGGGAGAGAAGACTGCTCCTGTCCTCGAAGCCCTGGTGGCGGGGGTGGTGGTGATCACTGCCACTGACAGCTGCTGATGCTTTGCTTTCTGTGAATCCCAGTGCTCAGATTCAGTTTGTGACAATTCTGTGGAATAATCTCTTGCTGAGCTGCATGTGGAAAAAGCAGTGTGTTTCCTTCTCCTATTTAAATATTTTCACTGGTGACTCTCAGGCTGCTAGGTGCTTGGGGATGCTCTCTGTTACAGACAGGCATGTGCTTTCCTCCAGAGAAAAAAGTGTGGAACAATGACAATGGGCCCATCAGGAAGACCGCCCCCCCTGGGTCTGGGGGGTTGGAGGTGCAGCTCTGTCCCAGAGCATCCCAGTGATGCTAGTGCCAGCAGGCTCTCCTGCCTTCCCCTTCTCCCCAGTAAGGCCTGAGGTGTCCTGGACAGTCCCATGTCACTGTACCTGATGTCCAGCCACAGTGCACAGTCTCACAGAGCTGTAGCTTGATGAGGTGGCCATGTGGTTCAAAGTCCTCTGCTTCTGCAGAGCAGTCATGCCTCAGGAGGGAGTGGTGGGAGAGCCCTGACCATGTACTCTGCCCTCAGCAGTATTATTCAGAGCATGGTGACTGTGAGGGGCTGCACCAAGCTGGGGACAGGGCAGATATCTGTGTAATGCTTCTGCCAAGCCTGGGTAGGCATGGCTGGGGACCTGCTCTCTGCAGGTTTAGCTCTAGAGATGTTTGGAAGTTGTTCTCCATTTAGGAAGTGTTCAAATGGTGACACAGATGGGGCCCAGCTTGACTGAGCTTTTATTCTGAATAATCAGTGGATGCCGAAACATTTCCTTTGAAAGTACTAAGATGAGCCGCCTTTAACCAGTAGGCCCATGGCTTCCATGTTGACTTCTGTAGGCTTTAATGTTATAAACTTGTTTTAAACCTTAGGACAGCTTCCTGGATAGTGAAGAATGTAACAAGGGTTTTCACCCTCCAGTGTTATTAGACATCAGTATATTATGCCTGAATTTCTGGGGTACCAGGAATTATTTTATATTTTATAAATGGTGACTCTGAGTTGGAAAGCATCTGGGGTTACATGCTCCCGTCTTTCTCCCACCCCAATCAACTTGCAAGGACAGAAGGATGGGAAAACTTGATCCTCTTGAAGGCTGGCAAATGGAACTTTGAGGCCTCGTGGTGCCTGAGGACAAGAAACAGTTGCTTCTGGAGTGATGTTGTCTGCTGCAGCTCCTCATGTCATATAGGTCAACTCAGTTTTCACCTAGGGAATTTGGGGTGTGTAGGAGAGCTCATGATGACGTAGGCATATGTCACTCTTACTTCCAGTTTCATTATGTGTGAATTGAATGCTTGAAACAAGACATTATTGGCTTGACTCAAATGGTTTGTGTTTTCCTTTCAGGAGAACGTGAGCTGTAGCTTCTGTTGGGATATAAATAAAGTCTATAAAGACTCAATAAGGGCTGGGTTGGCTATTGTCATTCCCTTAGATTAACAATTAGGTTACTTAATAACATCAGGGAGGAGGATGCAATTCGTTTGCCCCAGCATAACAGCCTTGTCCTTTCCTCCACTCTCCTGCTGGCTGGGCCCCCTGCTGGGCAAGGGGGTTTCAGCGGGGGCCTGCTGGGCTGGGATATGTTTGTGCACAAATAAGTGGCTGTAAGGGTGCCACTTACTGCAAGTGAATCTAGTTGAACTGTTTGGATGCCCTTCCATGGCATGAGGAGGTGCTCTGGCACCTGTTGTCTTGTTGGTCACCTCTAACCCATGGGAACTGTGACTCATCACTCAGACCTCTACAGCTCTGGTGACTATCTAAGCTGGAGCTTATGCAGGGAGCTCCCTCTTTCATGGTAAACCATTGTCTCACTTCCTGCGTGTGGATTTATTAGGGCTTAAAGGGGTGTGTGTGCACATAAGGAAGTTTCAGTCTCTTCTTTACTCCCTTATAAATTAACACTGTGTTGTGACAGCTTTGGGAGCTTGGGCTGTCCCTCATGGATGCTGCATGTTACCCGACCTCTCTGGTGGTGCCGCCAGTCCAGGGGAACTACCTATAGCACACAGCATCTTTTCTCCCATCAGCAAGAACCTTTGACATGGGACTTGTTCCCTTGCATCCCATGGTGCTGGGGGAAGTGTCTCATCTTTCCTTTTGCCATGCTTGCATCAAACCTGAAAGCTGTAAAAAAAAAAAAAAGTAACCATTTATTCATTCTTTGCTATAAACAAAAACAATCACAACTTGTACTTGCTGCATGCTTCCCCTCAACTTTTGTCCAGTCTCTTTGTATATCTGTTCAGGCAAAACTAGATAATGAAGCAGAATGTCATGCTCTAATGTGGAAGATCTTAACTGGGGGATGTGATCTGGCTTTAAATCTGACCAGTTTTACTCTTTTTTTTTTTTTTTTACCTGGGGGGGGTAGTGAAATGACCAAGGAAAATCTTAACATGACTGAAAACAAGCCTGCTGAGACTTAAAGAGAATCATACCAGTTTTTATTATATTTTATCCTTATTGCCCGTCTTATGATATACAGACAAATATCTTACAGTTTAGTTGAGCTATGTTCTATGCAGTCTGCTATTGTATTAGGTAATTGTTTTTCTGTCACACTTTGTAAGTCAATTTATCTTCAATAAATTGATTAATAGATGCCATGATCTTGCTCTTCACGTGTAATGTCCTAAACGCATAGGATGTTTCACCATCACTATGCACATCACTATAAAGTATTGAACTTATGATAATATAACACATAGTTTAGTAATTCCTTCATAGAAAGATGTTCATATATACTTTGTGAAGCACTGCTACTTTCTTCAATGCACTAATCTTCCTCAAGCAAAACCTATTAATAGTAGTGGAACACAGACTGATCTAAATGGAATTTCTAGGAACATTGCTGTTGCCAACTATTACACTTGGATTTATCATGAATTCTTGGTGGGTACCCAACCCACACTTGGACACTAAAATGATACAGTACCCTCTTTAGGGTTTAGAGACTGCTAGTCTAGACTTCAGATTAGTGGGAGGACCTTGAGGAAAAACAGGGATAGCTGGAGGAAAGAACGAAGGCCACGCTTGTGTGGTTGTATTTTACGTCACTTCGTTAAGTAAACAGGGTGGTTCTGCTAGGCTTTCTGACTTTGTAGTTGTAAAGATACCTGCTTCTTGTACTATGCCAAACCATCCCACTGATAGAGAAGTCAGCTTGTTCTCCTACCTGTCATCTTGCCAAAAAACCAATGTGTAGATTACGATGTGGGGATAAGATCAAATATAAGGGATCAGTATTGCCTTTGGGGATATTTCCCTCCTTCCTTATCGTGGGAGACTTGCCTGCTTGCTGTCCCCAGCTGTTAGTCTTAGTTACATTCAATCTCTTAGTATTTTATACCCCTGTCCCTTTTGTAATCTAGTCTATGACCATCATTCCTCGGTGGGGAATATTAAAAAGGCTGATTGAACAAGGATGTATTTCTCTGTTTCTTCTGTGCCAAGATTATTGCTTCTGTCTTTGAAACTGCCTGGCAAAACACGGATGCAGGATGACATCTTGGCATTGCTGTTACGTGTACCAGTGTTGTAGACTTGATCACAACAGAATAAGTGTTTACGCTGGTATAATTATACTGGTGAGGTAAGTGAAGTTAGATCATTATACCACAACAAATGCTTTTGCTCATATCTGCAAGTTGCAGATAAGGAAGAAACTTCCAGTTTAACTAGTCTATCTTGGGTATGTCTGTAATCTTACTGGGTCTTTCTCACCATGTCTGATCTGAATCTGATCATATAAACTAATGGTGATAAACAGTTATAAAAGATTAATTTCAAAGGAAAGATTGTCACTTCTGCTCAAAATAAATCTAATTTGGAAATCTTTCCTTCTACAGTTTGTGTAGGTGTATGGGACCAGTGGTGCATCTGTTAGCATAGCTACAGCATCTTGTGTATATGGAGAAGTCTGTTTGTCACTGCCTAAGAAGTTAGCTCTTTCCTTTCCAACATCCTTAACCTGTCATGTGCCATGATACCTATAGAGACTTAGTACTCTGAGCTGTCACTGTCTTGCATTGCCTGCTCCATTGTGGCTGCTTGCCTCTCTGGCTGTATGCAGTAGACTTGAGGCTTGTGTCCAAGCCTCCTTTGACCACTGGAATGCTGTTGGGATGGCTGTGACACACTTGGCAGAAGAGGATGGCCACCTCTCCCTTACACACATGCCAGGGCACAGTGCAGGCCAAGTCCTTCCAGCAACATCAAACGACTGTCTGGGGCAGCTATAATTATACATATAGAGAGGCCAAGTACTGCGTATTTCAAGGGCAAGTGGGGCCAGAAGGAAGTCTGAATGAAACTAGGTAGTGCAGCTGGACTTCAGGAAAGCTGTGGGCTCAATACTGTTCCTACTTAAAGTAGTTAACTTTAGTTTCCTCCAGGCAAATAAGCATATTCTCTCTTTGCTTAACTTTAAACGTGCTCTGAGGTGGTTCTTCTCTTCTGTACATCTCCAATCCAATAGGCTCTGGACTGATGTCTTCGACTCTTACCTGCTCTGCCTGACGCAAATGACTGCTAATAGTGTCCAGCACTGTTTGCATGTCCAGATTTAGTTAAGGAAATGATTCTATAGCAGCTTAGCTGGCTAAACCTGACAGCCAGATTATATGCATCAGCATTCCTTGCCTAATGAAACCAAAGTGAGTTACTGAAATATCAGTCACACTGTCCGCTGCCACCTCAGCTAATATGACCACTTCTTGGATGTGATCTGAGTGCTTTGCTCCAACACTTGCCTGAAAGTCAGCATCTTTTTTTTTTAGCTGTGATGAGGAACAAGTATGTACTACTGTTACTACAGTAACACAGTAATTGAATGTTCTAGTAAGAACATGTTTATATTAAAAGTCATATTTATCTCCTTGTGAAGAGTCTTAATTTAGCTATGACCCTTTAAAAGTAAAGCTTAATTCTATTGCACTGGGAGATGCTTTCTTACAACACACTTAGTCCTATTATGAGCACATTGTGTGTGTAGAGGAGCTGTTCAAAGTATCACTTATAAAAATGAGCTAGGTGTCTGAAATACCTACACAGAGCTAAGCAATAAAAGCTATTAAACTGATTGTCATCTTTCTCTTGTTAGGGGAAACAAAGAATAAACTGAAGAAGCCAGAACTTATGTTCTGTGCCTGACTCAATATGTGCAGCCCAAAGTAAAACTTATCTCTTAAATGCATATGTTTGGATCAAGCATTGAATTTAAGGGAGAGTGGGGAAGTGGGTAGAAAAGGATGTGAGATGTTCCACTGACTTTAGTGGGTCATGACTCAGATTCTTGTTCCCTCAGCAGTAAGGATCTGGTCCTCCTTAGTTTACGTGAGAGTCTGTCTTTTTCCTTTCCATCGGTACAAAGTGTTTGTGGCATGCTACAGTATGAGCAGAAATAAGGAATCGCATTAAATCCTGTGGGCTATCACGTTGTGATGTTATTGCTGCCTATCACACATGGTGCTTTAGGCTATTAACCAAACATGAGTACTGGGAACACTAACGAGCAGCCATAGTTGACACTGATGGTGACAGCTAAGCCAAAGGACCCTCAGGTTAGTGAAAGCTAAGGCTAGCTTTCCTTGCAAGGATTTTGATTCTGAAATCTCTTGTCCCTGTTGGCCACTGACTCAATTGCTTAGTTCTTCCAAGCCAGCTCTTTGTTTATTTTCATTATTTTTTGAGACAGCATTTTTTTTTTTTTTTTGGGACAGCAGTTGGATTACTCTTACCATAAAAGAAAGTAGAACGACTGAAGCACTGAAGAAAGTATGTTAGAATTTGTAGTGGAAACAGCATGCTGTGGCTGTGAAATTTGCATTCTAACTGGCCTAATTTGTGCCATAATGTCCTGGGTTGTAAGCACAGTGTTCATACAAAGGGCTGTACAGACAGCCCTGTACAAGGGCTCAGCCTTGTAATCTAAATGAGATAAATAGGAAGGAGAAGAATACAGGATCATAAAATGGCTCAGATTAGAAGGGACCTTAAAGATCATCTGGTTCCAACCCCGTGCCAGGGGCAGCGATGCCACCCACTAGATCAGGTTGCTCAGAGCCTTGTCCAACTTGGTCTTGAACACCTCCAGGGATGGGGCATGCACACCTTCCCAGGGCAACGTGTTCCAGTGTCTCACCACCCAGGATGATGGAAAGTAGGAGGGAAATTAAGAAAATGGTGACCAGATGTTGGTGTATTATGTAGTCTCATGTAAGGGCAGCATCCTTCAGAACAGTGAAGCAGCTGTAGTTGACTGGTAGTGATAACAAAAAAACCTACACCTCTAACACCTCTAGTTCATGTGGTTTCTTACTGTTGTCATCTAAATTAGACACACTCTAATGGGCAAACTGTTTTATTTTTCTTGTACTACATTAAAGTGTTTTTTTTTAAGCATAATCTTTTAAATGCATTGGAAAATCATACTTTATTTGAGGTCCCTTAGAAATTGGAGTGGGTAAGACAACTTCAGAGGGTGTACTGGAAGAAAGTAGAGGACAAATTCTTATATGGATCAGTAGCATTAGTATAGAGCTAGCTTTGGGAAGAGGTGCTAGTAGGCAGTGAAAATTCATAGAAGTGCAATGGTTCCCCTCTGTCCCCTGGGAAATGATTTATCAGCAATTTAAAATAAGTAACACCTGCCTTATGTCACAGCAATTGGTAGTAGTCCTGTTGTGGAAGATTGTTATAGGTAAAGAGACCTCTGTGGTCTTTTATTTGTCCTAAGCAGGAAAGAATTGTTTGAAAGCAGAACAACTCTTTCCTGCTCCACTGATCTTCTTAGTTGAGGATTCATTTGACTAGCTTGCATGTAAAAGGTTCTGAGACGATCTTGTGGTAATCTTATTGAAAAGGTGGGGAAAGAGGGCTCTTGCATTGCCTATTATTGTTTGCCTAGGTGAGTAAGTATTTCCTGCAAAGCTGACTCAACAGAGCAGCTAGAGCCTGTCCATCCAGACATCTGTAATGCAGGAAAGCCAAAAGTTCAAGATGTTCTGTAGTGTGCATAGTTTACTTTTTAAACTTGGCAGTGTATAATCTCTTGTGCCTGTTTGTAGGTTCTGCTCAGAATCTTCAAGAGACTGGAATTTTCCATCATAAAAATAAATTGAAAGTAGGGGAAAATGGGTGCCTCTTAAAATCTTACTGCAAGTTACTTCTTTCCGACTTTAGGTAAAAGATACATGTGGTTGTATTTAAATACCATCTTCTTCCCTGGACAAGAACAGCCTGAGTCTTGACTTTCAAGATCATAGAAACAAATTGCTGCAGGATTCTTGGTGTAACTCCCTGCTCAAAACAATGCCAGCTCTAAAGTTGGGCCTGGCTGTTCAGAGCCTTGTTCAGTCAAGCTTTGGTTACCTCCAAGGACTGAGATTCTACAGCCTTCATGGACAGTCTGGTCTAGTGTTTTGACTGTCATTATTTTGACCAATACCCCACCACTGCTTCCCCTTAATCTGAGTTGCCCTTGCTGAACCTTGTATCTTTCAACTCTAATTGTCCAACTGCTTACCTCTGATATGTTCTCTGTAACAGCAGCGAAAAACTACAGTCCCCACTCAGCCTTATCTTCAGGTTAAGCAAACACAGTTCTCAGCCTCTCCTCATAACACGTGCTTGGACCCAGGATCAACCCTACTTGCAACTGGCTGCCAAGGGTTTTGGGTAACTGCCTTTTGAGTGTAATGGTCCAGCAAATTCTCTGCTTCCTTTATATGCCACTCATCTAGTCTATACCCCTTTAATTTGGCTAATCTGGATACTCTGGGAGACTGAAAGCTTTGCTAGGGTCAAGATAAATGATATCCTCTGCTCTTCTTTTCTTTGGAGTTACTGTTCTCTTCAGAGAAGGAGATTGGATCAGTCAAGTACTAGTTCCTTTTGATAACTACAGCTTGTTCCCCATGACCACCTTATCTTTAATATGCTTGAAAATGACTTTGAAGACTTGCTCCCTGTTTTTTTCAGGGACTGTGATTAAATCAGTGATTTCCTAAGAACATCCTTCTTGCCCTCCTTGAAGAATGACATTTTTGCCTTTTTATAGCTATTAGAGCCCTCTTGCAACTACCTTGACATTTTAAAGGTGATTGAGAATAGCCTCAATGGCACTGGACTGCAATCTCAGCACCCTCATTTGTCACACGAGTCCATAGGATCAAATGTGTTCAGTTTGCTCTCAGTCTGCCTGAAAGGCCTAAGAGCAAACCTCGACAATAAAGCTCTCTTCTGCTTCTGTTGCCACCATGTCTCCCAGCCACTTCATGAATAAATCCATGTTTTCTTAAAAACTGCTGTCACTGATTTCATATCAGAAGTCCTCATTGTTGCCTCTTACATCTCTCGCTGCAGCCTCCCTAGGGCCACCCAAGACAACGTACCCATTTCCCTTCTGCATGCTTCCATGAGATCAAGTAGCATTCAGGTTTGTCATATAATCTGTTCTAGACTCCCAGGGTAAATTGCCTTGGGATTTTGTTTATGTAAAGACAATTTTAAGACAAAAAAGTACCTTGCTATCATGTATGAATACCCATGACTGAGATAACATGCAGAGCTGAAGACTAAAGTCTTGTGTGGGCTGATAACTTACTTATAGATAAGAAAAGGAACCTCTAAATGTGATCCTAGTTTTGATGAGAACTTATGAATATTCACTCACTTCCTCCTCAATTTTAGTAACTTCCTATTGGAGCCTGTTGCATGTTGACTTGTTGGGGATGTATTTTACTCCCACTCTTTAAGGTATCACCAACTCTCACACGCAGTCTCTTTCTAATTAAAGGAATTACCTGAATTCTTTTCACCTTATTCATACTAGCCTGAGGAAAAAATAAATGTGTATCCTCCAAGTCAGAAACCACAGCACATGCAGTTCATACCAGCGTGGTACAGCACAGCATTAGGGTAGGTGTTGTAGCCAAGCTTCTGATGACTAGTTGGGAGTTCAGTCACTTACAGAACTACTGATGCTTTCCCCAGCCTTCCCAGGGAGAGATTTAGCATATGCGCTCCTTAACCTCTGGGTTCATCTTAGTCGCTGTAGAATCTGCTGAAATATTTCAGGGTGCACACTCTCCTGAGAGTATAACACAACAGAAACATAAAATTTCTGTTAGAATGAACATCAAACTAAGCTACGTGTTACTTCAGATAGCTCTGTTTGAGTTGGATAACTAAACTGGAGTCTGGAGCTACAATGCTGCTCTTAATGTCTGGACATGTTTTACTGGAATTTTGTTGCTTTTTACTTTTCTTCCTGGGGGAGGGAGGTAGACTACTTTGTCCGTTTTCTAAAGCTATTGCTAAAACTATGACTCTTCAGCTGATGCTGTGGCCTTCAAGGTTGCTAGAAATCCACAGAATGAAGCCAGAAAGAACATATTCTGTTGAACTGTGGTGCTGAAGCAGATTTGCAAACATCAAAGGTGAGGAGAATATTCTGCTTATAAAACATAAATCACTACAGTCTCTGAAATAACCCACTATGATGAAGTGGCAATGAATCTTTCATGAAGTACAGCAATAGCACCAGATGGCTACTGGGCCTGTGGGAGAATCTTTCTGTTTCATGTTAATTTTAAAAAATGGTAAAATAAAAAAGGCATGTATTAACTAGCAGTTGACCCACAATTTACTGACCACTATTAGTATGGACCTAAAATATATGCATGGAGTCAACTTGTTCTAAATTGGCATGTTCTTTCTTGATATCTATCTGATGTCCAGCTCTGTGAACTCTTGCAGGTCTCTGCAATGTGTTGCTGGGTGTTTTTTTTTGTTTTATGTTCATGCGGTTGTCTCCTGTCCTTTTTATTTTGTCACATCCTGCTATAATTCAACTGCTTTTGAAGTAATCTTACTCCAACTTGGAATGGATGAGACCATGCTAATTATACCTATATCATAAGGCATTTAGTCAGGCACTGGAGTGGGTTGCCTGGGGAGGTGGTGGAGGCACTATCCTTTAAACAAAGGTTGGACATGGTGTTTAGGAACATGGTTTAGTGGGTGCCATTGGTGGTAGAAGGATGGTTGGACCAGATGATCTTGGAGGTCTTTTCCAACCTTAATGATTCTGTGGTAAGAGCTTGAAAGCTCTAGGTCCTTTCGCATTGCATGTCTTTGCTTGTGATTAGGAACTTCTGGTAGTTCAGCTATGCACATTCCACTGTTGAAACAACACCTTTGTTAAATGATTGCATGTGCCCAGCTGTATTTGTCTGTTACTTCAATTTATGGCAAGTTCTAGCCAGGGTTATGTGGTGTCTAGCATCTTCTCTGCTTCTTTTAGTAAAAGATGGTGACCTGGTATGTCACTTCTAGAAGGACACTAGAAGCCCTAGAGTAAGGGCATGAACTTCTATTAGTACAACAAATCCAGAAACAATTCAAGGTTCTAATCTGTGGTCTGTCGAGAACAAGGAAGAATGCTTGATTAAAGATTTCTTAAATAGAAAACTTATTTCCTATACAGTGATCATTTTATGCAACCCTAGATCACACTTTTTCCTTAAATTCCAATAACTTGTTTATCTTTGTTCTTTTTTTTTTTTGTAGTGGCATCTAAGCTAACACAGACAGAGCATGCTCTTATCTATCACTGGACTTCTAACCAGTGTACTTCTGAACAGTGGGAAATTCTTTTTGAATAAGGAGCGTACGTGTACATAAAAATGGGTATGTGTATATAAAAACTACTCTGCTTTAAACCACTGTGGATTAGGATTTAATGTACAATAATCTGTCTGAATTTAAAGATGTATTTTTTTCTTAGTCATGTGATTTTATTCTTTCACTTTATTTCAGTACCCTCTAGAGATTCTATCCCCTGTGGAAAAGCTTGACAGATTCCCAAGGTGCTCTGCAGAGGATTTAACTGCGCCAAAGTGCTTTGCCCTCATCAATCAGCAAACAGGAATTCTGTGCAAACACATGGGAGTACCCACACTTTGGAGTGAAGTTCAGAGTCCTTGTTTGGCTTTGAGGTGGCTGATATGTCACTACAAGCCACGTTAACTCCACTAACAAACAGTACAGCTATGTTAGCCTGATGCTATTCCTCAGCTAATGTGTCCTGTCTCACAGCAGAGCTGTCTAGGCTGGCTGCATTTTAACTTGCCTGACATAGCTCTCTTCCTAAAGGTGCTCTAGCTGATTAGGTTATATATTCCCAGGTATGTCTTGAACCATGTGCACATGTGAATGCAAATGTGCCAAAGCAAGATATAGCTTATGCTCCTGTTTTTAAGAGGGACATCAGCTCAGAAATAGTAAGTGTGCATATCTTCTTGGCTCTCGTATTTGGATTTCTTCTATGTTGTGGTGGAACACATCAGAAAAATATGATCTGGTGCAAGACTGCTTGAAGGTGTTGAATCTAAATACTAATTTATAGTTCTGGGGACAATCCAAAGCAGTATTATATTAGATGGTACAGTACTCTGCTAGAACAGAAAGCTGCCACGTGTTGCCTAGTGAGTGGAAGTGAAGGGGGATAGAGGGCACCTGATCTGAGACCTGTGGTGTGTGGCTAGGGCTGGGCTGGGCAGCGTGTGAAGCCCCGTGGATCAGCTAACTGTAGGCATGCAGGCACTGCACCAAAGAGCAGATGTTGTCTCAATACCAGCAGTTTAGAGGGGGAAAAAAAAAGGCACTGTAGGCTTTTTCTAGTAAGATACTTTTATTTTTTTCCCCCTTGAGTCTTTGGATATTATGGAAGCTGTTCCTTATAGGCCCTTAAACATGCTACATGCTGCAGAAGTGGCTGGTGGGGTCTAAAAGCTGAGACTATGGTGAGAAGTGTTGGGTTTGAGGTAAGCACACACTTGTACTGTGTGCTCCCTCTTAGGAAGATGGTATGGATCTCTTGGAGATGCACACCTGTTAACTGAGCTGTAATTTGTTGTTGCTGACTTTGTGAAGTAACACTTACCTGGAGGAAAAAACAAAAACAAAACCTGCAATGTAACTCCCTGGTTTTCTTTTTTATAAATTAAAGCACCTCAAATATGAACCTGAAACAAAACAAACAGGAAGTTTTCAGAGTGAACCTGAAAAAGGCTGTGCTGAATGAACATGCGTACACAAAGAGGAGGGTGGGGAGGGGGGAAGAGAACTGTAAATGTGCCAAGAAGCTGTGGATGGGTGAATGGATAAAAAAATAATGAGCAGTTTGAAGGAGTGGAAGCTGGGTGTTGTGCAGAAGCACACTTCTGAAGTAGGTAACGTTACTTCAGTGCATGCATGTGCAACGTGCTCCTTGAACCTGGCTCTGCAAGATTCCTGTATGACTACAGCCTTCAGAGTACTGCCATGCTGTGGTGTGTCTCAGCAAAAAAAAAAGTCAGCCTTTTCTGTTATACTCAGTCACCACATCTGTAAATATTTGTGCTGAAAATTGCCTATATGAATGCTATTTCAGGAGTCTTTAAGTTTACTTTGTAGCTACCTTTTTTTTACATACAACTTTTTAATTATATAAAGATGAGTAACAATAAAACTGCTCTGTGCCAAAGCCATTCCACCTTAAACAAAATACTATCTTCCTCTGCCTGCACTCTGTGTGTATATAAACAGTGGTTGCTTTTCTGGCCAGAGAGCTGTTCATAGCATTCAGATGGCTGTTCATAGCATTAAGAAAAATCTCTCCAGGTGCCAGCTGTCTATTAGCAGGCCTTTCTTTTTGATAGGGACAAAAAGATGACAAGTATCTGAAAGAGACAGATATGGAAAGGCTGCAGGCTCCTGAGCCATGCAGTGTTTCTATTGCCTTTTTTACTCTCAACAGCCACTCCAAAGTTACCCTGCTGATCAACAAGATTCTCATGAACAACCCTCTCTTCTTATGGAAACACCCACTAAAATGCTTTGTGATTTGGAGAAGAGGAAGACAAACACCTCTAGGGCTCTTCCTGCTCCCTGATACTGTGTTTTACTGATGAATGCTGCTTTGCTGGACCTGAAAAGTGGTGTTCAGCTGAGCAAAACAGATGCAGGCAGAAATGTGTGGTTATATTGCTCTGTTATTTCATAGTGCTGTTTTTTTTTTTTCCCTCTACAAAACCATGCAACTGTCGGCTTACATAATATGTATAAAAAATACTGTACTTCAAATAAATACAGCAAAATGTAGTCTGCTTGGCAGCCACCGAAAATCTAAATCTGAAATGAGAGCTGGAGTAACATCAGAGAAGGTAGAAACATTTTGACCCTGTACTCCTGAACTCTGGCAGCAGTTTAAAATGCATCCTGCACACAAGTAAGCCCATTGCTGGGATGTCTCAAAGCTCTCCAGAAACAATTTTCTAGTGACTGTGTACGTGCATATATATATGTTTGTGCATGTGATTTCATGTGTTTTGTTTTTCTCAGCCCTTGGACCCCTATGACTGAGGGTGCAGGGAGGAGGGGGCTGGCCTGGGGCTGCTGTGCCCTGCTGGATTATAGAAAGCAAGCCTCAGCACAAGGGGGGGGGGGGGGATTTTTATTGGTTTTGTTCCTTTATTTATTTTTTCCTGCTCCAACTCTTTTTCTAATTATTATGTTTTTTGCCCTGGTGGAGCCCCCTTCCTCCTTTGCTCTGACGGCATCGGGGAGGGGGAGCGGGCCTTTGGGGTCTGGAAATCTCTGAGTGTGTTTCCTTTCCCACTGCTTTCCGCTGAGTCAGTGCAGCAGAGGGCTGCTCTGCCAGGCGTGTGCTGCCTCTGGAGCTGAGCTCCTCCAGCCGCACCCAGCTGCCAGATAAACAGAGCACTTTGTCTGCTTATGAATTCCGTACTTTGGCCAGTTCGAGGCATTTTTCAAAGCTGCGCTATTGTCGTTGTTTCGCTTTGATGTGCAAAGCTGAGTGCGAGCTGTGTGCTTCTACAGCCAAGAGCTTGGCAGATAATGTTATCAGAGCATTAGATGAATATCCCTGTAATGTTGTTAATATTCAGATAATGCCGACTTTCAAGAGATAATGAAAGACTTTCAGGCCGGCAATGCTGCTGGTAACACGTAGGCTGGGTTAACCCACTTAGAAAAAGGGGTGTACGTGAAATTTCTGACCTTTATTTAAGACTTTATTTTTCTTTTTTCAAACAATGCTCCTTTATGTAATTAGGCAGGTAAAAGAGGAGACACTCCACATCAGCCAGACTTGTATCACTGCCCCCCAACTAAACAAAGCACGTGCCAGCAGGAGGAATTTGGCTAGTGCTGTTCTGAGAAGGTTTCTTCCTAGCCAACAGAGAAGCTGAGAAAACTGTGACTAAGAAAGCCTTGGAAAGCATGTATGGTGATGCTGTTGCTCTAATTGCAGATGGGGAGAGGATATTTGTAAGATTTTTTTTCCTCAAAAGGATTGGGGTGGGATGTGTGGGCATCACCCCCAAGCAAGAATAGAACTATCTCCCTAAAGTTTTAGGATAAACTGCACAACCTCACGTTTCTTGGGTGCATGTAGCTCTTGAAAAAGATGCTTTAAGTCAACAGAGTGGGTAGGTGAAAAATCAGATGACAGTTCAGAGCTTGTTCTTGGTACTGTGAACGTGAAACACTGCAGAAGAATGCTATCTCTGCCCCTGGAAACCACCTACAGCTCTGGAGGGAGTTTTCCAATAGATTCTGCTCCCCCTCCCAGCTAAGTTGTGACCCATACACTGAAAACTGCTTTCCATACAGTCTGCTTTATGGTCTGTTAACATTACTCTTCAGATCTAGGTAAAATCTGAGAGCTAGGCAAAAACTTTCTTCTAAAAATAGAGCAGGTATTTTGCTTATCTTTCAATACAAGTGTCAGGAGCAACTTAGGCTAATTGAGGGACTAACTGAAACAACAAGCTTGTACTTATTATCCACGGATCCTTAGGATCCTTATTTGGTGATTTATAAGGCTACTGGTGCCTTTGTAGTTCCCATGCCCTTTGGTATGTAGGTCAAGGGGCTGAACTGGGGCCCCAACCTACAATTTCCTGGGCAGACACCAGCGAATTCTGAGCTACTGAAGTCTCTTAAGTCTTCTGTGATTGTGAAAAACCTAATGCAGACCTACAGGATATTATTGTGTTAACTGCAGACTATGGTCTTGGTTAGATTTCTGAGGGGAAAAAGACGTTAGGACTATGTAGTCAGTCTGTAGCAGCCATTATCATTAATAATGTATTAAAAAGAAGGTTTATAGTCCTGAGGCTATCATCTCAATGATGCATAATCTCAGAAATGTCAAGGTGACTTAGGGTGATGTGATGGACCATGGTATCTCTGAACTGCTCTGAAGCGTGTGCCGTTCAGAAGAGCATATGTCCTGAAATCCACATGGTCCTTGAACACAAAGGCTTTGCTGCTTTCTGAATCATAAACATTCTCCCTGGCAAGGGTACAGAGAGAAGCAGCAGCACATATTGTGTTTACCTCCTAAAAATGTGGGTTTGTTTTTACAGTCTGTAGCTTATTTACCTGCAGAATCTTTCATACTCTATATTATTTAATTCCCCCCTTCACTGGGATACAAATGCTTTTTTCTTGTGTTCATAGTGGGGGAAGCTAAAAATATTGTAGATCTGGTGGAGATATATTTGTCACATTGCTGCAGTTTAGCTAAAAGTTCTTGCAGTTAACAACATGGGTTTGCTTTGTGTGTATTAGCTTTGTGCTATGTCACCTTGCTTCTCCCAGATAATATTATTCTGTTTGTGAGCTTAGATGCTTTTCACGCAGCAGGCTAACCACTACCATATGTGTGTTTGTAAATTGTGTTAAAGCAGCTTTGAGCTCTTCCCTGGGGTCAGTGCACATCAAAGTCAAGCACTGATGCCAAAACCTTATGCATAGCTACTCTTTGACAAATATGTGGTGGTGTGTTTTTTTTTCTTCCATTGGATATTTTGTTGATATAGTTCTATTCAATGACAGAACTCACTGAAGATGTGAATGGAGGGGTAGGAAGAAATGAATTAATTGATCAGACTATATCACAACATTGTCATCATAGACTAGTTCTTCTGAATGTTGTCTTCTATGGGAGCAGGTAATTGCAAATATTTAGGGAATAACATTCCTAGAAGAGGCCAGGTGGTGTAGGCATTCCTCCCACCCCTGTGACCTGATGTATTAATTTCATTTTTATACGGTGTCTTTCAGCAACAAACAACAGGCTTCTATTATTTGTAGTTTTTTTTAATAATGGGCCAGGCTTCCTGACTTCAATAGACTTGCTCTGTACTTGGCATTCTAGGCAGGTTTTCCCACTCTGGCACCACTTGGCTGTCTAAAGTAAAATAGTCTCTCTGATATGACAGTGCAGATGCAAGTCTTCTGACTATTGAATGAAGCTAAAAAGAAACCTTGCTACTTCTGATACTTATTCTAGAAGATTGACACCTAAATTAAGCTTGGATTCCACTGCAGTCTTGACTGTGCATCCTGAAAATTGCCCTAGCCCATTGCATGTTATACCACTGAATAATTTTTGGATAATGCCAATACAAGTCAGCACTCAGTGTTAAAAGTCTGGTTTCAGTTGAGTTGGTAGCCAAGGTCTCATTACTTTTAGCAGTCAAGCTTGCAGATCTTTCTCATCCGTCTTCTGATGTGAAGGCAGATGTGAGCACTTACTGCCTGGAAGTTTTGCTTATAAAGCAGGTGACCATGTTAGCTGAGGTACTGCCATGCCTCAGGCTACAAAGTCATGGTGAAAGGCTTGCTCTGTTCAGTCAAGCTTGGTGCTGCCCTAACGTGCTCACGTAGCCCTTTTTTTCTTTTTTTTTTTTTTTCCTTCCAGAATGGCACACGAACTGAAAAAAACTTTCATCTGCTTGGCACATGCCCATGGTAAACATATCCCTGTGTGACATCTGAAGGCGTTATACCACGTGTGCGTTCCTCAGTCTCTCCCTCTGTGAAATGAGGGTAATTCTTCCCTCACTTTTTTTAAGATGCTTTGGATGAAAGGTGTTTAATTGGGGTAAAGGATTACTGTTAGGAATGTACTTCTCCTTCATCTACTCATGCTATTGGTACGCAACACTTTTTTTTTTTTTCCCCCCCTCCCATCCCCCCCAGGCACTATTCCAAGGACAGAGAATGAGTTTTGACTGGTTTTCATGCAATGATATCCCTGAGTTCATGGCATTGATCACCAGGGTAGTAAAAGAGCAGCAATCTATTGTTCTAATGCCTTCCCTATTCTTGGCAACAAAAGTGGCTCTTGCTAATGTCCAGCAACTATAACCATAATTAACACGCACTAAAACTGTCTCTATTTAGGAGAATTTCCTAGCAAGGAGCAGAGCTGTATTATTATTATTTTACTTTATTATTTTAATTTTTTGAAGCCAGATAAGATATCAGCCTGGAGGGATGGAGCACTAAATAAATCCCATCAGACAGCATGTTTAGAGGATATATACAGTAGCTCTAAGTGCCTATTAAGTCTAATTAGATGACTTTTAGTGTGTGGCACAGATAGCTCCCAAGACCCCTTATTTCATATGCATTCCTCTCTCATAAGAGCCTTGATGGCAAGATTAGGTAATGCCAGAGGTCTTGGGGCTGGTGAGGATGTGAGTTTTCATAAGAAGTCCTTTCCAGTCCTTTTATTTTCCTTTCTCCCTGGCCCTGTGGCTGCATTGTGTTGTCGTGACAGGCCTGTTAGGATTGCAAAGTAGCAGTCCTCTCTTGGCAGGTCCCAGAACAGCCTGATCAGAGGAATCATTATCTAGTATCTGCCAGCAGCTCTGGAAAGAAAGAAATGGAATTTGGGTCTCCCTGAAGGTGTCTGAATTAAGAGAAATGCAGCCTTCAGGTGCTTATTATGTATAATCATATAGCCAAGGGTTAATTAGGAAAGCCCCTGTGGTATTTCAGAGGTTTGAGGGAGCTCTTAAAGCTGAGCAAACAAGGCTTTGGGATGGAGATTGAAGTCTTAACAAGTAGTCCTGCAGGGCTTTCACAACCCTACGTGACTCTCACTTTCACTGGCTCAGCTTGCTATTTTATAAGCTGTGACGCAGATGTTAAAGCAAGAATAAGGAAGTATTAATTCCTGATAAGCTCTGCAGCAATTTGCAAAGTTGCCAAGTAATTGAATTTGAAGTAGATTAGAATATTCATGGTTTGAATGCTAGCACGTATACAAGCACATATACAATCTTGTATAAATAGTCATGATAGTAGCTAATTTGTCTCACATTTGGCATAGCGTGTACATTTATGCATTGTTTCCTCGTGAATGCCAATCTGCCAACTAGCTCTAACAGCATAGGATGTGTTAAAAGAATGACTGAGACTGCACGAGTCAGAGAAGGAAAATCTTTGTGACAATAATTAACCATGAGGAATCTGTATGCAACTACACCATAGCCTTTGCATCTGGTAGCATCAGTTTTTTTGAGCTATAGCTTGATAACCTTAGGAATCCTGATTAGATCCTTGAAAGCAGCTGTGAAATAATAGCTTGTATAAAAAGAAACAGAACACTTCTTCAGGAAAATACTCCAGCTAGTAGTGGAACTGCTAGGGAAAGGAAATGCACGACTAATAAAAGTGTTGTTTTTTTTTTTTTCCTATTCTTTAGCAATTTTGCCAGAAAGTCCTCTGTTCATTTGCCTAGTATAAAATATTTCAAATAGCACCAGGCACTTAAGTTATCCCTGCCTTGCCTCTAGCTGCTGTTCCACGATGGTAAAATCTGAAATTTACAGCCTTAGGCAGATGTCCTGGATACCCTGATGAACTGAATCCAAAGTTTTCCAACAAAAATCTAAAGCTTTCAGGAACTCAATTCCTATGTTAATATAGTATTGTGGAAGGTTTTAAAGTTAAAAAAAAAAAATAAAAAAAAATCAGTTTGCTAAAACGCAAGATTTCTCAAACTCTCATGTGCTTGAGAAGCTGAAAAAAAATCTTCACTAATAGTATACTATCTCCAAAGTTAGGAAAAACTTTATTTGTGCAATAACAGAAATAAGACTTAGACACAATACTTATATTTTGGTCTTCATTCAGTATCTCCAATCAGAATTTTGTAACCACCTAGGATCTCATAATAATAACCTAGTATGTTAGGAAACAAATTATGATATCTAAATTCTAATCAGCAACAAAAATAGTTGTATTTGTTTCACTTCCTGTTTGAGATGTATGTTAATATAAAACAATATTGGCTCCCTTCAGTAATCTGCACTTTGGAAAGCCTGAGAGCATGGTGTTGGAAGAAGGACTGGGCTTCTGAGCTGCACTGCTGTACAGATCACAGCAGAACCCCAGTGTCATGGAGCTGGAAACCTGGGCAGGCATTCTTTAATAGTCTTTTGTGTAGTATTTATGACAAAGAAATGCATCTAAACTTGTGTTCATAGTCAGTTGGGCTTGGACCATACATTTAAACCCTTGTTGTACTCTGGTTTGTCTCCTTGCCTTGTTCATGGTAGGGATTATTTCTGAAAGGGTTGATGTGAGCAAGGGACTTTTCCCTGGCTTTAAGGTGGCCTGAACCAGGCATTTACCATTGTTTTAAAAAGTTTAATATTGCTTTATCTTGACAGTGATAATGGACAGTCAAGATTATCTTCAAACTGCATCAGTTATGATCAGCTAAGGGTCTCGCTGTTAACTCCTAATGTTAAATAAAACAAGGATATATCCATGGCAGAACCAGGGAACAGCTATTTACAGACATTTGTGTATGAGCATGATTTACTTTGAGAAGGATTGTCCTAGTCAGTGTAAACTTTGCTTTCCTCTATCTGTTATGACATTAGAGCTTTGTTACTTACCCTCAGAATTTCAAATTATAGCCAATTACACTGTCATAAATCCAACATGAGCATATACTTGTTACTTAGTGAACTGTAAACGGTATACTATATTACAGGAGTAATATAGTATAGTAATATAGCTTTTTCCGAGCTTCATTCTAAAGAATAAGTAATTAGATGACAAAATAGGTCAAATTGAATCAGTTAGTCATGACCATGTTCTTTGATCTAGTAGTGGGCTATAGGTTCTGGTGGTGGGAAATCCTCCCCAAAGGGGAGGTTATAGCAGTGGAAGAGAAGTGTCCTATAAAGCCACAGGTATTATAAATTAGGAGTAGAACCACTAAAAATGGTGAGCTACCTCCATAAAGGAGATAGTGGCTATTTGTGGAGGACGAGATGCATACTTTTCTCCCGAAGACTGTTGTATGGCCTGGTGCAACAAGTTGAGGGTGATCAAGCAAAGCCTTTCCAGATTCAGCCTGTTGCTATTTAACTTTGTTTTGCTAATTGCTTGCAGGCAAGGATAGTGTTCTGAATGCCTCCGCCTACCTGGTCTGGTGTAATGACCACTGACTGGCTCAGGGAAGCACTCATCACTCTTGGGGAGAGCTCGTGGTCTCCTGGATACTCTCAAAAACTGTTGGCTGCTGGTTAATAATGATTACTGATTTTCTCCCTACTTCTCTTTTTTCTCCTCAAGCTGCCTCCTATGAAAGCTGTGATCCTCTGACTTTCCACCACCCCACACCATTTGTTGTTCTTTGTGTTTGATTCCATGCTCCTGAGGCGTCTCTCTGTTTTGGGTGAGGACTTATGGTAATAAGTCTGCTTGCCTTTCTCCTAGGTGTTTTCGAGATGGAGAGTAGCCAGTGGCAGATAACTTAAGAAGAATATAAAGGCTGTTTTAAAGCTGCTTTTCCTGCAGAAAGGTTGCTCTTAATGTAAACCTTTGCTCATTGGTTCCTTTTTTCACTTTCCCCTGTTGCCCAATTCCCTTCCCTGAGGGCATTGCCTCATGCTTGATGCAGGTGTGAAGCAGGTGTTCCTTATGACCAAAGACAGTCTATGTGGGGTAAGCATGTCAGCCAAAGTCCCCACCTGCTTACAAAGCATGTTCTTCAATGTTAAAATCAAAGGATAGCTTTAAGGTCAAAGGGTGGGTTTTTGTTTGGTCAGCTGGTTGCCTCCTTGGTATAGCAAATACAAAAGTAAAATTAGGGGAAGTACAGAAATCTGAATTCTTGGCAACTGATGTAATTCTAATGTTGACTTCCTCTGTGTGTGTTTTTATGTATTTGTGTATATGTATGCAGAGAGGAACTTTCATGAAAAATCAAAGAAGCAGCCTGTGAGGTGATATATGTAGGGATTGTTCCTGAGCCCTGGTTTTCTTAGGATAGCTTCCTAAAAGTATATATTTTTAATTTATATATGTGAATGACAGCAATTGTGGCCTCTGAAAGATAAAAATTTAGAGGATATTTCCATGAGGAAATTGAAAAGCCATACCAATTGATTGGTTATATAAAAGTATATTGTTACAGACTTTTTATCCTATTGTTCTATGTCTGTCACAGACTGACTACAATACCTAGAGTTCCTCCTGCCTATTTCCAAAATTATTCCTCATTCTTTTTTGTTTTGTTTTACTCAGTGTTGTTATTCTCCTAGGATCTCAACATGCCTTATTTCATGTATGCATACATGCTAACAAGTGAAATAATGCACAGGGTCTATTGGTTAATTTGCTATGGAAAGTCACAGATTTTCTGAAGAGAATTCTGATGATGATTTATTAATAGAGCTAAATAGAATTAGAAGCTGAAACACAGCACTCTTACATAGAGGATAAATTAATACCAAGGGCAGCTCCAAAATTATTTGCAGAGCTTCAGTAGTTTTCTGCTACCTGGAAAGCTCAAGAGACAGAATAATATTCTTTCATCCTTGCAATTTATAAATTCTATAGGTATCTCTAATCCACAGCGTTCTCTTCATAAAACTGTTTTCTATTTCTGGGTTTGGGCTCTTCGGATACTTGCAGAGGTGTGTAGAGTTTGTTCGGCACTTTCTCTGGGTGTGCCTGAAAAATGTTTTCCTTTGATAATTTTTTTTTTCAGAGCAGTCCTCACCACAGAAACTTGTTTTCAATTTAATACTGCTAAGACACTGTTTATTCTCAAAAAAAGCCCACCACTAAACAACAACAACAAAAGTTAGTTATATATTATAAATACAAGTGTACAATATATATACACCATAGAATTTCAATTGCAAACAACAGTCTACCTTGCCTGAGCAGAAACCACAGAGTTAAGTGACAATGATAAAACGCAGTCTGGCATGCTCCATTCTTGTAGCTCCTGCTCATAGACTTTTCACTAAAAACAGCTGTAGGGACACTGTCCCTGTGTTTCAAGCAAATATCCTACCGATGGACTGAGAAGTGCTGGGGTGGCTGGAACACTCTGGAGAGGGGAGACCAGGCTGCAAGCCTCAGAGTATGGGGTTTATTCTTTGAGGTTGCTACCTGAGCAGCTTTCCACAAAGAGATCAATTCTCAAAGGTATTTTCTCTGACTTTTGAGAAAAGGCCTTGGTCTGCTGCTGCCTTTGATATTTGAAAGCTGAGCTATTATGATCATGTGCATAAATCACATGGATAGCTGATCAAAAGTGTTCAATGTTAAATAATGTTGCTGAAAAATGGTTTGTTTTCTCTGTCCTTTTCAGCTGGGCTGATAACATAGCCTGGACTTTGGTTTTGGATGCGGTAACTGTAAGAATCCCACACGTTTTAGGTTTATGGCATCAAATAATTTTCTCTCATGAATGAACTTCAATGTTTGTATTTAATTTACTCTGAATGTCAACACTGGCAAACTTATTCTGCTAACTATTTATAAAATATGAATGCAAACAAACAAATCCCTGCACTTCAAACTGAAAAGTTTTTTTCTTTGTTTTGTTTTTTTTAGGCTCCATTGAATCGTGTTTACTTTTATCTGCCTTACAGTAGTCCATTCCCTTTTATTAAATTGCTGTGGGGGTAGCTTGGAGCACTTTATTTTTTTCTTTGTGCTCAGCAGCTTAAGAACATGGGGAATATACAGAAGCCGTGACCAAAGAAATCAATTTCCTTTTTGTTGTGTCCAAAGAAAGCAAGTTATGGATTTCACAAAAACGTGCAGTCTGAGCTGCCCAGTAGTTTCTCCCATTACAAGTACTGAGAGGTGATCCAGGGACTCTGTCCATAATAGGCTCTGCTTTCCAGATCACTGCTGTGAGAAACTTGAGTGAGAATTAATGAATTAAGACTTCAGGGTTTTATTTTATGAAAAGAGAATCAAAACAGGTGTAACGAGAAAGAGTTGCAAGAAAAATAACCTTGCTATGTCTGGAAGGTTGAATAATTCTGTATGGATTAGCAAAATAAATTACAAAGCAAATGCACTCAGGCACCGCATCCAGAGGGACTCTGTTTTGCAGCTAATTTATGACTTGTTTTCATGTTAGTGGCCTGTCAAAAGAGCTACTTGTCTCCTGCATGAGGTGTTATTGTTCTTGCTAGATGCTGTTCTCTGCTAAAAATTACACTACAGAAATAATGCTTTCCAAGTTTAAGACTGAGGTACCACAAAACCCATAGAAACTAACAACCTCAGGTTGGACAAACACCATTTGTTAAGCAAAGCGATGTGCTGCCTTGCTTTATGCTATTATATTGGGTTAAGCTTTCCCTTGGTAGTTCATGAGCAGAATATTTCAGCATTTAATGTGCAGGGATGGGAATGCTTAAAATTCAGCATGCTAGCAAAGGCCACGGTGCTGCATGAAGCTGCTGCCACTGAGTCATGGCTGTTTGGGTTCTGTCCTTAAGGCTCCCACTTCCTGAGTAAGGGGAACATATAATTAGTGTAAGGCTTGGCTTTTTGTCTTGCATTGTCCTGTTGGGAAGCCAAGAACGTGTTGTTTCAGTGCACCTCCCTGACTCCAATGCCAGGAGTAAACCTGAAATACAGTGTAAGAGGGCTTTATTTTTCTTGAGCCTGACATGAGGTCTCTCAAATGTAGTGGCTGTAAGGAAAACACTGTATATTCCTTGACTTGCCAGAAGGTCACCAGAGCCTCACATCCCCAGCCTGGTGCAGCATGATGGCAGGGACCTGAGCAGAAGACCTAAGCTTGTGGTCATAACCCCTGTCAAGGACACAACAGATTAATTTCAGAAACAGGGTTTGAGCCTTGCCTCTGGCAGCTCAGTTCAAAAGGCATTTTCCTTAGATGATCAAGAGCAATACTTGTCCAAGCCAGCTCATTCACGCATCCAAATTGCTGCTAAGAGTGTCGCACATAAGGGGCTGCAGGGCTGAGGTCTCATGTAAAATGTAAGTGATGCTGAGTGTAGTTTGTTTGGTGACCAAGTGAAATTCTGGTGGTTAATTCAAACCATAGTAACTGACAGCAGTTCAGACACAGATCTTTTGTCTTAATTTCTAATAATTCCTGGCAGAGTAAAGGGATGCAGATCCTTTTTTTTTTTTTTTGTGGTGGTTGTTGTTGTGAAGCCTTGACAGCCCCTTTGCATACTGAGGGCTTACTGATTTCAATAGAAGCAGCAAATATCCTGTTCACCAATATGATGTTTCATTTGTTTCCAGAGAGGCGTAGATGTCAAACTCATTCTGAATTGCCAACCAACTGTTGCGTATGTTTTCAGTTTTCACAAGTGCATTGGCAATCGAGTTGAGGCATGCTCCCTGCAGTCCTGCCTGTGTGCCGAGGAGTTCCTGGCTAATACCTGTCAACAGAAAGCCTCGTGCACGAGTTACCAGTTCCTAGACTGGCTCAGATGGAGGCACAGCCTTTCACCTCTATTCTCCCCAGCTAATTACAAGGTTGGCTGCTGAATGGCCCAGAGCCCAGTTAGGAGACATGCCGCTCCCCTAGGAGTGGAATGACACTTGCCCATCGCTCCAAGATCATCACTTGCCACCACAAGGTTTAAGGTTAAAAAAAAAAATAAAGAAAGAAAACCACCTCATACATCCTGAGTATGGACAACAGAGATGGGCTAGCTGGGTGTGCAGAAATAACTTTTTCTTTATTTCTATATGGATTGTTTTTTTCTGTGATATTGATCTGTGAAGCTTTTGAGAATAATTTTGCAAAACATAAATGCTTCATCCTAAAATTTGCTTTTGTTGGAAGGGATCTTGAAAAAAGGATGCATGTCCTCATGGGAAGTATGGACAGTTTGGGTGTGTATTCAGTGTTTTTCATTCCCTTGTTGTGAATTTCTTGATCAGTCAATTATTCATGAAATCTTCCCACCAGATGTCAATGGACCTCTCCACTTTAAGGCTGGAATAACTGTTGACATTTGGATCAGAGTAGCTGGAAGAAGCATTGCTGTCAGAGTAATGACTTCCCTGGTGCTTACTGAACTGAAAACACATCACAGTGTATTCTGCCTAGCAGGGTCATCTTTGTTTCAGTATAGAAGCCTATTTTAGTAAAAAGCTGTTTAAACATATAAACTTACAAGACAAAAGTTTTTGTGTTACAGTAAGTTTGGGTGATTTAATTTGGCTATGAAAAATCACTAATGCTAATATATTTCTTAAAACATTAGGACTGGAAGCTAAGATTCTTGGGATGGATTTTTTTTAAAGCAAAAAAAAGACAGTAATTTTTGACATTGGGAAGGGAATTCTGCAAAATATTACTCTAAGACTTCTTAAATGGCTGGAAAACAAGAGAAAAGTTAATTTTAAATACCTGTGTATTCCATATGCAGTAGGAGTTAGGCACAAACAAATTGCTATGACTTTTGGCCTCACACAGTTTTGTAATGCCTTTGGAGATGGGGCTGTCTAGCTGTGAACACTTAGTGGGGCAAGGTCTGCCTGTAGAGGAATCCTTTACGTACAGGTGGCTGATGCCAATGACCCTCAGTTCCTGCCAGTGTTTAGACAAAAGCTTGCCTGGCTGTTTCTTGTGGTCATGCACTGGGGTTGCTGTCAGGAAGGAGTTAGTTTAGCAACGTAGCCTGGACCTGAACTCCATTGGAAATGGTGGTGTTTCACTCGCTGGTGTGTGGGCTGAGTGATCAGTCCATGGGTGGAGTGCAGGATGTTTCTCCCTGGGTGTTTGTATGATTGTGTGGAATTTCAGACCTGGTGGAAAAATGCTCTGCTGGCTGAAGACCAGCAAGGAGCCTCCTGGAACAGCTGGTGCCGCCCTGGTGCTGCTTGGTGTGGGCTGGGAGGAAGGAGACCTTGGCCTGGTGGGAGGGAGGGAGTGGGGCTGGGCTGCAGCTCAGGTAGGGTGGAAGGTGAGAGGCCTTTTCAGAAGGGCTGGTTTCCACCACTGGTGAATCAGTGGTCTGGAGCTGGAATTCCAAGAGAAATGCATGGTGTTGAGGTGTGCAAATGAGTGGTGGGGTGGGAGATGAAGGAGAAGGAAAATAGCAGGAAAAGGCATGAAACCAAAAGGCAAGGCTTTGCTGTTGTTATTCATCCAAGTACTGGGAGCTGCACTTGTAAGAAATTAAAAAGGAAAGCAAGTGTTCGTGATGATCCCAATGTAAACAATAAGAAATGTGAAAATTTGGCTGAAAAACTTCAGATGTGTTTGGTCTTAAGTCCGGTTTGGAAGGATAATTTCATAGGTCTAATCAGGGTGAAGTGGGGAAAAAAAATCCATTTTGAGAGTGGAACATCAGTTGGAAGTACTGTACAAATACTAACAGAGGTCTATGGAATACCTCTCTGGAAAGGCCAAAGTGTGTGTGTGAGACTTCAAAATGAAATGTGTTAAGAAGAGAGAAAAGCGACAACTTTAACACTTTTTATTTTTTCTGCTTACAAATAATGCTCTCTGTGTAGTGTTTAGCTTCATCATGAGGCTGAACGCTTACCTCCCAACAGAGCTGGTTAGGGTAATAGGATTTCTCTTTCCCCTTCCTTGCTGTTTGTAGCAGAAAAAATTGTTGATTATATAGGCTGTACGTATTTGAACTTCATGAAAGAAAGCTCTGACAAATTTATTTTATTTTTGGTGTGCCCCCCCACCCCCCCCATTTCTATTTCCTTCCCAAATTTAGTTCTCAACTATATCTCTATAAAGAGCAAGTTTTTGTTCTGGGGCAGTGATTTTTTTTTTCTCTCTACTGCTCATAAATGAATCAGACCTCCTTCACTTAACACAATCTTCTCAATAACTTGATGAGGTTTTTCTGCAACCTTTGCAAAAAAAAAAAAAATAGTTTACAGTGAGTGTATATTTAAGCTGCTGGGTTATTAGGTGTGTCTGGTAGAGAACTTCAAATCATAGCAGAAATTAGCATTCCCTTCCTCAGCTACAGTGCTGGGAATGCTCATAGTCTGGTGACTACTTTAAAAGATGTTGTGATTGAAGGTGCAGGGCCATTCTGTTCTGTTAATCAAAAATGAGCAGAATCTTGTTTAGTTCTCCAGATAACATACTTCCCTTTCTGCCCTTACACAAAGTCTTGAGCTGTGGGCTGGAAGAAATCCCAGGAACCCCTGTGTGTTGATGTGAGGTCAAGTGGACTCAGCCCTCCTTGACACATGCTCAGCTAGTGTCTGCTCTTGAAAACCTTCAGGGATGACTTTTCAGGCTCCCCAGCTAGTCTTTCTCAGGGCCTTTAGAATTTCCTCCAGTATTTAAGCTAAGTGTTAGTTAATGCAAAATAAGCTAAAATTTGTTTTCCTGTTCCTAGTGGCTATAAAAAATAATTGCTTGCTGTCTTCTGGTTTGAAAACTTATACTTTATGTGCCTTTGACATCATTGACTCCTAATCCTAATTCCTGTTTGTTTATTTTTTTCCTCCCCATTTCTGTTGTTCCTTTCTAAAATTTTCTATACCACATTTTATTGCAATTAAAAAAGGGTCTAACAGATCAGACAGTTATGATACAATTTGTTCTGAGCTGTAAACTGAAGATACACACTCAGTGGAATTTTGTTTACAGCTTTCATTCTGGATATCTAAATATTTTCTAATTTTACCCTATCCTTTCCAGCACCCTACTACATACTTCTCTCTTGGCTTCCTTGTATCCCTTCCAAAGTTGAATTTACTATAGCCTCCCTCTGATTTATCATGAATGGCTGCTCAGGAAGGTGGAGGGAGAGGCTGCGAAATGTTAAAGGACTACTAAATTCTTAGCGTGGGTCTGGCATGAAGTTAGACATACAAAAATGCACTGGACTTTCCTATGGGATTTTGGAGGGGCACAGAGATGTTACCACCAGTCAGACCATTATGATCCATCTGGACAACGCCACCCTGACTGCAACAGTGTAGGGATGGTTTACTTGACACTAGGGTGTCCCTTTCTAAAGAATTCATGTGATTGATGTTACCTAATAAAACACTGTTTTAGAATAAGCATCAACATTACCCCTAGCTTAGATTCCTCCATCAGCCCTTTCCTTTTGTTCAGCTACTTTGCATTCCCTTCTGTTCCAGTGTCTTATGCTTCTCATGGGCACTCAGCAACTAAAAGCACTCTTTTTTTTTTTTTTTTTTCCCGCACCACATTTATTTATTAAATCAGCCACAAGGCCAGGAAATCCCCCAGAATATCTGAGGTCAAGGTTTATCATAAAGTTTTAACATTTATTAATGACACATCTCAACAGATTTCAGAGGCTGTCTGTTGTAAGTAAAGAAAATTGACTGCAATGATGTTATTTAAGTGGCTGTCTTCTAGACAGCATATCTTGGCTGTTCATCCCTGTGTCACTGTGCTGTGAACAGCAGCTGTAGTGAGAGCAGAATAATTTAAGAGTCTTGGTTGCACTTCTAACTGTTGAACTGTAGAAAATATTTCATTTATGCTGTGTGAGTGGAACAGTCAGTTTTTCCTCCTAAGGAGAATAAGGACAAAACTGAACTGAAATTACTCATTGTTCGCTGCATTTGCATTCAGCAGGAGAGCTTGTGCATGGAGGGCCAACGTTGCTGAATCACTGATTGTGGCTTGCTTTCATACAATAGTGAGAGGTGATGGGTATGAATAATGCTGAAGTCTAAATATGTATAATTCTTATGCTGTCTTTATTCTCATGGATATGTGGGGCCTTGCCATGTCAACAGCAATTCCCCCTTCCCCCCGCTTCATCCACATCAGTCATTTCTCAAGCTATTTGCATGTGAATCCCTATGGACACCCCTTGCAACACTGGGGCTGACCTGCTAAAAGTAGGTCTCCTAGGCTTTCAATCATCTTGCCACACATAATAGCTAAATAATCCTGTCTGCCTGCAAGCAAATGACCTGCATGCTGAAGGAAAGGGCAGATGAAGGTTCTTCCATTGCGTAGTTGTTCCAGCAGGCATGCTGGTGCAGAGCGAGAGATCACTGATGGGCTATGAAACTGCTCCCAACTTTTTGATATGTGGATGTGACCCAGTGAAGCACTCCAGGTGTTCACTGAGTTGAAGGCTTAGTTAGAGGCACAGCACATTGAGTGTGGCAGACAGGGGTTTCAGATGGCCAGCATCAGAGAATATCATTGCTAAATGCCGTCAGGGCTTCGGAGCTCTTATTTTTGCAGCAAGTAGAGTTCAACCCACTGTCTACAATACCTTTCCTAACACAGAAAGCAATAAGGAAGTGGCACTGTGGCATTTGTAAAGCTGTTTTAGCTTAGGATGTGGTGCTGTGAGTGCAGCTGTTGCTGGCAACTAGATTGGCTTGGCACTGTTAGGCAAAATGGCTCTCACGTAAGGAGCAGGGGAAAAAGGCAATGAAAAGCAGTTGTAGGAAATACTGTGTTGGGAAATGAGTACTGAGATTCATTAACATACAACAGAATTAGTGCTCTCCATGTGTTGAAGTGACTACATGTGTTTATATACTAAATAGAGGCTTACCAGGTCAAGATGTAGTATTATCTCAGCAGGATGTTGACTCATAACGTAGAGCAAAGTCCCTAAGGATGAGCTGATAGTTTTACATACTACCTTTATCAAAACTTTTTTTTTTTAACTTTACTCTCAATTATAGGGTTAACGAGTTCTTGGAAGTCTTAGTCAGTGCTATATGCCCCTGGTCATCTTCTGGTTGATCAGTGGCAGTCAAGAGAGCTGACATCTCAGTTTTCAGATAAATAGTCTTGCTACTGTTTGAAACATCATGCCAGTATGCTCCAGAGCATTGTTGTCTGGGTGCAAATGATCATGTAATGCATGGATAAAGTGAAGGGAAAAAAAAAATAACTCATTTTACTCCTTCTAGACATGTATGTTCTTTATATTCTCCTGGAGGAGTCTGTAAAATATAGAAATGTAGGGGGAGAGGGGAAGATGAGCTCCTAAATTTTGAGGTTCCTAAACCTGCTGTCATTACACCTGTTGAAGTTATGTTCTTGCCCAATCTTGGATGTTAAGTTCTTCCTTCTGACATCATCTTTGCTTCTGGGACTTCCAGGGATCTTTTAATGACACACCTCTGGTCAGATCTACATACTAAAATAAGTGAGGGTAGAGAGCTTGTTACAGTTTTGTTGCCCTCTTATTCTGGTTCACCTATTCATTCTAAAATATTGTTTAGATTATTTTAACCTTATTATTTAACCAAATTGGTTTCCCTAAATAGACTTTAGTCTGGTTGTAGAGAGTATTTCGGTTTTGTGACTTAAGAATTTTTTGATAAATTGCTATTTGTGTCAGCTTAGGATCTAAAATGTTCTTGTAAGACTTTTAACTGATATCTTTGGCTTCAGCAATAACAAATGTGCAATTTTCTTTAGAATGAATATTCTGTTCATGAAAAAGTACAGATTAATTCAGTATTTTTGAGTTTTTTTGGGGGGGATTTTTTTTTTAATTATTATTATTTATTTTTTTATTTTTGTTGTTGTTTATTTGTTTCCCTCTCCGTCATGGTTGGGGCATGAGACCAACTGTTCTACTCTTCTGAAAGCAGTACATATAGGGAAAAACAAAATGTGGAAGTTATTAAATTAGTAATAGAGTAGCAGGTTTTGAACCTCTCTTACTGAAACTAATAGCCATACATTCATGTAAGTAAATCATCACTATGTATTTTTTAATAACTTGGACTACTAATTTTCTGTTTTTCCTGCTTTAGTCATGGCTTGGGGAATAGTAAGTGTAGACTTGAGGATTCTCAAACACTTGTATGCAAATATCTTCACTGATTTCAAAGTAAGTAGGTACACGTGAAAATTTTACTTCTATTTAAGTGTTTACAGAAGTAGTTATTGGCTGTATTATTTGAAACCTTTTATAAATTCCCCATCCTTCCTGGGCGAACTGTTCTAAAGCCATGCTATACTTGCAATGTTTATTCCTCCTTTTTCTATTCACTTTAGAAATAGCAAACAGATTGCAGTAACTAATGTATTTCAAAGCCATTACAATTTTCCAGTTCTCCATTCCCCCTCCTTTTTCCTGCTGCTCATTCCCACAATGTTTTTAAGATTAAAGAATTAGATATGTCAGGCCTCATGCCCTTTATCTTGCGTGGGACAGGAAGATATACTGAGTGATAGCTTGACTCTGTTAGTATCCCTCTCACTGTGATCAGAACAGTGAATCTGATGTTTCAAAGTCACGTTAGGGAGGTTATTTTTGTTAAGCTATTTTTTATTTTTATTTTTTTCTTAGCCATTGGGGAACAGAGAATTGAATAACTGTTAATAACTATCAGCTAATTTTAGAAATTAAAATGAAGTAACTATTTCAACAACCAAGACTCAGTCCTTGAAATATGTTCTCTTGAGGGCTTAAATCAATGGAAGAAAATAATGGGAGAGCAGTTGTATTATTTATAATTTTTAAAAAAATAAAGCCAATCCTAAATTGTACTTTTTGTGGTAAAGGAGGTGGGAGGAGTGGGAAAATGTAGCTTAAGAGATAAGGAATAAGTAAATGGTAAAAGTTGATGTTCTTTAGCAGCCAGCAAATCAGATTATTTCTGATCTTATTTAAAGAAGAAGATATTCTAAGACTGCTGAAAATGCACTACTTTGTCCTGTTAATAAAGATATTGAAAAAGAATAAATAAAAAGCACATTTTTTAATGGATATTCTATTACTTTAATGTACAATATTCATTTACAAGACAAGGTCTAAACAGCATGAAAAGACATTTGGAGAACATGTGGAATGCTCATGCTCCTCTGCTTTGAGAATTTTATTAATTTTAACAAAATAAGGTAAAAATTGATTAAAAGTTTTTTTCCTGGTGGGGGGAAAAAAAAGGCTATAATATCAAAGGGTACAGGAAAAAAATTCTACTGTTGCAGTAGTTTGGTGTTTGTGGCCCTAAGGAACTAAATAGGGAACTAAATAGAGTGCTGAGTCTTCTGTGGACTGTAATTTTCTTTGTAGTACTTGAAATCTGTTCTATAGAGATTTTAATTCTTCAGGTTGTATGGCAGAAATGGTATATACATTTTACAAACCAAGAGCTAGATGTGTGTTTTAGCAAATATGTTATAAATGGGTAGATGCTTCTCATTAGGTAAGGTAAGTCTACACAAATTACCAAACAAAAGGAATTCCAGTCACAACTCGGGTTTTTCTTTCTCCAATAACCAATTTTGTTTCACTGGAGAGATCTGATGTGTGCGAAGATCTTCCTAGAAATGGGAACACCATACTTTCTCTCAGAAGAAATGGATCTGACTGTTGAGAGACAGGAGCTAGTGCAACACAGGATCTCCTCTGAGAGAAAACATGAATTCCTTTATGATTAAAGGAAGTGTTTCCTGTTACTTTCATGATTTGATATGCCATGATAGTTTTGTAGCGTTTATTAATCATAAATAACATTCAGAATCTTAAGGTGTCGTGTCCCCCCCCCGTAACAAAACCTTGAGTTTTGTAATTTCTCTCTACTAGAGAAGGAAGGGTGATTTTTAAAGAAACCAGCATGTGTCAGCTTCATCTAGCATGGGACTAAAACAGTGGAGGGTTGATATGGCTGGTATTGCTGAGTAGCAATAGGAAGCTCATGCTTTGCTGCTTTTATGTTTTTTGATGCTGAAATAAAGGAATCTTAAACTGTAATACAATACAAAACTGTATATTATATTTCTAAAACTATATCCTACCCTAAATGAGAAATATAGAAAATTGATTTCCAGAGTAGCCTCTCCAGGGAGAGAACACAACACCTTGGGGAAATTGCAGAAGCTTGCATTGCTGCTATCCATGTTGAAGTTGTCCCACAGTTGAATAAAACACTGCTCTACATGGCTCTTAACTTCAAACCTTTCACTAGAACAAAAATTGAATTGCAAGAATAAAAATACAAATGAAGTTCTAATTTTCAAATAGATCCTTTCTGTTGCTATTGCTGTTTTTCCTAAAATACTTTGGTTCATTGAGTGCATATATAGCTTATCTCCTCCATTGATGAGACATGTTTTTTGGCCTTTCAAAAGTGCAATTATATGTGACATGTAGTAAATCAAATGTAGAAAAAATATTAAATTAGACTAAGTGATTTGAAAGGAAATGCTAATGAGGCATTATACTCAGCATTGAAAACATCTAGCCGTAGCTGTTGGGTGCAGATGTTAGTGTATATGGAGACTTACGCACCTAAAGGCTCCTGTAAAAACCTGTTCTCAGACTCTTACTTGTGAAAATCTCTATTGTTGATAAATGTATTCATTTGGTTTGCTTTAAAATTAGACCTAAGAACAACAACGCTCAAATGCTGGGCTGTGCTCTCTGAAAGTCCAAAGAAAAAACTTCTGAAACCTCTTAAAAAAATAAAGATTTTTATTTTTAAGAAGAGAACTGCTATAATATTTTTCTTCTTTTGGAAGATGTATGTGTGCCAGTAAGTGCTGTCATTTTGTTTTCAGAATAATTCTTAAAAATTTCCTGGTTTTAAATTACAGGTGAGTTGACACAAACCATCCAAGTTCACGTGCCCCCTAAATTAAGTTTTATTTGGTATGTGTAGAAATTTAGAATCCAGATAAAACTCAGACTGTATATTTTTTAAAATGCAGATTTGCAATTCTTCTACTGTTTCTTTCTTTCTCCAAAGTACTGGCTGGTGTGTGTTGTCTTCTAGAAGACCCTCTTGAGTTCTCTTCTATTTCTACTCAATTTTCTGTCATTTCAAGTGCTGCAAATTATAGAAACATTTAAAGCATTGTCCTCTTTATCAGTGAAATATCACTTATGCAGATCCTCCTTGAAAATATGTCCTCTAAAATAATATCTCAGTGTTCTCTATTTAACTTTGAATTTAAGCATGCTTTGACAATTTCAAACTTCTCTAAACAACTGTGAAGTAATAAAGCTAAACAAAACCTAAAATTTTCTTTTAGAAATTCTGAAAAAATATATTTTCATTCCCCACCAAACTCCAGGTATCATAAGATTCACAGTAAAACATTAGTAAGTAGATATTTAAGGATGACATTTAAGGACTGATTGTGAGTTGGGGCCCAAAGCAGACACTCAAGAGCATTCTTCATATATATATTACTATAATAAATAAAAAGGAATAAAATAGATAACCTTAACCTATTCTAAGATAGGTGTTGATAAATCTATATGGTGTGTTTTTCCCTGGTGATAAAAGACAGGATTTGATGATCTAGGCCTGTATTCTTTTAAATTACAGGTAATAATATATCTTGCTTTTTTGTTTTGTTTTCTTTTTGGATACTGTTGGCAGTAGTTTTACAACACCTCTAACATAGTTCCCTTGCAAACTGTGGCCATGTCCTGATTTTCCCTTGATAGTGCTTTGGAGTGTGACTCTCTTGAAAGAACAATAAATGAGAAGAAAATGCATAGCATATATCTTAAGAATACTCTTAAAAAGGTGGTAAATTGTAGGCAGAAGCTTGATGCCAGAGGACCAGGCTTCCTAGTAGGAAAAAGGGATCAGATTTTAGAAAGAGACTGGGAGTAGAAGGATCTGCTATTGTGAGTTTTTTTAACAAAAGTATTTCTTTGGATTTTTTTAACAATAGTGAATACTGATAGTATTTTGTATCTGTAGTATCTAAAACTGTATACAGCTTTACACATCCTTTTCACAAGCATGACAGAGGAGAAAGAGGATGTTTGAGTCTGAAATACAACATTCTTGCACCCACTTAAAAAAAAAAATAAAATCATTCAGCTTCATCCACTGAAGTTATATAGAATGTCTATCCCACCTGGCTATAATGTCATCTCATCAGTCTCTTGATGCAGAAAAATCAAAGGGCAAGATAAGATCTTTAGCTCTTTCTCTTACTTGTTGTTCAGTCATCTAGGTGATACAGGTTAACTATTACATTGTTTTATGCAAAGGAAGTTGAAAGCAAATAAATAGAATACAATGAAAGCTATTACCCCAGGACATAGTGTGTGTGCATTTCCCCCTTTCCCCTTGTATTGCAGTGTGAAAGCATGCTTCAAAACTGCAGTGGTGGGACCAAAAAAAAAAGAAGGGGGGGGAACAGGTTTTCCGATGTCAAACTAACAAAAGCAGGGGGAAGGCTTCTAAAGCAAACATCTTGGACTGTGGCAGCAGAACTTGAAAGACTGGGCCTGCCTAATGACAGCCTGCAAGTCCTCGCTGAATGAATTTGTACAAAGCGCTAATGAAGACAAACAGTCTATTTAGGCGATGCTGGAAAGCTCCCATTCAGCTAGCAGCTGGCATCAATGTTGTCAGTCAGAAAGACGTAAGCAAATGACAAATAACTGGATATGTGGAAAAAAATGAGATGACAATGAGCTGATTTCTCATTAGCACTTCTTTTCTTCTTTTTATATTATAAACACATTATTCAGGGTTGGTTTTACTGGCCTCCTAAATGGCAATAAGTCAGGGCTGAAGCAGCGTGCAGATGGGATGCATGGTCCCCCTCCTCAGGAGCTGGCTGCGCTGCTTCAGAGCTCTCTGTGCTACTGAAGTAACTTCAGTGGGGCACAAGAAAAACAAATCCTGGATGAACGTGGTTGCTGTGAAGTGATAACAGGCTTTTCTTGCTCTGATAACCAAGAAAAAAAGACATTTTATTGTAAACTAGAGGAAGGATTACTGTCAACAGTAGTACTGATGGAACACTTTAAAGTGTATTATTGGTGTAGAACAGCCTATTTTTCACAGTTTTCAAAGATTGTGTTCTTTTTCTTTAAAAATAATAGAAGTTCTTAAATAGCTGTAAATGAGATATTGAAATAATAGTGAAAGCAATCAGAAATATTACAGAATCACCTGGGGAGGCCTTCTGCTGCAAACCTTGGCAGTATAACTGGGCCCAGGCTATAATATTTTGGATTTGGCTTTACATCCAGTGTGGAAGTTGGGCTTATTGGCTACAATGGCTAATTTTGTATTCCAGAAACTGGAATTCTACATAAACAGGACTTCTGCAGCCAAACTGTGGTGGCCTCAGGTGACTGAAAGTTGTCATCTGGAATCATTTCGTTCCAGTCCAGGTTGTAGTTTATCTAGGGTCTTACCTGCCCTACCCCTACTTGCCATGTGCAGTCACACTGTAAAGCAAATTCAGATTGGGAGGGGCAGACAAATCCCACACTTGCTTAGTGTTGGACATGGGTTACCTAGCTTCTTCACTCAGAGAATGGATGTGGCTACACTTGCCTGTAATATTAACATTTGATGTTTGACCTTATTAAGAGTTTAAATCCTAAAGCAGACTGTGGGAGTTCATCCTTTCTAAACTCAGTCAGTCCAGCTGAATGTGACAATCTTTCAATTTTTAGAAATGTTTGTGTATCGTGTGGCTGTGGGATTTTATTTTTTGTTTCCTGCCCCCTAAATATCAGGACAACCAGTCTGAGTTTCCCATGTTATTGCCAACTGTCCTATTTAATAAGAAGGAAAGTATTCCATGCTTGAATATAGATAGGTATTTATATGGTCAAAATGTTACTGCTACTCCCCTGAGGAGAGGATTACAGTGGTCCAGTGCTAGACTCATTTCTTCCATGTGCTCCAAATCCACCATAACTAATTCAAATTATTAGTTATCCAGGATTTGTAGCATTATTTTCTCTTGTTGCTTCCCGCTTCCCCTCCCTTGCATAATCATCAAATGCTCATACCTACAGGAACTTCAAAATCCCACTTGGTGTTTGTTTACTTTTCAGAAAACTTGTTGAAAATATAGCCCTTAGGCTTTTTACATCTTAAGAAGATGATAATGCTTTCTTACATCTTATGGAAGAATCTTGCCCAGCTGGGGGATTTGGGATTGCCCCAGAAGTACCCAGCATTGGGTTAAGAAACAGCCAACCAAGAGATCTGTTTGCTGGGGTCTCTTGCAGAGCGCTCAGCCATGCATGGGGGATGAGTCCCTTCCATGTGTGATGGGGGGCAAGTGGCTTTAATACCTGGTCACACTGTGTAAGTGTCTGTATTTCTCTGACTCCAAGGAAAAATTACAATTTACTATGTGACAGAAGTGATGTAGCTGCTGTCAGAAGGATCCTTCTGTGGGTTTCTTTCCCCCTGTTCATGTGGGTTTTGTCCCAGCGCTGAGCCAGCTGTGTTGCTGCTGCAGCATGGAGCTCTCCCCTCCCTAGGGTTGCTTTTCTTCTGCTTTTCTCTGCACTGCCATTGCTTCTTGTGCTATTTCCTTGTACCTGCACAGAAGCTACAGCCAGGAGAGAGAAACTTAGACTTTAAAAAAATAATTAAAAAAAAAAATCCTCAGGGGTAATGTATTTTGCTGCTAATAAGTCCAGTGTTCCTGAGAGCACAGCTAGCTGTTCAAAGATGCTAACTGGTGCTCTGTTATGTGCTGCACTATGTAGGGATTTGTTTTTTTCCATAGGGATTTGGTTTTCTCCATATTTTAGCGGTGTATGTATCTAAGAAAGCACATTAAATCAGCCTGTTTCTTCTCTGAGTCAAAATACGTGGTGACAGTTCATGAAAATAACATCTGCCAAGAAGTACACTAGATAGTAGAAGTAGATCTAAACTGCAAGAACTAAATCATGTATGGTTCAGTTGTTGGTGATCTCCAGTGTGGCATTTAATCATAAATTTCTTTGCATAGTGAATGCATAAGATAATTTCATAGCAAGTAATGGCAATATTATCTTTTCAGAGGATTCACAGGTTACTTGTGCATAATTTGTAATAAAGCAGGCAGCTGTGTTTCTTCACCACTTGTTCTGCTAACATACCTTACTTTGCCTTCACAATTTTGTATTGAAAATAAAATTTGTTTAATTACTGCTCAGTGTTTTTGTACCTTGAGATCCCAGCCATTCTGGCACTACAAAAATGTTTGAAGTACTACCCTCTCCTCAGATAACTTGCACTTCATTCTGCAAAGACCGCTGACTACTTTGCTTCAATTTAAGCTGTCAGCATCCCATCGATTTGAGAGCATTGCATTCTGAATAGGAGTTAGATGGTCACATAAATATATAGCAAAAAGTCTTGCAATATTAATCAAGAAAATAAACAAATGAAAGAAATAATGAACAGCAAGTAAAGAAGATAGAGAAAGATGCATGTGAGGTTAACTCCCTGTCTAGGATGCTTAGCTGCCTAGTTTTCTGCCTGCCTAGCTTTTTGTTCCCCTACCATGAATTACCTATGTGTCTGCCTTTTTTTAGCAAGAGAAATTGATGCTTTCTTTTTGTTTAGCTTGTGAAGTTTTTCAACTACAGTATTTTACTATTAGTATGTATGTCAGGTAGTACACCCAAGGGTCCTAATTTGCTTAAAGCATCAAAATAATACTGCAATAGTGTTTGATCACAATGATCGGATACATGTTTGGCACTAGACATCTCAGATAACTGTTGAGATTGTTTCTTCTGAGTTGTGGGTAGTGCTAATGGCCCCCATCATTCTGTCTGGTTGTAGCTACTCCTGTCATTTTGCATTAAGGCACACTTCCTGCACTCAGTCTTCACCAGAGGAAAAAAATTGTGCAAATCTTGGAGAATTACACTAAGGGGAAATTTTCTGAGGCTGGTCTCATCTGAATCAACATCCTGAATCCTGTAGATGGTACTGATGTGCTGGTTAGACAATCAGGTACTTCCCAGGTTAGCCTTGTGACTTGCAAGCAGTTTGACTGATGATCCAGAACATTTTAATCTCTCTAGTGTACAAACACTGAAATAGTATAAAATTATTGCTAGAAATGTGAGGACAAAAAGCATACAAGAAAGGAAAAAAATCTATAAACTGACTGATATTGGGTGCAGAAGAATAGGTAAAAGGTCTTTTTTTTTTTTTTTAATAGATATAAAACAGAAGCATCAAACTTGGAGCTCCAAGCTATAAAAGTATATAGCCTGCCAACAGGAATAGTGCCATAAAGAATTAAAATAAATCTGTTGTGAGAACCGTAACTGTCTTTCTGTAGTTCATGTTAGGTGGTGAAGGATTCTTTTCTCTGTGTGGTCTCATTTGATTACAATGCCAGGAGTGCTTGGCCACATTCCATATATAATTAATTGCATCTTTGGTTTCAGATTGCAATGGGGCCAGGCTGCCTCTACCCCTTGCACTTGTTCACATCTTTAGATAGCTTTCTACCATGCCAGCTGGTGAGTGAATGAAGCCTTTCACAGCAAGCCTAATAGACATGAATGGTTGAGTCATTGTCCTTGTTGGCTCTCTAGTTAATCCAGTGGCAAACAAGGTTGGAGCTGCTGCAGTTGACATTCTCTTTATTGCCTGTGCTTTCAGCGTAAACACTGTGTGTAAAGGGATTTCATCTTTTTGCCAGCTCATTTCTGTTTCTTGCTGGGTTTGGAGGGAAAGTATTCTTTATCGCCAGGTACTAGTAAACACTGCTATGCATTATGTTCATTTGTTTATTTTCTGTTTCCAGCAAAGCAGGCAGTTGAATACCTCAATTTTTGTATTCAGGTTCCAAGTATCACATCTTCTTTTATTCCTTCTAAGGTTCAATTCTCTCTACTCGCATTAAGGATTTTTGTGTTGCAAGTGAAGTTAAGTTGCACCAAACTATCATTTCAGTTCTTATGTACTCAGAGGTATTAATGCAAGTATACAAGCGCATTCCCTTCCTCTCACTAAAAGGAGGCCTTTTATTCCTATGGGGAAAAGATACAAATATGTAAAAACCTACTTTGACATTATCCTTTTGGATAGATATAAAAACTAGCAGAAAATGTACTCTACAACAAATTCTGCAACAATGGAAAATGTCCTTGCTATGATTAATTTTTAATTCCACATATACAAAACATTTTTCCTAATACTTCTGGCATTACTCGTTAGGTAGTATGTAGAGTAAGAATAGAGGAAATGCACAGAAATGCAAATACAGGTTTTTTACAAGTATTTGAAAACCAAGAGTCTTTTCATAGATGCAATAGATTGTTCATGGTATCTAAAATGTGATTTTTAATCCTTTTATGAGCAGAAGGAGGAAAGAGAAACATACCATTTTATTTCTCTTCTTTCTAGTTCTTTCAAAATCAAGGAAAAGAAAGGAAAAGTGAGTCAAAAAGACAAAAGCAACATCCAGAGGAACTGCTCACTGATAACTGAGTTGTTTATGTATCTGGGATAAAGAAAAATGCAGTTTTGGCAGTAGCTTTTCTTTTAAAATGTTTTGCGCACAGTCCGAAACATACAGTTCAGTGCCCACTTCCTAGTCTTTCTACAGCAGAAAACTGTTTTACAGCAAGAAAGGCGGGCATTGCAGCAACCTCCTTCCAGCGCCAGCGTGCTGCAGGCGTGCATGTGACGGGGAAGAGAGCAGCAGGGAGGTGGACCTGTGCTTTACTCTGGGCCATCCTGTTCATCTGGCAGTGGTGAAGTTTTGCAGAGGAATATAATACCGAGAGTGTTCTTTCATGCAGCAAAGAAAACAATGTTATCTTCAATAACAACTCTTACGCACCTTCTGCTTTCTTGTTCTCACAATAAAACATCTTCCTGGAGTCTCCCTGGGTTTCTGCCCATGTCTGCAGTTATAAAGGAGGCATACGTGCATTGCACAGAGTGTAACAGGCCCAATCTAAACTCACATAATGAAATGGTGCAAGCTGTGGGGGTTGGCTGGGTCAGGGCTGCTGTAACACTAATGCAGAGGAATTGGAAGCAAAACTCTCATTAGTGCTAAAGGAGAAGTTTGCCTAATTCGCTGCTAACCATGCTGAAAATCTTCCCCAAGAGACACAGTTTAATAGTCATAATTTAATTTGATTTGTATTAGCACTATTTTCTGAATTAAAAATGTATTAAAAAAAAAAAAAAAACAAGAAAAGAACTGTTAAACTTCAGTATTTGGGGCTCAATGTGATATTTCAGTGTACCAGGAGGAGAACAGCCCAGTCTGTTGTAATTCAGCCACATCCTGGGACACTTACCTGGCTACAGTGGTGATGGATGGACAGCCAATGATGATCATCTTGTCTATCCATCTGAACAATATGCTACCTGCCTGCAAAGGTAGCAAGAAAACAAATCAACACATCTAACTACAGAATGGCTTTGTTTTAATTAGACTAAAAGCAGTTTCCTCTTTTGACCCTACTGGTATATTGTTTATGGCTGCCTTATAGCATGAGATATTTTCTTACCATGATAATCTCTAATGAAGTTCCTT
>CM021698.1:28687435-28755639 GCA_011074415.1 Stictonetta naevosa
GAAAGAAAACATACACATATAGCGTGATCCCCCCCCCCCCCCCCCCTTTTTGCCCTCTGGTATATCATTTTATTCTGTAGGTTTATAATCCCATGAACTTGGTTTACTAAAACAAGCAAACACAGCTACATTTACCCAATTCTTGATGGCCTTTCAAGATTTTTGTATTGCTCTTTTTGAACAGAGAACAAGTGAAAGTAGTGAGTCCGATCACGCTATATGTGTATGTTTTCTTTCTCCTCCTCCTCCTCAAGGATTTATTTGAAGTTTCATGTTCCATAATAATTAAAAAAAAAAAAAAAATAAAGTAGTGAAGGGAACAATAGCTCCTTGTGTTGTTCTGGCTCCATTCTGTGTGCAGGAGCTTTCTTGGGAGCAGCATATGTGATATATACAGCGTGCTTCAATCTTACTGTGTGACATTAATATTATGCTACCTATTCCAGGACTCTGTGGCTGAAGGTTGCAGGCTAAAAGTTACTTCATTCTGTATTGGGAATGTACTATTTGGAAAGTGACTAAAGGGAAAATCTGAAATACAAACTTGAACAGTGCTTTTAAAGATTGCACAACGAGAGAATAACATCTCATTGTATGAAAAAAGCATAATCCTTTTTCTTTTTTCTTTTTAATTTTGCCTTCTCTGCAATAAATAGCGGTTTGAGTAGGCGTTAAAGGCTGCACAGGAGTTTCCTGCAGAGAGTTTCCTGCAGATTTGTTAGCATTAAGGAATACCTTGGAAGGATTAGGGTAAGACTCTTAGCAGACTAAGTCTCTAGCGGACATTCTTGATAACAAGTGACTGGCTTGGCTTTTGACCTTCCCCCTTTAAAGTGTTGACTTCAGACTAATTACCATGATGTACTATGGAAAAATCAAATGTTTAAATGATTGTTGTCAATTAAGACATTTTCTAATTGTGTAAATGAAGTATTATACTTCTAGAAGTCCCTGCTGGTGATTCTTCTTCATGATAATGCCATAAAAACCATTTTTCAAACCTGCTGAACCGTATCTTGATCCAGAGATTAATCTTAACTGAATTGAAGGGCTATCAATAAAGAATGACATGAAAACCAAAGGTAAAATATTTCTGGATCTAACTGCTACCAGTCCTCTTTTGATTTCCCTACCTTGCATGTCACCCTTTGATTCACACTAAAAGCCTTGCTTTCCTGTTATCAGATGTCCTGTTTCTCTCACAATCAGCAATGATGCATCTCCACTAGTGTTAGCGTAGTTCACTGTGAGAACTTTCCTATCATCTCTGTGCAGATGAGCCAAAAAGGTTTATGTGAGGTTTGCGGTCAAAGTCCATCAGCCAACTGACATAGTCCCACTTCTTTAATTCTTCAATCTGCTCTTGAGGTAGCAGTGGGGAGCACTTTAGGAGAAAGAAAATGCTGGTCACACTGCAAACACCCTTATAAACAGACCTTCAGAGGTGATTAGATATTCTGAATAGTATTCTGAATTCTGTTTTAAAAAGAACTAGTAAGTTTTTGCTGGAGGTTTTTTTTTTTTTTTTTTTTTTTTTCCTTCATGGAGAACAATTACGTTTGTCTGAAGGGGGTTAAATCTCCTTGCAAATGGTTGCTGATTTTCTGTTTGTATTTCTGAATGTTTCTTCCTTTGCAGCTCAATGTCAGTTTGCAGGAGGAGGAAATCACTATGGCAGCAAGCTGCTTCCCAGACATATCAAAGGAACCTGCCAAGTTTCGTAGGGTTATTGTATGTGGCTCACAGATTTTCTTTTGTGTTTGTCACGTAATCAGTTGGAAATACTGTTATGTGAACCACGACTTCATGCTCGTTACATTCTGTCTCTGGCAAGGCCACTGTGTGTTTCCCTGTCTGTGTCAGTCTTGTACTTCTTCTTGAGAAGATGGAAAAGAGCAGAAGGGCAAAAGCCTTCTTAATATACTTCTGAAGACAAAGGTCTCATCATGCCTTTTGCACTGGAGCACTGGTACAAACCTAAGCAGCAGCCCCCAAGCAGTGTTCAGATGTAACTTTCTGGGAATGTGTTGCATTTGTTTTCTCATTGGAAAGTCAGATGTGCTCAGTGGAGTCTATAACACACATCAGTCTCATCTGTACTGCAGGATTGAGCCATTTTCAATCACATTAAGGGACAATACCCCCAGCAAAATGACTATCGCTTTTCAGCCAGCCAGCCCTAATGGGAGCAAGGAAACAGGAATACATGTTCCTATTGTAGGATGTCTTATTGTCACTGGGAAAACACTTCTGCAGTTTTGGCACGTGCTTACTTCAATGTGCCCAATTAACTTCCTAGCTCTGGTTCTGACTCATTTTTTTCAAATCACATCTGAGAGATGCTGGTCACTGATTATCCACTCTTCCAGGCTGTATGCTGTAGGAGTGTGACCGTACAGTTGAAATATTTGCCCCTCTGTGCTGCATGCCTGTAGGGAGCACCCTTGGATATGACTTTTGTGGCATCCTGAAGGTATTCACTTCTGCAGTGCAGGCAAGTCCTGAGTCTGCAGCTAAATCAGTTTGTTGTCATGTTAATGACATCAGGTGAAAACAATGACTTAGCACCTTTTCACACAAGTGTGTTTTTTCATTTTTGGGACCCCTGTTGAAGAATACAGGTGGTGCTCCATGCCTGTAGACTTCATTTTGATGAATGCCATTTTTTCGATTACTTAATGCAATTTAAATCCTACTCTATCAATTCCATATCAAATAACTGAGTTCACTTTCACCTGTGTTTGGAGCCACATCTGCCTCAGTAAAACTAGAATTGTTCTTCAGAGGCATCCATTTCTTTCTACTAACTGTAGGGGAAACATAAATTCCTAGTTTAAGTGCTTTGAGTCACTCTGTTGTACTGTCTACCTTTACAGAGCTGAAATAAGTCATTTGAATCCTGCCCTTACTCTTTGTAGGGCCTGATTTAGAGCCTTTTATTGCATTGCTCTTTTGTTACTTGCTGTTTTCTCCCCTCTTGCGTCAACAACAAGAAAGCCTTATTTCAGTGTAATTCCATCAGTAATGTACAGAAATAGAGCAAATACATAGGAAATCAGGATGGATCCCAAAAGGGCCTCATGGCAAATTCTGCTCAAACTTTAAAAGGTGCCATTTACATAATGCAACATCTTCACTGGAATGAATAAACCATGATTAAATGCAAGACCTTTTGTCTTTTATGTCTTAAATTTAAATAATAGGCACATAAATATTAAAATAAAACACTGGAAGGGTGATTTTGGTCAATGAAGATGTGAAATTGAAGCTTGTTTCTGATGCACAGCATTAGCAGGAATTTCCCTTCTTGTTCTAGTGTGGAACAACAAGTGGATTCATATTAGCTGATCTAATACAGTCCAACATGACATTAGCTTAATCTCCATTGCCCCTCATGCTTGCTTTTGATTTATGCATTACTGGGCTCTCTCTGTTCTCCTCTCCTGCTTCCCTCTGCTTGTTTAAGATTGTAAACAACTTGGGTAAAGTCCTTCTCTAAGACAAGAATGGACACAGGAAGTGTCTGTTCTTTTTTGTGAGCTCAGACTTGCACCCCTACCTTGTAAGGACCTCTCTAGCATCTCTAACTCTTATAAGAAAATAATACTTCAATACCTTGTTTCCATCAAGAGAAGCTTGCTTTTTTCCCCGCTATTGGATGACTTTATTTTTTTTTTTTTGTGTGTGTTGAGTGTCTCCCTCTTTTCTAACTGAAGGCTTTAGCCAAGCTGCAAATGCTTCCCTGTATCTTCCCTCTATAGAATTTCTGTAACCTGCTACCTTCTGTAGGCTTTTCTTCTTAAGTAAGTTTTCCATCCAGTTATTCCTGGTTTTTATTTTTTATTTTTTTTATGAAGTTTGTGGGAAAAATACAACTTACAGTAGCTACCCCTTCCACCTCACCACCCCCAGGTCTCTACTCCCTTTAAGCCTTCCTTAGCAGGAGCGTATTTTCTTTTTAAGCTACAAGCAGCCCAGAAAATGCACTCCTGCAGCTTTCACTCACTATAGCTGTTGCACATATTTCAACGAACAGCTAGATTAAAGGAAACCAGTTTCCGAAATGTTAAACATTAGCAAAGCTCACCCAGGGTGTGCTTGATATGTCTTACGTTACAAACAGGAAAGAGGCTGCTGTGGAGAAGGAAAACATTGAGACAATAAATCCTTTTTATTTCTTTCTTTCTGCTACTTGATGCTCTGCATATCCTTGCCATATCATTGTTTTTCAAACTACTTCAAGTTTCCTTTGCAAATCTGACTTTTCAGCTGCCTTCCTTTTTTTTTTCTTAAAAAAAAAAAAAATACAGTCAGATTTCATGGCTATTCTTATGCTGCCTCTTGAGCACTAGTCAAACATACTATTCCTCTAATGCAATGTGTCATGCTAAATTCTGGCTGTTCTTAGAACAGATAATGTCAAGACCCTCCCAGGAAGAAACAAAGGTCCCTTCTACCTTTCCAAGGCTTGTTGTACCATTGCCTTCAGTTATATCTTTCCTATTGTCCACTGGTACCCAAGTTAGTTCATTTTGGTCTCTTTTTTCTTCATCAGATGATGGATAGATAAAGTTCATCACTAGTTCTACTTACTGTGCCATATATACCATAACTGCAATAAACCCGAGTTTACATTTACATTGTCCCTTAGCATCCCAGCCTATTCTGTTTATGTTATGAAGACCAAAACAATTATAATGGGTCTAAGCCAGTTCCTCACAGGAAAGTTCTTCCTTGGTCATTACAGTTGGTATCAGGCACGTAGCTCTTGCTTGTCCTTCTTTCTATCAATTTCCTTTTTTTTTTTTTTATTTTTTGTGAACATACGCCTTATGGAAGAGGATGTGGTCAACTCTCACAGAGGAAGCAGATGTTTGGATTCTGGGTGCTGCTTCAGCCCATGTTCATTTCTTAAAACACAGGAGAACGTTTCAAAGGCTGTGTGATAAGCTTGAATGGAATAGGATCTTGCTCCCCTGCTTTCAAAGATGGGAATGGTGCAGAAGGATGGATATATCCAGAGTATCCAGGACTGATGACTTTTAACTTTCCTATACCACAAATGTCAAGATGAGAATTGTCACCAGGTTCCTCCTTTCTGCTACAGATTATTTCATGTGCTTCAAAGGTACTGGCTACAGAGTAAGCTCTTCACCAGAAATGCCCTTTCAGTTAAGGACTTTTCAGTATTTTTGTTCAGGTCAATCCGACCCTGATAGTAACCAGCTTTCAGAGTGATTCAGCTACCAGGAATAACATATATCTAAGACCCAAGTATAAGTAGCTGGGAACAGAACACAACTGTTTGCTGTTTCCATATTTATAAGATATTTGTAATTTTCTTTAAAAATATGAGGTGTCTGCTTTTTTTTTTTTTTTTTTTTCTTTTCAAAATTATGCTTTGCTATAATTAGAGGAGGCTGCAGGCACGCTTTCAGAAAAGCATTACCCTAGTTATACCAAGTTTACTGTAGTCAGTAAATCAGAATCCAGGTCGTGGTGTTTTACATACTTATAAGGTAAATTGTTCTTCTTTATATCTAGCTACAGTAAGACTAGCACGTCACTGGGAGCTTTGCCAGGGGAAATTCGTGTGTCCAATACTTAAGAGATTAGAGCTGCGTTAGAAATACTTTAGTTACTAAAGTGGTCTTGAACCTTAATGATACAGACACAGGCGGAAAAGATTTCAGTAGTATAACTGCACACATTTCTGAAGTTTAGAAAAGCGTAATGCTGCAGTTCAGCACACCTGCAGAATGCCTGGAGTCTTCAGTCCCTCATAGGCTTCCATAAGAAATAAATGATGGAGCAGATCCAAATGAAGGAGAACAGGAAGAATGTTGTTTCCTTTGTTTAGGATAGTGTCAAAGAAAATAAATCATACTTCTTGAGAATTTGTAGCTCTCTCTTTTTTTTTTTTTTTTCTCTTTTTTTTTTTTTCTCTCTCTTTTATATGTGGATTGTCTATCCTGGAAGTGTTTACTAGAGAATAAGTCCCAGGGCAATGGAAAAAGATTTCATCAGGATGCTAAAATATTAGATTTAATTAATTTTCTCATTTATATGGCAGACAAAAAGTTTGGAGAATGTGTGAGATGATGTGAGAAGAAAAAAAGTTAAAAAATGATGGAAAGGAGAAGGGAAGGAGAGCTTTATTGATTTTATTTTATTTTTATTTATTTATTTATTTTTGGTATGGTTGCTACTCCTAAGTGGATTAGAGGAGTCATGCTAGAGGAATTGAGGGTAAGGAGGAGGGAATCACCAATCTGATTTATAAACTAGATCGATAAGAGAGCAATCTTGAACTGGGAAAATGCCAGAATGTTTCTACTTCCAGCCTGCCAATCTCCTTAACTGCTCTTTATATACTCAGATGTTATGTTTTAATAGATACAATAATACTTATTTAATTATTTCCATAAATTTCCAAATACTGGAAAAGACTCATGAACATAAACTTCATCTTCTTTCTACAGAGATCACAAGTGGCAGCCAAAATTCTGTCACTGTTTCAATATTAAAAAACTACCAACATCTTTTTCCTGGCTTTGGAGGTTCAAAGATGATGCCGTTGGTTCTCTGATAATAGACAATAATGACAAACATAAAGAAGGCAATGCATTTTTACACAGCACTTTAAATTGGTATGGGAAACAAATTTACTTGTGTTAATATTTTGTTTGATAAAAAGAAATATTTAGACAGATGCATTGAGTAGGTCAGGAAATAGTTTCTGATATAAGAGTTCTGACAGTGAAAGCTTCCTGAGTGCCAGAGAATACCTATATGGTGCTTCTCCTTTCACAACAGGTTGAGCAGCACACCAATATTCCCTCCTTACAGGGTGGGAATAAAGGAAAAGTGTTTCTGTAAGGAGGGAAAAAGCACAAATACTGTTAAGCCAAGTAGTTCCATGAGACACGGGATCCATCTGTTGCACAGTGGCTTTTTAAGGTTTATGTCTCTTGATATTTCTGATGCTTAAATGTTTCAGGTTTTGAGGGAATCTTTTCCTGTCTTTGAGAAGTTTGTCTTCCCCCTGTAAGGATTTGTGGGTTTTACTTATGCAGCCCATCTGGGTTATGAGCTAATCAACTTTTTTCAGTTATTTTTCTTTAACCATGTAGGAACTAAATACCTTTCTCTCCTTCTGACTTGTTTGGTTGAAATTGGCCATCAGGTCTGGGACACACATGGAAAAGCAAACAAAATGGCAATGCATAAACTTTCCAGGCCAGTGACATGAAAGGGAACATTCACTTTACATTTCCTTTTGCCAGGCTCTAAAGACGCTGTCAGGATTGGTTGGTAGCTTTAGCATTCAATAAGGCAGCTGAGCAACCATATCTGAACCAATTACTATGGTTTTAGTGGGATTGGGCAATTCAAACTGCTTTATTGGCATGACTAGTACTGCAAGCTTTGCCAAAAGGCATAGTGCCACTGGGGATTTGAGAGATTCAACATGTCAAAAAAATGAATTTCGTCTTAAAATAGCTGCCATTTGATACTACTTTATTCTGCAATGATTAGAACTGGAGACGGTTTTGATCTTTGTTCGTAACCTTGGAGGTTCAGACAAATGGTCTTGGTGCTGGCCACTTACCGCTGCGTCAAGCTCCGCGGCTGGGGAATAAAGGAAAGCTCTAGCTTTTCATCTAAAGCCAGACAAAGACCGAACAATAAGATTCTGTCCGGTATCTAGAGAGAGACTAGAAAGTACAATTTGGCTTAGGACACCAGGCTCGAATCCCCCAACAGGGTCTTCTCTAAAACTGAGAGAAAGGCAAAAGCCTTGCAAATAACCTGTTAATTAGCGAGTAATTGCTGTAATGGAAAAGAGCTCAGTTAGCCGAAATCTGTTGTCAGTATTTAGAATGACAATGCAAAGAGTTAAAGCCTATTTTCTTTTAGTCCGATATTAAAACAACATCAAACAATGCTCCAGAAAATGTATGTAAATTATGAACAGGCTGTTTTGTACTTCTCAGATTGTAGCGTTGTGTACTGGAAAATGTTAAGCTGATAAAGAGTAAAGGGCTGCACTATTTTAAGCTCTCTTATCCAGTTAGCTGACTAAAACTGTTTTACATCTAGAACAGAGCAGCTGGGCTGGTACACATAGCAGTCATCAGTGACTGTAAATCTGTGAAAAAGAGCAGGGAAACAACAAGCTGGGAATAGATTCTGTCAAGCCCACAACATCTGAAGAATTTGTAGTTAGAAAACCCCACTGATGCTCAGAAAGCACAGATATCTGCCAGTCCTCCAAGATTTTTTGAAGCGAGCATGTGCTGTTTTTCTAAAGTTCCTATGTGCCTTCTAAAAAAAATGGGGGGGGGGGAGGGGAGGGAGAAGAAGGAACAAGCTGTACTGAACAGAAAAGCAATGAAGCCAACACTGAAAGGAGAAAAAAAAAAAAGTTCAGGCTGGGACACTTCTGCTGTCTCCCAACTTGTCATAGTTTGCATGTAAAATGAAAATTAAGCACGTTTTTCTTTATTCCTCTTGAAGTTTTAATGTCAGTGCTAGGTGGTTGATTCCTGGCCTGTTGCTGACCTCTGAAAGCTCTGAGCAGGTCTTGAAGTTTATAATGGGGTGTCTGCCCATGGCAGGTCATCTACTGTCAGTTGTAGCCTTTAATCTTATCTGTGGCTTTTAACCTGTGCTGTGTCTTTTAGTTACTGTAAGAGTCTCAGTAGTGTGATAATGTGTGCCTCAGCTTCCACAACCTCAATTAAGATACTGCAAAACCAGAAATGTACCACTTCAGGTATCCTTTCCCACAGAGAGCCCCTTCCTAGCATTTAAACTGCTACTTTTGGACTTTACAGAGGATTTTTAACCACACTGATATTTACTAGAATGAATGAATGAAGGAATTCTGAAAACAGATCTGTATTCACAGAGTATGGAGCTGAGTTAAAACAGACCTAATCAGAACTACAGATATTTTTCTTTTATTTTGTTGTGTGGAAAACAAACAAACCAACCAACCAACCAACCAAAAAAAAACAAACAAAAAAAACGTTTTATTTTAAATATTAAAATGTACTATGAACTTCTAAGTTATACTCATAAAAAAAGTGAAGAAACATCTAAAGGAAGCAATACTAATCTCTGGTTTGGGGTGGCTGTGAAATTTTGGATCCCTTCTTGTAGGGATGGTGTTTTCAAATTCCAAGTACTTTTACAACTTATATTGAATAGAAATCAGCACTCCTGAGGCCATAAAGTATAATTTTTCAGAGAAAGGCTACCTGTGGAGGACACAAAGTGATGCAAAGTGATAATGCTCTGGGCTGAGAGCATTGTGAAATCTTTGCTTTTGTCTTGAAAGGAACAAGAAGACTTGGATGGATGTGAAGCATGGTGTTGGACAGAAAGCATGAAAACCACCTTTGCGGGGGTCTTTTAAACTTGCTTCCTTTGTAGATGTCTCGCTGCAGACATCTGGTTCTCACCTCTGCTTTCAGTTTAGCATATGATTCAATTGGGAAAACTTTTACTTGAGGGAAATGCCAATGTTTTGCTCCTCAGGCCTCTCCCCACCCCCTTGCCATGAGACTGGGATGGGAAGAGGCTGCAGTGCTTCAGCTGTGCATAACTGAGCTGATGGAAAACCATGGTGGCCTTACCCAGATATTTGTCACTTAGATGAGTGAATCTCCAAAAAATGCTGTAACTTGTGGCCAGGGCTGGCCTTCACTGCTTGGGGTGGCCTGGGACCAGTGAGGTGCAGCAAAGCATCCAGCCCCAGCCCCTGCAGGCCTGCCAACTCTGCTTCCTCAGCTGGCCGTGGCCAGAGCTGACCTCTGAGAAGCTTCTTGTGTGCGTGTAAATATAGACTTACTGGATTGCCTCCTTCTGGGTTCCTGCAAACGGGCTGTTTAGGGCTGGTGCTTCTCTAGTGAAGGGTGTAGTAAAAGCTCTTGCACGTGGCATGGTGGTTATTTCTCATCCTAAAGAGCTGTTCAGCATTGTAGGACAGATACCAGCTGTATCTGGGGATACTTCTCTGTTTTCTGCTTTCTGCAGGGACAGCCCAACCCTGACAATTGTCCTATTGCGGGCTGGCACTGAGTGACTCCTCTAGGCTCTGCTTCCCCTTCATTCCCAACAGAATCTGTGCAGAGGCTGCAGCCAGGTGGGTGCCCTGAAGCAGTCCTGCAGTCCTACCTGTGCCAGATGATGCTGGGAGGCACCCAAGGCCAGGTCTCACATGTGGGTGTACCAGAGCAGCACTGAAGATAACTTCTTCCTGAGCTGCCCTACAGCGTGCATGGAATGGCTGCTCCGAGGTGCATGGGCTTGCTTTCCGGCTTGGTGAATGGGGGGAAACTTCACAACAAAGCTTCTTTGTGGCCTGAGAGCTTGGCCCCAGCATGGGACTGTTCCCTCTCACGTTGTTTGTATGCACACTCTGGGTCTGGAGATGGATTTTTATTTTATTTTATTTTAATTTTTAGCAATTTTCTTTTTGTTTAAGTGCTGCAATAAGGAGCTATAGGCAATATCCTTCACAGAAACATGGCTGGTATAGTACTGTGATGCTGGGTAATGTGTGACTGCTGTAGCTGGTTGTAGCTGGAAGGTGTCCATCAGCACGCCCAACACACGCTGCCAGCTCTGGAGGGAGGGAGGAGATGGTCAGGGCAGTGCAGGCAAACAGAGAGGAATAGAGGAGCAGGCTGTCCGAGAATCAAAATCAGGGGCTACACAGAGCTGTAAGAGGCTCATTGTCTGTGTGTTTACTTTAGTGTGTTTGCTTTTAAAGCTGGTGTGCTGTTAGAGATTAAATTTTCTCCACCCTATTATAGCAGTCGTTGCCAGCTTCATTAAAGGAGTATCTCCTATCTTTGGCCTGCTGGGGAGTGGGAGGGCTTGACTCCCACTGTGATCTGGTTAGTTAGAAATCCTGGTTCTTGCCTGGTCCCTGCTCATTATGCAAATATGGGCTTGGAGATCATTCATTGAAACAGCTTTTTATTGTCCTTGAATGCAGAACTAAGCATTGCAAGTGAGGCAACCACAGGTGCATGGGAGAAGGTGAGGATGGAGTTTTACTAAGTGAAAGGAAAGCTATTTAGGGAGTGATATATAAAATTGTTTCAGCCATGCGAGAAAACAGAGGTGGGTGACCCCAACCCTGTTCTCCAAGGGACCTCTCCTGCCAGCTAGGGATACATATAATCCATTTAGACTTCATATTTGCACTGTCATGAACCTGGAAAAGGTTGTTTGCTCAGCTTCTCCATGTTCACAGGTTTGCTTCATGTTAGACCTGGGAAGTATTTCTGCTTTCTGCAGCTCTCTGGGGGAGAGCTTTTTCAATCCCTAACTGCAGACTGTAGTCTGAGGTGGGATTGAAAGCCCAGAGGCTTTTAAAAGTATGGCTGTGTTTGGGAACTGTGGTTTGAATGCAAACTGCAAGCTGGCCTTGGAGTCTTGGAAGATATCTCTTCCATTAGGGCTCCAAGCTGAGGCCAATGTACAGGCCTTATCATGAATATCAGATGCAAAATACAATGAGGTGCTACTTCTTTGTTTGTTGGTGCATGATGAATAGACATGAGGAAAAGACAGAAGAAGCAATATGACTGAGCTATGTTTCTTGATTAAGGGATGTACTTATTCAGTTTTCTTCTTCTGCTTTCTGCTGTCTCCCAGCATACAAGGCAACACTGTGGTCCAGAATAACGCACTGCAGGAGGGAATTAACTTGTTTTTGCTATATGGAAATTGGGATGTGACTTCTATTGTGCTTGCAGGAAGGGGAATGAAGCTTATTGTGATATCCCTATTAAATTCACTTTTTGCCACTTGTGCCCTTTTGTTATGGATTAATTGCACCTGGTAAAAACACAGCTAGGTCAGGGTTATAAAAAGATTAAATTTTATAATTGGAAGTATCAAAAGCTATTTCATCAAAGCAAATCTTTTCAGCCAAACTCCATGTGAATGTGGCTTTGTCTAGTTTTGCTCTTAAATATCTGAGACCTTGGAGTCAATGTAATGCATTGTACTCTGTGTAAATGAGTATGTACTAAATTACTAGCGCGTGTTATCTACATAGATCTGAGATCTGAGATGAGGTGTCTGGGGGGGGGAAATGATACTATCTGGCTGATAACAGCTACCCACCAGGGAACTCCCTGTTCTTCATTTCTATAGAGGAACAAGTACATTTGTATTATTACATTGCTACAAAGCCACAGGAAGGATTTCCTTTCCCTGCCTTTTTTTTTTAAGGGCACTCAGGTCTTTATCCTTCTTCGAGCCAAGAGTAATTTTTGCAGCAATATGTCTTCCTGAGGGATTAAGTCGGTGTCAAAGACAGGGTAGGCAGGACTGTTAATTGCAGGCAAATCAGTTGGGGTAAAAAGGCAATTAGAAGAGACATTGTTGGGACTGGTAAATCCCAGGCACAGTTGCTTTATACCGAGACTTTCAATACTTTGATTCATGTGTTCAGACCTGGCAAGCTACTCATTTCGTAAAGCCTGCAATAAAAATTGAATTTATCAGCAATTTATGGTGAAGATGTGGAAAACCTCTCAGGCATCTCATGTTAAATAGCATATTATTCACCTGCTAGTGCACTTGTTCAAGGCTGCTTTGTAGACCTATACCTGGTTAAAAAGGATTATTTTTAAAGGTACACACTTTAAACAGTTAATAAGAACTGCTGCATGAGAAAGATGATATAAAGACAGTCTTTCACCCGAGAATACTTCAGAAACAAATAGGCGACTGATTAATCACTTGTTCATCTGAAGGAGAATCTGATGTCTGAAAGGGTAGGTTTTGTTATTAGAATAGGAGTTTTGTAAGTGGTATTCCTGTGCTAAGAAATTAATTTAGGCAGGATTCTATGTAACTCCATTAAAAGCAGCTTTCCTACAGCTACAGAGTTTATACAAGAAGTTGGACCTGTGCTTCTCATCACCACATTCTCTAGACATCCTCTAATGCAAAATTTAGAATCTTCTTTAAAATTCAGGAGAGAATTCTGAAATACAATATAAATATATATAAGATCTTTCACAATACACAAATATTAACTCATATAGCCAAAGTAATGAGGCTTTCACATCTCTTAGACCCTTCTCCTTTCTTTTCAGAGTTCATAAAGGTGTTAATGTTTCTTGATGTGGAGGTTGAAAACAGAATCTCTGCTATGGAAGAACTAATGAAAGTACACTTGCCTGTAAATAGGCTTCTTTTCATGCTCTGGGGACTGGTTCCCTCATACTCAAATATAGAACTCAAGCTATCAAATGAAAAAAAATGTTGGAGTTGCAATCAGTGTCACAGTGATTAGAGATCTAGATCTAGTCTGAAGAGATACTGAAGCTTTGGAAGATTCTTCATACCTTACTACTTCATAAGTTACACTTCTATTTAAAACAAAGACACAACAAAACAAAAGTCATGGCACTTCCAAGTGCATCTACAACCTCCTGAATGCAATCCAGGCATACTGTTTAGGACTTAAATAAAAGTAGGAAGGGAAAGAAGGGGCAGGGAGATCATTTGAGAGTTGATTTCTATGTGACTGAAGAGGAAAAATGTAATTTGACTAGAACATAATTAATCTAAAAGTATGCAGAACAGATTTCTCAAACAGGAGCTTCACTTCCAAGCCCCTTTCATCGTGTGATTCTTGGTACAATTTGAACAAGACATTAGCATGATACTTCTCTCCTTTTATGCAAAGTGGTAGAGAATAATGAAGAGATTTGTGAAGAGCCTGTAACATTTTGTCTTCAAATTAAGCAACAACAAACAAACCTTGGGAATGAAGCTTAAGTGATTTCTGAACATTACCTGCCCTGAACTCTGCAAGAGGTGTTCACACCCCCTCCATTTAAAGTATTGTTGCAGATGACGTAGTATCTCTAAGCTGGGTTGTGGTACTTACACTCTATCTGTTTTGCCATGCCCTTTCTTGCACTTCCACAACCTATACTGTAGTCAGAAGAGTGGCTGCAGCTTGCTCAGTTGCATCTGAACTAGTTTGGAAGAAGACAAACAAGCTTAAGAAATAGAGGAGTGGCAACATGAAGCATCTTTAGCTTCCAGAAATCTTTTTACCGAGGTTTCCACATGAGCTCTGCTGTAGTTGAAGTGTTGCTGGTGCTTGTGGGTGTGATTTCATGCTTTGCTAACAGGAGAAGGACATTCTCCTACCAAGAAAAATGTAAAACAGTCCCATTCTTCTTCTTGAGTCACTAGTAGTGATTGTACAGATGACTGCTTACTTGAATCCACTTCCTGATCCAGCTGAAAGTTAGTTATGAAGCTTAATTGGCAGCAGGGAGGGTAGGTTGCACCTTCTCACTGCACCTCGGACTTAAAGCATCAGTGCAACAATATCCCAAGCTGGTTTCAAGCTGACTCAGGCAAACCTACACAGGGTGTAGTTACAACTTCGGTCTCTGTGTCTGCAAACCTAAGTGTTAGGGCTATCATGAAAAGGCAAGAATAAAAATCCATCTTGGGTAGTGTTAATGATTCTGGTCTGTGTTGTTTCCACTACTGTGTGCAGCTGCCCTTTTTGTCCTTCTGTAGTAGCTCCCAGTAACCAAATTAGAGCTGGCAAGTGTAATGTGTACCTGCACCAAAGCTGCCTTAGACCACAACCTGGTGGTGTTGCTCTGACTCATGTTTGCAAGCAGATTTAGCTGCTGCTTCTAAATTGGGTCCCATCACCAACTGTCTGTCCTGTCCCCTTACAAAAGACTGGCAAGAAAAGTTGAAGGGGACATTTATTTTTTTTCTACATGGTCCAGCTTTAAGCTGGTAAGAGCTGCAGACTTTGGTGGCTGAGGTGGGGATGCACATCTTGTGCAGCTGCCCCATTTGCAAGGTGATCGCCATAGGTGGGGGAAAATGTTGGGTAATGGGGGATTTGCCCCATTAGCTGGCCAGCTAAACCTGTACAAGAAAAGGAGCTGGAGGCTGGAGCTCCGGAGTATCAGACCATGTAGCAATACCGATTATGGTGTAGGTATGCATTCCTACTTGTCAAGGCTGCTTTGGGAAAGCAACATTTGGCAGGGAGGTAGACTAAACATATTGCGCAAGAGGAAAAACTTCAGCAAAGGTTTGTTTGTGGCACCTCAAGTTGTTTCTGAAGCCCCACAGCAGCTGGTACAAGGAGCAGACCTCTCAAGTTGCCAGTGATGAATTACCTAAACCTCCAACATGTAATGCTGAGAAAGGGAATTCTGAAAGTGGCCCTTCACACATCAACTCGGGCTAAGAGGTTTCAGGATGATAATCTGGCACCCCATAGCCTAGATGTTTTCAAATTCCTTCATTTTTGAATTCTTTTCCTTCAAGGACTCGAGGAAAGACTATCTGCTTGAGTAATCTGCTCTGCTGCTTGTGGATAACATGATCGGATGCTAAGAGTCATACTGAAGTGGCATGGGTTGATGCTGTCAGATTCAGATGGGAAACTTAATCCTTCTCTTTATTATCCTTTTTACAGTAGCATTAAAAGCTCTAGTAACATTTCCTGTTGGTACATACTGTCGGGATATGTGGTGTATAAGCTCTTCTTAATTAACATCAGAAAACCATTAGGTTGTGTATATTAGAATGAACAGGTTTCTGTGGTCAGGGTTAAGAAAGTGACAGTGTTTGTGTACCTCTGTGTTTCAACAAAATAGTTCTTTTTATTGGTATTTAATCTCATATCAGAACATGGCTAAATTGTTTTCTTGTAAGAAAAGAAGCAATCAAAAGCTTATACTTAAAAAACCTTTCTGAACTGAAGATAGCAGAAATGGTCCAGGCTGAATTCTTAACCCTATGGTCTTTTTTTTCTGACAATGGAAATAATACAGAAAAGCAGGTTTTGCAGATCAAAAAATAAATAACACAAAATAATGTTATTCATTCCAGTTTATTTTAGGAATAACTATAAAGACCAAGCTATTCTTCTGTAGGAAGAGCATTCTGACAGAACATAACTTCTACTTTTCCCAACATCCATAAATATTTAAGTTTTATAGCATGAAATATTAACAACAGAAGGAAAAAAAAAGATACTTTTTTTTTTTTTTAATTTTCACTTCTCATTTAAATAATTCAGTCACTCTATTAAAACAGTTATTATTGTGCCTTCATGATAAGTATTGTATGTATCCTTATGTAGCATATGTAGGGGTAATAGCCTTAAACTGAGCAGGTTTTGTTCTACCTTGCTGGAATTATTTATGATCAAGGACTACTGCTGAACAGCCTGGCAAGGGTCAGTGCATGACTGACTGCCAGATCTGGCAGTCCCTAGAGATATGTTATGTACTACTTTAGGCTGTAACTTGTTCCCTTTAAACTTATTTGTACAAGAGTTGCATGGTGTCTACTACATCACATGGTGGTGCCCATGCATGGTTTGCAGTCTCCTTGGCCTTCCTTGCCTGGCAGAACAAGGGGTGAATGCAATTCTGGGTAATCTTGACCTGAAAATTAGGAAATAATTCTTTTTATGGATGGTGCAGTAATTCTATCCAATGACTGAAAAGTATGTAAAATGCATATATTGTTTGAGGAATAAAGGTTGGCCAGCAGCCTGGCTGCTTCTGGTTGACTGTCTGACAATAAATGTATGGAATTTGTCTCCTCTTCTACCTCTCGTAAACCTTTCATTTTGTTTTATTTATTTTTTGAATGAGAGGATAGTTTCAACGGGACTGTTCAAAACTGATGTTTGTAGAAAAGCACTTTCCTGAAAAATATGCACACGGGTATTAACTATTTATATTTTAATTGGCAGGCAAATCACTGTCCTGGTGTGTTAAATGCAAGAACTGCAAAGTTCCCTAAATAAAGTACCTGCAACTTAATTTCCTTTGAAGGAAATTTGAACCTGCCAGAATAAGACAAACATTCTCCTGGATTACAGAGTGGGCGAGGTGCGTCAGGAATTTGTGGAGGAGCTGTAACCTCTGCACAACCTGGGTGGGAGCCTGGTACTTGGAAGCTCAGCCCAGAGCCACCTTGACCCTCAGCAGAAGCAGTGTGTGGGGTGCCAGGTTGGATATGGTTGGGTTTACAGCTTTGGATTGATTTTAAGTGTTTTTTTTTTACACCTGGATTCTTTATTGGATTTAGACTAATAGCTCTAAAGGCTTTTTTTTTTTTTTTTTCTTTTTTTAGAAGGATTTTGGAAGTTCAGATGATATCTATACTTCTAGCTTAGTTTAAACAAATATATATTTATTATGCTAAAAGCCCTTCAAAACCACTGAAATTCCAATTGTCTTAGTTCCCTTTATGATATAAATAGAATTGCATTTTTTCCTGATTTCTCATAGAAATGCTGTACTTCCACAGACAAAGGCTCTCGAAGCAAGATTTTTTTTATTATTTTTTATTTTTAATATATGTATATATCCTTGTTATTAAACTATATTTATTTTCTGCCTCAAGTACTTTTGTAGTGCTATTCCCTTAATGTTACAGACTGCAAGTAGCTGGAGGGAAATCAGATACACTTTAAAATCTATTCATGAATTATTTTGTCACATCCATGACAGGAATAACCTGACAAGTAGTGGCAATTTGTTTGTCAAATGGAATCCAGAATGGGTCTTTTTAGATGAGCATGATGAACAGTTAAAGACTGAACAGTTATCCCTAAGTTCCTCTATTTCCACAATATACAGGTTTAATAGCAATACTCACATTTCAAGGCTCAGTGTGCTGAGTATCATCTCTTTAATTAAAGAAATCCATGTTCATCTTCTTCTGTGTTCCTCACCTGGCACATCAGGTGTCTGGTTACCAAGTGCTAGTTGTCTTCCTGCACCATTAAGATGTCGAAGAAGGTGATAACTGAACTCTAATGGGGAAGAACGACTAAGTCCTATATTTTAAACCTTACATAATGCAAAGAATTGCTCTTCCCATTACAAGGAGGAGGATCTGAGGATTGTGATATAAGAAAGTATTTTATTCTGAAGTATAATAAAGTGCTTAAAGACAGATCTCTCCTGATGCAATCAGTGCTAAGGAATTTGTTTGTAGCACCTGCAGGATGAACTGTAGCTCTATTGCACTGGAACAGGGTGGAGCTATCCTGATGAAACTGGGAGCAAACGGCAGTGATGTAATACCCACGGACTACGTGCCATGCCTCAGAAATGCTCTCTGGCTCTACCAGTGCTAGAGAGATTTCTCAGAGTAATCATAGTGGAAAACATAAAGTTGAATGTATCTGAACTATTGTGTGAAGTGTGTTCTATGAGAAAATGAAACAAAATTTGAAAGTTGTTGCAAACCAGGGGCATTCCCAAGTTGGTCATAACAGCAACATATTGCAAGTACTTTGCACAGATTTAAGTCTTTAAGGAAGGCAGAGATTGATGGAGACTTATGTCTTCAATCCAGGCTGCAATTTCATGCGAGAGAATGAAAAAATAGATGACAAAAGTAGTTTAAGCAAGTTCCTGGCCAACATTACCTATTGGTTCCCTATCCCCCATGTGTATTTCTTTCTCTGTGAATTGTACTAATGCAATTGTACTAATGGCATGGGGTGTGAAACGCATAAAACTGCTGTTTGCAGACCAGCAGCATTTGAATGGCAGGTGGGGTAAATTCTATGGTGATGCTGAAAACGGCTGTGCTATGTAGACTTGAGTTTGTTGAGGATTTGGACCATTGATTCCTCTCATCTGCTTACTTCCTATGGAAAAAACATGTGCTGGGCATATGGAAGCAGCTGGTACCTCTCTTCTAAGCAATTTGCTGAAAAAAAAAAAAGTCATCTGATTTGTCTCCTAACCTTCTATTCTGTATTCAGTTTGCTCTTCAGTTTTGTGGCCCCTGGACAATTTGAACATTAAGGATGTTTATTTCAAAAGACTTTTCAGGTGCAAAAGATTGATTTTAAGTAAATGTGACTCAGTGAAGGGAGCCTCATTCTGGTCTGCTTGAAAGCAAGCAAAACGATGATGCTTTGAGAAATGTTTCTCTTGGCTATAGAAGTTCGGAGATGGGAAAAATACTTGGCTAGTCTAGGTAACACCTGCATTATAGCTGCTGATGTATACATGGATCTTGCACATGCTCATACATCAAAGCATCACTGGAAATGCTGAAGCATAACTAATTTTAACTGAAAGAGGTGGCCTTATTTCCAGTGTAATTTCTACTCTAGCAGATTACCTTCCTGCCTGTCACACAAACAGGGCTCCATGTAAAAGGCTTTTGTTGGATGAATGTGTGTGGCTCTAAATGTTTTAGAAGCATATCTCCAGGAAACATCTTGTAAGTGAACATCCATTTAATATTTTCTAGGGAGATTGTGTTGCAGGTGTATGCACTACAGCTCCTGATGTTGTATACATAAGGAAAAAGACTGCAGTTATTTCTGATATTTTACTGTAGGTGTGGGGAGATTAAACCCACATGCACATTAAACCCATTCAGTGACTGTCATCCTTGCTTCTTCCCCTTTCTTCTGCTCATCCCCTGCTCCCAGCCATAAGGACCTGTCTTCTCATCCTGCTTTGACCTGACTGTGGAACTCACCAAACTGGTTGGCACTTGAATTCACTAGTGTGAATTTCACAAAATAACAACAACAACAAAAAAAAACACAAAAAAACTTTGTTGTTGTTGTTGTTTGTTTTATGATTATTTTTTTCCCCACTAGAATGAGTTTCAACAAAGAGTTGAAACTCTTTGTTGGCTAGGTGGCTAGGTGTATTTGTTCCAGAACAGCTGCAAGGAGACCATGGTATCATGCAGCTGGAAGTAAGGGGAAGAAGATGTGCAGGGAGGACATCCCTCTTTCCGTATCCTTGAGATGTTAGTGTTGTTGAGTCCAGTACTGTCTAACTGCATTATGATACCCTAGGACAAAAATAACTGAGTAAAGCTAGTTTTTATTTGGTTTGTAGCTTAGTTTCAGCTCTAGACAGAAAAAAGCAAGGAGATCATAGAAGGATCACCTATTTATCTCTTGCTTCATGGGTTTAATTTCTTTGCTGTCTATAACTCAGCCTCTGCCTTACAAATAGCATATGATAGTGGCTACAGAAAGTATTAGAAAATATATTTAATGTAAATTGATTTTTTTCAGCAGTAATCATAGTGATCAGATTAGCTTTTAGTAGACTTTTTTTTTTTTTTTGATTAAAACTTTGCCAAGAAAATATAGGAAATGGGTTGTGAAAATTGTTGTCAATATACCTTGACATGCCACTGTTTGCACAAACCAATATATGCACAAATATTTGGTCTAAAGTTGTTCCAGTCACATTCCTGAAAATGTTTTGAACTTGAAAGTAATCCCATCAGGAAACAGAAAAAATCTACTTCTCTCTTGTGGTCATTCAGTAGCTAATATAAAAAAAATAACATTCATGATGAATATTTAGCGAATAATCTACCAGCTGAAACATGCTTGTAATTATTAAAAGATTGGGTTAAGAAAAAGGATGGAATCAGCAGAAGGCTTGTAAATAAGTCTGAACTCTACAAAGATGCCTAGCTTGGACAAATCAGTGTCGCTTCATGTGTTCAAAGGGAGCTAAGCCAGTGTATGTCAACTCAATGTCTTGTTTTCACTGGGCACTAATATTTGACCAGCTGTAGCTCTAATAATCATATAACTCATAAATATTTTTCTGAAAGATAACGTATTCAAATGGAATTTGAGCAGATTGATAAATAGCAAATTAACGTAAGGAATTCAAAATGTATTTGCAGAATTCATATACATTAGGGAAAGGAAAAGACTTTCCACAGAGTTTGGATTTTAAGCCTTGCCCAGAAATATTTGGTAGTCTGCTTTTTCTTAACTGTACAGACTCATTTGACCCTCCAGTCAAACCATTCTAATACAGTCTTTGGGGGTTCCCACTAAATAAACATGATCTTTTTTTCCCTCACCCCAAAAAGGTTTGTCTGAGATCATTCACATGCTTTCCATCTGTCCCTTGTTCCCATTGAAAAAGTAAAATCAGGTTACAGCTTTGGCCAGATCAGGGTTATGAAAGCATTGAGATTGACACAGAGCTTTGTTAGGTGATGTGCTTAAGGTGAAGAAGGTATTAGGTAGTGGAGGGTGGGGAGGGAGTTTCCTTGATCAGCATGGTTTCATCTGAAGCCTACAGAGAAGTAATAAATACAGGTCAGTCCGATCTTTATCTCTAATAGTTTCTATCTTGCCATCAGCTGCTTTATAACATGGTACGATCATTTCAGTAGGGGTCTCTGAGACTTGTTCTCTGTTGGATTTACTAATAGCAGTGAAAGATATTTTTCTTTCTCCCAGGGAAATTTAACAGAGCAAGAAGGAGACCACACAAACAGTGTCTGCAGTGCCATGGGTCACAGCCCGGCTCATGTCTGTAGGCTGCTGCTGAAGACAGCATTGCAGAAATGTAAAAGGCTGTGAACAGAGATCCATGCACATGTCCCATTCTGCCTATCCCACTGAGCGAGCAATATGCTCTGGAGAATATTTGAGGCCATATTCCATCATGTTCTTCCCCTCCAGTTATTGTCTCAGATTACAAATATCAATTTAAGGCCTAACAGAAGAGACTTCAAACAACATTTAATAACTCTGGGGGTCCCAAATTAACCACAAAATAAAAATGAAACATAACTTGAGATATAGTCTCACAAAGAACTGACATGTTGGCAAACACTCTGGTGAAATACTGCCATTTTGTTCTTCTCAGCACATGGCTCCTCTCCTTCACTGGCACCATTCTTACAGGTTCTGCGGCAGTGAGGATGTAAATCATAGCACACGTGTGATTAAGGTTTTATTGTTTGTGAGTTTTAACATTTTTTTTTCCAGGTAATCATCGGCTTTTCTGTGGAGAAGAAAGAGGAAAAAGGTTTCAAATACTGGCTTAATTTCAGCATTGGATGGTTTTTATTATAATTTTTATTTATTTATTATTATTATTTATGCATAACTCCCCTGGGGCTTTGTCCATTACAAGAATGTATTGCAAACAATGAGTACTTTTGATTTTTTTTTTAATAGCATTTTTATATGAAATACAAGTACCTGTGCTTATAGCCATTGAGCAAAACAAAAAGGTTATGAACTTGGGTTTGAGGGCAGAAAGTTTCCAGGGAGACGTGAAGCAAGTTTAATGCTGTTAATGGGGATACTAGAAGGTACTTGGCCCTTTGAGGCAGTTAAATTGAGTGCTGCTGAGACAGGAAGGCATCTTAAATTGGCTTTTCCTTGTGCTCTGATTCCTCTGGTTCCTCATTAATGATGCAGCCTTATTTGCAATCCTAGCTGGTTTCTCATGCCACGCTCATGTGCTTGCTGTGTGTGTACCTCTGGCTATCAGTACTCCAATGGTGCTGGAGGCATGCTAATCTCTCCTCACCAATAATAACTCTCTTTATAAGATTGCTCTCTAGTTGAAATAGTAGCCCTTGGGTTTCTGCTGAAGAAATCTTACAAAGTAGTTCATTGGATTCTGTTAATTACTGTGGCTTAAAAAAAAAAAAGTGCAAACTGTTCAGCAATAAAAATGAGAGATGCACAGCTGTGAGGACTAAGACTGATAAGGATATGATTGCTGTGTTTGCTTTGCATTTTCAGTCGTACAAATAGCTTTGAGCTGGAAAGATGGAGTTCAGCAGCAGCTGGATGTGTGTGAGCCCAGACCTTCTGAGGTTAAGGGAATGCATACCCTCTGGTATTACCCTCTGGTAAACTAGTCATGTACATGAAGATAGGTGCATTTAGCAAAACCCAGCCATCTTTGCCCTCCTCCCCCCAGAGCGTATCTGTAGATAACAACCCTGCTCTGCTAAAAAATGAGGGTTAACAGCCAGCCTGAGGGATGAGTAATATTATAAATTGTCTGCTTTTCAGAAAAAAGCATGTGATATACCTGCTGCTTTTTGTACTTGGTCTATATGAGTAATGGAGTTCTTAGGCCTCACTCCTTTTTTTCAAGAAAACTGCATTTTAAAAAATATTTTCTTGATTAGTAGAGTCACAAGTTATGCCTTCTGTATTGGGAGAGTGCTTGATAAAAAACTTGTCAAAAAACTGTTCTAGAGATTCAGTAAAAATTGTTTAAAATCAAAATGATGCAAGGAAAATGTATGTCTCCACTGAGGCTGGCCATAGGTGGAAGCATATTTAAACTTTGCACTCAGATGATGGATTTCCTAGTAACATAAACTTCCGAAAATTCTCTCTCTTTCTTTACTATTTCTTTTCTTACCTTTATGTTGCCCTACTGCTTTCCTTTAACTAACCTCGCCTAATCTCATAAGAGTAGCTCCCTTGTGTGGGTGTAACCAGAGCAAAGATCTGCCTGGGTGATTGTCTTGTTTTTAGCAAGTGAATGATACCTGTGCAGTATAAATGAATTGCTGTTCATATTGAACATTCTTTGTATTACAGGATAATTGCTGAAATGGTTATAAAGTGTGGGTCCTATCTGATGAAGCACTAGCTACTGCAGTCAGGTTGGTTTCTTGGGGAACAAGTACAAGTCATCTTCTTTCCTTTCTTCCTCTGCCTCCTTCCCTCTGAGTTTTAGAGAAGGAATTTATAAAGATCAAGAAGTGAATAATTTATGGGATAAAAGTGGCTTTGAGCAGCTTCAGGCTGGATTCAGCTTCAGCACAAACCCCAGGTACTGTTGTGTAACACTCACTGTTGCAGTGAGTTAAGATCTTGCTGAGCACGAATCAGACCAGAGTAGCACTGAGTTTGGTACGTGGAAAGCTGATGCAACCTGCTCAGTGACTGGGGGAGATTGAGCTAAACATGCCTGCCCAAATGTTGTGTGCTTAGAGTCCACCTCTATCTAATCTTCTTATGAGACAAAACCAGTTGTCTTAGTAGGGGATAATTTTTGTGACACTTTTTTTGTTACAGCTGGATTTGGGTCACAGGAGCCTTGCTCCTGCCTAAAGTTGAGTGGTTTCCATTGACTTTAGGAGTCATTTAAAGAGTCTATAGGTACTTGGTGGGATAAACTCACAACTCATTTCAGGGGTTCTCAGGTTAGCGTCTCCTGTATGCTCCTCTCTCTCCACCAAAGAAAAGAAGAGAAAGTGTTATTACAGATCTTTCAAATCACCAGGAAAAAAAAAAAAAAAAAAAAGTTTAGAAAAGTGATCAGAATGTGCTCGAGGTTATGAAAAATCACTAGTGAAGCACTGAGTATATTCTAAAAATATACATCTCTTCTTTGTGAAAGAAAGCAGTAACATCAGCTTGTGAAAAATCCAGAGTAACTGAAAAATATTTCCATTAAAAAGATGTTTTTAAAGAGGAAAACAAAACAAACAAAAACAAAACAAAACAAACCTGTTTTTCCTTGTGTCTTGTTGCATGTCTGCCTGAATGCTAATGCTGGCAGAAGGGAAGGGATAGGCAGAGATATGAACAGCCAAGAGAACAAGGGTGCAACCACTGCTTTTTGGCATCAACCCACAAAAAACTACAACCTGCTCATTTAAAATAGTTTTGAGATTGAAGATATAGTTTTAGGATAGTACTAAGAAGTAATCATAGGCTGCAGCTAAAAGAGGCAGCCCTGCTTCAGGGCTCATTCCTTCTGTGCTGTGGACTCAGCTGCTTCCCTTACCTCAGTGCTCAGCTGACCCTGCCACAGACCTGTTCAGGCATCTCACTCAGCAAAGGCATAACAGCTATGAGAAGATGAACAGTCTTTGGCATTGATTTCCTGTGCATTATAGGTACATGAACACACAGCAGAGGACACATGGTTTAGTTTTGGACAGCAGAAGGCTGTGAGTGACTTAGAAGTAGAATAAAATGGAGGTGGGCTAGCTCTGCAGAGAAGTCAAAGCAAGAATTGGAATTTAGGTATCTACTTACTGTTAAACAACCTAGCTGTTGAACTATTGGCTAATTTGAAGAAGGAGTTGGTATACATGTGGATGACAACTAGAATAATAATAAAAAAAAACTTTTTTTTTAATAAAGATTATATCTGTTATATAAAATGTCACTGTTAAGGTTGTGGTGCTTTATTATTCATATCCTTCCTTATTGATACATAGCTTCTTTTTATGGACTTGTGTTTCTACACCTGTAAGACTTAGAAGATGCTCATACACATTATTTAACAATTAATATAATTATTCATTATTATACACTCTAGTCACAGGTTGATTTATATTCCTAAGAGTTTCCTAGCTATCCCTTTAGCTACAATAATTAAAATGGAAAAGACGTTAGATCTATAGTACATGGTGGATCTGAGCAATTTGGCTATTTTTATAGCTTCTAAACATGAAAACTTCAGGGAGTTCTTCATATTAGTGTTGCCCTAGAATTTCTTTGCACAGACTTCTTGTTTTGACTTGTTTTGTACAGTAGTGTTTTTTTTTTTTTTTTTTTTTTTTTTTCTGGACATTTGGTCTTCAGCATGTAGTTTTATGTTTTCTCTTCAGTGATTATTAGCACCTTTTTACATTCCATCTATGTTAGCTGAACTAACAGATGGACAATTTTGTCCATTTTAATTGTCTGTAATTTAGACTAAGTTTGGTTGCTGGCCAAGTATTCATCACCTGTGGATCAGACTTGGCAGCCCTTTTGTTACTCAGCCAGATACATTTTTCCTTTTGAAAGGCCACCCCAAATTGCAGCTGAAAAGAAAATAAAGCACGCTACTGGATCTCAAATAACAAAGAACTGCTGAACACATAATTTCTCTTGTTTTGGTCCTTTTAGGGGTTATTATGCAGTGCTTGTATTGGCATAGCTGCCAAAGACCAGGACATAAACAATTAGCTGGAAATCATTTTTTTTTTTCTTTTCTTTTTTTTCTTTCCTTCCCTGCATACAGGAAGGTCAGCACAGAACATCCAGTTCTCTTAGGATGGACTTCTGCTTTGCTTATTGTTCTTCATTTTCTTAAATGATAGTAATTAGAATGTTATAGGGTAGTAACAGTCATATGAAATAAAAACATTGACATAATACAAAAAGTCATCTTGTATTGTTAATTGTAAAGTGCACTGGATTAGGTCCAACTCTGCTGTTGGGGGAGGGGAGGAATATTTTATGGACATAAGACACACCTCTGGAAAGCAAGATGTCCCATATAGCTGTTCTAGCCAACACTTCCTGGACTTCCTGCAGGCAGTATTGAACAAATCTTCCATCCAGGAACAGGTGTCATAGGGCAGCTTTTTTATCAGCCATTATGCTGCACCTCAGCAACTTTGGTTGCTGTATCCCATTAGTTTTCCAAGTAGGGCTCACCTGGAAAAACTGCTTATGCTCGTGAGCCAAACCCTTTCTACCCATCACTAGACTTTTGCTTTGCCCCACTAGTTCAGGCCTCACAACCCCTCTTTCATTACACTCTTGTGACCTGTTGTACCTTCTTGGAGCCCAACTTTCTCTGGCCTGGCAGAAGTACTGCCATTGTCTACCCAGCTTGGGGGTGCCTTGCCTGCTTCTGTCAACATAAAGCTTTTTAATCATCTCCAAAACAGGCTCCCCAACACTCTGTGTTCCCCGAATCACATTTAAGTTGGAGCCCAACCTTTCCCTCAAAGAACGATTATTGCTACCACAGGGTCCAGTCAGTTGTGTCTGTCTGAATTTTGAAAGCTGCCAAGGATGGAGATTTTATAATCCCTCTAAGTAACCTGGCCAGTGTTGATAGAACCTCTTAGTACATAACTGTTTTCCTAGTATTGAATCTGCAGCTTGTGGCTCTTGTCCCTGTTCAGGTTGTTTAGTACAACCCACACAACACACAAAAGTTTGACATTGTCATCATCTGTAACTGCCCTTCAAGCAGTTGTAGAAGCTCAATATGGAGCCATTGGTAAATGGCTCTTTATGAAGCATTCTAAAGTGCAGCTAACCTCATCTATAAGATGTCTGTATTTCAGCTGTGACATGCTCTTACCTTGACTAACAAGAATTACTTTTTTTTCAAGGTGGTTTTTCTCCACTATCTCTAAATGCCTTGCAGCCAAGCAGTGCCTTTGGACCATTCAGGACCTGTCTTTACAATGGAAAACAAAGATTTCAGGCTTTGAAGACTTTAGTCAGGAATCTTTAGGGATAAAAATCTTTGACAAATATGGTTTGTTTCACAAAACGATCCTGGGGCAGGTACAACTATTTTGTCAAAACTGTAGTTTTTACAGGTGTAGTTTATTTTCCAGGAAAGAAGCCTTGAAAAGGCAGGGTTAGGCACCACACAAAGCAGCCTGAGCCAGGATATGGGTTTCTGGTATTAGCAACATTCACACTGAGATGTTTTCTTGGAGATTTACAGCATCACTGAAAGGGGTTTTACAACAGCCTTGGTCTCAATATTTGTAAACCCTTTCTTTTACTAACCTGTGCATTTTCTCTCACCGAGAAATGGCCACTTTTCAAAAGGGCACACCTTGCTTTGCTGTAGTTCCTCTGCCAGTGGGGTCAATGAGCTGGATCATCAGGGAAACAAGCAAGGTACTTTCAGTGCTGTCCTGAAGCTCTTCCATTACAGAAACACCAATACGTAGTAACTGTCATAAAAAACCCATTGTAACTTAAAAAGCTCCTCTGATTAGTCAATCTTTTCTCCATTTACCCTGGAAGATGGAATTAGCCACAATGGGAGAGAGAGCCTGAAATGGGTCAGTTATTTACAGTGGATTCAGCCTTCTTTTATGTCTGAAAAGCTTTCTATTTAGTTTTTATATGCTTAAAATAAAAGGGGAAAGAGCCCAGGATTTTAGGTAACTGCTTTTACAAACATGAAATAGTTTTTAAGCTAAGCTACTGGATGTGTAAGTCTTGCTGGAACAAACCCAATTTTAAAAGACATTTCTAAGCTCTTTAATAGTCTACCCTTTCCCCACATTCCTGTTTTCACACCTCGTTATTGACATAAGGATATGGCTGGGGTCAGTAGCAATTTGGGAAAGAAAGCAGAACAAATTTCCTTATTGCCATGTGATTGTACATCTGCCGTTTCAATTTAAGCCAGCATCTGAAGCTACTGTATTCATAGACATTTGGCCAGATTCCTGTACTGACTAGAACTGAATGTGTTTGAGAAGAAAAAATAAATCACTATTGAGTTATTTGCTTCTAGGGAACCATGTGTTGTAACACTGTTCACTTGGGTATAACCTCAGCAGGGAAAAGGAAACTAGAATCAGGCTTTCCATATTAAAAATCAAGTAAATCCAACACGAAGGACATGAAATATAACATAGGCATAGCAGAGTATTCTGTTCCAATAACCTGTGTGGGATTATTTACTAATTCCACATAATCTGGTTTAATAATTCTGTTGTTGTTTTTTGTTTTTGATTAAGCCAAGAAATACTAAAGCATAATAAGTGAAGTAGTTTAGAATAAGTAGAGATGCAATGCTGAAAAATGCTGTGAAGTGTTAGTGTTCCAGCTTATTAGATTTCCCTGTAAGGATTTGGCCTAGTGTCCCTTTTAGAGCTATTGGCCAGGTCAGGGACATACCATGGCTTGTGAGGATCAATGCAACATCAACATCATTCCAGGGAGTCCTTAAATGGCATAACTGTCTGAATCTTTAATGTCAGATGATAAAAATGGTAAAATCTGCTAATAGGAACATTTCTAAAGGTACAAAATGGTACATGAAAGAAACTGTCATGTCAGATATGCCCTCTTTCACTGTGACATCCTTTCAGTTTAATCTTCATTTAGGTATTTTTTTTTCTCCCCACAGCCTATACTTACACTGCAGCTAGGACAAACTTGTGCAAATCTGAGAGTTTTGGTAGGGCTCTCTGCAGGCACAGCTTGGTGTGTGTACAGTCAGTAGCAGAGATCATGGGATTTTATCCTTTTCACTTAACTAAGGAGACCTTCAGTTAATTCAGTGAGTTTTTTTCCATTTGCTATTAGTGCTATAATATTTTCTGTATTTTGTATAGTCTTCTATACAGAGATAACTATGGCTTTTTAATTTTATTTTATTTTACTTTAATTTAATTTAATTTAATTATTTTTTATTTTGAATGGGAAAGCCATATAGATTGTCTTCATTATTTTTGATGCCACATAAGAAGTCTTGAGATAGTTGCCAAAATCTGAAGCTTTCTTCTTTCTTTCTTTTTTTTTTTCATTTTTTGTTTGTTTTTGTTTTGTTCTTTTTCTTAGTTTCTGAGTTATTATTTGTGTTTTAGTTTTTGAGCTTTTAATAGATCAAATCCCCAGTCTTTTCTTTGCAGCCAAATAAACTAAGTAAATAAGCATGGATCTCTTTAAAACAAAAGAAAATCTGAACTTTTCATATTTTCTCATCTGTTCAGGAGCTGGCATTCTAATGAAAATATCAGATAGTGAAACTTTCAATGTCACTTTTACATTTGTCTGTACTCAATTTCACTTTTTTTTTTTTAAAAAAAAAAAACACAACTCTTGTGAGGTATGTATTGATTTTCATTTAAACGTGAACAAATTAAGACTATCCACAGGAAAATTATATTTGATATATAATTGAATGTAATTTTGAATGTAATTTTGACAAATAATCCTTTAAGTGCTGTATTCAGAAATCACAGTTCTATGTCCTTTTAAAATCTTTTTTTTTTTTTTTGCCTTCCATCTGTTAATGTTCCCATCCACATTATATTAAGTTAGCTCCAAACAGTATATCAGATAATTATATCAAACCAAAAAAAAAGAAAAAAAAAAGATGGTTCTAAGGGTGTCATGAACTTAAAATGTATATGTTTTGAAGGCTTTAACTTTTTTCAAGTTAAGAACTGAGTGTATGGTAACTTGCAGGCAGAATGTAGCTCTGTGTAGAAAATATCTTAATGTCATTAAAAAAGCATCTGTCATGTAGGAGAGGAAGAAAACCTCTATCTGTTGTGATCACAAAAAGGATTCTGCAAGTGACCAGAGGCTGTATCAGTACCAAGCATTTAGCTGGATATATTTATACTGAAGAGGAAATCATCAAGAATCATGATAAATGTTGCTTCTTTTCATGTGATCAGCAAAGCTAAGTGTTTATCATCCTCATCTTTAATCTCGGATGACTGCCAGCAGAAAACATAATTTGTTCTTTCAGTAATTTTTTTTTTTTTTTTTTTTTTTTACGTATACAAGGAACCCTGGAAGTTTTCTTTTAGAGTAATTATGGAGAAACAAAAAGAATTTTAGTTACACAAGTGCGCAAGTTGAACTTGGAAAAGCTGACAGCTTTTCCAGAGAAAAACAAAAATCAGAAAAAAATACCTACTGAAAGAAAAAGCTCCGTGATGTAAGGCAATAGACATAAACACTGAAAACTGGTATTTTATGAGCAGTTGGAAGAGCCAGTCTGGATAACTACAGGGAAGTAACATTTGCAGTACTGATGCAGACAAATGTGTTTAAGTTGAACTGCATCATTACCTTTAAAGATAGTGAGGAATGAAGGAAGGCTTAGATTTTAATGTGGCTATCTACCCTGTGCTTTGTCCCACCTCTCCTTGCCTGAGGAGGCAGCTATATATGCTGAATTATTTTGCTGACTTGGTGTTGAACTAAATTCACCACACTGGTTGGGGCTGTCTCAGCTCCAGGAGGAATGTAAGGTTTTCCTGCACAGAACTGCTGCCTTGGGAGCCTAGGAAAAGTCATATAACTTGGTCAATGGACAACTGGAGTTGAGTGAACAAGGGTCTCAGAAGTTGGGACTGACCTCTGGAGTCATCTCTTGTCAGTACCAGCACACTGAGGTACTGACTGACCGAGGCAATTTCTAGGAGGACAAAACTGACCAGAGTCATTCAGTGTTTTCTGCTGTTCGCATTGCATCATCATGAGGTAGTCCTCTGGGGAAAGTCTGGAGCAGGTATTTGTCTCAACTGAAGAACCCCACGAATGCTGACAGGTGGCTTGGTGAAGATGCGCTCCTTAGAAATAAAGTTGTGGAAGCTTGATCCATTGCTTAGCTGGAAAGATGAGATATTGTAAGGTGAGTATTCTGAGATGCCATGTAAATAGTTGACCTAATAGACAAATTGCGAGAAAAGTTATTTATATGTTAGGTAAAACTCATTATAATACAATTGCTGCACTCATTGTCCCTATTTTCTAAAATAGAGCCAAGTAGATGGAAAAATAAGTGCTGTCACCAGCAGCATGGGGAGGCGGCATGGCTTGAGAAAAAGCTAAATAGATATTACCAAATTATGTGTGCCCTACTACAGTGAAGACCAGAGATAGGACAATGATGGAGTTGGAGCTGTATCATACTAGAAACAAATGAAATTTGCAGAAAGTTGAGCGAAGACTGAAGTTGCTGCACTTTGTAACATCAGACAGCCTGAGCCTGGCAGCTGGCTTACAGACATAGGAAGAGAAGATCAGTTTACTTTCCATGACTGCAGAAATAGTATTTGTTTCTACATTTTGTAAATAAATAAGATTGTTATCAGACTTTTTTTTTTTTCTTCAGCTGACACTTTTATAGAACCCTGACTTTGTTTTTCCATGTTCAGAGAAATATGTACTAGTAGAAGCAGGAAAACCATAAATGAAGAGATCACCCAAATAGAAAAACAAAATAAAACAACTGCAGGATTTTTTTTTTTTTTTTTTTTTTTTTTTTATGAATGAATTAAATTAACTGAAAAATTCACTGTGGGGCTAGCTGAAATCATTTTGGTGCTGTCCTTTTCCAGCCCTGTGATGTGTGACTGAAACATCAAACTTCATTAAAACTTACTAAAAAAATCTACTACTTGTGATTGGAAATGAATTTGTCTCAGGCTCTAAAGCTGATAGCTGAAGAGTGCATGATAATGAATTTGGTAAAAGTCAGTAGAGAAGAACAAGCTACTTTGTCATTTTATCTTTGTGAGGCTCAGTATTCTGTTTTTTATTAATATAACCATGATACAACTCAATGGAAAAGCATCTTTTGTGAGTCAATAATTCCTCATGATGCTATTCACATCCGAGTTGTTCCACAGATCTGGATTCCACCAATTTTCATCCTAAAGCCTTTTGTAGTGAGTAGAAGTCTTGTTAGTTGTAAAGGTCCATCTCTCAGTGTGAAGAGTTCAAGTTGTATCAAGATGGGAAAAAGGAAAAGACTAAGGTATTCCTCCTGAAATGCTGCAGCTGAGTTGTCTTGCAGTGAAGGTTTCGGCTTGTGCTTGGAGCCCCCTCCTTGGACATTACACAAATGACTGACAGAACTAGCATTAGTGAAGGAAACTGAAAGTTGAACCTTAAAAAAATTATATTTTGTTTTCTCCTTAGCTCTTTCTTCAGGGATTGCTAACACTGCTGGGCTGCTCAGCTCATTGAGATGATCCTTTGTCTTTCACAGACTTTTTCCTGTGGTAGAAAAGCTAATTTTTACATTAAGGTTCTGTGATGTCTGCACATGTGGGAGCGTGACTTTTATTTGATGTTGCTTTTACTCTTCTTCAGTCAACTCGTTCCTGTGAGAATACAGGGATTGTGTAACAATATTGAAATATTCAGCATGTTTGGCAACATTCAAGACTGTTTGCTTTAGAGACCTATGATTCACTCTTGTACTTCTGCAGCCTGGTGGGGTTCTTGCTGCTTTACAGCTTTTTAGACTCATTTAGTCTGGGATGAAAAACTTACACAGAAATCCTCAGTGGTCACAGAACATCATCCGGATGGCCTTAAATTAGAAAGAGTGAGTGAATCATGCTGAAATACATTGATATCTTCAAAGTCACATTTAAAAGGAAATCACAGTCACATTCTTAAAATATAGTCTGAATCTATGAAGGAAATACTAAATGTTTAGCTTGGTGTACAAAGATTTAAACTCAGGTACAAATGTGTTTCAAAACCTTGACTGTCAGGTTCATTTCAAACACAATTTGTTTATCTAAAAGCTTTCATTATCTCTGAGCATGCAAAATTTGATTAAAAACAGTATCTTCCTTTGTCCTATTCTGATTCAGAAAGAACACTGTAAATGCCAAACACATTTGTTCAAATATTTCAGTCCTTCAAAAAGTTCTAGAGGAAAGACTAATATTTTGTCTGCTTTAAACTATTTTTTTGTTGCTAAAGTTTCTTCCATGAGAAACTAGGCTGGAAATTGAAGCTTCCATTCTTCAGAAATTGTCAGCTTTGATCAAAATCGGAGCAGAATTCATGAAAATCGTCTACAGATCTCGTAGGAATTGGCATACTATTGAGGTTTCTGGTATCCTGTCTTGGCAGAAAGATGAATGTAAAAGAAAAGCTTTTTTGTTTTGTTTTGTTTTGTTTTGCAAATGGTCCTTGGTTTTGAGTAGGCAAAATTCTGCCAATCATAGTCCTGCCAAACAAGACCAATACTGGGCTATGAGTTGTCCCAAACAGGTGTTATACATTGCAAGTGGGGCTCATAAAATAACTTCACATTTCTAAAGATAACTAGGAAACTGCTTCAGACCATGACATATGCTGCAATACTCTTGGCTTAATGAAAGCACATAACTGAGGAGAAGTGTGGAGGTGCATACCATGGCTGCTGGGGGATATGGTATTTACACCATGTTGGGTTTTACCAGCAAAAGAGAGATTCAGTATAGCCATTTATAAGTCAAATAAAAGTTATTTTGCAACGTTAGCATCTCCTTTTCTTTCTCAGAAGTCTAAATGGTTATTTTAATTGGTTAGAGGCTTAGAACAGCTTTTCCTTTCTTTGTAGATGAGAAGTCTCAAAAAGATTTTGAAATAAAAGTAACAGCAGTAAGGGTCATTTTTATGTTGTGAAGATGTACCAGAGACTTTCAGGGTATATTTATTTATGTATTTATAGATAAACCTGAAAATGGTAAAATGCCTGTGTAAGTAATCACTTGAGATAGAACATTTTAGAAAAGATTGGCCACCACTAAAATCTTAGAGACACACACCTAAGGCACCTAATGTAGTTTCAGAAATGCCAGTGTGCTTCATCTCCAATTTCCACTGAGATCTTCAGGCATATTAGAGGGCTTCTGAAATGCTGATTTTTTTATTACCACTATAGCAAATGCCAGGTGTTGGTGAATTGGGCCCATCTTCTGTTTATGCTGGAGTGCTCATGAAACTGTGTATATTTAACAATTACCTTCATCTGCATGTGATGCCAAGACATCATTCAGCAGGTGATAATATAGACAGCCATTGTACCACTGCCCTAATTTATAAAGGTCAAGACCTGGTGCTCTGCGTCCACAGAACAAGTAATTGCCACTCTAACTGGGACAGATTGAGTGACCTGAACTTTAGACGGTACCATTAATCTGTACAAGCATTAGTCATCAAACTAATTAAACATAATTACTTCTTTTCTTTGAGCACAGAACACCATGGTCATTATTTCTATGCTAACCTTTAAAGAGTCTTTGCTCTTGATAGAAATAAGAAAGTTATTTTTTAAAAATAATTCCTTATTGCACTGGTGATGAAGGACATATCCAAATGTGTGCCTTTCTCAGAAATGAAGATTATTATGGCCAAATGTATGGAAAAGTCATGACAGTTCATTTAGTACATTGTGAAAGGCACTTCTTAACTTGATGGTTACTTAGTGAGGCTGCTTGACCTTATAAAAAATAATCAGTCAGTTAATGTACCAGCACTGCCTCTATTGCATGATGTAAAGCTATTACTGTCAATACCGCCTGAAACAGTTCAGATTCACTTGGAGTATAGTGTCTGGGGCAAAATGGCTTTGTCTGCACAAACTTTAGCATGTATACCAAGAAAAGAATCTTTGGGTTTGTTGATGACAATGCTGTTTGATAGACTTGGGGATTTCTGCGTAGATTACAGAAATCAAAATGTGAACACAGAATTCTCAAGCTAGGCCTAAGCACCTGAAATGATCTTTTAAAACTACTTCTCTTTCTTGAGAACAGTATTCCACCTTAGATGTAGAGAAAATGCTAGGGCACTATAAGTTTTGTACAAGGATGTTATTTCATTCATAAATGGTTTTATTTACCCCGATTCCCATGTTCCAAACTTGTTTTCACTGAAGAAAAGGAAGCTTAGATGCTGATTTAATTACAGAATTGTCCCTTAGAAGGTAAGAGAGGTCACAAGACATCCTCATGTCTTTCCTGTCACATATCCAGACATCCTCACATCAGTATAATGTGGTGTCAAGTGCCTTGGACTGTAAATGTAAATATTGCTTAAAGTTTGTATGAGATCAGGTGTTTCTGAATTTATCCTGCATTTTAGTAAGTGAATGAACAGCTGGGTACTGGTGCATAATGGAAGTGAGAAGGAAAAATAAGGAAAACAAAGCATATCTTTATCTGTTTCGTTCCTTTGAAATTTCAAAATTAACATACTGTCATGTATGTTTTCTTTTCCTAGAGGTGTTTTTCTAGCACAGAAGAAAATGCATTGGCAAAGTAGTGAAAGAAATGTATGTTATTCATTTTCAGTGCTCTGTGGGTAGGTGGGAGGTTCAAGTTACCAAGTCTCCACCCTAAAATGATTTAATTTAATTATAATTTGAAGCTGTTACTTTTTTTCTTCATGAATGTGCCTATGAATCTCAGAATGTAGTTCAGTCAGCTCTACTTGATATAGCTTTTATTGTGCATAGTTTTTTAAATGTATATCTTTTGCAATTGTAACAGTTTTGTAGTGTTTTTTGTGTATAATCTCATTTCCACTGTTCATAGAATCATAGAATATCCCGAGTTGGGACCCATAAGGATCATCAAATCTAACTCCTGGCTCCACACAGGTCCACCCAAAAATTCAGACCATATGACTAAGTGCACAGTCCAAACGCTTCTTACTTCTGACAGAGTTTCCACATTTCCACTGTTCAGTGCATTGAGATTTTGCTATATGTGTAGCTACTGCATGTAGGAGATGGAGCATTGTTTTACTGGAACTTATTGCTTTCAAAACCTTTGGGGATCATTGCTTTAGAGTATGTGCAGATGGCCAGGTGTGGTTAGAGATGGACTGGTTCATGTCTGGAAACCATCTGCCTATGTTAGTATGCAAGTATTTAGCCCTTAAATGTTAAACTCTGACTCTTGGAGGTGATTAACCTGTTCCAGGGGTTATTAGTTTGTACATAAAGCTGTGCTAGCAGCTTCTGTATTTAGCTGGCTGGTGACTGGCCAGTGGAGCATCAGAAAATGCCTGTATGTGCTTGCAATGATCCTTGTCCCTTACATTTTCTGGAAGACACAAGTGGTTTGGAAGACAGAAGTTGGCTTCTGAAAGAAAAAAAAGTGGTTTCTAGCTCTGATACATAAGATTATCAGAAAAAAAAAAAAAACATAAATACATATATTTTTTAAAAATACATAAATATATGTGTGTGGCAGAGTACATGAGAAATTGCAAGATTAGAATATTATTTGTTGAATCACAAATAGGTTAGATGAAAACCTTACTGTTTAAAAATAGAGCAACTCTGGTGTTTTATATTTTTTATTTTTCTTCATTAGTAGTTGTACCTCATGTTAGCAGGAGTCCTTCCCTCCCAGTAGGAGGGAAGAAAAGCACTATATGTACTACCTGTTTTTTCCCAATTCTGTTTACTATGATTTAATTGAATAAGAGCACAAGAGCATCATAAAGAACTGTACACATGAAGGTAGTTTGTTCCCCAGATGACATTTTTGGGAATATATGTATTTTTCTGTATATGTGTTATGTATCTGGGTTCAAATTTAATAGAAGAAATTAAACTGATCTTCATCATGATAATTTGATCAGCATATTAGTGCTGTTACATAAGCAGGTAGGGATTTTTGGCTTTGTATAACAGTCAGCACTGTCCTTTAGACTAAGTCCCTGAGAGTTGATACCTGTTTTAAAAATTATTTTAAAGGTACTTAGTGGCTGTACAATTGCCAGTATTTCTAGTCCAGGCTATTTTCAGAAGAAAAGTCCTACTACTTAAGTTATGTCTGGTCTATACTTATGTTAGCAATTAGTGTGGTACTTTTGTGGATCTGTACAGTAAACTGTTAGGTTGTCCACACAGTGTCCACACAAGGTACTTTTTAACAGTTTTCTTTTCAGTAGGTGGAGCTTGGTCTCTTAGTCTGATCATCCAGTAGAAATGGAGCATATGAGGTCCCCTCCTGAAGAGCATCTTCCAGATACACTAAGAAAGAGACACTATTTATAAGCTCTGAGATGGTTTTGCAATGCAAAAGAAAATGCAGGAAATGGGCATGATTGGAAGATCTGCTTCAAATGCGCACTCCTGATTTGAGTTACAAATGTGGGTGTATCTACATCCCTATTAAACTCCATCTCTCTGTCACAAACAAGGTATTCCCAAACACCTCTAACAATCACTATTATCTTTCCCTTTGTTGTAGCTTGCTGATTTTCTATATAGTGTTTACCTGGGCAAACCAGGACTCAGTGCTACACCTCACCATATTTACCAGTCATGGCAACAGAGAGAGATTCTCTGTTCTCTGCATGGGAATAAGCCTGGAAGATTCATATCTAGTTCTCTCAGATCTTTCCTTGCATTTGTTGGTTTTTCCCTTTAGATTATTAATCTAGGGGCCTTCAGGTAAAAAAAAAAAAAAAAAAAAAGACACCTTTATTCTTTGTTTATCAAATTAATCATTTTTGAATTTATTTTCAGTTGTATATATTTTTATTTATTCAAAACACATCAGAGAAACAGAGCAGGAAATGGTTTCAGATCCTACAAAGAATTTTTGATTACTGTTTTCCCGTTTCACCACCCAGCATAAAGCTGGCATCTTTAAAATACTTTTATGAGAAACTAGGTTAAAGGACAAAGACTTTCTGAAAACAGCTAACATCATATATTCTTGTGCAAAAAGTTGCTCTTCTCAGAAAACTTTCAGTTCCAGTAAATGAATTTGAAAAATTCAACAAAAATGCCCTATTAGCTCAACTTTTTATCACAGGTTAATGATGTTGATAAACTAACTTTGTGAACATTTTGAGCTTTTGTTATATTTTTGAGTATTAATTTACAAACTGAATCCAAAGGGGCACAAAGCAGCTGGCATTAGGACAACATTGTCTCTGTAAGACAGCACAAGAAAAACATGGACCTGTTAGAGGAAGTCCATAGGAGGGCCACAAAGATGATCAGAAGGCTGGAGCACTTCTCCTATGAAGACAGAGTGAGACAGCTGGGGTTGTTCATCCCGGAAAAGAGAAGGCTCCTGGGAGACCTTATAGCGGCCTTCCAGTACCTGAAGGGGGCTTACAAAAGAGATAGGGTGTGTAGTGATAGGACAAAGTACAATGGTTTTAAACTAAAAGAGGTTATGTTTAGATTAGATATAAGGAAGAAATTATTTACTAGTGAGGCACTAGAACAGCTTGCCAAGAGAAGCTGTGGATGCCCCATGCCTAGCTGTGTTCAAGGCCAGGCTGGATGGGGCTTTGAGAAGCCTGGTCTGGCAGGAAGTGTCCCATGCCCATGGCGGGGTGGGTGGGAACTAGATGATCTTCAAGGTTCCTTCCAACCCAAACCACTCCATGATTATGTAATTGGAAGTGCAGATGCACAAATGCAAGCCAGTGGCCTGTAGTGCTCTCTGCCTAGAATCATCTAGTGCTGGAGACTCACAGGGCTGAAAAGTGAGAGGAAAGAACATGCACACAAAATACTAATGTAATTCCCACTTACTTGCAAATAAAACATGTTGGTAAAACCTAGTAGTCATTGAAATAGCATTAGTACTGACCAAACTTGTCTACCATTTATTAAATATTTATTATATAACAATGATTAAATATTTACTATACAGCCATATAAGACAGCTATGAGTGATGAATGTGAAGACTCTCATCAAGATGTGAATGACTCTAAATAATAACAAATTTGTCTGCAATGTTTCTCCTAAAGGATATGCAAAAAGGAAGTTAAGTATTACTACATCTTCTTGGTTGTAATTTTTTAAGCTGTTTTGTTAGTGCTTTTTCCCCTACTAAGTTACAACCATTAATAATATTTACTATTGGACACAATTAGTAGTTAGATTACTAGGGACCTTTTCTATAAATAGAAGTATCAATTCACAGGACTAGCTGCTCCCTTATAGAGGAAACTTGCTGGAGATTTTATGGTTGGAATTTTACCAGTATTCATTCTGGAATTTGTTCTCTTGTCTGTGTTTACCAGTGACATCTGCTATTAAAGAATACTTCAAAGGAATTGAGAATAAAAGGTGAGGGCTCCATATATATTTGAACTCTCAAACTATTAAAACTAGAAGTGCAGGTGTTCTGGATTGATCTTCCTCCACATATTTGCCCTAAAGATAAACAAAACAAAAGAAAAAGCAATTTCTCTGTTTCTTTGAGATGCTAAGGAGTACTCTTGACCCTTCATTTCAGCAGGCATTTGTACTGTACAGGTGGTGAAGAGATGAAGCCCATATTCTTTTCTGTTACATGTATTTTTAGAAATATATGTGCTATTTGAATAACATGGACTAGAGCCTTAATCAACAAGCAATCACACCTTGAGTTTGAAGTGTTCTGCCACGACGTGTTCAGAGCATGTGTTTTGTGTCTGTGGTCTCCTGAGGTCTCCAGTATGGCACATTGATTGGTAATCTCTGTCTTATAAAGTACAGACACTGATCAAGGTTGCTAAATGTCTAGAGTAAGAGCCAGTGGCATGCATGCACATGCTATCAACCAGGATTTTTCTGTATTTCCTTTTGATCCATGCGTATTTTTGGAGCAGACATCCTTGTGATAGGATGAAGAAACATTCTAAGACATATCCTTTTTGAGACAGAAAATGGCAACTTTTCCTTTGCTAGTAGATGTGACAATAGATGTGGATTTATGGAGGAGGAATTTCAGTTCAAAAGTTTCAGAACAGCCACAGATTGCTGGGGTGTTATGAGTATTTTTGTGTTTTTCTTACAAGTTTTTTCTCTGGGTTGTCCTGCAGATAATGAGTTGGTACAGGATGGAACTGAAAGCTTCTAGTTATATGTTTTATTCTAACTCAGCTCTGTTGTGTTGGCTTGTAATGAACTAGTAAGACACTAGAAAATGCAATGTTTTAGTTGGTTTGGAATAAGGATCCAAAATAAGAAAAGATTTGATTCTTTGAGACACTTGTGTGGTTTCCTTTGCTAATGAGATTTGCCTACTCAGATGACTCTACAGATGTCTTTGGAGCCTCGGGGTTTTTCTTTGGCCAAGTCATTTGTAGTAGAAAAACTGAAATCAATCACAATACAGCAGGGCAATTGACAAGAAGTGTTATTAAGTAGGGTGTTGACTCACTGAACATCTTTGGGGCATATCAAAATGACCACAGACACCTTTAGATTTTTATAGTTGTCTTGAGACAATTCTTCTCTAAGAGAAGATATTTTTTCTTCCCTTGGTTTTTATTGGTTCAAAAATGTATCTCACATCCTTGCTGCCTTCATTAGCACCTGTGCTGTGAAGTGATTACTGTAGGTGAGAAGATTAAATCTTGCTTGTTGTGATTCAAGTGCATCCTCATACTTCAGAAATCTTTTTAATTAAAGCCTCTGAAAACTGTATTTACTCATTAAATCCAACACTTAGCAGCTGTAGTGAGAAGTAGGCCCCTTTACAGGAGAACAGTTGAACTACCTGAGACTTGATAGAGCTTTGAAAAGATTACATATGACCTGAGTTGACAACTGCTAATTTGCTACTGATGGAGCTGTCTGAAGCAGGACAGGTCACTTAGCTGCATTAGTTTTAATGGCCTTAATGTGTCTCAATCTCCTGTACTGCTGTGGCAGAAATCAAACAATGTCTGAGACTTCCAGTGTCCTCGTCATAGCACATTCAGTGGAGAAAACCCCCAGCTCAGACATAGCGTGCTGTGGCTCAGCTCTTGTATCAAGAGTTCTTGAAAGGCATAACATCAGATTGACTCAAAAAATGCACTTGAAGTCTGTTTGAAGTTGCCCCATTTAAGCTACCAGCACATGAATTGTACCTCCTACACCGTCTACATTAATAGACAAAATAACTGTAATCTGCAGTGCTCAGAGGGATGTCTCCTCTCTTTGCTAAACTGAGATACATTACATCAGTGCAGAAGACAGTTTATAAAAATCTTTTATGTTTGTATCAAGGCTGCAGATTAGCCATTAATTGCCACTATATAAACTTCCTTGTTAGAGTGAACTCCGGGAGCATAAGTAAAAGAAGACAGTACCCTCCATGCTCTACTTCAGTATTATCTTAAGAGAAGGAGGTACCATTACAGAGTGTCAGTGTATTGACAGCAAGGAGAGGAGGGCTAACAACTGTACCGAAAATAGTGACCTGTATCAGTATTCCTTCATCTCCTTTGCTTCTCTGTGTGTGGTTCAAAGAAGCTTATGCTATGATTTCTTGTGTTTCAGTAAATGGTGCTCTTCATGAACTGTTTTTTCAGTGCATTGCAGAGAAATGTGTCTGTTGCTACTTCATGCAAATGGCATGAGCAGAATATCTTGCTAGGTAAATAAGTTCCGGTGTGGCATATGTTGGACTGTTGCCTGGTAGATTTAGGATAGCACGCAAATGACTTGTAAAATTGGAGTAAAGAGACAGCTGGTGCAGTTTTTCATGGCTGAGGGAAATCTTAACTGTTGACCAGCATGCATTGCATCTGTCATCATGTTATTTTTTGATTCCAAAAAAAAAAAAAGGATTCTGCCATGTGTCTTTAGTCAAATTGATGTTTTATTTATAGTAGAATAAAGAACTCTGTGGCATTTCAATGTTTTAAACAGGTAAATTAGGCCATTTACAAAAATTCATTTACACATTTTCCTTGCTGTAATGGTCTATCCTTTGCACTCTTCATAATCTGTACCATACTCCCTTAATAATCTGTATTTTTTTTTTTGTTTGTTTGTTTGTTTGTTTGTTTTTAGTTACTCTAGCTTCAGGAATAAAAAAAAAATAGAAGCTTCTGATAGCTTCTGATCACTTTCTTTAAATATGTTACTTGTAAATTAAAACAAACAAAGCAGTTCTCTGAATTCACATCTGAACTCAAGCAGAGAATGAAATAATTTCCTCATGTAAAATGTCTACAATCAGAACTGGCTGTTGGTGACAAAAGTGAAATGTCCATATATCTTTTCTATGTGACACTCAGAGAGCATCTTCTTTTGCAGTTGCTGCCTCACAACCACCCAATTTCATATGCTTGCTGACACATCATTAAAAATCTATTGTTTTTAGTAATCTGTTTTAGAAATCAATGAATAAGTTTGGCTGATCCCGCATTTATCCTGCAGAGTAAGATCATGTAATTAAGCAAAAACAAACAAAAAGTCTGCTTTGTGCAGCATATTTATTAATTCTAGTGCAGATTGCTGGAGCAAAAATTGCAAGTTAGAAGTGAAGCTGGTAAAATATGCAGTCTGAATCCTGAAGTGTTCTTGTTTTAACATGTCAGTGTTGTATCATACAGGAAAATCTTTTTGTCCATTTGAATGAGATGTTTACTCTTGGTACTCCCATTTAAAACAAAGATATTCTTTCTGAAGTTGTCCTGTGAACCTCTGACACTGCAGAGCTCCCAGGAGGAAAAATGGGAAATCTGCTGGAATTAATTTCATTTCTGGCATAGCAGTGGGATCTAATGCATTTGGAAACTTAAAGCACCTTCTGCTGAACTTTGGAGAGCCTTAATATATGACTGCAAGCAATAGCTGAGCTAATGTTTTCCCTTTTTGCATTTTTGTAGACTACAGGACAGACTTAGTGTTGACTCCTGGACAAGAAATGTCTCCTGTTTTGCTTTCCAGGTCCTCCATATTGACAGCCAGCTACTACTCAGCTTCTGCAAGAACCCCATTTGGTTGAAACATAGTTATTTACTGGAAGTACCCACTAGTCCAGTGCAGGACAGAGGCCTGGTTCCACCTTTTCAGTCAGGCACCAAATCAGAACAAAATAGACATTTCCTGCCCAAGGCTATGGAAATGGGCAAGCTCAGACTTTCAAATATCAGGAAAACGTGCAGAGACCTTGCTACAACAGGGGTCATGCCGAAATCTCACATCAGTGGGGTACCTAAAAGAGTTGGTAGGTTCATTGAGTGTGGTACTTTATGCATCTATGTATGGCTGTTCTCAGCTCAGAGGCACTGCAGTTATGTCCTTTATTGACTAAGCCTGGTTTGAGATGCACAGTACCTGGGGCTTCTATTTTAAATGAAGACATAAGGCCTTGACATACCTTTAGACCAAACAACAAGTGTCATTTGGCTGCCCAAATTTGCAAATGCTGATTATCCTGAATTGCGTCCATATAATAACCCAATTTGTTTTCCACTTTGATATCTAAAGGTGAAAAAAAAATGCCACAGAAAGTAAATGAAATATTTCAAGTGTTGTCTTGTTTATGGATTGACTTTAAAAGCATAAAAACCTGAAGAAGCATATTTTAATTAGAGAATAAATGACAATCACCTAGAAAGAGACATGAAATAATAAAGAAAAATATTTTAGTCCTGTAATCAAAGGCTATGTACATTAGGTTGATGTTACACTATACATTGTTCCATTTACTCATGTCTGCTTTTTTTTTTTTTTGTCTTAAAAGTATAAGAATTAAAAAACTACTTATTCCTCAGTAAAGCTGCCATATCTACTTGATATGTATTGTGAGATAGGTAATCTGTCCTGATTCTCCAAATTGGTGCTAGTGAAGAAGAGAGAAATGTGGAGCTGGGGGAAGGATGAAAATACAGTAAACAACTAGCAATGAGAAAAGAAGGGAAGGAGAAGTGAAGATATTAATGAAAGTTGAAAAGGGCAATATAAAACAATTGGAGACATAGAAATGTCTAGACAAGTGGGAAAAAACGTTAAGGAAGTAAAAGAAAAGTAAAAGCAGTATGCCCCAAAGGTGAGATTTTCAAAGGGAAAATGTGTAATTAACTAAAGTTAATAAAAGTTGGACTGTTAGCTGTTTTTCTAAGTCTCCCTCATCTTTGTCAGAGTGGTTATTTTGTCAGAAGAAAAAGAGCCTGTTAGGAAATCTCTGGTTCAAGTTGTATGGGTTTTAATACATGTTAATTTATCAAAGTCAAATATTAAATTGAAAGGGATAAAATCTGACAAAATTTTATTTGGGTTTTGAGGCAGGAAAAAGAAAGAGTGTGGAAAGCCCACAGACGAAAGGTGAGAGTCTGATCTGAAGGCATGTCAGGATCTGTACGGCAGACTGGGAATTCAAAACTGTCTACAACAATCTGAGCTGAACGGCTGTTTTTTCCGGGAATGGCCTTTTTATTTTTTGTTCTATTTCACCCTTCACACTGAACATTTGGAAGAATCAGATCCTAACTGATTTCCCAAACCTTTTTTTTTTTTTTTTTTTTTGTTTTTGGTATGCTTTCTTGTGTATGCATGAATTGCATTTCCCATTTTTTAATCAGTAATACATAGAGCATAACTGAATTACACATTTTGGTATATATATCTTTTGCCACAACTGCAGAAGTGCTTTGTTTATGTGTTCTGTTTGGAAACCCTGGGGTACTTAGCTCCCTGGAGCTTGTGGCTAGTACCTTAGTGTTAGAAACAGAGGAGAGTCTCCATTTTTCCTTTAAAGCTAAACTTTTACTTTCAAGCCACATTGGTTTTATATGTAATTCTTTGTATTACTCCTGTGTTTTGCCTCCCCTTAGATATTGAACTGTTTCTTGTTATCACTCCATCTTTCCAGTTCAAAGTGTCTTTTTTTTTAAAAAAAAATATTTTTTATTATGACTTTTTTTTTTTTTTTTTTTTTCCCAGCCAACACCCTTTCTCTGGGCCTTTATTTTGACTTTAACAAAAATTTTAGATTAGTTCTTTGCCTTCCACAGGTGTCTGCAGGACGGAATACTGGGGAAATGGATATTCCTCATTATCCCTTTTGTATGTTTGCCAGCCATTGTCTTTGGTCACAGACTTTTTGTCTCGACCTTCTGTTTGTTGTCTGCAAGGGCAATTTTTGTCTATAAGCATATATATATATACGTACGTCTATATAGGTGTATACACATATGCATACACACACAAATATGTATACATATATATTTATGAATTTAAATATTTCTCTTGGTAATCCTCAATTAATAGTCTGCTCAGTTAATAGTCTGCAGTATTTGTTTTTCTGGAGAGTGAATGCTTTGAACTTGTTTTGCTTTCACTGAAGTTACTAGAAGGGACGCATATAAATTTGGCTGTCCTTCAAAACATTACCCAAACCCTTCTAATTAATACCATTGTGTCACCACCTGTGGGGTGCTACCTTCCAGCAGAGTGGGTGTGCCATGGTTTGCCTTTGTTTTAATGCTATTAATGGGGAAAGCACAGCAAGAGATGAGCACACACCGATTCATGAGTATGGTGCACATACCTGGGAGTGCACGACGTATCCCAGTGTTAGACCCATTGTTCCCCAAGCAGAACCATTTTTTTTGTAATAGGAATAATAAGCATATTTTGGCGGTCCTCCATCTGAGGAACATATGTAAGAATCTAGTGTCAAGTGCATGTACTACTTGAAGCCTCAAATTAGACTTGAATATGCAGTTTTAAAAGGGTGTTTTGAGATATTTTTGCCCCAATAAAGCCTTTCAGTCTCATGAGCTCAAAGAGCTGAAACTCTCATTTCATCTAGAAATTCAGCTCTAAATTTAGTCTTATGAACTCTAAATTTATTCTGTCATTTATTGTGTAGATTTCAAGAGTATCTTGCATTTGACAGCTGGAATCACAAGATATTACTTTCACATTGTGTTGACAAACATGTTTTTGGGGGTAAAGCCCATAGCTATGTTCCCTTGAGTAATAAATAAAATGCTGAATGTTTAGCTTGATCTAGTTCAATATAGAGATGTTTTATTTTCAAAGCTTCTGGTGGCTGTGAGGTAGAGGATGTCAGGTGGAGAAGCCCTGCAAACCTTTGTCCTTTTGAACTAGGTTGCAGAAATCTTGCATCAAATCAAGGTGCTCTTGCATTGTGGTGTTGAGTAACTAGGTGACAGTATTACACGATGAAGTGGAGCTATATGAACAGAGTTATATTCAGCTTCCAGGGAAAGGGTCAGAACCTGGGAGGTCCAGTTTTTGGGAAATGAATTGTTTCCTTTCATTACCTTACAGGAGAACCCCAGTTTTACTCTTCTCTAATCACTAGAATATTTTTAATTTCTTTTCAACTTAGCTTCTTAAATTCTTCCAACTCATGTTTGTCCTGTCTGTAATACCCCAAAGAATGAAAGTTTCTTAGGGACTGACCCTGCTTAAATTCACATGGGGGCATCTAGGAAGAGAAAGTTGTAGAAAGACAAAAGGCTGTTCAATGCAAAAGAAAGATGTGCATCAGAGTTCCTGAACCATTTGCAGTCTTACAGTGCATAACAGAGCTAGTTGCAATGAGTTTATGAAGACTCTCACTGAAACGTATAATTAGAGGTTACACAAGGGCAGGTAACATCTCAGAAACAGGTAAGACATCTGACCCAACATGCCTGCTTACTAAATTGGAATGGCCTTAGGCTCTGCTGAGATCATCACACAGCAAATCCTTGCATCTCGATTAAAAGACTTTCCCTCACCTCAGTGCAGGTTTGTCCTTGAAGAAAGGGAAATATTTTTTCACTCTTCAAACTTCTCCTTTTCTGCAAGTGCCAAAGCCCCTTGTGTTATTTAAAATGTTTAAAAAACTGGCAAAATCTCTTCCCAGGCTTGGAAAAAAAAATGATTCTCCATTTGGCCTTTACTAGCTGGAGTGCTTATTAGCATTCTTGTTCTCACACCATGTTCTTTCAGTGACAGCACTTACCCCCACCTCAGCTGATAAAAATTTAACTGCATGCTTTTCTTTTACGCTTTTCGACAGCTGCTGTAGAGGCTTTAGAAGTGGAGGCATTTGAAATCGCCTGCCAGCATTTCACATTACTGCATTTTAAATCTGTCTAATACCAGAATACTGGCACCTTTGATGGCTCTGAAATCTCAGAGTGCTGTGTACAAACTTGAATTTAGCATCACCGTGCCATGTTGCACAGGGGTAATCTAAGTGACCCATCTGCCCAAGCTGGTACAGCACATCACCCACAGAGCTCCTGATCTAACTCAAACTGATTGGAACAGATAAAAATGTCCTTCTCACTCACTTTTAATCATTTAAGTCTTTTAATCTCCTTTTGGATAAGTGGTGAACCCATCAGACCCATTTCCTTGGCTGCTGACTACATTTTTTTTTTTTTTTTTTTTTTCTTTCCATACGAGAACCTGAATTCCTTCAGCACTGGGAGGAGAGGGAGAGGAGAGCAGCTCCTGTGCAGAAAGCTGTTCAGAAGCTGGCTGCTCCCAAAAGAGAGGAGGGTGCTCCTGGCATCCAGTGAAGCAGGACAGATAACAAGGGATTGGCATTGGGTAAACCAGGGCTTGTTTCATGGCTGTATCCTGTCTCATTGATTGCACACTTCTAACGCTCATGCATCAAACTTGTTAGTTCGAGATGAGGGACCAGAAAATCTCTTGCTGTAGCCCAGTCAGATGAGGGACCATGTAAATCTCTTGGAGATTATGTGTAAGTGGGAATGCCAGACTGGAAAATCTGTTTCTCTTTTCCTTTTAAAATCCTACCTCTACAAACTAATAGATTTCATGAGTATAGAAGAAATAACTCAGGGTGAGATTTTACTTGATGGCTGTCCTGATCTGACTCAAATCTGTCATTCTTTTTGCTACATAGTATTCTGCCAGATTAGTGAGCTAAACCATCTCCAAGATACTGAAAACATCCCTGGGGGCAGGGGAGAGAGGAGAGTGGGATCACCCCATTTGTTTTGCATCAAGTGATTCGATGTGTGAAATGGTACTCGCATCCTTGAGCTGTGGAAAGGGGCAGTAATGTATGAATTTATTCAAGTGACATAGCCTAGCTCAGTGCACAGTGAGAATTTCCCCTTTCCAAAATCTCTAGCCACATGTTATCAGCTGCATGCTGTTTCGTCAAGTCTTGTCAGTGCAAGTTGTAATGAGGCCATGAAGGAAAGAATTGATCAGGCTGGAAAATAGCATGATAAATAATACTATGTTTAACCTTAATCACTTCTGGGTTAAAAAGTTTTACTGTTGTTGCCTCCATCATTTTTATTTTCTGTTTGTCTTCTGCCTTTCCTCTCCATGGCATGGCCATAAGGATCTAACTATTTTTCCTTTGTTTAAATCAGTGAGACCTTTATTAGATTTCTTTTCAAGGTAAAAACTGATGTACATTCATTTAGCTCTCCTTTCCAAAGTCATTCATCCAGGGCTCTATGGTTACTACAGTGGGGGCAGACTGAGCATAAGCCTGCCTAGGAACTGCCAGGAACTGCATAGGAGAAATTCTCTGTGCAGCATTTTTAAGTGTCTATTTAGATTCACTCCTTTTCTGGGAAGATTCTTTTTTTCCTGATCTGTCTGTTGGTCCTGATCTGAAAGGAGTGTGTTATGTAGTTTGGATGACAGGCCCAAAAATGTGTCTGATAGAATAATCAAGTTGCTTTTTATTGTAAATTATAATACCGTAGGAAATAATCTATGGGTCACATCAAGGACTGGGAATGTGGAGGTGCTTACATGAAACATAAGGTAGGATATCTGTATTTGCAGAGGAGGTAATATCTTTCTTACTATATTTTTTGGATTTATTCCAGTTTAAATGAGACCACTTGTGTATTTTTAAGCAATATTTGAGGGATATATCTCAAGTGACCACAGTGGATGTCAAAGAAATTCTAACTTTTTTGTCAAGACGTTGTGGTTTGACACATTGTTGTGACCTTGCACTAAAACCTTCTTTGTTTTCACGTATGTGTTTTTCAACTTATCATGTTTCATATCAACACAAATTCTATAACCTGTGAAAGTCAAGATTGTCCTAGTAGATGTATTCACAGAACTGACAATATTTCTATATGGGTTTCTTATTTTCTCATCAGCATAAATACAAATTCTTATTTTATGCTCATACTACTCCAGAAGATGAGCACATCATCTTAAACCTGCATTAAGTTAAAAATGGGAAAATTTTACAGCAGGTTTGCTAAATGTGCTGATTTAACTCTCAGGATAAAGTTGTTTTTATATGTAGTAGAACATAATTGAAAAAATACATAGCATACTGTGAATTTGTGGAATGTATTGCCATGAACCCTAATAGAGCTAAATATTTTAAAACACCATAATAAAATAGTTTCTAACTTTTTAGAAGAGACCAAGTCTGAGATCTTTATTCCATGAAAATAATGCTTCTGTGTTCATAATCCTATTGATGTAAGGATGCCTATATCTTCTTGCTATCCTTGCACTGTGTTGATTCGGTTCCAGCAATTTTTCTCAAGTAAAATTGGAGAATGTGTGCTTTGGCTGGAATTTCTAAGTACTGACTGGGCTACAGCAAGCTAAAAATCCCAATATGCTCCCTGTATATGCACAGGTAGGCTTCAAGATACTCTTCAGTGAAACTGCTGCTTTTGCTTTGTGTCATACCTGGCTTGAATATGTGCAAATTTCTATGCATATCAGAGAGTTCAGGTTTGCAATGCTGTACAGTGTGTGTATACATATTTAATTCTGCAAAATCACAGAAAACAAAATAAAGCAATTCTATATTGACCTGAGCTGCTTACGTAGATGGAGGGAAATGGAAATTCAGCTTACAAGATAAAGCTACGTTGAACACTGATTGCAGTCTTCTACAGGCTGAAGAGTTATCTAAAATGCTGAGGTCCTGCATTTCTGCAATTACTTTTATTTGAAACTAGACCATTTTTTTTTTTCCCCAGGATTTTGTATATTATAGTGACTGATCCAATTCAGTTACTTTGAAAAGTGTATGAAACAAAACAAAATATGTAACAATACAAAATATTTCTCAAGCAATCTACTTGTAGTCTAAATTTAGGAATTGCTTCTCAAGCCAGCTGTTCTCATTAAAATTGGAAAAATAGAGCTGATTTAGTGGTTTGGTGGACAAGAGTAAAGATTTCCTAAATGTTAAATTTTGCTCTCTTTGAAAATCAAATTTAATCCCCAAGTAGTCCAGCCTTACTCAAAGAGAAAACAGCAGTAAATCTGAATGGTGGAAAAAAAATCTAAGGTTGAAAGTGATTTATTACAGAAGAACAATCAGAAAAATTTCTGGAAATTTGTCTCTCAAGTAATGCTTAGATTGGGTAGAAACAGTATTTTGAATTATTGTGCAGACTATAATTGATCACTGAAGGTTATTATCCTTTAAAGAAATTGTGGTCTTTACCATTTAAATGATACAGGGCTATTCTGAAATGAGTTTTTATGCTAATATGTTTTTCTGTGGTTTACAAGAACAGAAAATGTACATATGTGGCATATACTACATGCACAGCTGAGTTACTGCTAAGCTTATTTTCAAAAGACAAAGGCTTAGGACATTCAGTATGTTAAACAGATATGTAATCTGTGATTGCTTTATTCTCTGTCTCTGTGGCACGTACTGGTATAATACAAAATCCTAAAGCAAGAGTTTTCAAACTTGATTTGCTAATGTACTGCTACCATGGAAGTCGGAATCAGCTGTTGAGACAGATTTGCTCAAGTGAGGTAGCATCAGCTGTCTGGGAAGCATTGTTATACCAGTTTCAACTCCTTAGGCCATTTGGTGACTAAGAGAAGGACATGAAACTTTTCTCAGATACACAAACCACAAGTGTGCTGCTTGTAGCAGAAGTTGGAATAGCCCGAGAATTCTGCATGGGTACATCTGGGCAACAGTCTTGCAAGTAGCAAAGATCTGGCTGAGAAGAGGTTTTGTGTATCTGTTTGTTTGTTTATTTATTTATTTTAAGGCCCCTGCAATCTCAGAATGATGGTCATAGTGTTAGTGGAAAAGACTTCACCATGGACACATTCCTGCAGAAAGGAAATATTTTCTCTGTGTAAGTTTGGGGAGCTTCTGACCCCACTGCAGTTATATGTAAGGGAGAGAATGAGGAAAGATATCTCTATTTGTGCCTTACAAAAGTGCTGTTCTAGAACATTGTCGTGAGGGGTGTTTATTGTATGTGTGATTATTTTTAATTAGGACAGCTCTACAAAAACACCTATGCAGGCTGTCCCTGTTGCCTGGAACTTTGCTTGGATTTGATTATGATGCACTGAAGTTAGAAGGAAAAACAAAAGTACTTGTAGGCGTATTTTCAGAGGACTTGCATTTTGGAATAAGGTATTTGTCCTCATTACCATAACAATATTAACAGGAAATTCAGTAAAGCAGAATAGATTATTGAGTTTCTTTCTCTTCTTGTAAATCTGTTTTAGTCCTATTTCCTTTTCAGCCACAAAAATCTTGTACAATGAAACATACTGCATTATTGCATAGACTGAAATGAGTGTTCACTGTCTTGTACCTCACAATGATTTTCTTTTGGATATTGAAGATAGCACTAAGCCAACTAAAAGCTCTGTCTCCTGCAAGGCATTTTTAAACCTGCAGTGTGAATGAAGAGATGTTGAAATAATTGGAATCTATACAGGTGAAGCACTTGATACATGTTCACCACTCTTGTCACTGCGACTTACCACTGTGATAAATATACATGGACTATACAGACAATAAGTCCATGAATGATTTAGATATGTTGGAAGCAACTTGGGGTGATAATTGATGATAATCTACAGGTAAATAAGGAATCATTGGGAGTGGGTGTGTGATGTGGTCATGATCCGGTTCTTTACATACTCATAGTATATCCTGTAATAATAGCATACAATACTGTAAGACACTCTAATCCCTTCTTAGGCTAAATAGAGCAATGTCGCTTTGTGTTGAGAGAGAGAGGATGTAGTGCCAAACGTGTGGCCAGCTCCACCACATTCCTCCAAAGTAATAGTAGATGTGTATTTCCTATGGATTTTTTTCTTTTCAATGTCATGTAAACAGTCTGGACTTACTGATTGACATTGTGAGGAATGTTGAAGAGTAAGACAACTGTTTTTGTTTGCTTGTTTTCCCCTAAAATATTACCAATGAATGAAAGATAGTGGTTAGATGAATACTGCATTTTTAAGGGCAAGTTCAAAGTTGCCCAGCTTTTTTTTTTTCTTTTTTTCTTTTTTTTTTTTTCCCCTCTTTGGATTTTAGGTGACTACACAGGATGCGTCTGTAGTTGTAGATGAACTGAACAGCTGATCCACCTTGGCTTCCATGTGATAGGTCTATAAGCCTATGCTCAGATTTAGGTTTATAGCAAGCAGTGACGTACAACTGGGCACAGTCAGTGAACTTAGTCTTACCAGCATCCTGACCACCCCCCTGTATCCTGTCTGTCCTTCTGAGAAGAAAGGATGGCATTGTCCTTACCTGGCAGTGTTGCCATCTGCTTATAAATAGGCAGAAGGGGTTGGCCGGTATTGCTTTTTTGCAGCAAGGACATTGTGCACTGAATTGCAGACTGCCTGTATCTTAGCTTTCTGGCCAGGCAGAGCACTGCAGACAAAACGTAAGCCACTAACCTGTACCCTGATCTAGCTACTACTAATAAAATATAAATGCCCTCATATAAATAAATAAAACCTCGAGTCTGGGTTGCAAAATTTCCCTTCCTGAGTCTTGTTTGGCTATGCATGAAATTCCTCAGTGAAAGCCAGAGAAACATATATTATGATAGCTGATTGCAGCATCAAAAGGCCACTAACAACCTCCTCCTTTTGTTCTACCAGCAAATTTTATTCTGGCAGCTGTGAAGGACCTATTGTTCATTATCATACCTTCACTCTGCCGAACAAAATCCTTCTGTTCTTGTACCAATATTCTGCCAGCTGTCTGTCACCAACTGGCCTTGATATACTGAAGGTCTTGTTTATTTTCTTTCCTGCTTCTACTTTTAGTATAACCAAGTTGCTGTCTGTGAAGGGTAAGCTAATGATAAAGAAACCTTCCTTAACCATTGATGTCAGAGTGCCACGAAACCTGGCTCCATAATTCAGCTACTTAATTTAGGTTTGAAAAAAAGTTTATTTATTGATTTATTTATTTTCATTGAATATTCACTCTTTCTCTAAGAGGCTTCTAGAAGCTTGTAGCACTCTGTTGGCAAAACATTAAGCAGAATAAATAGAATTATAGTATTTTATTCTTAATTGCTGTCTGAAGTTCATAAGCTTGCAAAGTGAACACTTTCCCTCCCCCCACTCTTTCTTAGTCTCTTCAGTGCAAGAATTCAAGCACCTTCCTCTCCTCTATTCCTTATAAGAAACATTTATGTTACTATGGTGAGGAAACCATAGAGCTGCAGACTAAATATAGCTATTTTCATAATCCATTTAAGTTATTGCACCAATAATTTTCAGAGTAATTAATGTTACAGCAAGCTTGATCTATTTGCCCTAACCATACACATACGCATGCTTAAACAACATCTTAGGGAGCCCAAGGAGGGAAGCCAGAGCTGTCTTTAACCGAGCACTCACTTCTCCCGAACCCAGGACTAGCCAAATCTAAAATATCATCCTTTCCCATTCCAGAAGTGCTTTTCTGGTAAATGTAAGGGAGAGGAGAGATGTTTCTAGGCTTTCACAGATTCTTCACTCTAGCTCATTCTTCATTTTTTTTTTTTTTCAATTCTTTTCATAGTTGGTATATATGTGGAACCAGCATTACTTACCTGATCAGGGGTTATTGTTTGAAACAAAAAGATAAAATCACAGAATAGATATTGAATCTGGAAGAAAAACATTAAATTTAAAGCATAATTGGAAGCCTATAGGAACAAATTTCTGAACTGTATATCTTCACATTCTGACAACAGTCATGTATTGAAGGTCAGTCATACAGCTCCAAAATAAAGATGGAAACAGGATTTTTATCTTTTTCTGATTTATTGGTGTGGGCTATGTTAGAAGATAAAGCTGGCTAATTATCATGGAGTTGTTTTATGATATGTATTTATAATAGCTAGCAATAATATACATAGATTATTTGGATGATCCCTTAAGTTACAATCATATTCATAAATAAGCTAAGAAATAACCTTCTTAGTTTACAACCACTAAAGATACATTACCTAGGGTCTCTGAATAACTCAACATTTTCTTATTGCTAGTATGGATATCAGCATGCTGCGAGCTCAGAAATGTTGTTTCCAAGGGAAAGGTCAAGAGTAGGCTCATGAAGTCTCAGCTGACCTATTTGCAGGCTTGGTCAAGTACATTGAGAATATCTGAAGAATCTGTGTCTTAGTGTGTAATATCACTTAGGAAAGACTGCAGGAAAGACTCATGGCTGTATTAATGTCTTTTGTGCAAGAGTTTCCTGAAAAATTACCCTATCAAAGTCTGCAGTAGCTTAGTAGGGAATCAGACCTTAAGTTTCTGGAAAACTCTGTTGCAAAACACCCAGCTGTGTGTTGTTTGTTGTCAGTGCCTGGTGAGGTTAATCAGCAGGGTTAATTTTCTGCTTAACTGCTTTCCTTTATTTATTCAGGGTATCCTAATTTAATAACAAGCAAGGGACATGAGAACCTAACGTGTTCAGCAGCGCCAGTTTTGTGTCAGCCAGTTTAGCCCTGGTGTCAAAGCTTGCGCCTGGGCTGTGAGCGGAGCACTCTGCAACCTCCTCCTGTGCTCTGTGATGGGGGTGTGTTACTGAATACTAAGGAATGAAGTAACCAATATAAAGTTGGAATTCAGGAGCTTCCTCATTAACAAGAAAAACTTGTGATGTTGGTATGATGAGCTGAAAATGTGTGCTATAAAGACATGACAGTTTCCATTAGGTATATTTCAGTACTTTGTGACCAATCCTTTTTGCAGAATTTTACCCTAGATGAAGTTTTGGTTAAGAATTGTTCGTTTGATTTGATTTATTTATTCATTGAGAGAGATCTGAAACATAAACCAATAGTTTATTTTCTAACTTGCTGGAGACTTGCAAAGAGAAGCTTGCCTGTATTTAATGCCTGGAAATGTTGATGAAAGCCACTTGTTTTTTCAGGAAAGCCAAGAAACAGGTACACATTGTGTTCTTGGACAGTAGGCCCACCAGTGTCATTCAGTAAGATAATCAAAGGGAAAAAGAAATAAGAATAACCTGCTTTTGAAAGGACAGATTATCCTTTTCTTATCTACGTGACTTCATGATCTGCACCTGTGACTTTGGTGGTGTAAAAGGAAGGAATGTTAAAGGCTGCCTAAAAAAATTACATTTGGTAAGGCTTTTATCAAAGGAAAATAATAGCCTTTCTAGCTTTAGCATGTGCACCCAAACTCTAATTCTACTAATATTTTTGTTTTTTGACCGTGACTTTCAGTGAATTAAGAGAAGAAAGCAACTGTTTTACAAATGCTGTGAGTTTCTCATTACTAATTGTTGACAGTTTGTAAATATACTGCAGCGTTCCTGTTTCATTTATTTCCTAGCTCTTGCTCTTAAATGTTTCACAGTCTTTACTTGTAATGTGAATGCACCTATAAGTGAAAGTTTAATTTCATTTTTCCTTTTCAGAAATATGTAAATCTGGCAATGAAACTAGGATATTCTAATTTGTTATTCTGTGGCCGTGCTGTGTGCAAATCTGAGTTGATAAGTGTTCTAGTGTAGGTGGCTTTATGCTTTCATTTGGCCAAACCCAAATGAGTGAATCAAGAATAACAAAAGAAATAAGACTATGCTAGCAATGCATATCAAAACAGCACTTTATTTGCTCATAACAGATACTGGCAGCATTTTTATGTTTGTAGGTGTGCATCTAAGAGTAAGTAATTACAGTACAGTGGTAAAGTTCAAGATTCAGATCCTAATTTAATTGCAGTCTATGGAAGTCTCTCACGTGGATGTAACCCTTAAAGCCCATGAACATTTGAGTAGTTAGAAACTGCTAAATAGGATCTCTCATACAAGACAACTTGTATTTCCTATACTTAGAGACCTGACAGTATAAGAGTTTACTAAATATGAATTATGAGTGTTAGTCTTACTTGCAGAGGAAAGAAATCTGCTAGTGTTAGGTTTAGGTTGCCATTTTGTGATCAACGGAGTTGGTTCAGTGTTGCATTTCTGTTGTGAAGGGGATGCGTTTTTCCACGTCTCTTGCTGTTCCCTGCAGACTGACCCTGGTGCTCTGGCACTCAAAGGGTGCTTTGTGAAGCCATTCGATGCAATCATTCAATAGAACATGATCCAGTCGGTTTTGCTGGGCTTCTTTCCTGCCAGGCTGGCAAGCAGTTTTAACGGGATCTGAGAAACACCAGGAAAGGAAGCAGGGGGAGAGTTCAGGCATAGAGCAGGTAGAGATCTGATGGGGAAAGAGCTTCCCCCAACAAAGGTTGCAAATTGACAAATCACTCAAACTGGCTAGGAAAATCCATCCCTTAGCTTGCACTTCTCAGCTAAGACTGCTCAATCACCATTCTCTGATCACACAACATCCTTTTGAGCTATGAGTTTTGGGATGATTACTGGGAGAATGTTGTTTGGGTAGTGGGAGGTGATGACTGAAAGGCAGCTCAGGAACGTGCTTTTACCTAGCTGATTTTAATGCAGTTCTCTGAGAGTTGGAGCTGTATTTCTGGGCAATTGTTGGCTGGTGGTTTAAACACAGCTGTTCTCCATAGTCCTGTGAAATGTTAACTTTGCAGCTGTGTCTTCTGCTGAGTATCAGTTTCTGCTGAAAGAGCTCTCAGCTCTTTCAGTCAGCTTTCATGCCCACCAACTTTTTAGAGATTTAATCTATTTTCTTCCTAATGTTAACTAAGGGAAATCTATGCTCTTCTGAAGTCTTCTGTGGATGGGAAAAAAAGGGCAAAAATAATTATAAAAAAGAGCCAGATCCTTTCTACTGTTGTCAAAAAGAAAATCACCCTATCACCTTATGATTAGAGCACTCTGGTGGTGTGTATGCATCCAAGAACACAATACTTTCTGCTTTTTTTTTTATTTTTTTATTTTTTAATATTTATTCATCATACAGTGGCTTAATTGAATATCAGAGGATGTCTGATATTCTTTTGGGCAAACAGTTTTACAATAAGACTACTAAACCTGTCTATTGAATAGAGATCTAAAATAAAAAGGTATGCACCTACAGGAAAAAAAAACAACAAAAAAACCCCTTAAGTTGTTATTTTATTCCATTTTTCCCCATTTCTTGCTCAGAAAATTCCCAGCCACATATAACATCATCTTCCTTATTTTTATGTTAACATGAAATATAGACCTAAGGAAGAACACTCATTGCAAAGAGACAACGTATTTCTGGCTTGCAGATATTGTTTTCACATACATCTAAGTAAATAGATTTTAAGTGTAATTTACTGTACATATGACGCCTGCTCCTTTACTAAGTTCTTCAGCTTTGAAATACCTTTATTGTTTTTAGAAAAATTATAAACTTTTAATTTTAAATTATTTCCAGATAATTCATATATTTATTAGCATGTTTGAAAGGTTACATTGGTATGTTCTTATGATTGAGGTGAAATCAGGAAATATAGGGACTGCTCACCACCTCTGATATAGGTTTCCTTTATCACTATAATTTGTGCATAAGGCTAGCTTTTTCTTGTGGAAACTTTTCAGCATAGAACTTCAACCACAGTCTTGTTTCCATGATGTCTTCAGGTCCATGAAAAACTCTTGAAGTATTTCAGACAAAACATATCACAAATATCAGACACTTGAATTTTTTTTTTCTTTCTGAAAAGCAGTTAAGAGAAGACATCTTCAGTCAACTCTATTCTTTGCACCTTAAATTTCTAATCTGTCAGTCTGGGTAGTGCTGACTCAAAGGTTTCTCTGTGTGAAATGTGACCATTGGAGTTGTGTCACTCAAGCTCAGAGGCAGAAGATATAGTTCCTCCTTTTGAGAAGAGAAATTTGTTAAGAAAATTAGGTACATATGAAACTTTTCAGGTTTTAAAAACATTCTCTTGCAGATAGGATGTGGTACCAGAGCCTGAAAATAATTATGTGGTAGTTCATAAGATGGTTGAGAAAGAACAGGGGAGCAAGTGATCGTGGATTGCAGTCATTAAGCTGTACAGGTATAGAAGCTTGAGGAAAGGTACTAATTTCACCATGAAGAACTTCATGATTGTAACCTGTAATGAAATGCAGATCGAGCTCCTTAAAATCCAGGTGGGGTCCTGGAAGGTTCTCAGCTAAAAGAATTGTGAGAGATGTTCTGACCCAATCATGTTAAATGCAGACTAGCCCTTTCATACAGAGAGAATTTCTACCATAATTATGCAGAAAGACTTAGCTTATGTTAATTTATATAACTTAACTTGTGTTACATGGATCTCAGAAGAAGTTTTGGCTTGAGTTATATTTTATATTCTGAAAGTGTTTTACCTGGCAAAATGATTAATGTCTGGTATGAGAAGAGTTAAGGAATTTCAAATATCCAGCTATGCATGGGCTGTTCTGGTAAGCTTCTTGGCAACCTAACTCACAAAGCATGTTTTGAGGTGTAACAGACCCAGTTGTGTTTTTGAAGTGTTTGAAGATCTTGGGAGAGATAAGAAGAAAGAATACTTGGATGTTGTCACTCCTTCACCCTACTATTTATTTTTACAATCAGAATTAGTCTTGTTAAAATACTTATGCATCTATACTTTGAAGATGAACTCTCCTCCTCACTATAAACACTGGCTGTGGGAAAGAAAAAGCTGTAAGAACTTGCTGCCAGGAGCAAGACAATTGCCTTAATAAGACTCATTTCTTAATTATGATTCTCCTACGCCCTTCATGACATTTAAGCATATCTATCTAGAAGACAGTATTTTATAGGTTCATCAAAACCAAAGAAGTTTTAATACATACTTTGGAAACTTAGAAATGCTTTGGAATACAGGCTGGGATTTTGCTCCTTTGTCTGTCCCAGAACTCCTGGTTACCCCTGCAACAAGAGCAGAAAGGGGACTGTGCAGAAGTGGCCTGAAGAGATAAGAAGTATAAGATGTGTTGCTTGTGCTGACACATGAGGTGCCCTTCATTTTTTTAGTGTCCTTAATACACCCTCTTTGTGTGCTGACTTGTGCATCCTTTGCATGCTTGTTTAAAGATTAATGGTTTCTACCGGAGAGGGAAGTGAATATGTAAAGACAGATATTCTCATTAATTATCTGCATTTCTGTTTCTGACTCAGTAGCCTCACAGCAAAGCTTTGTGTCTACTGTTTAATTTATGTCACTTCATATTTCTCTCAGAAACAATAGTATAGCATTTTTTTGTTGTTGTTCTTAATAGAACCTATAATTTTACATTTATTTCAGGAATGCATATAATGACTGGAAAGACAAAGACTTAGCCTTTAAACTCTGCATTGTCTCCAATTTAGAAATTGTTATCTGCTGGAGAGCAGAGGAACTGGGAAAATGTGCAGAGGTAAAACATTCCGGTTTTGTGTTGACAGCAATGTTACTAGCATTGTTCTAGGTGTCATGCATATGTTAAACCTATGCAATATTAAATCATCAATTTTTATCCATGCCTGATAACTACATTGACCAATAATTATGTAGAACACACGGGAATCACATGAGCACTGTGTGTGAGGGTGCAGACATGAAACTGAACTTGCATCTCAAGCAGATATTTGAATTCAAGGACACAAATGGACACTGCAGGGAGGCATCTCAGCAAAGAGCAACAGAAATTATTGGGTTAATAATGTCTTATCAGTACTTCTGCCCTGAAAATAGTTAACGTTCCACACCCCGTCTGTTGGTGTGTATTGCCTATGAGACTGTATTGCTAATTTGAGTATTAACCAGGATGTGAAAGTTAGGTCAAGGTCTGACCAGATATCAAAAAATTTTAAAAGGGTATTGACAAAAGTTAAAAAAGAAAAGAAAAAGTCATCTTTACTATTATTTTTTTTCATATACTATTTGAAGTGTACCCAGGATAACAGTAAATGTTGAAGTACAGTGTCTACAAACATGCAACTGAGAAAGGGAATGAAGTGGGAGAGGGGAAACTGAGTAAAATATCCAGTGTCTGGATTATGGGCTAGGTAGTTGTAGAGCACAGTATCACTCTTAGAAAATGTCCCTACAGTTCTTGTTTATAGAATCACTAAGGTTGGAAAAGTCCTTCAAGATCACCTGGTACAACCATCCCCCTACTATCAATATTTCTCACTAAACTGTGTCCCTAAGCGCTAGGTCCAACCTTCCCTTAAACACCCCCAGGGACGGTGATTCCACCACCTCCCTGGGCAACCCATTCCAGTGCCTGACTGCTCTTTCTTTCTGAGAAGAAATGTCTCCTCATTTCCAACGTGAACCTCTCCTGATGCAACTTGAGGCCATTCCCTCTTGCCCTATCACTAGTTATCTGCAAGAGAAGGCTGACCCCCTAGCTCCACACAACTTCCTTTCAAGTTTTGTTTCAGTATTACCATCACTAATGTTTACAAGGTCTGCCTAGGGACCTGTCAGAACAGGAGAGCTACACAGTGCAGTTGGCTGGCTGCGATCTTTGCTCACTGTGAAGCAAAGAGCACGTGCGCAGCTGTGTACAACTTGGCAAATAAGAATAAATAATTAGAGAGGTGCAGGCATTTTTGGAGAAGCTGAAATCCTGTTGGTGCTTGGCCAAGTGTCACTGAAGCAGTGAATGGTACAGGCACCTTCTTTTGGCCTCAGAGTAAAGAAAAGTAGCAGCTCTGAAGCTAAAGCAGAGTTGTGAGTTTGGGATCCCAAATTACCTTTTGGATAGTGGCCTTGGGCTATTGGCTTGTGCGAGCAAGTTTGTGTGTGTGTACAGGAGAATGGAGAAAAGGCAGAGAAACATGGGAGATGGGGAGGGCAGGGTGAGAGATGGTAGAGCATGGTGAGGGCTGTTCTGACCGATGCAGTCAGGGTGGGAGCTGACCTGTGCTGCTCCATGCCAGGGTTTCGTAAGTGCTGTGAATGCCTTGGAGCCTCCCTCTTTCCTGCCTTGAAAAAGGAGCAATGAGAGGGAAAGGTTTTGGATCAAGAACAGCTAAAAAGAAGCTTTTGGAGACTGCTGGATATAAATCCCTGCTGCCTGATTCTTCTTTTGCCTGTGAAAACAAGATTAAATGTGTTCTCTTCTGAGCAGGCCAACTTATTTACAAAGAAATTACTCCATTAGTTGACTCTACCGGCAGGACCACACTGAAAAGATTAACTAATTGGGTCAAAAGGAAAAGAGATACTTTTTGATGGAGTTTGTCTTGGAATGTTTACTGCCAGAAAAACACATACAATGAATTGGTTATGCCAGCTGGGGATAAGCAGTTTTCTTTTTCTTCAAGTGACCTCTTAAAAAGAATAGCAATGTGTTTCAAAAATGCCGCATCTCCAAAGGTAATGGATCTTCTATGAGAAGGGCTCTCACAATGAATGTGGGCGTTACAGAAAAAAAAACAAAAACATTTCAACAATCCTTTTATTTAGAAAGTGATTAGACATCCTTTATTCCTTCAAGTGTGTGTGTGTCAGCTGTATTTGACTTCTCTCCCCATACACATGACTCTTCTCTGGATGGTGGTCCAGGATTGTAAAATTGGTTTCTCAAGTACTCTGAAGGGCTATTCAAAAAGAGCGTTATGGCATGTGCTCTCTTACTAGTGGTGTTGCCTGAATGGGGTCTATAAATAACTAAATGCTGTGATGTTTCAGTAATGAGTATTCTGTTTCTATTCACACAGCATCTGGATTTTGGGTAATATTATTCACCCCTTACTCATTCTTGTAATGCAGAATCTTATTCTCATGTGGGGAAAGATGCAGAAATGAAAAGGCATCATTTTGTTTCCTGCCTTGACCTAGGCAGAGAAAAATACTGCATGCAAAATGATGATTATGATTATTATTTGCATTAACATCAGTGTAGTGATTTGGAACAATTAGGGCCTTACTGAACAGAAAATTCACTTGAAGTTACTGGAGTTTTCTGTTTCTCTTGAACTTGTGTTATTGGGAATGGGGGGTATTTACTAAAAATATAAGCAGGTGAGCAACGAATGAGCAGAAAAATATTTTTAATGTACTAATCTTATATTTTTGCTTTATGTACAGTTCCCAAAATTATTGAATTAATTGACTGCTTTGTACCAGAACACATATGTACAGACATAGTGGTATGGGTGTGTACTGATGTCTATACACATATGTGCTTGTGTTAAAGTATTGAACCTGAAAAACAATCTATTTTAACTTTGCATAATGATCATGGGTTTTAGGAGAGAACGTAACTTTCTGATGAGTGACAGCTAGCATAAGCAGACCTGTGAAAATTGTGGCATTCATTTTTGCCCATGAAATACAGAAAGACATTGAAAATAAAGTAACAGGAATGTGTCTAACTTTGCATTGCATTAAAATATTTATCATTAAATCTTTAGATATAAATGTTTAACACCAAATGTGCGCTTATGGGGTTTTCTGTGTTTCTCTTAAATTTTACATACCTTATTTGATGATAGATGAAAAGGAAACAGAAGTTCATATACTTTGTGGCTTTGACCCAGTATTTGAATCTTTCCAGAACATAGAGAAGCATTTCCCTTTCTGATATGCAGAACTGGGTGTTGTTCAAATGAACTGTTATGCACATTCACAATGTGAAATTTTCACATTGACAAGATGCTTCGCAAATGGGGTGAGTGTAGTATATGCATATGAGATCCACTCTGCAAAATAGAGAAGGATTTCCTGCTCACCTTTTGATCTCTCAAAAATAAGTGACAGAGATGCTTTTAGATATAGCAAGTCTTACAGGGAAGACTAAAAATAATTAATCACATTTAGTAAGCATCTCATTTGCAAATTGTTCCTGCAGATTTTATCTGGTGTGTGAATTCATAGTGAATAGTTCTTATAACAAAATTATCTTTATTGTGCTGTATCAGAGCTCTTGCAGTGTGGTACAGAATATGTGCTGATAAGCAGGTGTTTTTTAAAGATTGTGGAAGTCTGAGGGATGGGTGAAATTTATAAGACTAAAAATTGTGCTCCATGGCAGATCTTTCTTCGTCTGAACTGCTGATTTATGTTGTGTTACTAAGCTTTACCTGTCAATTTAGGCACACTATCTTCCCTCTCCAAAAATGTGCTTTTTAATGTGAAGTGGATCAGAAATTCATTTTGAGAACAGTATCATTGCATGCACATGCTTGCCCTCTGCTCTGTAGAGGGACGTACAAAGCATTAGGGACCCCTGGCCATGGGGTGTTCCATGACCACTCAGTGCTCTGAGTAAAGCTACTGGGTGACTGATGTGCATACTTTCAAATGTACAAGTTTTGGATATTCATCAGAAGAAAAGATGAATGCCTTTTGGTGCAGACCAGTGCTATGCTGAATGGAGCACTATGGACCGAGTATGCACAACTATCATTTGTAACTATGAAATGAACTGGTGATTTTTTTTTTATTTTTATTTTTAACTTGATGCCATGTCATCTAAGTCAGGCAGAAAGCTGTTTCTTTAGAGATCTACAGAAGGATCTGAAATGATCTGCTTCTGAGGCTTCATACCATTCACTGTTGACAGGAATCTGCACTTGGTGGGATGGCGTAAAAAGCATTTAGTAGATATTTCTTAGATCTGAAGGAAAATGAAACACTTCAGTAAAAGCAGTGGCACTATCTGCATTGCCTTGATGGGGTTGCCATGACACCTGTGCATGTGCTTCACTGTCTTTAAATGGATTATTTCAGAAATCCTTTAAGATGACTATTTTAGTTTTAAAACTAAAACCATGCTAAATCTGAAGCTATAATCTTGAATGTGAGAAGCTCCTGAGTTGTTCTATTTATTTCTGATCAATACTTATGGTAGACTACGCGTGCCTGCAATCTGGTAGGTTGTTTTTAAATCTAGAACTTGGTGTTGCAGTTATTCCAAAGCTATACCATTAAACCGTGTTTTCTGGAAGGAAAATATTTTGATATACCAAGCTTGCAAAACTGTTTTATTTTCATCATTTTAGCTCAAACTGAGTTTTCTAGCATGTAGCAAGTGACACAGTGTGTAGCAAATTTATTGCCTGTGGCAGTTTTAGACTATCCATAGCATTGCCAGTGGGAAAGAGAGAGATGGATGTTCCCTGTGTATTAGCAGGACTATGCATTTTTTTGACAGTCTTGCCTCTCATACTCTTTCTCTCCTACTTTCAGTCATGTAGATTCTCCTCATGGATTAGAATGCTTTAATGCAAAATCAAAGTCTTTGTGAAATGTGTTTCTTGTAGAAAGCAGTGGGTAGGGAAAATACCTATGTGCAGCACCTATGAATGTAATGATAGGACAAATGCTTCAAATACATATTGATTTCTGTGAATCTGTATCTGCAGTCCCCATCTCCACTTGATCTTTGAAGGCTTTTTCTTGGACCTCATCACACTTTCCCTAACAGCACAGTCAGATTAGGGAAATAAGAAGTTTTTACAATCTTAGCTAGTTGAATGGAGGCATAGTTAAAGGAAAAAAAAAAAAAAGGAAAAAAAAAAAAGAAAAAAATACACATTTATTATCATCTGTTTAGAAGTTAATAGGAATTTAGACAATGGTCGGAGAATTTCAGAAAAAGGCCATGTCCCAGAACCAAGCCAACATTTTGGGCATAGCCTGATACCTGTCTCTCTCTATATATTATATGGGAGCATGTAATCTGCATTGATCTGGGGACCAGTACACCTGAATTTTCTGTCTTATTGGTCCAACTCCATGGAATGAGCTATTGTTAGGGATGGACAAAGCTGGGGAGCCAAGCTTTTTCATATAAATTTCCAGGGTATGGGAACCAGCCCCAGAAATCTCCACTCCCTGCCTCTTTCAGACTTATGGCATGCTACCAACAAGAAGGGCTGGTGCAGGAGTTAGGTTCTGAAATTACTCATTTTTGTTGGAGCAGGAAGAGATTGAATGAAGTTTCAAGTGAAGTGACTATCTTGATCAAATGTACATGAAATAGAGGTAAAATATGAGGAAAGGCACTTAAATACTTAAATATATTTAAATACTTAAATATAGCACTTAATACTCCTGTAGAAAATAGTGGCAGAGATATTCTGTGGGGGGATGGAGGTAAATGCACACATAAATGACTACCTGGAGTTTTTGAATGAACCCTCTACCTAAATGTCATCTTGCATGTGGCAGCACAGAGGCTTCTCAAACTGGAACAGACTTTACTCATAACACTGCTAAGCTGAAAGAGGGGCAGACTTACGAAAGTAGCTCAGCTCATGCTGTGTCTCTTGCATACAGAAGAGCTTTCTGCTAATTCTGGCATCTCATTAGGAAACTTTGCCCTACTTTACTGTAACCTGCAGCTCAAAACGTTCTCAAATTGACAGGCCTTCTGTGTAGAATCAGAGGAGGAACAGTGATAGTAGTCAGAGTTACTATGTTTTGGAAACAAAACTGGAGACCTACAGTACTATCCAGGGAAGTTTGTATGCCTGGAAACAACCCTGGGAAGCAGAAATGATGCCATTGATTCTGCAGAAGAAAGAAAAACAGGAGAAAAAATAAATATATGATTCCAGAAGGAGTCCCTTGAAAGCGTGTGATTCTAAATATGGTTCTGCAGTCAGACTATTGTTGGATTTCACATTTTTGGAGATAGGTTTTTTTCCTGTTCTTTTTCTCATTTTGCTTTCCAGTCCCATCCATTCCAATAACCATGGACTTATATCCATGATAAGAAATGTACATTACCATAGGCTACTATTTGTTGTAAACTTAAAACAAACAAAAAACAAAGCAAAACAAACAACAACATTTTCTTTTACAACGTTTTAACTAAACAAGCTGGTGTGCACATTTCTATTTATTTGTACTTTCCACATATGGAAGATGACCTGGCAGGATAAATTTGAAATGCCTTAGTAGATTTGTCTGTACACAGTGGTGACTTGGTCATTAAAAACACTTAGCACTGTCCACAAAAAAAAAAAAAATATCAAAAACCATGAACAATTTTTAGCTTGCCAAGTGGAAGACAGAGAAAGAAATCCAGTTTTAGACAAGTAGCCAAGGCGAGTAAGAGGGTAAAATGGAAGATCCTGGAAGATCCTTAGGGGATTCTGACCTGGCCACTGAGAATCCTTAAGAATGAAGAGAAGGCCAGGGAATCTTTGTTGGCATATATCTCATAGCTGTTTATGTTTATTGTGCTAGCTAAAGAATATTTTTATCAAACGTGAGAATCTTTTTGCTTCCAGTGTTACATATCTATCAGAACAGGTGATCTGAGAATGCAGCAGGAACTCAGTACTTAAATAAAAGCTGTTTGAATACTTGGGAAGTGGTGTCAGGGAACCGCATTGCTCCTGTAATTGCCTACAGCAAATGCAAGATTCTCTTTCTTAAAAAAGTTGGGGAAGTATGACAATGATAGTAATCTGGAGTCTTCTCAGCTGAAGGCTACTTTTGAGTCCTGAGCCCTACATCAGGAGAACCCAATGCATTTAGCTTGCTGGGCATCCAGCTGTCTAAAATATACATGCATTGTGAGAATAGTGTTTAAGAATTACCGTGTAAGATAAATGTGGGAAACAAGTGAGCAGAACAAATGAACAAAAAGGATGGAAAAACTTACCAGAACTGTGAAAGTGTCCTTTGTGTTATAACCAAGATGGAGATCTTTACCAGGATGTGCTCCTTGCTTTCTAGGCACTATGTACCCATTTATGTACACATTAATATGTGGTATGGGGAAAGCTCTTGAAAAATGAATTCTCAGTTTATAAACAGGAACTCTTACACAAGAACTTGCTGTCCATGGACTTTGCCAATTTGTAAGCAAAACAAAACATTAATGTATAATTCAAAGCATCCCTAGTTTACACTGTCTAAACTTTGAAATGGTCTGCTTGTAAGTCTACAGTAGATTTGTTTTCTTTAGAAACTTGGCAAACAACTTCATGTTGAATGAATGACTGGCAGATTATGTTATGATATGAGCCCTACAAATTCAAGAGCATATTTGGCCCCTCAGCAGCTGTGCAAATTCTGAGTACAATTCATTTTTTTTTTTTTTTTTCTTTAAAGGTATACAAAAATATCAAATTTTTAGAAGGCCAGTTGCCAGTTTCATCTCTGGTCAGCGGAGAGTGACAGTTTTCTCTACAGTTGGAAAGATTGTTAGGCTCCATTCTACAATGGTCTTAAATAGGTGTATTTAAAGAATCTCCAGAAAATGATACTGTTTTCTGCTGACAATAAAGAGAGATGATGTAAGTAGCTTAGATTAGATGTTGAACTTACACACACACACACACACACACACACACACACAATTAAGCAAGAGGAATACAGCCCTTTGATTTAGTGGTTCTCTTTTCCATTTTTTAAAGTGGTGCTGCTCACAATGTTGACCTGAAGTCAACCTGCTTAAAAGAATTTACTCAAAAGTGTTCAGGGAAGATGGCATCCTGATCTTCTATAAACTGTATTCTCCACAAGATAGCAATGGTGTTAATTCTTTGAAGTATCCCATAGAAAGAAATCTCTGGTTTTATTCAGTATTTCTTTTACTAGACTATGTTAGAACTGTCTCTGCTTTTCTGCCATATATCAGTCACACGGAAGACTAAAATGAAAGTAGCAGACTTGAGCAGAATAAAATCAGAACACTTTTGTACTTTTCTGACAGAAATTCTTCTTGGCATTGGAAAGTGGGAAAGAAAAAGAAGCTTGGATTTACTTCACTCAGCAGTCCAGCTTCAAAGATGCACAAAGAGAAAAATCTGCATGGCTGGAGGTCTGGCAGAGGGAAAATATTAAAGGTTGATATAATAAAAGTGCTTTGTATAGCATCTTAAGAAGGCTGCACAGCAAAAAGATTATAAATGACATCTTCCCAGACTTCTGCAGGCACCTTCATATATTATGCAATATTTATTCTATCAGACACTATGTGTTACTTTTTCCCTCTCACAATTCAGTATACATATTTGGAAAGACTTCAAAATACCCCCTATTTCAGTAATTCTTCAAAACAATGAGGCTAGTTTCATTAAAGATTAATGGTTCCTCTGGAGAAGCAAATTAAAAAGCAACTCTCCTGACATATTGCTGATGTTTAACATCGACCCTTTTACTGTCCAGTGTCCAAAAATCACATATTCCCTGTTTGGTCCAATTTAACATTCTACCCTTGGTACTCTGCACAGTGATTTGTAGTTCATGTATGTGGTGGGTAGACCCAGTCTGGTAGATTTGCCCGCACC
>CM021698.1:28755739-28835394 GCA_011074415.1 Stictonetta naevosa
AACAAAAACCCAATTACAATGTGTTTTTCCCCCCTTCCCCCCGGCAGTGTGTTGAGGGATTGAATTGGAATAGCAAAAGTGAGGAAAACATGTAGGTCAAGATAAAGTGTGAAAGGAAATAAGAAAGAAAGAAAAAAAGTGATGCAAACGTAATCACTAACCACCTCCTGCTGGCAGACTGATGCTCAGCCAGTCCTAAAGCAAAGGCTACTTTGGAAAAACTCCTCATATCCCACTCCCAGTACAATACACCATCTGAGCTAATGCTGCAGATTTTTATTTATTTATTTTTAACATATGGCAGCAATCATTCAAAGCAGTCAGGAATGGTTACTTAACCTATCAACAAAGTTAAGGAAGTTTAGAGTCACCTTCAGATCCATCTCTGTCATTCTCAATTATCAAAAAGTCTACTATAATGACCACTTCTCCCATAGCTTCCAAGTTTGAACTATTTGATTTTAAATCAAATATCTCCAAACTTGAGTTGTATAAGGGGAAGTAATCCTGAAACAACACAGTTTTCATGGCAGTGAAAATCTTGATTTGTCAGGTTTCACTGGTTTGTGAAGACTAACCAAGCACTCATCATTGATTCCATCTGCTGGTTCACAAATAAATTTTATGCAAAATTCCTTGTTATTTGGTGGGAGTCTGAAAAGGATTGTTTATCTGCTGTACCTGAAGTGACTTTTAAAAATGCAACAGTTGATAAGCACATAGAACGCACAATGCAAGAGACTGTAGCTATTCCATTTACTTATTTTTTGTTCTTTGACATGAGCTCCTAAAACAAATCACCAATGTCCAAGTGGTTATTACAGTTAGACTTTTTGTTCTTGGTTAAAAGTGATTTGTCATTAAACAGGATCAAAGGCTGCCATTTAGTTCAAGTACAGACAAAGTGTGCTGGTATAACAAGCTATACTCCCTCGTATTTTAGGTTGTCTTTAATCATGTTGTGAAATCTAGATTTATAAAGGCACACACACAATAGAGAATTGGAGCATTAGTATCCTTTGTTCTTTAATTTCAATTACATAGTATTGTTTCCTTTAGATTCAGTACAAGTAATTAAGTCCATCATGCTGGTGGTCAATCATCAGGCCTAGCTTGTTCTGTTACTTACTTTAGAAATACTGTTTGCAACAGATGTTAATTCTTTTAAAGAATCAGAAATCATCACTCAGTTATTACAGCAGAAAAATCTTGGCATAGGAACACGAAGGGCTGAATTATGATTTTCTGCTACACAGGTGTAAACCTTGACAATGGTATTTGCTTTTGTTGAATGAGCCTAGGCTTTCACTAGTGGAGCAAAAAGAAAATATTAGCTCTATGAGAGAAATTCACAGTGATTAAGCTTGTTCTACACGTGGTCGAGGAAATTGAGGAACACTGCTGAGAACTGCTACAGTAGAAACATAATTTGCAAATTCAGAGCAAATCTAGAATTCATATTACTTCAAAATCCCAATTGTCCATAGTCCATCTACATAAACATGAATACATCCAAGTAAAATACATGGAGTCTCATAATCCTAGAAATACTTTAGGCTTTAAACTTCTCAAAACTTTCACACTGTGTTTCGTTGCTATTTGGAAAGAACAGTCACAAACGGATTACATTTCTGTTTCTCAAATGCAATGAACTGCTGTAGTTTGTTTGACTTAGAAAAACTGAGAATATATGTGAGCACATATTTAGCTTTTGTACCTATTCTTGCAACAGTTTAATATGAGCATTGCTTTCCATGATTCTGGACTACTGAGAAAACTATGGGCAGAATATTTTGTTTCCCCAGACATCTCATAAAAGTCAAATCTATTGTGACTTCTCCCAAGAATAATTAACAAAAATCAATATATGGTAAAAACACAACATTTGCATTTTTAAGAGTCACCTTGTGAGTTGTAGTACTGATGTTTACAACATTTAGAGCTCACAGTTGAAAAGGTGTTATTTCATGGCAATTTATCCAACGAATGAACATTCATCGTGCTTCTTCTGTGCTTCTCCTTTGCCTCACTAGCTCACCATACATGACTACCTCAGGAGCATCTTTTGAAAAAATGCCTGACTATTCCTGAATTCCACAAAACTTCCAAGAGGGTGGTTAGGCAGCAAATAAATATAAAGCAAACAAGCTAAAATCCCTCAAAGGCTTGGCAGCCTGTAAATGTTCCCTAGGCAACCAAGTAAGTGTAATGTTGCTGACTGGTAATGTGGTAGGTGTTTGCAAATCATGTAAACTTCTCAGTTTTATCCATCTGATCAGCGTATGAGTAAAGGGAATCAGTGTTAAAATATCTGTAACCTAATCTAATTTGAGCTCTTGTGAAAATGTTGTTATAATATGTGAAAATTTAGGACGGAATTATTCTAGTTACACAGTATATTCTATGTTGTTTTGACTTTTTTAAAAAAAAAAAACTGAAATACGTTAATATAATATTTTGAAGCTCTAAAATAATGCTGTTATACCATGCTTTCATTCTGTATATGGTCATGGACTAGTCATTCAATTTTTGTTCATATTTAGATTTGGATTTCACATTATCTTGCAATATGCCCTTTGTTAATATTAGCGTGTAAACATGATTTAAATAAGCTGTATAACATTCTAATGTCACAGTGTTAAATTATCCTTTCCTACTAAAATTATGGGGACATAAATGACTAAAAATTAAATTTCCAATATATGTTTGATATGAAGTTCAGATGAGTTTTAATCTTTGTGCTGCATGTATATAAATATATATATATAAATGGAGACATTAAAATTAATTCTTTCAGGTTAAACAAGTCTGCAAGCAAAGGTAGAGGTTGTAACAGTGTCATTCAGTTTAGTCTGCTTATGTATTTTGTAACCTATTTCACAGATATATAATTGTTTAGGGGTAGTTAAACAAATGTATTTTTGAATCTAAAGGGAAAAGTAGATGACTAGAAACATTTTTTTTTTTTTTTTTTTTTTATTTCCCTGAGAACCGTCCCAATCCCTTACATATTTGGACAAAATAAGGAAGGGTTTTGGGGAAAGGACTTAGTGGAATTTAATCTAAATGTGCCATTTGGCTGGAAAGGGTTTGCTGCACCATGCAACAATTTAAACAAGATAGTCATATGAAGAAGAATGGTCTCTACTCAGAATACTGTCTAGAAATGTTGAAGCAAAGACAATGACTTCTGCTTAATAATGGTTTTGTAGCATGGCATGCTATGTGATCTGTGAACCACCACGTGTTTAAAGCACAAGTGGATCTTCCCGGAGCCTGGATAATGTTAGGGTCAGTGTTGGCAGCAAGAGCAGGAACTTCATGGCCAAGAAAATCTGTTAGAGGCACATTGTACTTAATTGTTTCCCTTGGTTTATTCAGACCCTTGAAAGAATGTCTGAGGTTTGACCTTACTATTTTCAAAGAGACGGGAAGAACAGGCTCTGGCTACAACATCCCAATCAGTTTAAACTGGGACTAAAGATAATTCTGCTCTTCCCTCTTCCTGGTTGTTCATTTCCTCCCCCCTCCTTATGCCAGTACAATAATTCCTGAGGCTCTCCAGTGAGCCAGGTTGAGGAACTGGTCCTGCAATATTTAATGCTCAGGTACATTTCCCCAGAGGTGCTGGTTGAGCCCCTGGCAGAACTTGAGGTGTGCTGAGGTGGCGTGGGGTGGCTGGGACATGATGAGAGAGCAGGACTGGCTCTTGCCGCCAAGGCGGTGCTCACCCCAGCTGAAACTTCCACAGACAAGGCTGCTGGGAAAGTGCTGGGGATTTGTTTGGGTCTGTTTACAAAGAGATTAGGCTGAGGTATTGGAAAGTGCTTGAAACTCTGTAGTGCTCAATCAAACCCTGCTATACAAGAAAAGTCTTTGTAGAGCTTGGCTTGTTATCTGAGATGTAGTAACAAAGCAAACAGCTCAAGTAAAGCAAACAAGAACTGTGTTACTTGTTCATTGGATTTTACCTTGCATAAGAGGAGGTAAAATGCAATAAATGCATTTATTTTTTTTCTTCTATTCCCCCTTTACTTTAAAATCTTTCCACTCCAGGAGGTGAAGCTTTGTGTTTCTGTTTGAGCTTCACTTCCCCACTCCTGGGCTGATCTCTCCTGCCTTTGAGCTTTGGAAAATATTAACTGGAGGTTGAGTGTCTGGCTAGAGTTCAGCCACAAGCATTAGGCTGACATCCCTATCAGCCATTTTTCAAAGCTGTGATGAATGGTTCCAAGAGCACCAGCTGCAATCCCGTGGGCTCAGCAGCTCTATCACCACGTACAGGCTGAAGAGCTACCTGTCAGAATGGGTGCAAAGACAGTTCACTATTGTAAATCTCTCTTTCACAATGGCTCTGATTTCAAGATTTTCTAAATTATTCAGCTCTTTACTAGATTATTTTTGGAAGGAATGTTTTGTCAGGAGAACTTAATCCTGTTAACATCCTTAACACATCCTTAAGTGTGTTAGTGTCATTGGCAGTTATATTTTCTATTCAAATAAATTCATTAAAAAAATAAATATCAAAACAACAAATCCCAGTCTTATCTATAATCTAAACCTGTCCTCTGGAGTTCAAGAAACTCTTAACTAGTCTAGGCTTTCTTCTCAGGAAATTTCAAGCAATCTTTCCAAGAAAGGTGAATGTGCTCTGCTAGAGAAATAAACAATCATTATTACTATCAACACCTCATTATTCACATTGCTTGCGTATTTGGGACTCTGGTTTATGATGGCTACAGTGTAATTAATGATTGTATTTGCAAATCAAAGCCATATATAAATTTTTAAAAGCCATACTTATGCAAGGAAAGCAGAACATAAAAATAATAATAATAAAAAGCACAAAACAAAAACAACAACAAAAACATTATCCAGCAACAACAAAACAACACAAAAACAACAACAACAACAACACATTCTTAAGGACTTTCAGCATCATTAAGTACCTTCATCAGAATTCTTTTCAGCAGTATTTTACAAATATATTACATAACAAACATTGGTCGCAATTCATTTTTTTTTCTTTTTTTGATAATGACTATTAATAATCTCAGGACTTTTATGAGTTTCTGAAAAGCAAAACAACCATTTCTTCCTCCAAAGTTGTGAATGTGGATTTTTTTTTTTTTTTTTTTTCTGTCACCTGTGGTAGATGATGGTGGTAATGCTTCCCTGGGGGTTCGCCAGGGTGCTGTTGTACAGTGCACCCAACTTGCTTTTTCTTACTTTCAGAAAGTGTAGTCCTGTAGTTGTTATTTTAAGTCAACTAGTTTTAACCATGATTAGAAGCAATGTCAAAGTCACTCTGTGTACATTGGTGTGTACCTTCTGTGTAACAGACTGGCTTAACTTCATTAAGCTTTTAATAAAAGAATTTAATTATGGATACAAAACAATTTATTCAACTTCCAGTGCAATTAATTCCTTGGGGTAAGGGAAATGCAAACTCAACAGTCCCTTTAAACATTTATGCACAGTTTCCATATGTCACAGGGTATAGGATGCTGTGCATGCATTGTGCTCAGACTTTCATTAATTTAAACAGTAAATACAATATTAGGATTACTGTTTCTCATTAATTGTATGTACTGCTATAAACAGTATAAATATCTGTCCCAGAGCTGGTAATGAATCTATTATTTGAGGAAATTGCCACGTAAAATGTATCAAATCCATTGTTTTATTATGGTTTCATCTATGTTCCTGTTGAAGAAATTACACCATTTCCTAATGATTTGAAAGGGAGTTAAATAAAGTCAGTATTGTTCAGCTGGTATGCTCTTACTTCATCTTTCTTACCCTTTCACAGCCACTAGATAGCAAACTGGTCTGAAGAGAAAAGCTGTGCCTCAGCAGTGAGAGCTGTGCCTTGAGAAGGCTGTCATCCTCCGCAGCACGAAGAAAGCCTTGTCAGGGCGACATGGGATGCAGAAGCACAGCTGTGAAATAAGCTTGAGTGCTATTCAGCAAGCTTCTTCCTAAAGGCTTCTACAGCTGCTAGTTGGTTCCTAGAGCTAAAATACAAAAGAAACACATGCCTAAGATCTAAATATACATACAGCAATACTTGTTTTGGTATCTGCCTCCTGGGAAAAGCAGAGTGCTTATAAGCCTGTTACCCTCAGCAGTGCAGGGTGCAATAGTGGCGATTTTAATATTACAGCAATGCTTGGAGCTTATACACAAGTTTATTAGGTTCTGAGTGCAGAGTAGTCTGATTTCCCATGTAAACTGTTGTCTCACTTTGTCTGTTCGTGCAAGCACAGGTCAGTACAACGCCAGTAATGAGCTGCTCATGAAGGGCAGGATTGGCATCAGGCTTGTCTGATTGCAGGCTTACGTGGCCTTGGCAAAACTGCATGGGAAGCTGTTGGGTCTGTGCAGAGCTGTATCCTCCTTGTATGGGGAATGCCTTGAGCACCTGTGCGTTTGAAAAAACTTCAGATAAATTTATCTGTATTAGTCAAGGTTTCCAGTTAATAAATAGTCCAAAAGTGGCCATTCTCTCAACACACGTTAAGTACCAAGACTAACCACATATATATATAATTATATATGCATTTTTTTTTTTTTAAATTTATAGTACGTACAAAACATTGGCCCTAACTCAGCTTTTGATGTTCTTGTTAATATAGTAGCAATCCCAGGACTGTTTTAAAATTCATTTTATTATTTATTTGTTTATTTATTTATTAACAGTCATAGCTCCCTTCAAATTGAGGAACAGTGAACTTTGCAAGTTTCATCTACACTGTTAGCGTGATTTATTTACTGAATTTATTAACTAGATAGCTTAAGGATATCTTAGCAAGATGCTGGCTAGCTTAGCAGGATAGCTAAGATACTTTGATACTTTGATACTGCAGAAAGCCAATAGAAACAAGTAACCTCTACAGAAATATTTCCAAGAAGGGTGGTCTGCAGGTTAGATTTCAATCCTCAGTGTATAAACCAGACTTGTGGATCATAGGTTAAGCTGTCATCTTCACTTACCAAAATCTTCTATTTAGCTCCAATATAAACTCATCTTTCAGTTAGGACTGTCTTTTCCGAGAGTGTCTTTTGGTTCTAATCCTGTGTAGGTTCCAGTTCTAACAGTCAGTAACTAACTTCTGTGGGGGTAAGGCTCCTACTGTGCAAATGCTAGGCTCCATCCTAGCAAACACCGATGTGTTACCACCCATAGGGGGTATCCACCCATGGGTTACCACCCATGTTCATAGTAGATAAGGACTAGTCATCTTGATTGATGCAGGTAAATGGCACTGCAGAATGGAAAGGAAACATCTGCCTGATGTCCCATTTCCAGGGTGCATTTGTGAATAGTGGCATTTATGTTGAGATACCTCTTTGCTGACTTTAGGTAACTCAGTATTTTAAGTTAGTGTTCTTACATATCTCCAAAAAGCAAATTCTGTGTTTTGAAAGCTATGAACTGAGAAACAAATTGATTATGAATTACAGACTGCTTTGGAAAATGTGTTTTTATGTAGTGCTTCTGATGGCCACTGTTAGCTGTAGTACAAAAGAATGAAGATTATTTTCAGGCTTCTTTTAAAATTAGATGCTTGCTGCCTTCATTTTACTTATAAACTTCATAACAGCTAGTAAGTGATTTCAGGCATTCAATCAGGCATGCTCTTAACTTGCTTATATGCCAAACAGTCCTGCCTTTTATATAACAGCATTAGTAATCGAAGTACAAGTGCTAACTAGGTTTTGCTTGCTTTGAACAGTTTTGCTTTCCCTTCCCTTCCCTTCCCTTCCCTTCCCTTTCTTTTCCTTTCCCCTAAATAATAGAGAAGCCAGAATGACTCACAAAACTCAATGTCTTTGTCCAGGACACAGCAGGAACAAGCAACATCATGTGATAGGTGAAATGCTAAGAGTAGAAATGTTCTCTCCTGCTGGCTGGTGCAGGGGGAGAGTTTTAGTTTGGTCTTGCTGTACTGCTGCTGCCAGAGTCTAGTAATCACTTGACTCCTTGCCTTGAGCAAATTCTGTGTTTTTCTGTATAAGGATTACAGTTTTCCTCAGCCCTCACAAGGAGAATAAAGACACAAGGCATGCAGGCTTTGGCAAATACACATTTTATTTTATTGTATTTTTTCCCCAGGAACCATGTATTAGTGACTGTAATGTCCTTTTACTGGTGTGTTTTTAGTGTTTTGTCTTTGAAGCCTCTAATCACCACCTTTTTCCTGATATGAAATCACCTGAAATCAATCTTATACTAGAGTCTGTGTACCAGTCATTGGTATCTGTCCACTATTTATTTAGTCCCAAAACATATAGATGTGGCAATTCAAATAATCCATTAGGGAGGGGTTGTTGTTGTTTGTTACTTGTTTGTATTTGTATATGGTTTTTGGGGCGGAGAGGGGAGAGGAGGAGGAAACAGCTTAGCTGATGTTAGGTACTTTTATTTCCCCACAGAAACCTTTTTAATTCAGAAAGTACTGACTGCACATTTAACAATTTCAGTGGGAATATACTTACAATCAGTAAAGTTATTAACAGAAGGCAGGTAATCTGTCCAGCTCATCTCTGCCTGATTTCTTACAAGCTCAGATTTTCCTTACTTATGTAGCTGACAAAACTATAAACATTTTCCTCTTATTGTACTCCTTGCATATGGCAACCCTTTTCACTCTCAAAAGTCCAGTTCAATCTTGGCTACTAAATTACCTTCTCTAGGTAATTCCTAATCCATGCAGATCATAAATCCTTGAGAACAATTTCTCTGCTTGTCTTTTAAGTTTTTGTTTGTTTTTTTTTTAGGAAAAAAAATGAAAAAATATTTTTTAACAAATCTTTCAGTCAATGAATATAAAGAAGTATATAAAGATAAACTTGGAAATATTTGGCTTAAGCTAATCAGGACTGCAGCAGTGAACTCTGGCAGATGCAGAAACATGTAGGGGCATGGGTGAACCAGCTGGAAGAGATTTGGGGGATTTTGTCTGTGAGTCTTACAACAGCAGCTGCTGCTAAAATGTGTGGCATGGCTTGGAGCCTGCCTGGCTGGAGCAGCATTCCTCCCAGTGCACAAAGTAGAGGTTACACCAGTCCCTGCAGTTTGAGAGAGCCTGAGTGCTTCCTAAACTGGCTTGCCATTGCCTACAAGTTTGTTTATATTTTGGGTTGCTTGGATGGCTGCAGAATAGCTCAGACAACAAAGATAACACCAATCTTGCATATTAAGCATATTACTTTATAGTTTATACCTGTACCAAAACTATTTGCTGTCACAGTGTGAGCTAGGGAACAAATGCGTGAAGTAGAAGGTTGTATATCACACGTTTTACAGCAAAGGATTATCACATACAATTCAAAAAAGAAAGGACTACTGCTGATTGATATATTTAGGGCTAATTGCTACTTATATTCAAGGTAGACAAGATGTGAAAATGCATGGAACTATTATGATTTTATATTGTGGTAGCACTGGAAAATTCAATAAATGTACTTAGTCCTACTGAACTAAACACTGTACAGGCAAACAGACAAAAAGAAAGTGCCTGCCTGAAATGCTTTCCAATCTAAAGATAAAGAGAGAACAGCTGGATACAACAAGCACAAGGTAGCGGGCAGAGACCTCAAGGTAGCAGTGGCATATTTATGCTTGATGTAGTAGGCCATAGTCATTTTTGCTAGTTGCCTACATTTTCTCAAGTGGTAGATGCCAGTTTAAAGAGTCTAACGTTTTGGGAGACAGTAAAAAAAAAAAAAAAAAAAAAAAGTGCACAGAGGTCTGCCTAGAGAAGGGAGGGAGATGAAGAGAAGGGAAAGTATAACTGTTTTGGAAGAAATGTTTTTTTCTGTTATATGAAAGCACCTCAGAGCTGCCATACTGAGTCAGATAAAAGGCTTGCCTGTCTCTGTGTAATGTTAGCCAGCTTAAGCAATCAGTAACACAAGCAGTTAATACTTCTAAGACTACGTTAAAAAGCATATTAATATCCTTGACAGTGGATGAAGTAGATATGTTATGGGATGGGGATGAAGGTGGTTGGGTAGGGTTGAAAAGGAATGACATAAGGAAGTGAGTGACATGACTGCAATAGTGTTCATTGTTAATGTGCAAAATTGGACTCCAGGAATTGTGATGAAACATGAGAACAAAGGTTCTTGTAGATATTCACTTTATCTAACATATTTTAATTGCTTTTCTGCTACCAGAAAAACTTAAACTTTACAAGTTTGTAAGGTCAGGGAAAGATGTGCTGAAAATTCACACAGTGTGTGGGTGTACTCGAGTCAGTTTTTAACCTTGTTGATTTCAGCTGGTTGCAAAGGGGCTTGTCAAGTTCTCAGATGCAATTTAGGTCCTTCAAAATTTTGGAAAAGCATTTCTCTAGGAAGAATAGAAAAATCCTATAACTGAACCACAAGAGAAGCTTGGTTGAGGCTTACCTCATTCTTTAGTAGATAAACAAACCATCTGTGAGCTGCAAATCCACAGGGAACCAGTCTTGCTTGTAACTACACTTCAGGCTGGTACTCCCAGAACTTCTCATTTAACCAGATGACCTTATTTATGGCTTCTGTCTTGGTTATGAGGATAAATCAATACTGATAATGGCACGTATTTCTTTTATATAGTCCCTCTTAGCTTGCAGGGGATGTATAACCCCATATTTAACTGAACACATCAGGAATCAAAATGTAAAAGGCTATTTTATTTCACAGTTCTCACCCAGTCCAGTACAACTTTCCTCACTGCTACTTTCCTTAGACTTATCCATTCCTTTGAGCATTGATACTGCTTTAATTGTGATTCCCATGTTTTTCCTGGAGGATATGCAGTACCATTACCCAGTGTTTTGTGCACATGGTTTAAGAACTTGCTCAGTCTGTCTGTGGTTTGTGCTGTTTATTTTTTTTTCTTGTTTTTCAGCAATCTTGTCTCATACAATGAGTTAAAGGCTTATTTACTTTTACATCCACAAACAAAGGCTTAACCTAAGTAATTTTAAACTGATAAGTGTCTCAGGATAATAAGTCATACATAAGTTGTTGGAAATGTATGGAAAATTCCTATTGCTGGCAGAATTTATGTGGCAACTATTTAGGTAGTTATGAGAAATTGATTTTTTTTTTTTTTGTATTGCTTTATTAGTATTTAGTCCTTAATTATTACAGGGTATGTATTAAAATTACAGTGTGAGTTCCATTATATTTAATTAATAGTTATCATCTCACTTGACAGTTGAGTTCTGTATTCTGAAAAATATTCTTAGACCCACAAATTCTCTACAATTCTCCTTTCCCTGAATCTATTGTAATAAATAATACTTGTGCTGATATATAATCTTTTTCTCAAAGTAGCCTTTGTTGTGGCATCAAGATTAAAACAGTGAGACTTGAAGAGAGCTAAGAGAATAATTAGTGCAGATTATTGCCACGAATCTATACCTCATGTTCCAATCATCTGCCTATAGCTTACTAAAGGATCACAGCAATAAATGCAACAATAATACAGTTTTTAATTAAATGCTAGTGAACAGTAAATCTTCTGGTATCTATTAATTTGAAAAGTTTCTTGACTCTGCAGTTGATTATGATGCTCTGTAGAGCTTTAGCAACCATGTATTTATAAATAAGTGTACATATGTATATATATATACACTCACAAGAGACTTCTAAATCTAATGTTCTATATATGCTTTTTTTCCATCTTCTTTTAAAGCAGAGAAAGACCAGATTGTAAAGAAGAGTTTATGAATATTCTGCCAGACCACATAAAAAAATGCATGCCATTTCAAAGTACAATGGCACTCCTCTTAAATTGGTCATGTTTTCCATTTACCAAAAAGACAATAGAAGATGTTCTGAAACTTCAGTTGAAAACATGTCATCTTTGGGTCTAGTTGTAAGTGTATGTTCCAGGCACAGGTTTTATTGTTTATATATAGTATAAGAACGTACATAATATTCACAGTCTGAGTGAAGAATGACAGAACTGTTTGAAAAAGATATCAGCAAGTCACCACAGACCCAAGGAAAATCCTAACCAAATCTTCCCTGATGTGAAAAATGCAGTTTGTTGATTTTAAGTCACAAATAGAAAGAGATGAGCTATGTCAAAGTGTTTAACTATTATTTCACCCATCTGCTTACACTTTGTGGCAGGTAAGGATTTTATTCCCTTAAGTGCAGATAATGTATGCAGAGTGGACATTTTGTGGAACAGGAGCCCATACTGGAAATCTCATTCCTGTCAGTACGTGATTAAGTACTCTGTAGTTTCCAATATAATCAGGGCATTATTCTAATTATTTTTTCTGCCTTTAAAATATATTATATTTGTATTTGAATTGCATGAGATGTATGCATACATAGATGTTCCAATCAAAACATATTTTATCATTCTAAAATTTAAAGTTATTTAGTGTGTCTAGTGAAGAGTCAGGATCACATTTATAAAGTAGATATTTTTAATGTAGGTGCCATAAACAAATCTGCTGGAAACAAAAATCTGGATCCACAGTTCCTATTTGATCAGGGAAAGATGAGCGTGGAAGTTGTGTGGAAGGTTTCATAGGTCCGTGGAAGAATGGAAGACCTATGCTGTCAGGTAGCTGCACAGTTTTAAGTCAGTCTTGGATGCAGAGACAGTAGATGAGTTTGCCTTTGGAAAGCGATGGAGATTTTGTCAGTACTGCTGACAAAGAGATCTTAATGAAGATTTTGTTAGTAAATACTACTGGCAAGTAATATTTACTTATAAAACACAACCAAGATGCAGATCTGGAGAACAGGCCTCAGATATTTCTGCCTGTAGGTTTAAGCATCAACAAGTCTCTCTACTGATCCTTTATCTCAATATCCAGGGAGTTCCAGCCTTGCCTTTGTTTTCTTCACTTTCCTTTCTTCTGCCTCATGTATTCAGGAGGGGTGTCAAAGGTTCAGTTACTGCACTGGGCTGAAGTACCCTGTTTGTCATGACTAGAGGATCCAATCTTAAATGAATCTAAACAGGCATAGACCCAAGAAAATAATGCAAATATGAAAGGATAAATTTGAATATTGTGGTCCATGTGACCAAGAACAAAATTTACAATTTGTGGTGTCATCTGGCCTAGAGCCTTGCCAGCAAAAACTTCTACATATGGAGGAAAAGTTACTTTGGAGTATCTGGGCTTTATTTTTACTTCATGACAAAACCCAGCTGAGTACTATTCGCAGTCAGTCAGCCTATGTGATAGATTTTGGATGTCAGTATGGTGATGCCTCTTCATTTGGAAATGTCACAATTGGAAAAAAATTTGGTGTGTGAAATCAATGTGTGGAAAAACGCTCATGCTTATCTTTGTCCTGTTTTTGTCTTTGTGATTTTTGAAGTGCTTGAAAGTAATCTGCCATCAAATAAGCTAGTCTTTCTCTTGCACTGTTTGGTAAAGACTATATTCCTGTGTGTACATGGCAGCTAACTCACTCTCTTGGCATTCACAGTAACCAACTCTTTGAATCTTCTTGGTGTTTTCCAATGAGTGAATCAGTATCCACTAGTTCTACAGTAGTATTGTGTGGCACTCCTGCTAAAAATAACAGCTTAGTACTGTACTGCCTAGTTTTTTGAAACTGGATCAATTGTGACACAACTGTGTGTTGATTTGATCCAGTGTAAGATGGGCCTAACATCATGAAGTCCAAGTCGTACTTCCAAGCTTCTGAAGAATCCTGAAAATTGACCTCCCTGAAACTGTAAGCTGAACTACTGCACCTTAACATAGAAACAGAGATCCACCTCCCAGGGCAAACTTTTATGTATAATACAAACCCCAGACTCTGTCTTTGAAACAAGGTCCCGTTGTTTGTTTTGTGCAGGTATAGCACTTAGTCCTGGTGCATGTCTGGGGCTGCTGGGTGTTGTTGCAATATGTATGATAAACATTCAAAACACGAGAGCAATGTAGACAGATGAGCACACTGGGTTTACCAATGTTAAATCACACCCACAAACTACTTTCCTTTGTGCACTGCCTGACCCCTTGGCACATTCCAAAGTAGAAGTAAATGGATATGCCTGAGCTGACCTATCTCACACATTGAATGCATATTTGCTGTGCTGGGAAAATAATAGCATATATCTGATACTTTTGTTCAAGACTGTATGAAGCTGAATAATTTTTTTTTTGTGTGTGTGTGTGTAATGGAATCAGAATTAGTAGGTGCTTGAATGTTGAAAAATAATTATCAATTTCTTTTAGCAGAAGAAATAATCTGGGGGCTAATTTATGCTTAGTACCAGAGCAAAAGCATGCCCTATAGTCCTTCCTAATGATATCTTAAATTCTGTTTATAGAAATATTACCATAATTTCCTACCAGCACCCTGCACAATTCTGTGTTGTGTAAAATTCCCAGTGCACTAATAAAAATAGAGTTTATATAGTTGGCAGAGCTATAAAATATTTTGAAAAAATTGCGAATGGAGGATTCATAAGAGAGAATTCTGTTGTCTTGACTCAATCTAATCATTAACAAGAATGAAAAAGAAAGTTAAAAAATCTCAAAGGCATTGTCTTGAAATGCCTTCACTTCCTAGCAGGCAATGAAACTTTTTGCTCCTTGCTGCTTTATCTAAGGCAAAGGTTTAATTTCAGAGTAGTACAAAGTCACTACTCTGACATTGCACATATTTTCAGTTATTCACACAGCTGTTCATTCAGCCAGGATGCCCTCATGCTACCTGGCTCGTGCACAGCAGGCAAGGTCTCTCCAGCTGTGCATCTGATAGAGCCACTGACACCTATACCTGCTGTGGATGTAAATCCTACTGCAGGAGAGGCAGAGCCACATACCTGGTAGATGCTCACTCACTCAGGAATAAATTGCTTTTAGGAAAAGGGTTGTGGAGAATTCAGCTTGCACAGATTGAGGGCTGAGGTGATGTCTTTATTGAGTGTGCTTTATTGGGGGTAAGGGACATGGCAGGCAGAGGGGTTTCTTTAACCTGAAATCCACATAGATAAAAAGCTACATTATAAAGGATGTTGATCACCTGAGCAATCTTCAGAGCTCTGTCAAACAATGACTAAATTAAACTCCCAACCTTTTTGTTATTTAATTTGACACAGTGAACTGTGAAGATAAAATCTGTATAGTATTCTGAACAACAATTTCATTTAAGCCCATTAAAATATGTATATTCCCTCAGAAATTACTTTTCAAGGATTCTGTCAAAACTGAGATGACACCGTGGTAATTCATAAGTGAGAATTTTTAAAATAATACTAAGATATATATATATATATATAAATCGCTGTTAATGCCACAGTTACAGGGAACTAAACATTTGAAAGCATAAACATAAGCAGCTTAAAGAATTTGCTTTCCAAGGACCTGGTGAACCTTGCTGACCTATGAGAAAGCATCAAAGCTTCAGAATAATCATCAGTGCTCACACTCTGTCTTATGAGCTATCAAATTAGATTCATTCAGGACTATGAAATCATAATGCTTCTAGTAAAGATGATCTGTTAGGCTGTCTTGGCTGGCATTGGTGGGGTCCAGCTTCCAAGTGATTTAAAGAAAAAAAAAAGACTGAGGTTTTGGCATTGTGGTTTCAATCCTTGTAATATAACTTAGGTTTGTTTAATTTCTTAGATCCACTTTATCTACTATATCTGATTTATCATAATATACTGTACATATGTTTAAATTAAGAGAATCAGCTTTAAAAATCTGGTATTTTCAAAACAGCCTGACATGGCTATGTACTCAACTCTTATCTCTTTTTTTTTTTTTTTTTTTTTTTTTAATGTTTTCTGTGCACTAATTCTTTTGAATCTTTTAGAGCTGCTAGGCTATGCTTCTAGTACTGTGATCCAGCTGCTAGGTGGTTAACATGGTACAAACACAGATGTTTCCCTTTCTTTTGGGAAGAATAACACTCCTAATTGCAGCTGGAAAGTGAAAAATATTGCCCATTATCAGCAGCTCTCAGAGAGGTACACACATTAGAAGAACTAGAGCTTGTCGCTAAATCATCTGGACTGGTGAGAAATAAAGCAAAATAAAAAGTGTTTCATCCACAATACAATTATTATTACTCAGATACACTCTTAAATGTCTTTTCCATTTGAATTATTATTATTATTTTTTTCAAACAATGGCCTAATAAAAATAAGTCGTCTTATTTCTGATGTTGAAATTGTGGTCTAAAAGTAAGACCTCACAAAAAATGCCAAACCTGTTTCGATACATTTAGACTGTAAATATCTCACTCTAACCTCTGTTTGGCATCAGTCATGCCATTGGTATGACAGCATGAATTCTAAAGCTTTATTTTTATTTTCACCACTAGTCCCCAAGCTTGAATAGGTGTGCCCATGGTCTGCATAACACTGAATAGCTTTTTATCTCCTATGAAGCCTGGTGAATTCTTAGTGAAGCTTATAGGCAAACAGCCATTTTCTGTTGACTTTTTGACCCAGTAATCAAGAGCATAAAAAGGAAGTCAACACTGAAAACATGGAATGAGTTTCTATTTGCACAGTGAGAAAGCCTTGAAAAAGCGGCCTGAAATACCTAAGCTAAGTTCCTGAGGCAGGTGTCTTCTTGCTTCTGTGTGGTACACAACAGATTCACTTATTTTAAACATTTATATATATATATATGTATGCTTAATTTAAGGCTTTTAATTAAATGCTAAAGAAGCCATGTTTTTACCTCAGTTTGACTAACACATGTGTCACCCCAAGACGAGGTGCTGTAGGTGAGCTATGAGAGAGCTTCCCGTGGACTGTCCCAGGCAGAGCAGCATGCTGCAATTTACCTCACAGTAAGTTGTCTTGCATTCACTGGGCTTTAAAGTTAGGATGGGTGCACATTAATATTCCAACCCAGTTCTTCCAGGACTCTAAGGTCAAGTCCTTAGCAGTAACAGGCATATAAAGTCGTCTCTTCATTTTGCTGGAGGATTCATGTGAAATAAAAAGAGAGTCACAGTGAGCAGTTATTTATATTTAAAGGATGAGAAAACTGCCTCTTAGAAAATAACTCCATTGTTTATTATTATTATTATTTTAAATTTCTGTTCACATGGTTTGGTCATTTATAACAGCTGAGCAATCTGGCCTAATTTGCACTTTATGTCCAAGATCAAATTTGGCCCTGCTCTGAGTGTGGGCCTGCTCCAAAGTTTCCTCCTAGACTATACTATTCTGGAAGCATATCAACAATCATAAATCAACCATATTATCAAGAATTAAAAAAAAAAAAAAAAGTAATTGAAAACTGAAAACTCATTTCTTCCTTTATGGAACTGCCCACTGAGGCTGAAACCATTTAAAGGGGCTCACACAGGCAAATCCTCCAGTAGGTTTGCAGAGCGATGGCAGTGCAAAGCTGAAGATCAGCATTAGTTTTTTATGTCACCATAGCTCTTGCCAAGTGGTCTTTCACCTTCATCTTTCACCTTGCTGCAGTGGTTTCAACTGTTCCTGTCTCGGCTGATTTCCTTGCGGATCTGCTCAGTGTTACACCCTTGAGCAGCAGCAGGGTTGTGCTGACGTCTCACCTTCTGCCGTTCACACACAAGTTTAAACTACTCACAAAGGCTAATTTATATGAAAACTATAAAACAGAAAGGCTGAGTTGTGGGCCTATTTGCCTTTAGCAATCACAAAGAGACAGGAGACAGCAGTGGGTGCAGTAAAATCTTCAGCCAGTGCAGCTATGTGCTTCAGTGGATATGTCTCAGGACTCTTGGGGTGAAGCCTAGGAAATAACCACACTATTGTACATTTTGAGGAATTTTTATTTTATTTTGGCCTAAATGCAAAAATGAATGTGTAGCTTCTTATCTGTAAGGTAAGACATTAGGGCAGGGACTGCATTTTGTAATAATTACAGCCATTGCTTTCTGCTTTATAAGCTTCATTAATCCTTTCTATAGTAAGAAGTAAAACATGGTGGCTGAGTCTGTACATATCCACAAGTGAGGTAACCCATACTTTTTAAGGCAAATAATTGTTTTAATATATTATCTATTGTGAATGAAATTGTATTAGCTTCATCTTTTACTCTTGATTCTATTCCCATACTGAAGAAGATAGATCTATTCTATGTATTGCATAAACATCAATTAGTCCAGATTATTTTTTAATGGGTATCAGCATTCATGAGATACTACCTCACATAATTATAGCTATGTAATAGTGATTATGATGTAATTGTAGTTAGGCAGCAGAGACATAAGGCCATATTTACAAAGATGTTTAAATACTTATATTCAGTGAGATATAGGTGGCTAATACTTAATGAAATAATCCACTCGAGACTTGACATGGTGTTTAAATTTAATGATAGTTCTGCTGAGTCTTGGTGAGTGCAGGAGCATGCAAACCTCAGTAGATGACTTATTCACTTCTTTTGGAAAATCTGTTCCATCTAGTTAGCCTTTCACGAAGACTTTTCTGAAATTAATTCATGAGCTTTTTTGGGTACTGTCAACTCAAATCATCTTAGAAGTCAGGATAGGTAATGTGAAAGAGCTGAAAAACAACCTTTAGCATAAAGAGCAAATGAATCTTCCTTCAAAAAGCATTTGGTTCTAGGTTCAGGAAGGATATTTCCACTGGCTTTCCCTTGATGGTTAAGGTTTGTACATGTAGATATGCCAAGACTGTAGCTCCTGAGTCTGGATGTGGACCAGTATAGTGCTGCCTCTGTTATCAGTACACTGTACATACACCAAACCATGTATTAGATGAAGTCAAAGCATTCTGTTGGATTGGTTTTGTGTTGGGGGCCTGTGATTTTAAAAGTGAATTTGTGTCCTAACATCTAGGTGTTTTTGAACCAGATTTTACAGGTTCAATGGACGAGTGTTGTGTAATCACATTTCTGTCTTCAAAATGGCACATTCAGTATCTTTGTAGTTGGCATGGTACATGCTAATGAAAGAGAGAAAAGAAAAGGCAAATCTTACCAGTGAGTTTGTACAGCCCCCCGCCCAAGTCCTTTTTCTTACACACTTCCTTTTTCAAAGTAACATTACTGAAGCCATTTTGTTTCAAAGGACAGATAAATCATGAAGCTGAATCAAATATAGATGATGTAAAACTTTGTCAAGGTTACTGACCAGGCCTTCACAGTGCTTCCTTTGTATTTCACTTGAATTGTTGATTGTCTTCCTGTTCTGATGCCATTCTCTTTCCTTCTATTCAGGGGTTTTCTATTACCTTCCAGCCTATTGTGTGACTACGCAAGTAACACAAAGTCCGTTGTATGGTAGAAATCGGGCACAAAATAAACACACCTTTATCCCTCACTCTCAAAACCTTCCTTCTTTCTGCAGTTAAATACAATTTCTGTTAAAAACAAAACAAAACAGAAAAACGGATCCCTATGAATCTGGTGTTGCAACATTAGCCAACTAGGAAACTCCTGAAAGCACTGAGAGCTTTCTTCCATGAAGTGTGTTGCCTGTGTGTCAAAGCTCAGACAATTGCTGCTAACAATTGCACAGTAATGTGCCTGTTCCAGTTTCCTATGCTGACAGTCACAGTACTGACTAACCCCTGTAGAAAAAGGAAATGATATACAGACACATGAAGTGGGGAGGCTGGGCCTCTTAATGACTAGGCTTTGGAATTTTTTATTCTTTGCACGTGTTTACTCAGCCCTTTCCTATTCTTGTATCCTGCATAATAAAATAATTTATCCAAATGTTGTTTTATGCCTTTTGGTTCTGCATGGCTATGCAAAGGAGGAAAAAGAAAGAAAGAGATTTTTTCCTTTGTGCAGGTTACTGGTCTTCCAGTCTCATCTGCCTGGTGTCACTAGAGATGCTTTATGAGGAAAGGTGGGTCTCCCAGGAGCCAACACTATACACTGAGCGCATGAAGGAGCTGAGATTTTCAGTTATGCCTAATTTGTATCACCTGAGCTAGTAAAATACAGCACAATCCTACCACTCAAAACAATAGTCTAGCCTCAAACATATGCAGATTTTTTCTTCTTCTTTCTCCTACTACAGGTACAATTCTTTGTCCTGCTTTTTCACCCCCCATCACTTGTGTGAATTTCCCACAGATTTATGAACAACTTTCTGACTTAATTTAATTTAACATACTGAGTCAGCAAAAAAATTGACTTTTTTTTTTTTTTTTTTTTTTTTTTTCTCCTAAGTGGAGGGTTAATATAACTTGTCCATGCTTTGTGCTCAGTAAAACTATTGGAGTACCCAGAGTGGTTGCTTTAAGGATATCTGAGGGTATCTTTCTCACTGATTACAAAATGCTTTGGGCTCAGGGGTTTTCCTGCTGCACATGTCAGAACTGTCTTGCAGTCCTGAAACCTCTTGAGTCAATTCTGTTTCTGTTATGCAACCTGTACAATGTCAAGGACCTTTTGCTCCTTTTTGCATGGTATTTGGAGCTTTGGTATTTTGTCATGGAAGTAGAAATGTGGGAAGTGCCATTCATCTATGTAATGCTATATAAGATGAGAAAGTTACCAAATGGTTACTCTAACCCAGATCTCCTCCCACTCTGATAGGGAATGTGGATTTTTATTTTATATCAGTGATTAAATGTTGGCTTAGCAAAAGTCTTCTGTCTGTCTTGGGTTTATTGGTGAACTCAGTCCTGTAAATAATATTTGCTATTTAGATTATTGGGAATTATTCTGTGATGGAAGTAACCAGAAACAAAAGGCATCTATTTGCTTTACATACATTCTTCAAGATTTGCATATGTTCTAAAGATACCAGTGTTGCTTTGTTAACAAGAAACTTCTTTTGGGTGGAATGCCAGGATTTCAATTTAGAAGGGCTTAGCTGAAGCTCCAGTGTAGATCAGAGTGGTGGAAAGTGTAAACTGATGACATGAGAAGGGGTATATAGTCAAGAAGAAAATGCCACTCTAAAAGCAAAGTAAAACAGAAATGTGTTATTTTATAAAGTAACTGAAAAGAGTTACTAAAGTGTTTTTTGTAAAGTTTTGGAGGGGCTATACTGTGAGGTATGACCTTCAGGTTGAAAATGAGTCCTGTGGAAAGGAGTCCTGATGGCTGAGAGCATGATTAGAACTGTATTTAGGTTTTGCTTTGATCCCCAATTCAGGAGAAAATCTCAGTGTCATATATTCCTAGTACCTATCCAATATAGGCCAGAATAAATATCATTTACCTCAGATGTAAAATCACTTCATAATTAACCTTTGTACCAGCATACACATTCCTTTCGCTTGTTCATGTGTAAATTAATATAGCTCAGGCTGTGTTTTCCAAAGGAGCTTTGGTAAATTAAATTATCCAAATCTCATAAAAATTCATTCTGGACAGCATGTAGATTTTGTGCAGCTCCCTAAACCCACTGTTAAGTGAAGCGCAATTTTGCATTTTTACTTTAGTTACAGCTATACTGACTTTTTAAAAAGACTTAGAAAACGAACTGGGACAGTAACAACCTCTAATTGTTTTCTAGATTTCCTTTTCTTTCTGTAGTTTATCATTAAGATATCAGCCCGCTTAAGTTAACTGCATTTTGCTGCTATATTTCTAAAATTAAAATGATCTCATCCAGAACATTCTGCATGGACAACAGATTGAATCAGAAAATGTTATAACTTTTCATCAATAAAATAATCCAATAAGAAATAAGATTAATCATAATAATTAATTCATAGGGGGAAAGGCTAGCTCTTTGGTTAATGCCTTTTAACAAATGAGATTCCAAGAAGTCTGTCACTGACAAATGGTGTAGAACTTAGGATATTTTTGAAGGAGTATGTATTATGTTGGACTCCTCTATAATATAATGATGGAGGTGATGTGAATGGTTCACTGGAGACATCAGGGGGATGCTTGGTTAGAGGTTAAGTTAGTGCCTGTCAGAAGGGAGCAGGGAATTTAGTCAACTAAGGTTATGTTAGCCAGAAAATGGTTAATCGTAAAAAAGAGAAGGTCTTACAGTGCTTACTGGCCATGGTAAGTAAGCCTTTGTGAGCTTCAAAAGGGAACATAAGTTGGTTATGATAACTATGATTAAAAAGTTTCTGAAAAAAATAAGTGGATCTAAAGTTCAGAGTTATACTTGAGTTTGGGTGCAAAACTTGGAACGAAATATCTATTCTTCCATACCACTGCCAGTCTGTTGAGATAACAGTAGATGTTTAGGATATTTCAAGATTGCTTCACAACCAGAGAAAGCAAAAATGTGGAATTTGAATATGTTTTAAGAATCAAAAATTGTATGTACATACGTAGACAAGAACATAGGAGGTCAAGCACATCACGTGCAGTCTTTTTTGCTTGTTTGTTTTCTGGTCATATTTACCTGGTCAGCCATAGGTTTTGTCTCTAAATCAGAGACTAAGGAATTAAAGAAACTGTTTTTTCCTGTTGTCTATGTATTTATTTTATTTTTTATTTTTTACAGTTCTTCCATGGACTCTCTTAATAAAAGAAACTAACATCAAAATACGTATTCCCAAGATTCAAAATCTTTTCACATTAAAAAATGTGATAGAAAATATTCTTGTAACACTAAAATCAGCTGGAATATTCTCATCATAATTGGCTGAACTGAGGCACTGAAAACTTGGAAATAATTTATATCCAGCTATTAAATCTTGAAGTCTGGATTTCACAATTGGGCTTAAAGCATACTGGGGAGATGGATTTCCTCAAAAGTAGGTCTCTGGAGTTTTATTTTGACTCAACTCATTTATCTAGACAGAACCTCCAGACCTTTGAAATGTTGCCAGTTCCACTTTAAAGCCAGGAAATGGTGTTTCATTGTGCATAACATTTGGTGCTATTGTTATTTACTATTTGCTTAAAACTGACAGTGTGTGCTCAGTGCTGTGCAAGACAGATATCATGCTATCTAGCCTGAAGAGTTCATATCATAGAGACCAAAATAAACAGCTTGAAGGATTTCTGGGTTTAAATTAAAGAACAAAATTGAACTAATGTTCTCCATGGCACAAGAATTCATTTAAATTCACACATGCTGAGAGATAACTTCTACATTCTATCTGCATTTAGTTACAAATATCAGGTTGGAAAGCTGAATGGATGAATACAATTTGGCTGTTAATAAAAACCTCCATTCTGTACAACCCTCTCATTCCTTCCTTGGCTCCACACGCACAGGCGTGAGGAAGGTCACTGCAGCTCATCCCCTGTTAAAATCACATGTTTTCTGTTTGAGGGAGGGAAAAGGTGCTGCAGAATCTGTCTATTGATAATGTGCTTGATTTGTTGCAAAAATAGTAAACAGTGCCAGGTTAGAAGAGATAATGTGGAAGTAAAAAAGTGCCTAATAAGAACTCCATTACTCTAAAGAGACAATTTTATGTGAGTATAGTAGAAGCACACTGAAAGTAAGAAAAAGTGTTTAAACTATATTTGTTATGAAATCTTACATACTCAAATGGCTTCAGATTTCATACAACTTGCATCCCTAAAATCATATGAGCATCTATATTCAAATCATATTTACCACCTTTTTATGTCTCTAGCAAAGTAACAAGGAATAAAACCTGGGTATGCAGATATTACATATCCCAATACCTCTGTGATGGATATTTTATTTTCTTGTGTACTGCTGGTAGAAGAAAAACAGAGCCAATTTTTATTCAAAACCTGGAACCTCTTCATCAGATGAGAATCAAATGGTTAATCATCAAAAAAGCCTTCACCATCAGATCTAAAAAGTATGCACAAAGATGAAATCCCTTTCCTTTTTTCTCTCTGGTCTTATTTTGTATGTTCAGTGTGCTCTGCTTGAAAATGCGGATGAAATCACCACACAGTTAAGATCAGAAAGGGATGCTGTGAGCCCCAGTATCTGTGGCTGCATATAGAAAAAGTTCTTCCAACTTGCGAATAACCACAAACAATAACAACAAAACAGGCTTTATTCTAAGAATATATGTGTTGCTGTTTTGTAAGATTACATGGAGAGGCCCCTTCAGTATGTATCAGAGTTACCTGTGCTTTTATCTATTAGTTGTGCCCACAACTAATATTACCCTAACCTGAAATATTCTTATATGCTAAACTTCAAGCAGAGTATTACCACCAACATAGAATATTATTGGTAGAGTGAGGTTAGAAAAAAAATATTTCATTTTCTTCCTTCCTTCCTTCAGACTAGACAGAATTTATTTTTTTTACTTTTTACTTCCTTTTAGAGTGAATGGCAGTCTCTTGATGTTTCTTTTTCATAATAGAAAAGTGTTACAGTCTATGATACTAAGCATCAGCTAGTCCATGTTAAAACACCTGCTAACAATAATTGATTTGCCCATGGCCAGTTACTGAAGATGTCTGATACTGTTCATGCTGTTTGTCTCCTTCAGTTTAATTTTCTTTTAATTGTGGGAAAGGCAACGATCTGATGAGTGTAGGGGCAGGGAATCAGGACTCTTGGGTTGTTTCCAGATCTGCAGTGTTGTTTATGGGTAGCCATCTGGGAAGGTGTTTTCAAGGTATTGAACGCCTGTAATTCCAATTAACTAGGACTGGTGGGTACCTAGCCTCTGCAAATAGTAGGGCTTGGTATTAGGTGTACCTCAGTTTCCTCAGCTATATAATTTAGGCTTTAATGTTTGTGTTTCTTCCAGAATGGGTAATTAATTAATGTTTGCAAAACATGCTGAGAACCTCTGTTAAAAATAATACCAGGAATGTGCAGGCAACCCATCATTAGCATCTGTGTACATTCTTCCTGGATTCCAGCTTCCTAACCCAGCAAGATCAAATATAAAAGAAAGTTACAGCACACAAACTCTGAGGACAAACATAAAAAGAGATACTAGAAATATTACATCGACATGGCAGCTGAGCAAAGAAAGCTTCTCTAAGGAGCAATTTGTGACTCTCTTGTGTTTTCTGTACTTCAAACTATTCATTGAAAAGCCTTACTACATAAAAACAAATCTGTATCTTTCCATTGCTGAGGGATACCAGAAGATGAAAAAAAGAGAAGAAGGAAAAATAAAAACAAAGTTGCGTACAACCAGGAAAAAAAAAAAAAAAAAGGAAAAAAAGAAACAATAATCCATGCTCCATAGCTAATGGAAGGAGCACTTCAGATGGCAAAGTGCTTAGCTACAAGCCCAGGGGCACAGTGGAATTGTAAGACAGAGATTCAGCATGTTTGAGTTATAACATGTGGATCTCAGCTAATATATTGTTAACATAGTGCTCAGGGCCAAATTCACTCTCAGCAGTACAATTTGAGACAAGCAGTGCCCTGAGGATGCAGAGGTGGAAGGGCAATAGCCCAGCACATTTCTGAAATATTATGAAAATTGGCGAGTGTTGCTCATGTTGGGAACTGCTCTCAGGAGAAGATTACACAAATTTAAAAAAAAAAAAAAAAAAAAAAAAAAGAGATGTAGAGCTCTCTTAGAACAAATAATTAGAAACTGTAAATCATATCTGGCCCTTTGGGGTATCTTTGTACTACACCTAGAAATGCTTTTGTACTGCAAGTGTTGCACGAAATTCAGAAGCCTTTTCTTCTGCTTTCTGTACAAATAAGATCTGATCCACAACTTAGTGAAACAAATATACAAACTTAACAGAGGATTTAATGCCTTTTGGATTAAAATCCTAGTGCTAGAAAGAACTGACACGTAAGAAGAGATAAGAAACCTTGTAAGAGCATTATATTTCAGCGGAGAAGTATACTGTGGAAAAATGTGTTAAAGTAACATTGAACACTGGTTTTGGTAAATATCCAAGTGCTGTTCTGTTGTCATGCATTTTCAAAATAAGTTTCTTTCTCCTTCTTATGCCAAGAAGATTTGTTAATTAAATACTATTTGTTTCAACTATCTTTGAAATTGTCATTTAAAACAGAAAGAAAAAATCTGGAATATTCAGTAAAACTAAGGCAATACATACAATTACTGTTACTTTTGACCCAACAGAAAATATAGATTAATTATTTGTTTCAGATGCCTTATTCACAGAGGATTCAGATAAACATTTCATTTGCTATGTAATGATCTGGTGATGTGCCTAAGAAATTATCTTTTTTTTTTTTTTTTTCCCCACCTACCTCCTAGTTGTGATATGAATGAAAAAAAATCCTTTTACTTATCTGTTAAAAAAATAAAAATAAATCCCAATCATATAAAAGAACAAAAAAGAACAAGAAGGAAGAGAGAGAGAAGTGCAAAGGGAACACATGAGAACGAGTATACTGTGAAAGATTTGTGGTCAGTTCACAGCAAAATGAAGAATAATTCAATGCATCTATTTTTGTTTGTTTTGTTTTGTTTTGTTTGTATGTTTGTTTAACCAGGGAAACATAACAGAACTATTCCGTGCACAAGATAAGGGTCTGGCCTTATACATTGAAGTTTACCAGTTCTGTTTTACATTCCTGCATAGGAACCCCCCTTTCTCCAAACCAGAAAGGGGTTTTAAAGGAACTGTAAAGCTGATCCAAGTCCATTAGTTGATGATTCTTACCTGCCTTCTGCCTTGAGATATTTGGGAAAATGATGATGATGATGATGATTTTTGCAAAACATCTTTAAATGATGATTTGAGGAGAGTTACCCCAGTCATCTTTCTGTTCATGACATTTTAATCTAGCCATAAATAAATACAGTAGAGCAGCAAGATCTGGTTTAAAGCTAGTTAGACAAATACAAAAAAAAAAAAAAAAAAAAGGGGGCTCAGTTTTTGAAAGTTTATGTAAGGAATCATTAGGATGACTTAGCTGTGAGGTGGATTTTACATTATTGCCAAATTTACCTCAAAGTTCATTGTTTTTCTAGTAGATATAACTGACTTCAAACTGAACTCAGTGCTGAAATGGGTTTCAACATACTGTTCTTCAGACATGAGGGTTGTATGGATGTTTTCTGGTTCTAAAATAAATAGAATAGTGGGGAAAAAAAACAACACTCACTGTACATTTGCTTCAGTGAAGTTATTCTAAAAGCTGTCACGGCCATCGTTCAGTTCAGTTCAACCTAGGATGTGGTATTTTTTAGTAAGCTATTTTAAAAAGAATTTTCCTCAGGTTTATTGTTTTAACTCAATAACATATATTTATGTCAAACTCTCAAGGATTTATTCACTGTTGTAAGGAAATAAAGTTAAAATCAGAAACAGTGTGTCCCAGAAATGGATTTTACCCTTTCACTTTCAGTATTTCTCTGGGCTTTTATATAGAAGTTTTATTTGTTCTAAACAAAAAACAGGCATTCTGCCAGTATTTTATTACAAAAATCCCAGAAGTTCATCTCTTAAAAGTTTATAGAAAACAAATCTTCTTACATATATATTTCTGTATGGAAGGCTTTATTTGTTTTCCCCTTTGCCTGTTGACCTGCAAAATAACTGTAAGAGATTATTACAACATATAGTTCAGAGGATTTCATCCAGATTTCTGGAAAGGACTTCAATAATTTGGGAGAATTCACATAAGAGATCCCGTTAGAACAATCATAGGAATAAAAGAAGGAAAAAGTTATACAATATACAACTTTTTATTTATTTATTTATTTATTATTATTATTTGACACTGGAAAAGCTCAGACAATTTCAGTTTTCTAGGAAACCTATCTATAGAACTGATTTGTCATTGCCTACTGTTTTGTCATCATTCATGTCAGTGCAAAGTGCGTCAAATGATACTAGGCTTGTGGTAACATGAGCATAATCTAAATACTGATTTTACACAAGTACACAGTAATGAATAAAACAGCTTTAGGAATAAAACTGTGTTATATTGATGCTTATGCAGAGTGGAAAGAGAGAGAGGGGAAAAAAAAAAAAAAAGCTTAATTTCAGTGTTCAGTGTTTTGCTTCTGAGACCCTGTGCTGAATTCTTGTAGGGACTTAGACTGAGAATAGTGAGTTAACTTTTAGACTGCCTGCCATTTAGTTTGCAGCCTCAGCTGTAAATTAGTTGTCAAGCATACATTCATAAAATACATAGGAAAATACAGATAATAGCAGGTATTAAGTCAGATATGGGTGAAGTAAGTAGACAGTTGCTTAATCTAATTCTAACCAGACCCCCAAGGTGACCACAACTTTAAAGTAGATCTGCCTGGATCTTTTCATTATAGAATACTTGTAGGAGATTTTTAAAGAACAGAAGATATCTTCAGTCAAAATAGATAAATAAATAAATAAACAGCCAATTCTAATTCAATGAAAACAGACAATAAAGCCTTTTGAATTTGAAAACACAAGGTAGTTCAAAGGAAGAACAGAACTAAAGGTCTTATCAACAGCAGGACCTTTCAGGAAGGTCCATGTGACCAGCCAACTCGAGAACTTTCTGAGTGGCAGCAAACTGCACAGTGACATCTGGATTCTGACTCTTCTGAGGGACTATCTATCTGCACCCAGTTCCCAAGTCCTTGCTGTGACTCTTCTGCCCAGCCTAACTTGCAGCTTATATTGCCTTGAGCAGACCCCTTTCCACAGCACTCCACCTCATCCAGTCACTCCTCTGGGGAAGAGAGATGTAATTAGGGAACAAAATGTGGAGCAAAAACCCCAAAATTTCAAGACAAGCAAATGCTATTACAACACTCATTAAAGGTAAGTTTCATGGCCCACAAAACAAATGAAAAGAAGGAGTTGAGTTGTTATCTTTCACTCGTAATACCCAACAGTTGCGGTTCATCATTTACCTCAAATCTGGGAGATCTATATACTTCCTCTTCTACAAAACTATGAAAAAAATGTTTTCTTATTTTTCATGTAAATCTATTTTCTGTTTATTTATTTATTTTTTTTTTGTATCCCACAATCCTTAGGATTGTGCTACCTCAAGATTCTAGATTTATCGTTTATGTCAAAAATGTTCCAAAGATTCTTGTTCAGTGATGGATGGAATTGTTCACGGATAAGACCATAACATTTTTTTCTCTTTTATTCTCACTCTTCTGAGGTGAAAATGGGAAAATTTACAGTGATTTACAGTGATCTGTTTTGTGGCAGATGGTAAAAAATGCTGGGAATCAGACACTGAGGGTGAAGGAATCCAATTCTGGGTGCTGGAATGCCTCAGCTGAAAAGCTTCATTCCAGGTGTTGGGTGGTTTTGACTACATCAAAGATCAAAGAGCAGAAATTAAATTATTAAATTGATAAAATTTCACTAAAATTAGATACCCTCTTATAGCTTTTATTTTATTTTTAAATTTTTATTAGATTTTAGATATAGATGTGAACATATCATACAGCTTGCTAGTAAGTAGTGGGGGAAAAATTGAGAGTAAAGCTAAAGCAAAGCCGCTAAACTCTGTAAAGAAATTCAGGTTGAGATTAGATTCACACTTCAAATATAATAAAAGCAGGAACAAACTGGTGTAAATTGAAGTTTCTCTCTTGATTTAAACAGAGGAAACCAGAGCACATGTTGTACTGTCTGTGGGTTCTTTGCTTTCTTATACAGCAAGGCAGCTCTCATCCTCAATTTGAATGGGAGAGTTTATGTAGGTACACTGACACAGTCGTAGCAAGTGACATGGGAGTGCAGAGTGTATTTGCAGTGCTGTTGGGGCAGAATGCTTTTCATCAGGAGGTCTCTTTCCTCATGTGCAATGAAGAAAACTATAGGAAGGAGTTAAATGTTGAGGTTTTCTCATACTTCCATAATCTACGGCCATTCATTCCGGTTTTACCAAATCAAAAATTTGCCTTGCTTTTGGCTTTTCATAGTGCTGACTGAAAGATATTTTCAAGGAGAATTACTAATCCCAACAAGCTTGGCTGTAGTCCTAATGTAATGCTTGTGCTTAAGTCACTCAGCAGGAGAATCCCTTTAACAGATATTAAATGTCAACCTAGGAGACAAGTAGCCCCTGCTGAAATCAATATCCACTAGCACAGCAGCCATTTAGTGGTTATTCATTAAAACAGCAGGCTGCTTCTTCCACAGAATTAAAGACAAAATCCTTATAAGAAGTTGATCACTCTATATTCTCTGCCTTGGAGGTTTTGAAAAAATAAGGGAGGTTTATTAAGAATCTCTCACTATATATGTATATATTTTGGCAGAAGATGACTTTTACAGCCTGGATAGCTATAAAAATTCTTAGTAGGGTATGCCTGTGTAACATTATGAAAATGTGTAAATCCATCCAAAGGCATATATTCCCATGTATCTATAAACTGTGTTTGGATTGAAACGAAGTGGAAAATGACCATGAAATTCTACCCCATTCATAAAAATAACAACAGCCAACAGCCCGCTGTTTTGAAGAAAATTTAAAAGATGTTTTCTGAAGGTTCTGTTTTTATGCATGTGTTATTTTAATGGAATAAGTGTTATTTGAGCGTATATTCTTATTGGCTGGTTTACATGTAAGAATGAAGTATTATGATTAATAATAATAAGTAGAAGGTGAAAAGGTAAGAGTTCCTGTTTTCATTAGCTTATATTACCCCACCAAATAGGAACTAGAGATAGATTAAAAAGAAAGTCATTAACATTTCTAGGTGAAATAATGGGAAAAAGACAACAGTTTTTGTGTATACCTGTCACAAAATGGTTCAGTTTTTCCTAATTAGAGTGGGAAATAATTTTATTTAGGATGCTGATAAGTGTGATTGTGACAGTTCCTTTCAAGGGACACATAAGTTAGCCTTTATCCAAAAAGGAACTAATGTAAGGTTTTTTGGCAGCAGAGAACTATTAGATTTAGTATATATTTTAATATATATATATATATATAACATTAAATTACAGGTTTCTTAATTGATATTATGAAGTCAGAAGAATTTTCTTTTAAGTTCACAAATTGGACTGGATGGGAAGGGTGGTTTTTCTTGTTGTTGTTATTCTTTAGTTAGTGTTCCTGTAACTATATATTTCTTCATAGAGTGGACTTTTCTAATAATAATTAATTATCAATCTCTGTTCTTTAACAAAAACATTTCAAGTGTATTTAGGACATTCTGAACTATTTAGCCCAGAAACTTTTCCATTGTACCCTAATTACAAAGGAAAACAAAACAAAACAAACAAAAACATGTAATATGAAAGAACATAGTTTAAATTCTGTAATCTGCAGGCTTAAAATGCCCTGAAAGTTTTTCACCAACTATTGGTATATGGTGTCTTTCTGGCTGTAACAGGAATGTTACACAAAAGGCAGAGATGCTATCTCAACTTCTTTATATGATGCCTGTAGGGCACAGTACAATTTAAGCTGTGTGTCTTTGGAAATGGTTTTAGTATTTCTTAAACAAAACAAAAGTAAGCTAAACTGAGGTAGAGAAGATAACCTGGTTTAAGCATCGAGCAAGGTTGTTATTTAGAAAGAATCATGTTGGAAAAGAGTGGAGGCAGAGATAACCCTTATTTTATATGGTTTGATTTTGATATACAGTAATCAACTGGGTTAGAGAGTGAGCTGTCCTTCCATGCACCTGGCCTGTGGGTGACATTCTGCAGGAGGGATTACAGCTGTAGTTTTCTTTGATATTCTGTCACCAGAGTCCTTTAATTACTCTACCAACCTCAAACAACTGCAGCATTGTTTTAACATCTGGTGGTTAAAGTGTAACAAATCCTATACCTCTGTAGTGGAGGTGCCCTGAGTAAGCCCAGTGGCATAAGGTGTCTTAATGAAAGTAGCTTGATTTTTCTGACACTCTTTCTAGGAGTCATGGATGTTCAGCATTATAAAGAGATAAGCTAATTTTACGTAAAATATGGATATATGTGATATCACATAGGTCTGAAAAAATTAGCTTAATGGTCACTATATATACTTTTTACCCTTTAGACCTAACAGCTGTTTTTCCTCAATACTATGGATGCAAAAGGTTTATGAGAAATACCCAGGTGTAGGAAGAATGAAATAAACCTAACAGGAGAATCCTACAGCACATTACAAATTTGAACCAAAGTCAATTAAATCTTTGTGTGAATGAGAGGAAACACTTAAGCAATAACTTTAGTTCCATGAGTTCAATACAACTGTGATTAGAAATCTTCTTTGGGTTCAGTCTTCCTTGCTGGCTGAAATTTTAAACAAAACTTAAAAAAAGAAAAGTTATAGGAAAATAATTTGACCCTTCTTCCTCCCCCACATCTTAGCTCTATTTTAAATCAAAAGGGACCGTGCTTTAACATCCAGTGAAATTATTATGCCTGACTACTTCAAATGATACTTGGAAAAGCAATTAGAAGCCCTTGAATGAATGCATGCTATACAGTGGCTGGCCTGGCTGGCAATTTGTAGTCTGAGATTTGAAAAGGACACTAAAGAGTAAGACCTGTCACGTTGGTCTCATTGATACTGATCAATATCTCCTTTTCTACACTGAGTATGACAGAGGAAAAGGACATGTACATAGCAATCAGTCAGAGAGATGGTGTGTAATTGTTAGGAGTATTTTGTTTCAAAGAGATATTTAAAAATAATACTTCCCTTCCTGAGACAACTTAGCAAAAGGATTCACTAAGAATTCAATAAGAATTCAATAAGTAATAATCTTACTAGTAAAATGCACATTAAGAATAGATTTATAACTGGTTATCAGAGAAGCATTACTGAATCAAAATGCAATCAAACAAATGTATGAGGAACCTGGGCCCAGATTTCACCTCTCTCTGAAAGAACTTGTTTTGTTACAAACAGGCTGTATGCTACTGGAATACAACACATTTGGTGTCAACATTCATTAGAGAGATATTAAGATGTTACAGCTTTTTGACTAGTGAAAATGTTCCCAGTACTGTTACAGTAGCCTGAGAATATTAGAATGTAAACTATGGAATGCAAAGTAAGTGTGTTGCTTTTATGCAGATAGATTTCTAGAGGAGGTGGTCTTGTATTCATTCTTTTCATAGGAGGAAATTCTCATATCTTTCCTGTTATTCATCATCTAACTTGTCATTGTTAAAAGTAGCTGAATTTGCAAAGCATGGATCATCTAACGATGGGCTATTTGCTTTGAAAGTTGAAGGCAATCCAATGGCAGAACACTGTATTGTGGCAGAAGGCTAAAAAATTGCCCAGTTTTGAGAATATGTTGGTTACTGTTTGGAACACTGAACCCACATGCTAGCCACATGAAATAGTAAAGATTCATAGAAAAAGAAATAAAATGGGGCAAAAAGAAAACAATTATGGTTCCCTCTGCTGTAACTAAAACCACCTTCATTTTGATTCCCAGAACCGGCCATTACAGGAAGAAACATTGAAACACTTCATTCATGACTGGGATCAAATTTGTGTAACGCCTGCCAAGCCTCCACCAGGAAAGTAACTGCCAATAGCCACTGGAGTTAAAGATGGTAAGAGATACGATGTTCTTATTACTCAAATACATTACTGTTATTAGGGAGGTAGAAATGAGTTTGAAATGATCATTACACAGTATATGACTGAAGAGAGATTAGAGGAGGAAGGCAACACAGATATGCAGAACTGCACTGGCAAGAATCTGAAACCAGAAGAGATGCTGACATGCACACCCCAAAGGGAGTTGGTGGCAGCATGCACCACTTTCTGCTGTCTTCCTCCACCCCTCTGTTGAACTAAACTGATTGTCAGCAAATATGGAAGCAGAAGAAAAGAAAGAAACTTATTTATCCCATTGATTAGGGCAAGAGCTGTGAATTTGAAGATATTTTATATTTGGCGGGCCCTATGAGTAAAGCTTCAGTACCTAAATCTGGCTATGCTACAGCAGTGGACCACAAGATGGATGAAGGATTTAAGTAGAGGCTGGCCAGAATATACTTCTGCAGCTTTTCTCCATAAAACTTGTGTGCATTGAAAAATATATTGGTACTGCTGGTATCCTAACAGTTCAATGTCATGCATTTCTTCATGAACCACACACAGATTGTCTAAGTAAGGTGTTCCAGTGGCTGGGGAAAGCCATGAGTTCTTTAAATTAAAACAAATATATTATCATCTGTGTGCATACATACAGATTTTTATATATATATTTGTGTGTGCATATTTTTTGTTTGTTTTGTTTTGTTACAGTGTTTTAGAATGTTGTATGTAGAAAAGCCTTGTAAGTAAAAGCAGCAACTTCACTCTTTCTGTTGCTGGGAAGTAAATATTGAACGAGATAGCTTTTTTTTTTTTTTTTTTTTTTTTTTTTTTTTTCAATTGCACCTCTGATTCACTGAGAGTGATTTGATAAGAATTAGGATGGATTTCAGTCTTAACCAATTCACATCACTGCTATTTGGTCCCCAGTGTATAAAAATAGAAAATACAATCAGATTAGATTGCTGCATTTCCCTGTTTATTAGCCATTATTTCTCATTGTATTGTTTGTTTCATTTGTTTGTTTTGCTTTTTGCTTCCTGACAAGGCTGTTGAAGACTGCCTACAGAGAAACCACTTACTCAAATTGCTCCTTGTGGAGTGAAGGCAGTTTTAGAAATGAAGCTTGGAGAGCTAAGCAGCAGATTCTGACTTCTTTTCTGTATGCAGAACCTTAACTGACTTTGTTGCCAGTTCTGCAAACAGCTAGGGATGCATTCAGTACCCTTGTGCAAATTTCAGGTTGTGAACAAAGGGAAGATGATGGTTTTATCTCAGGAGTTTTGGATTATTAATGTTATTTGGGCACAGAGCTGGGTTTCTCCTAATACTTGACAGAAATTATATCCTTTCTCTTTTACAAATAGAAGATTTGAGCGAGCATGGAAAATGCAGGGAGGCAGCAGAGGAAGCAGCTGTGGTGGCTGAAAGAACACAAGCCACAGGAGAATGCTAATGTCTTCCCCACCTCACTACCAAAGTGTTTGACCAAGCACTCAGGCTAAAGCTAGACTCCTGAAAAATGACAGGCCAGCAAACCTACTTTTACCCTATTGAAAGACCATTATTTTCTCCCACAGATGCACTAAAAAGCCTGAAATTTTAGATTTCTTTAGATGTCTTGAGTGTCTAAACAAGTTAAGAAAGTTTTCCTGAGGTGGTCTCTTGAGTATGCAAAGAGCATTTGAGGTTCCCAAGTGCTTGGTTAAGATCCTGCCTTTGAGCAGTGATGAAATCAAACCAAAAGGCTACGGAAAGCTTTGCTTTACAGTTGTTTGCTTGTCATCAAGGCGGAGTCAGCAACTCAAAGACAAAATGTTCACCGCGAGTTAGAAAAGGATTATGACAAACTGATGTGTTTTTGTAGCTGGGTAAAGGCTGCGTATGTGGCCTTGTAATTATTCTTACAATGAAATCAAGTAGCAATCAGTGGCAGCATGCTTCCTGTTTTTCAATACTGTCAAATACAGATTCAGAATCTTCAAATCTTCCCCCCTCCCCCTTTTTCCCTTTTTTATCCAGAAGTAGCATTGGACTATCTGTGGATCTAAATGCCTGGCACTGAAACATCCCCTCTAGATAATTTTATATCTGGAAAAGCAGATAGCCCAGCCCTAAAGAGTGAGGCATAGCCAGCCCAGAGAAATGTTAGAAAAAAAATATATAATTCTTGTCTCCCTGTGTTAGAGGGTACCTTCTTTTAGGTTAATATCTAACCCTTTACCAGACAAAACAGTTATACAGCTAAGAATAGATATTATATATGATTTTTGGATATAGAACTTTTGGTTTAATTACAGGATACAAATATTTTTTCTCAGGTTCTCTGACAACCTGAATTCTGTACATTAGAAAATTCATATAAACATCTTATTTCTGTCATCTATACTTTGCTTACATGCTCTCTGATCCTTCTAACTAGTATCAGAAGGGCTGCTGATGGGTGTGCTCCTCCTCTCCTTGTTATTAGGGATAGTGTGAATAAACCCCCAAGGAATTAAAGACATTTGGTAACTATATATATTTTAATAAGTTAATTCTGCAGCCATTGAACATAACCAAAATACAGGCTTTATTATTTATCGCTCAGGTAAAGATTTAATAAATGTAACTTTCTGCATCACCTTCTTCCAACGTCTTTCTTGTCATCAGTTATATGTTATATTACTATTTTTCCTAAGGCAGTTGTTGATTAGGAGAAGGACACTAAGTTAGGTGGTACAACAAAAACTGAGAAGAGGATGGACCTCTCTTCTGTGATGGAGCTTGTGTAGTGCAGGAACCTATGTGGTCATAATCAAAAGCATATGAATTTTTCCAGTTCTTGAAGACATTATTTGGATTTCTAGCCATTGCTATGCTGAAGTAGATGAGTTGTCTCCATATTTTAGAACAGTGTCTTGAACTAAGAAGGAAGAGGCAAAGGAACAGACAATAGTAGGATGATATTATCAGAGACAGTGATTCACAGAATTTTTTGGAGAATGTTTTGTTCCCTGCAGCATGAGTCGTTATGCCTGTAACAGATCACCCCCTGATGGAAATCAATGGCTTTATGCTATTTTGTTTCAGCTGAGAATATGATATTTGGCAGAAGTTATAGTGTCTCTTTATTTTCAGTTCAGTCTATTTTATCCTTACTGAGATGTACTTAATTGCTTTAAATAAACATTCAGTACTTTCTCTGAATCATATTAAGAGATTGGCTTCTACAATCCATCAAGACAATAAATACTAGATGTTAATTATGTGTGATATGCAATTTTGTTAGTGGCCAGACTTAAATGTAATATACTTTGATATAATTGAGTCCATCTGTGTTGCTGTGTTCTATCAAAATGTACACAGAAGTTTTTGTCTTACCTTCTGTCTGTATCACAATACATTTTAAATGCTATTATCATAGCTCATCTTAATTGAGAGTATTCATATTTTCTGTGTTTCTGATTAAATTAGCCAGATGAGCTAATCTGTGTATTCAGCTATTGGTGGAAATAGACACTACTCCAATTAGAGTGAGGTGTTTTGTTGTTGTTTTTGCCCCCCCCCCCTTTTTTTTAGGAGAAACATCCCCCATTTATAGAGACATGAATTCATTTTTAATATAACTAAAACCTGAAACCTGAACAGTCCATTCCAAGAATCACTATTGGTCTAGGTCTAATGCTTACAGGAAAAGAAACAATGCAGTTAAAATTGTTATATGCACACTTCCTCATTTGTAGACCTTTTTTTTTTTTTTTTTTTTTTTTTTTTCTGTTATACTTGCCTCTCCATTGTTCCCCTGGGTGCTGAGGTTGATGGTTTCATACTGGTGGCAGTGAAAGAGCATTAATGGTGAATCATCAGAATCATCATCACCTGGAACCCTTTGCTGTGATGAATGTGCTATCTGTGTCGATGGTTTCTTTTTCCTCCCTCCAGCATCTATTTGGAATAATTTTCATACATTTGCTAACATGCTTTTATATCTTTGCTATGTCCACATTGGTGTGCAGTTCCCTGTTAGACCTGAGTTTGCTGTATATAATGCCTTTACCTAATCTAGGTTTCTTTTTGTCTTTGTTACACACATAATCAGTTCTGTCCAGGGCCAGGACTCAATTTCTTCAACTGACCTTCAACTTTCATAGCTTTGTGAGTGGCTTATAGCTATGGAGTCTCCAGTGCTAGCTTGTGCCCCTTTCTTCCAGCATCCTGTGCTTGTGGCCTCTTCCCTGCATCTTGTCTTCACTGCTGGAGGCCTCTGCTGTTGTACCAGGCCTGACATACTCTGAGTTACTTCATCATGTTGGAGTCATAAAGACCTCATTCTGCATAGCATAACTGCTAGTTACTGCTTTGTATCTATACATACATGAAGATGCACTATACAATGATAAAAGTAAAATAAATTAACCATAGACAACTGGTCAACTACGGAAATTGATGTCACAGCTAAACTAAGTAAATAAAGCTGGAGACAGGTCAAGAAAAGTTCAGACAGAGCAAGCTTACCAGCTTCAGTCCTCTGGCCTCGCAGTTCTGTACAAAGTTTACAGTCTGTTGCTAGCAATGGTAAAACTGCAGTACAGGGTTATGATGTTACAGCATCTTTTATTTATTTCTCTTTTCATTGCACCTTACCTGAGATAGCACAGGGAGAACTGAACTTTCATATAATGATGTGATAAGGAAATGGGTCATTATTCTGGGAAGTGAGTTCTCAGCAATTCAGATGCTGGGTAACAGCTCCTGAAAAGCTTGCAGCCAAAGCTCATCACAAGCATAGCCTACATGTGATTACTGTGAATATTTTTATTGTTTTTCCTCCTGGTATGCCACTATGGCCAGGACATCATTCTTTTATTTGTGGTAACACATTATTTCCTCCCCACTCTGAGAATCTCAAATATCTATACTGGAACCAGTTAGCAAGTAAAGCAAGTAAAAATCTTGCCAGTAAATGGGCTCACAAAAGTTGGAAAAACGGTGTTTTTCCACATATTCCTCAATGCAGCATAGTTTCATACCAGGCTTCTGGTTGCATTCAAACAGTAAGCTGCACGCAAGAGCAGAGTATCATCCAGGTGATGTCCTTCTTCCTCTGATGAACATGATGCCTTTTGGGAGCAAATGGGCCAATCTTTCTACTTGTAAATATTTCAGAAGTCAGCTTGGTAGTAAGAGGTGTGAACATAATTTGATGTTAAATGCATGAAAGTAGGTGAAGACTGAAAAGCTTTGGTGATTATAATTAAGTCATTCCTGGCATAATGTAAATGCAGCTCATTCCAGCCAAAGATGAATCAGCTGAGCTTTCAAACTGAGATTGGTGCTGCCAAGGCAACTGTATTCAGCTGTGCAAGGGGTACTTGTTTTTTTACCTTAATCAAAAGTGTGTGGATTTATTCCAAACTAACTGAAAGGAATTACTTCAAATTTACTGTAGGTGAGCCCCCTTTAGCCTGGTTGCTATAGGTACTCCCAAGAATATAGTCATGGCTGCCTGGAGCTTAGCTCTGCAAACTGTGCCTGAGCTCTTCTCTGATTGTAGTAATGCTACTGCTGATGACTGAGACAGCTATGGTAATACTAACTTGTATGAGTTAAAACTGCACTATAGGTACTGTGCAGTGTTGTAGAGGATACTGGGAAAGGATTTCTATCATATCTGTCAGAATACAAAGATCGTTGGCTTTAATTCTTATGTAAATAAGAGCTGTTTCTAAATGAGACAAGACAGAAAAGAGTAAGTTCAGAACTATTACCTAGGTGAAGAAAAAACATATTAGGATCCAGAGAACATTTTCTACCGAGTTAACAAACTACAATGAGGTGACACGTAGGACTTTGATACCTGTGGAACATCAAGTTCCAGCTGCCTATCCTCCTCAAACTAGTTGATTTTTTTTTTTTTTTTTTTTTTTCCTCCTCTCTGAGACCTGAATTGTAACTGGTGTGTTCTTCTTTCTCAGTGTGGCTTCATTTACAGATGAACCAAATTTTCTAAAAGGAAAAGCTTATGTGCCTGTTCGTCCAAGGCTTTATTTCAGAACTAGCAAATCTATACCTCATGTATTCTTCATGTTTTGCATGAAGAATGCATGAAGAATTTTGGCTTGATAGTTAAGGCCTGTAGGAGATCTGAAAGCAGTATTTATTCCTTGTTGCTGCAGAAGGGATAAAAGATCTCTTTAGACTTCCCCAGAGCTGTACATAAATTTCTGAGTTGCCATACAGGGTTCTAAATTACCTGTATTAACTCAGGAAATGGGCCTGTCTGTTTTTGAGTATAGCTGGATGAAATCTGGTTTAATGAGCAGCAGTTGCACAGAACGGAAACAAGATATTTCCAATATAAAGAATAGGATGGGGAGTAGTGAGAAAACATTATAATGCTGCTGTACCAGTAAATCAACAGTCTGACCTCGGCGATGATATTGTAATTCTTAGTCTCAGAAAGGATATTGAAAGACTATGGAGAGGTTGGATAGACATGACAAAAAATGGTACAGGGATAAATACTTTAGCCTGAAGATAGTTTTAAAACTTAGCTCTGTTTACCTTAGAAAAACACCAGATAAAAGTAAACTGAATAGTTGAATAGTTTAGTAATCCAGATTGTCTCTTTTTATGACACAAAGCAAAAGGAACTTGCATTGAGAGTGGTGAGTCCTTGAATCAATGGATTTAACAAAGTTCCAGGAGGAATAGAACAAGTTTAGTGTAATAAACACTACTAGCAAGAAGACATTACAAGGAGTAAAAAACTTTGTATATCAGGATTTGACCCCTCTCCAGCAGCTAAAGGTTAGAACTAGTTTCTTTGGGAGGTAAAATTATCCCTCAGCTTAGGAGCTGATCTCAGGCCGGATCCAGGAGTTGTTCCTCTGGTAGGGGAATTTTAAGAAATTTTTATGCTGACTGTATGCACACTCTTTTTATGTCTTGAAAGACCTTCCATTCATTTAATACTGTGAACTTTAAATATATATTCTGATAACTTCTTCTCTCATCCCATGACCCCTTCTGCATCTATGTTTTCAGAGCAACATATTTGAAGAAATTACTCTTATATCTCAATTTATATTACTAGAGATTTTCAAAGTGATTTTCAAGTCTGGATTTTTAAACAAGAATTTTTAATTTTCACTTTTTAAAACTTCAGTTGTATTATAATCATATGGTTTTTGGTGATTTGCCTTCAATATGTTCATATATTTTTCTTAAGTGGTTATAATTTTAGGATCTAACAACTTGTAGGAGTAATTTAAATTATTATGCTTCTTGACTCCATAAATCTGGTAGTTCTGTACTACAGCTTGTTAGATGTTGCTTCTGCTACTAATTAGAAACTGCAAATCAAAGCCTAATTATGCATTTCAGCTACAAAAACTATGCAATACCAAAGAGTAGGTGGATTAAGCTATTTAATACTTGACACAGCCGGTAGAATAAAAAATAGAACAGTGAAAGCATGTTCAAGGAATTGTGAAAATAAGGTTCAGATGGTACAAGGTGGAAATCTTTGTAATGCTGTTTAGACAATGCTGTTCTACTTTCCTATTCTGCGTTTTCCACATCCTCCTTTTTAGACATACAGATTTCCACACTTCACTATGTCATCTAAGAGTCAAATCTCACTCTATTGATTTTATACATATATTTTTATTTTTATTTTTGCTACAGCTACCAGCCCTATCAGTGTAAAAAATCACACTCAAGTTTTATCGGTGTAGTTTCATAGTGGTTATAAATGGTTTGAACTAATCCATCCATGAGGTTGCCTTCAGTGCAATCTTAACATCTGTTGATTTAACCTGAGATGACAATGATTTAAAAAATGTCTGTGAAGTGCGCATTGAATTATAGAAGAAAACTTATCACATCTCTTGTCTTATAGAGTTGAAATTACACTTTTAATTAAACTAGAGCAGGTTTGACTATAGAGAAAACCTTTAACTTCAGATTTAGTATGTACCATCATGCAATCTGTCACAGAAAGCTAATGTGTTGAACTTAGTGGCTCCAAGCAGAATTTGTAGAAATTTTACTATCAGCTAGTGAAAACATAACATAGAAGGAGTAACATTTTCATTGAGGCCATAGTGCAAAATGTGTTTAGTCAAACATTTGTACACAGGTGATTTCTCAGATAATAGAGATTTTTTTTTTTTTTTAAAGTCCTGATATAGATTTCTCTTTCTCTGATTCTTAATTTTCCAAGTTATTATGAATTTGAAGAAATTGCTGAAGTTGTTCCGCCATTCATTTTTCTGTTCTACTGTAATACATACAATTTGAAGGATTTAGAACAGCTAACAGTAGTTGAATGCTGCACTGTCTTTCCACAAATATGTACCGTATTGAATGCTTTTACTTAATCAACATTTTGTTGCTAGTGGAGCAGCAAATTTTAGCTACTTTTAAAAGTATTAAGCACATTTTAAGTTTATGTTGCTTTTTATGTGTGCCAGCAATTTGATTCCAAGATTCCCAGCTTTGGCACATCCATTTATCATGTTATCACTGAATCCAACACAGACAACTCCAATTAAAAATATGAAAATCTCCAGTTAACTCCTTTTATAAAGTGCTTTTCAATTTATAAATAGTGCTGTAATAAACAACAAATTCTGTTCTCTTTGGGAATCAAAGGGAAAAGTTAAAACGTAGCAAATTATTCTCATGACTCATTCATGGCAACATTTTGACCACATTTTGACCACTCCTCAGACAAATTGTGCATTGCTCAGCAGGTGTGGCAAATTGCTTATATTTTATTGATATATTTTGCTGCCTTTCTGTCACAAATCCAATTTTCTGAGAGAGAAATATGTAATTAGGAAAGCTACAATATGACGTACAACTGGTATGATGTTCATTCACCTACCTGGCTCAAAGATATTGAGTAATAGGATTTAATGATTACACGGTTAGAGGGAATTAACCCTTCCACTGATGAGACTTGGCTCCTGCGTTAGGTGTTGTAAGCTCTGTTGAATGGCTGATAGCATTTTTATTATGGTTAGTTTGGATGTTTTTGTTTGGAAGGAGAGGCCAGTAATTTTAAAGTTGGAAAAAAAATCTCCTTCCTAAGGAGAAGGAATTTAAATATATAAATTTCCTGTCACTATGTCACTTCCTTTATCAAAAGAAACTCAGTATTAACATCAGATGTAAGTCAGTTTTCCTGACATAAGTCAAGAATACAGTTTTATTTTAAGCGAAGGCCAGATTGACTGGATAGATACTGCTCTAAGGAATGGTTCTGAACTTGTGCCATGGTGACCCAGGTCCCTCTCCTTCTTGAAAAATATCTGGCTCCTAGGTTATACTGTTAGGTTCACTTGCACTTCTTCTCTTGTCTCATTGAACCTTGAGTTATATTCCATACAGTACCACTGCTTCAATTAAAAAGTGGGAAAGTGTTTTACTTTTCTTATTTATCTGTGAATCCAAAATAGTGCATGAAATGATGGTTAGAAAACCTTTCTAAATTGAAAACACAGGTTCAAACTCTTCAGGGTGAGAAGGAAAGTCATGCAAGTCTCTCATTATCAAGTTAGAACTAACTACCTAAAAATTGTACAAAATTATAAGATATTGTATAAACCATGTTTTTTGGCATATTTTAGGCAGTTTCATGCTGAATGTAAGAACTATAGGTGACTACTGTTTTATATCTCCCTGAAAGCCTATCGATATGTGTTAAATAGCCAAAGAGCCGGATTTTGGCTTTCAGGCCAGGAACTGGTCAGCAACAATATTGCCCAACTTTCATGATATTAGAATTAATTTTAAAAGATTTGATCTCTCTCTGAGAGATTGGAAATTATTCTTATTTGATTTGTGTAATATGTCTTGTGCTTTTATTTGCTTACAGCGCATATAGGAGGCAATATATAATTTTCAAATTCAGTCATATAAGTTGAATAAGTTCAACTAAAAGGTGTGTGTAATATAAATATATCATCATTATACAATCAATGACAAAGAGTAACCATATCTAAAAAATATTTTGTTGCTCTGAGAAACAATAGCTGTTATCATTGCTATGACCCTGTGGTGTAGAACACCAACAAAGATTGCACTGGGAGAGACATTTATTAAGCCACAGTCAATTTCACCATCTCTGTTCACAGATTGGTTCTGTGCAATTATGGTAAGGAATGCCAGGTAATGCAAAACAATCTAATCATGCAATAAAAAATGTATCTCATTCCCATGTGATTTCTGAGCATGTCAAGGGGATCTGTCTTTTCAAGTGCCCAGTTTAAAAAAAAAAACAAAAAACACACACACACACAAAAACAAACAAACAAAAAAAAACAAAACAAAGAAAAAAACCAAACCCTTGCTGTTTTCACTTAGTACTTCTTTCTAATAATATTGTTGAAAGCTGTGCATGTTGGAAGGGTGCACATAAACAGCAGTCAGGTAGAAGATGAAGAAGGATATATGTAGACACAATAATATAGAAAGGAAGAGAATAACATCTGATTTTTGTGTTTTCTACTACAATAGCTAATAAAAATGTGGCTATTTTTCAGGCTTTCTGTTACCTAATTGTGCAGCTAAATTATTATTTTAATGGGGAAAAGTCCATTAAGAAGGACAAATTCTCTTTCATTCCTGTTGCTTGTAAAACAGCCTTTCCATGCCTTCACAGCTGACTTGCTGACAATCTGAACAATGTTTTTTTCACCTCTAGTTTGAATGTGATCCAAAGAAATGTCTGTGCCTAGCGTTAATTAACTAACGCTCCATCGATAGGGACTTTACACTTGAACTAAATAATATTTGATGACTTGATAGTCTTTTGCCTTCTGCTTTGGTTACATCTAGTGAATATTTTCATTAGTATTTATTTTTATTCTCAGACCACCACTGAAAGTAACAGAGAGCTAACTTTGTTTTAACACCAAATCTTTTACTCTGGCTCCTTTCCTTCTTAAACTAAAACAGTACTTTTATTTAACATGTGGAGAGATAAAAAATGCTGCTGATAACTCTGAACATTAAATAAAATGGTGTATCTTGAACATATAAAAATTATTTTTATAGCACTGTTGACTTTTCCTAAATAACTTTTCAAATATTTAATCTTGAATTGCTCTTTGAATGCCTTTTCTATTTCTGCTTCTCTATTAAGAGAGTAAAGTCTTGTCTTTTTCAATAGTAACTGAGGTTGTTGGAGTTCTAAAGTCATCTTGAGTGAGTTCTTTTAATCAAAGTTTCAGTCTTTTTCTCCTGAGCTTGTTGGTTCCAGTGAGACTATCTGCCTGGATCTTCTGTAATTTTGTCTTTTTTTTTTTTTTTTTTTTTTTTTTTCCAAACACATGACTATCTGTGCCAGTAAATGCCATTTTTATCTTTCTACCTTCTGATATCAAAAAATTTATCCTGACACCACTTGAAAACATAGAGGTCTAACATTACTAGACCTTTTGGGCAACTAGGGAGTCTGGGGGAAAACACAATTTGGGGCTTACCATTCCCTCTCTGATCCTCAGTCAGTCTTGTCTCCATAAGCTGAGTTCTGCAATCATGTTTGTGATAGAAGCACTAAATGAATCCTTTTTTATCACTCCACCAAGAGACATAGAATCTCCTTACCCAATGCAAACACTTTTCTCTCATAGTGCATTTATCTATGGCCACAGTTCCTTTGTATCAGCCAGTTCTGAGCAGAGGCTGAGCAAACTGATCTGAAGAGTGACACAAAATATCACAGATATACAGTAGCATTAGTGCTTAGGTTGTTATCTTTCAGTACTGTGTACACCTGGAAACACATTTTTTTCTCTTTGACCTCACGTGTCTCCTGTGCTGTGTAAAATCTTGACGTATATGTCTGTCACTAACTTGTGAATGTCCAGACATCAGCTTAGAGGAAGCTTAACAGTTTACCAGTCTGTTCCTCCCTTCCTTTGTTACTGTGGACAATATCAGCCATCTGTCACTTAGGCCTAAAACCTGGAAATCACATTTGGCTCAGACCACTATTAGCTTGTATCTGACATCTTCATGATCTAGTTTTTATAGTCTCTCTAAGGTATAATTTTCTCTCTTCTTGAAGTGAAATATTTATTTTCTCTTCTATTATAGCTTTGTCAGATTCATGTAGTATGTGTTCTACCACCTGAAACACTCAGTTCATCTAATATCCTCAGCACATATAGCAACACGCTGTACCATCCTCCTCAGGAAGAGCACTGATCGTTTGTTTCTGAATTATAACAAGAGACAAAGGGGTCCTTTTGTACTCCAAGGCAGCATTCAGAAGAGTAGGCCAGTTCTGGATTCAGGCATGTACCCAAATCCCTTGCTGTCCTGAAAGTGTCCTGAAGTGGTTCACACGTAAATCTCTCATGCCTCAGGAGTACCTTACTCATGAGGACACTGGTGATCTGTAAACTGGTGATCCACAGATTTCCATTCCTTCAGTGGAAATGTGATGATGCTACAGAATAGAAAGCCAGCCCCATGGGCTAGAGAAAGATGACAAAATGGAGCTTGATCAGTGCATTCAATTAAGAAGTATTGTTAGTATATTTGATAGTGAGCAAATACTTGATAAACCATTGAACTCCATGGCAGAGGAGTATCAAATTAGGGGCTACTTAAGTAAGCTGGACATAAACAGGTCTGGAACCAGGTGAGAAACCTGGAAATGTGCTGAGAGAAACAGTCAACATAAACCCACACTGTCTATTGCCTTTGAAAGTTTATAAAAGTTGGGAGAGGTCTGGAGTGGCTGAGAAAAAGAAATGTTATGCCCATCTGAAAGATAAGAAGGGGGAGCTAGAGATCTTCAGGCTGGTCAGCATCGCTTCAGTAAAATTATGGAACAAATACTTCTAGAAGTCTTTTTCACGATGTGTAAAGGACAAAAAGAAGCAGCAGTCAACACAGACTTATCAACATCAGAGTGTGCTTGGCCAGTGTCAGTTCCTTCTATGATGAAATAACGAATGCAGTGGATATGGAGAATGCAGTAGACATCATCTACCCTGTGTTTAGCAAGACTTTTGACTATCCCATGGTGTGCTCTTAGCCAAATTGAGATATGGACTGAATTGGTAAGGTATGAGGCGGGCAGAGAACTGGCTGGACCAACAAGCAAGGTTATCAAAGTCCTTTCCAAGTAAATGCAATTGGCATATCTCAGTGGTTGCTAATAGAGCCAATTGTGCTGATAACAGACTGAGGGAAATGCCTTTGTTTAGCCTTGCAAAGGGAAGATCTAAATGCAGTCTTCTGTACCTAATGGAGATCTATAGATGAGATAAAGCTAGAGTCTTCTCAAAGGCACAGGTTGAAAAGACAAAAACCTCAGTCCAAAATGGGACTTAAAGAAAGAAAAATGTGCTCAATGTAGAACATCAGTGTAACAGGCTGTGGAATCTCCAGCCTTGGAAGTTTTCAAAACCTGTCTGGGCAAAGCCTTGTGCAAATGTGAAGTTAGATCAGGTTGCTCTGAAATTAAATTGTGCTTTTTAGAGCAGGAGATTGCACTAGATTACCTCCAGACATCCTTTCCCACTCAAAATTTTGTATGACTCTAGGCTCTTTCTGCAATTAGAATCCTGCATTATTTTCTGCACTGTATCAAAGATTTAGTGGATGGGGTGGAAGGTGGCTTCATTCACCCTCCCATGAAATGTGAGAGGTGGGTTAGTAACCTTCCAGGCTCCCCAAGACATGGGGCTTTCCAAGAAGGGAGGATTCTAGCTATTATCTCCTGTAGGAAAGCTGTGTACCAAGAAAAGTGTGAGTCTTTCTCTAAAGAGATGTTTTGAATTGATCCTTTTAGTTCAGAAGACAATTCCAAGTTATGGATCCCAGTCAGATAAAGGTTCTCTCATGTTCCTGTGCTTCACTTTTCCTACATTGTAATTTTTAGCAGCTTGCTTTCTGCTTATCCAAAACCTTTTTCTGTGTTTCTGCTGTGAGGCGCTAGCTCTCCTTGGCAGTGGATTCTGCCTAGAGCTCAGGCATTATACTCTGCATTACAGAATAAATGCTTCTTGGTTCTCAAGCCCTCATGCAGTGTAACACTAGTAGTAAGAGGATCAAAAGTCTGCAACAGAACATTCCTTTGAAGTTTATCTTGCAGGTAGTCTGCATTTTTCTTTTTCTTTTTTAATCTCTTTTGCTGGCATGGCTTTTGGCTGGTTTCATATTTTAGAATTCATGAACCAGAGTCCTCATATGCAAACATTCTGTAAATGACTTTTAATCTAATTAATGTATACTGTTCATTAGTTTCATCTGATTTAGATCCGAATGATTCTTCCTGAATCAATGAGTGGACTAGCTGTTTAATTTATTTGTAAAAGGACAGTGGTTCCTGAAGACACTTTATAAAGAATGTATTTGATAAATTATTTATTTGATTTGAGACCATTCCAAACTATTTTATTTTGTGGCTTAGGCTTTAGTATTACAAGCAAAACATGTCTGTTACCTACTTCAACCATGAATACATGATATAAGTGTGAAATGAACTTTTCCCCTTTCAGTTTGCTGATGTGAGAGGGTAGGATAGGAAATTCTCACAGCTGGCAGACAAAGAATTACTGTAGTTGCAAAGTGGTTGGAAACACAAATGTTGATTATTTATTTCAATGAAAGAATTTAATTAGAGTTCCTAAAGAACAGGATATTACTGACATCACTGATTGGCAAAACGAGCAAAGTAATACAGCATTTACCATTGCAATAGCTCTCTCTTAATGATGCCATTATTAGAATTTGGCTGGCATCCTGAAATATGTACAATAGCTTGGCAATAGAATAATGATTTGGAAATTGCAGATGTAAGGCAAAGATGTGAAAGCCAAAGATTTACTGAAAAGAAGTCCAAATTAAGCATTTTTAGTGCCTCTCAAATTCATGAATCTGTAGTCGACTGATTCTTCCTCAAAAAGAAATATAGGATACTTTGAACAAAACAAAACACACTGAGTTTTCTTAAGCCTCACTTTTGCACAGGCAAGCTTTCATTCCTTTCTAGCTTTCCCTCCCCCTATATTAGAACAGTATGATAAAGATTTAACATGTGCTCTGAGAAGTTTCATTATAAAGTCCTGCACTGATGCTGCATTAAATAAAATAATCAAACAAGGGATAAGGACTGCCTGGACTCCTACTAGGTCCCTTTTTGGATATTCAGTTTTCAGTGGTGGTCTGTGCCCTGTACTAGAGAAGTTTCTGGGCTGCTGTAAATTGCAATATTCATATAATATCATATTCATAATATTAATAAAAATATAAGGCCCCATAAGGCCTTTCTTGCTCTGATACACTCCATTTGTCTCTGATACACTTGGCAAACTGACTAACAGTGGAGAAGCATAGCTGTAAAACCTTGCACTGTTTGTAGCTCTGACATAATTTTCAGTTGCTGCCTATAGTTAGGCTGAATGCTTTCTGTGCCATTTGATCAGTTTAAATGTCCAGTAGAATCTGGTTCATATAATGTGATCTAAATAGAGCTAACTTAACATAGAATTTGATCAAGATCTTAAAAAGTAATTGTATCCACACAGTAAAAAAAAAATAAAGGCCATTTATTTTTGTTATTTATTAGAATTCTGTAAGCTGATTTTTTCCCCCTAGGAAGGGAAGGTTGACTTCTTGTTAAGAAAAAGTTTAAAAATATTAAAAACAATGTATCATAACATGTTAAAGAATAGGTTAAAATTCAAAATTAAATTTCATAAACAAATCTGGTTGAAGTAAGATTTTTTATTATTTATTGGTTTATTAAGCTTTTAAGCACTGAATTTGGATGGGCAAATCCAATCCTAAACATTTTTTTTTTACTTTCAATTTTTCTTAAAATAGTCATGGAAAGGATATGGAGGGTTGAATTAAAAAGAAGAGAGATATTTAGATGAATGATATGGAATGCAAGAATGAAGAAGGAATATCTAATCTATAGTTAGACCTTATAAATTCCCTCCTCTCATATGCCCTTTCTTTTCCACCCCAGCACAGGAGAAGTGGGTTGGTATGTTGGTATTTGAAAGAACTGCTTTTAACAAAACCACTTACAGGAGAGGTAGAATTTGGGGTACTGTTTTGATATTCATACGAAGATAATATTAGTCTTAGTAACTAGGGAAGGAGAAATGTTTTGAAGAAATTCTTGTGATATGAATATCCCAAAATATTTAGGATTGCACTTGGCATTGAACAGATAACAACAATTCTTCCAATTTAATTTCAGTCTAATAATAAATTGCAGTAAATTCCTGCCTAACTGATCGTTGCTGAACTGATCGTTGCTGAACGTACAGCAATAGCAGGCAGAAAAGCTCTTTTGGTTCTTATTGCAGCTACTTTCAGCTCCAAATTCCTTTACATGTTTTCTGTTGCTGAGATTATTCACTCTGGCCATGCTCTGTTTGAACCTGCAGCCTCTATTTCAGGAACGGAGCAGAGCTGTTCCCTTCATTCATTTGCCTGCATGTAGCATCTCCCTGTTTGAAGGGTTCAGCAAGACCATGCTTTTGCTGCTCCCACCCCTTTCTCTGAATCTGAAATGTATTACCTTCAAGGTGTTTCTGACTAAACTCTTCCCACTATTATGGTATACATGTAGGTAGTTCCTGATTAATCAGTGAAATATTAGAAGCTGTCTTTCCAACTACTAATTAACTGTTTGTATAACAATCAACCATCTGTCTATCAGTACTTTAAAGTCACAGCAAAATTTAATTAGCAACAAGTGATTTCCAAAATTTTATGTAAGTAAACTTATTTTTGCTCTCACAAACAGGTACACAATTGGAGATGACATATATAGCAGAATTTGGGCCAATGTGTGTTTAACCTCTGGACATATCTGATCTATCTGAATGAATATAAGTCTTCATGACTTTATTTTTCTTCCAGTGGGAAAGTAGGTAGAATTCCTACATTAATTTAGATGTGAGAATGGTTGAATATATTAAGTCCCTGCGGAATTGCAGAAGTCGTTAGGACTCTCAGCAGCTGGATTGTTTGCCATACTTCATTGATGCTGGCTGTGGGGATATTTGTATCCCTTCATCTCAGGCTTACTCGTATTTCTCTTTGCCTGGTTGCTGATTGAGAAGTCTAATCAATATTACTAATTTCACCTACCAAGTGAGTGTAATCTTTGAAGCTATTTTGATAAGAAGCGGTTTCAGGAAACTTCAAAGTTCTGCATAGATGTTGGGTCACAGTACACTGCTTTGCTGTGAAAGAGCCCAGACAGCTTTTGGAAGACAAGTCCTGAGGGTTTTGCTAAGACAAATGAGTTACTCTATGCATGATACTAGCAACATCTGGAAATGCAAAAGGAAGTGGAAAGGTATCTTGAATCTAAATAAATAAAATTTATTCTAATGTTTTGTTTTGTTTTGCTTTCATTAAGATAGTGCTTTCAATCATAACTTTTATGTTGTTTTAATTGTGTGACCAGCAAAACACCTTGAGAGATAAGTATAATTAGTAGTTAAATGCTTGCCTATTACAAAAGCCCTTGCCACATCAAAGTTTATTTTATTTTATTTTATTTTATTTTATTTTATTTTAGACATCAATTATTGCTGCTTGTGCAGTGAATTGTAGCTATTTTTCAGTATTGTTATCTAGGAAAGCCTTGGTACTATTCACATACTTCACAGATGTGTAAAAGGTGTGCAGCTGAGCTATTGAAGACAATAATTATCAGTCCTTTAAGCCTTTGAAAGACTTTTGTTGCCTTATCAGGGCAAATTTTCTTAATCACTTATGGCACTACAGTAACCAAAAGGCCAATAACTCAGTGCTGCCATTGTAAGCGTCTGTTCCTGCTATCTATAAATCCTGATCAGGTTTTCAAATGACTCATTTTTAACTCTTATTGTCTGGTCCAGAGGTTCAAATTTATTTCTAAATGGTTTTCTTCTGAAAAGAGATGGGCTACAGCTCTCATACTATTCATATGAATGACTGTTGTAAGGTATAGTAAGCAATTTTTTTTTTTTTCCTAATGAATAAATCTATTTATATTATTTTTATATCAAGCAGGATTACATGGAGGATGAGTGATTGTTCTTTGAATAAAATAAGTCTTTGAATAAATAAGTCTTTATGATACCTTCTTTGCTCGGAGTTTTATCTAAATGGCTGAATAGGGAAATGAAAATATGATGTAACTATCATTTGGTGTATTGAAGAACTACTGATTTAAAGTAGTTAAAGTATCTTTAACAAGATATGCGGAGTTAGTTTTTGGACTTAGATTTTTTTTTTTTTTTTCACAGATTTTCAAACTTGAATGAATGTGCAGTAGTATATTCACTTGAAGGAATGTGATTGTAAGAGACCATTCTTTTTTTTTTAAAAAAACAACAACCATAACCTTAGAACAGCTTTTGTTTTCTAGTTGTTCTACATCCTGGACTGTACCTGTACACATACGTACCTTTTTTAATAGTGATGATGATAGATGATGTTGGCTAAGAGTGTAACTACAACAGGAACAACAGCTGTTACAAATTATAAGCATTATTTTATCTTTTGCATTGCAAGACTAAGAAAACCAGAAAATAGAGCTATTTCTGTGAGCTGTCATTCCACACCTGAGGCTCAGTTGTCCCAGTGCTTCCCATGAAGTTTCCAACCACTGCTTGGCTGGAAATTATTTATGTTTGAGGTGAATTTATCCCACCAATAGAGAAAAGGGCAAAGAGTTTAATCACATTTTAATGCATACAGCTTTCCTGTTACTCTCTTCCTGGTTCAAATCCTCCACTGCTCTCAGGCAGCTGATATATGGCGTGAAACATGCATTGATAACTTCCTTCTTCCTCCTGGGACTCCCTTTATGATCATCCTGTGGAGCTCTACCTCTACAAGTTTGTAACCTCACCTTTCATTTAATTTCATGCAGATGTTCAGTTGGAACTAAACATTCCCATCATTTTCTACCTTTGCATATACAATATTGATAAGCACTATGGCAGCTTTGAAGTAAATAAGATTGAGTCAATTAACTCTACTTGGCCATATGTACGCACAAGCTTAAGCACATGATAGAAGATTAGGAGCTGTCTGTCTCCCTAGCAAGCTAGGCAGGGAGGAGAGGGAGGAAAGAGACCCTAGCTCAGCAAAGCTTTCTAGGGACTTCTGAATTCTGGGGACTTCTGAATTCTGATTTTTGGGTAGACCTGTGTGGAGCCAGGAGTTGGACTCTATGATCCTTGTGGGTCCCTTCCAACTTAGGGTATTCCAAGATTCTATGATTCTATGACTTAGTGTCAAGGTGCGGTGTGGGTGGGGGCATGAGGGCTCTCTGGGACTTTAGTGCAGGGCCTTGGAACCAGGGTGCATCTCACCAGCAGGTTGAGGGTAGCACGACATCCCCAGTTCTGGGCACTGGGCATCTCTGTGGGTACAGGGACGGGTTAAGGCCAGGCTGAAGCATCAGCCTGTGAGTTGGGACCTGATTGCCTTTTGGCAGGACTGGAGCTCATGAGCTGTCCTGGCACCATTCCTCTTCTGCACTGGGTCCTTGGAGGTTATCCAAGCTCATGAGGCTAAACGTGGTGAATTACCTGTAAATGTCTACTTTACATATTGTAGAATATTTTGTGTAATTTTAAGAGTAAGTGATAACTTGTAATTCTGCCTGCTAAAGAGAGATAACATGATGGTATCAATGAGGTCTGGCACTAGAGGCACAATCAATTAACTGATGCTTGATAAGAACATATAAAATAAAAAACATAAATTTTTGTTTGTTCATTTATAAAATTGTAAATCTAACTTTTCTTAATATGGTGCAAATTCTTTTACCACTACTGTATAAAGCTGGGGCATTATCTAATACAACTCAGACATCACGTTAGTTTGCTGTTAATGGTGAATAATATTCAATAATATCAATAATGTGACCCCGGATTTACCTTCAGGCACATAGTAAGTTCAGAATTACCTGTTAAAAATGTCTTTAAAAATTTATTCTTTTACTCTACTAAGAGTATCTGAGGGATTCCAGATGTGCAGACTTGAACACAGGTTATAATTTGAATATATATTTTTTGAATAGTTCCCTTTTGCTTGTCACAATCCAATGTACATTCTGTAAATTAGCTTCATAACTCTGACACTATGTTGTCTATGATTTGCCATTAAAATTACTTTGTAGAACTAGGAAAGGATTGAATGTATTCTGTCAGGACCTAATTAATATCTTTATTTACATCAGTGTGTGCAGCTTTTCTTCCTGAGGGCCAATTATGTAATTTCAAAAAGGTCAACGGGCCACAAATCAATATTCAAACTGTTTTTCCAGGCTCAATTAGATTGAGTAAGTTTTTGATCCTTTTCTCCCTCAGGCTGCTTAGTTTGGATGGAAGTGCAGAGTGCTGGTCTCTGTGAAGAGCAGCCCCCTCACAGGGGGCACAGTCCCCAGGGGACCAGAGGAAGCTGCTGAGATCCTGCAGCCAGAAAGAGATCAATAGCTCTGCCTACTTTTGCAGTTTCAGCAATCTCTGCATTTAATGAAACATCTGCTTGAATGCTCTAAACAAGGATAATTGCACATCTTGTCTCCACCAGGACTCGCTGCTATAAAATGACCTAGCTTTTACTTCGATGCTCACCATGTACACATGCAAATAAGTTCTTTTTATTTATACTGTGAGTCTAGGGTTGGAGTCTGAGATTCAGAATTGTCTTGCATACTTGTTGTAAGCCTACAACATCCTACATTTGTCAGCCTTGCTGCAAGTCTGCATTAAGCACACCTGGCTGGATTTGGGACTATGGCATGGACAACACAGGCCAGGGCAGTGGAAACCTCAAGAGACTGTGGCCATGGGCAACCCACACCAGGACAAAGACACCCCTGAGGTTGTGGGCCATGGGTGACATACAGTGGGACACCGAGAAATTAATAAGGAACATCGGAGAGAAACTGTTAGCCACATGACCTCCTCCTTTGCTGTTTATTGCCTCTCCTGTGGGAGAGGGATGGAGCTGGGGTAACCTGAGGTGAAAACAATTTGAAGCTAGAAGAGGGAGGCATAGATATTTGGTTTAAGATGAGCCTGGAGAAGAGGGACGAAAGGTGTTTACTTAAGTTCCTGTTTATCTTCCTTCCTTCCTTCCTTCCTTCCTTCCTTCCTTCCTTCCTTCCTTCCTTCCTTCCTTCCTTCCTTCCTTCCTTCCTTCCTTCCTTCCTTCCTTCCTTCCTTCCTTCCTTCCTTCCTCTCTTTTTTCTTTTTCTTTTATTCATTTTCTTCCCCCCTCCCCCCCACCCCCAATCCCCCAATACCTAAATCCATAATCAGAAGTTGGTGTTAACTGGTAATGAGTTAAATTAAGAAAAAATCCTCTAGTTGAGATTGTTTTGTTCATAGCATGTGTTCAGACTAAATGTATATACCAGCTGTCCTGTGAGGTTTACCTAAATCAGATTAAATGATCAAATGGGATTTGTGGCCACTTGTTGATGATAAGTGAGTACCAGAAGGAAAAAATATCAGAAGATAGAATATTTTTCAGATGTGCAAATTATGATTTTAGATTTCAATCTGCAGCACAATAATACTATACTGGTTTTACTCTTTTCATGAAGGAAATACAATATATATATATATAAATTAGACACAGGTACAGCTCCAATTGTAATAAATGCAAATTGGCTTTTCCTGAAGCCATCTGTTCAGAATTAATCCAGACAATAAAAGAAAATATAAGAGGTCAGTATCAAGTAAAATAGCCAAGCCAATGTGGAAGTTTAACTGACATAGAGTAAAATCACAACTGCACAGTGTATTAGTCTACAGACTTCTATATTTAGAAGTCTATCTTTATTGGTAAGCATGTGTTATCTTTGGTCTCCTATGAAAAACTTTATAATAGTCCAGATAAATGGTCATGTGCTTGTGTTTGCATGCATCTTTACATACTATCCTAATCTATAATGCAATATTCCACTAAACTGTAATTGTTATACAAATTCTTGATGCAGAAGTTAGAGGATATAATTAAATCAACTTGAAAAACATTCTTTTGCCTTCATGTATGATGATCTGGGACCAAAAAAAAACATTCTTCGGGGAGGAGAAAATGTGCAAAGTATTTATTCTATTTAAGTAGTTCTAGCAATGAACAGTTCATGGATTACAGCTACAAATATCCAGCTTGACAAACAAAATTATAACCTTTTCTAATGAATACACTTTCTATCCCCCTGGAAAATGATGCTGCAGACATTTTAAACTTATATGTCTATCTTTTCATTAGGACTAGGACAGCACTTTACACATGTAAAAACCTGGACTTTAAGTTTTGCTAAGCAGGGAGAACCATGATCCTTCTTGCCTGTTCCTCTGCTTCTAATTTTGATGTCTTTCTCTGTGCTGTGGAAACTCATGCAAAATTGTTATGTCAGAAAGAATTTTTAAAGTCCAAAGCAAGTCATTCGTTTCATATCCATCACAATCCATTGTCTAGAATCCTAGATGATATATATCTTTCTGTACCAATTAGGTATGCAGGGCCAAACCTCAGAGCACGACCAAGTGTGTCTGTATCAAATATATTTAATGGTATTATGCTTGTTTCAATTCAGGGGAATGGAATCAAGTTATTGATTGAATCACATAGCACCTTACTTAAAGATAAATGGTAACTAGTGGTAAAGGTGTGCACAAACATTGAAGTTACAGAACTTAACACTGCCTAGACCTCTAAACAAGAGGATCAACATGAGTTAGCAGTGTGCCCTGGCAGGCAAACTGCATTATGACGTATATTAAGCACAGCACAGCCTGCCAGCCAGAAGAGGTGATTCTCCTGCTGTATTTAGCGTTGGTGAGGCCTCACTTTGAATATTGTGTGCAGGTCTGGGCTCCACAGTATAAAAGGATGTTCAGATAAAAAGCATACAGAAGAGGGCAACAAAGTAAGGGGGCTGGAAGGCCCTGTGAGGAGAAGCTGAGGACTCTGGGAACCCTCCCGAGGAGGGGAGGAGCAGATGGAGGTGTAGGCCTCTGCGCCCTGGTGAGAGATGGCAGGGCATGGGAAGGGCACAGAGCTGTGCCACGGGAGGGCCAGGCTGGGCGTGACGAGGAATGTCTGTGCTGGGGTGGTGGTCAGACAATGGGACAGGCTTCCTGGAGAGGTGGATAAAAGTCTACAACAAGCCTGGCTGACAGCCAGTCCCAAGAGTAGCTTCAATTTTGACACACACCCCAAGCTCATGTCCTAAGATCCTCTGGATCTTTTAAAAGATAAAAAAAGGCAGTATGAATTTTGGATACCTACAAATATCATGTAAACATGGGACATGCAATATTGAGCCTACAAAGCCAAGCAACTTGATCCATGGTTCAGTGAAGCATCTCTTTGGCACACCACCCAAAGAATGGTAGCCGCTCACCTCTGCTTGTCTGGATCCTGCTTGGCACTACTGGGTCGAGGAGGTCAGTGGGCTGTGGGCCGGCTGTCCCAGAACTTGTGGCAGGAGGCTTGGCAGATATCTATTCAGACCTATGAGCTCCAGTACCTCCATGCTTTAATACCAGGTTTACTTATTTGAAGATATTTCATGTTAGGTGGGATTTTGATTTAGAAGAGTAGTACAGTAGTATGCTGAATCATGACACAAGCACAATATAGCAATTTTAATATTCAGCAGACTCACAATACAAACCTGGTTCCGTAAACTGGTGTTTATGTGCTTCACCTTCTCAAAGAGGGAGGTTTTGTCCAGGTTAGGGAGATCCCAAACAACAGGTCAAATAAAGATAGTTAGAAATCTTCAGAAAACCTGCATAGTGAGGCATTCTTAGTGTTTCTTAATAGATTGCATTCTGTTGCTTAATTTGTGCCTGCCTCATTTCACTGGACATTCACATTTACTTTTTGATGTATATCACTTAGAAACCTCGTGAAAAGTATATGAAATTGAAAGTGAAATACATTGTGATTTATTTTACTAATCTTTTCCCTTGTAAGAAATAGGAGTTGAAATATATTTTCTGGAAAAGTTTATTGAGAGTTTACATGGGAACCCCCTCTTTGCTAGGATATAATACAGCATCAGTCACTGAGGCAGAGATTGAAGCCTTATATGAGCCCTGTAAAAAGATTAGGTCTGATGTGTTCAGTTATTTTGTCTTGAAAATGAGTAACTGAAAGTGCAGCTGTCAAGGCAAAATTCAGAGAGGTCACTTCTGAGAAAAAGTTATTAAATTTTATTCAGATTACTTAGTTCCAAATGAACAGCAGAGGTTTAAATTCAGCACTATGCAGCACTGTCAAACGTACTTTATGAACTATGGGAAAGTAGACTAGCCTGGGGATGTTGTGGGTCTACAGACAACTGGGCTTGCTTGCAATGGAAGTCTCTCCCCTGTCTTTTCTGTAGCAGGTGAGTGCAATTGTGATGAACCTTGTTGGCGGATGAATTCATCCTCATTCAACATTCAAAGAAAAAGAGACTCACATGGACTCTAAATTTGTCTGTGTTGCCCCTGTGCAGATATATGTTGCTGAGCAACGTGTTACAGTAATGTCCTTGTATTATTATGTTTTTATGTCTGGTGTGTTATCTAGAGCAAGATGTCACATAGAAATAACAAATGTTACATGTCTCAACAACAGGGAGGACAGAGACTGGGACCTGACTTTGAGGATGGTTGAATGCAACAATTATCTTGGAAAGATCTTAGGACTAGGAATGATTTTAATGTGAAATTCCTTTTTTTTGTGTGTTTTCCCTCTGCAGCCAAATGTGCAAAAGGGCTTTGCATAAACAGTGAGAACTGTACCAGTTCAAGGCATGTTTCAAGGCTACTGGAAGAATGTGAAATCTAAAAGAGCAGAGTTAAGTTTACAGGTTGATATTTCCCAAGTAGTGTCAGGTAGTTTCATATGTAGTCCAATAAGATTAATGAGTGAGAATCCTGCAATATATCTCAAAAGACTCAGAATGACAAGGCAATTTATGCTTTCTTGCAGGCCATTTACTTCACAGATGTCTACAATTTGCTTTCTTAAACTTCCTTTTTGCGTGTCTGATACACTTCTGAGGGAGACTGGGCATCAGGCTGGTAGAATGGTTCTTGGTTTGTCACAACAACTTCTGGCTGGCTATTCCCCATTGGTGTTCATTTTGGCCTTCCTAGGTACTTCATAAAATGAAATTCAGAAAAAAGCTTCTGGAATGTTTTCTTATTATTTTTATAAGCTAGAAAAATAAAACAAAAATGCTTCTTATTCAGAACTACTAATTGAACACCTAATTAGTCTAACTAAAAACCTATTTTCTGGCTTTTTACCTACTTATTTCTTATACTTTTGTTTGTTCTGTTGCACCACCTTTGTTTCCTCTTAAATTTTCTAATAATTTAATCTCTTAATGTCAGAGACTGGATTTGTCTGTGATTTGGAAAGCTCCCAGAAAAATGAGACTGGGAACCATGAAGTTCTACTTCAGTGCCAGAAGTGGTTGATTAGGCTAAGGTCAGGTCAGTGTCATACTGAACAAGAGAGAATTTAATGTCCGCTCATGTTAAATTTCAATGATCTGTAAGGTATTTCAATCAAAAAATAGCATTTTGCTGTTAATGCCCATTTGAAATATGAGAGGCTAACATTATGCAGCATGTTGCTGTATTCTCAGAAGGCAGATGACACAGAAGATATATTCATATCAAGTTTATTTACCTAAATATTCATGAAATTGCCTGAAAATTATCTGGGCACTAAAAATTGAATTATTGCCCCCCTTAACTTCTTATTTTGTGCATATCATGAAGAAATCTCTGACAGGTTTGTAGCAAAAGATACAATGAATCCTGTAGGCTTTCTGTCTCCTGTACTTGTTCATTGACCTAATGTAAATGTACTCATTTATACTCAATTTCTATACTAATGTACTGAAGGTAGACTTGATATTGTCAGACGTGCAATGGAATGAGCTCCAGGAAACCATCCTTCCAGTGGTGGGGTGACAAATGAAAAAGAAAATAAAAATGGATTTTGCAATTTAAATACATAGTGTGCTCAGAGAAGAATGCATTGCCAGTTATAAGGTGATATGATTCCTTCTATATATGCAGGGAATGATTTTCCACAAAAGCGTTACGGGAGATATGCAGGATATTTTAAGTAACGTGAAGGCTATTCCATATAATGGTGCTTGACTAATCTATCAAGAGCTAGAAGAAAGGTTTAAATACTTGTGTTTGCCCTCTTCTTTCAGTATGGTCATAGTATGCTTGGGTCCATTACCTATGTAATCATCCTGTAAGCTTGGTTATGTCTTTAGAGGGAAAGGTTGGCAAAGAGAGTAAAACAGAATGCACACATGCTTCTTTCACTAAATCCCTGAAGACACTCTGTAAAAAGAGTGGTCTAGACATATGTGAAGTGAATGCAAAGGAAGTCAGTGCTTTAAGTTGAAAATTTACATGTCTTTGAAGGATTTCCTCTTCCTCTAAGTATTTTGTAGTCAATGGCATGTAGATTTTAAAGGTTTGAGCTGCTGGTGATGCTTAGTGAAGATTTGGGACCATTTTTCATTCAGAGTTCATGTTTCATCTGAGCAAAAGCATAAATGCCTAGCTTTTCAGGTTCTGTACACTCCTAAATAAATAAAGCAGGGGGTATTAGAAAGGACAGGACACTTTTTAAAAGCTAATTTAATCTAGGTGATTGTGTGGGGTGGAAGTTGTATGAAAATACTGGAGGAAGGTCTTGGGACAGTTCTGTGGTTGATGGTGCCATGGAGTGATAAATAATGACTCCATTTCCCCTTTTCTTGTCTCATGACTGATAATGCAATGTTGTTCATGTTTAGGACCATCACAGGCATGCTCTTTTTTTTCTGTCAAAATTCTTGATAGGTTAAGTCTGGTTTACGTCATCAGAGTAAGGTTTTCTGAACATCAGTTATTTTAGCTTCCTTCAGTTTCTGTGTTGTGAAGAAAATGTCCCAGTTTCCCCAGTAATTAGACTGCGATGTAGATAAGGTGATGCTTGATATGTTTTGCATTCAGTATCCCTCTCAGATCAGTTGACTTGGCCTTCCAAAGACTCCTGTTCTCTCCGAAATGTATGGGGAACTGAAGCCCCTATATTTTGCCTGTTGAGTTGCAAAGACAGTTTCCATGTAGTTAGTGAAAACTTCCCAATGTGATTGCCTAAGGCCCAGATGGAAACAGAGCCCAAATCTCCAGGTTTCTAAACCTGGGCTTTAATTTTGAGACCAGAACAACTGATAGTAATCTTCCCAATCTCTACTGGCTCTCAAAATAGGGTATATGTCTTTGTACTAGTGGGAACTGATTTTAGTTTAAGTGTTTGGGTCCTATGCTTTTTGAAACATTTCTGTTATAATGTGTTTAACTGATTTTTATTGGTACATTTTGTTTGTGGCAGACACCTATATATGATTTACTGCTTTGTATTAAATTTGTGACCTTTTTTTTTTTTTATCATCTGAAAGGAAATAAATTGTATTGCCAAAGTTAACACCTAAGTTTTGCCTAACAGTCATGAACAGATATGTTCTCAAGTGAGTTGAATGAATCTTTAAAACTAATGAGTCTACTCACTTCATGAAGGATGGGAAATTCTCACTTGTGGGAGATGCAACCCCCTCTTGTATCCTCCATTAATGCTAGTGAGTATATGTCAGCCAAGACAGGCAAAAATGAGTAAGAAAAGCTGTCCCTCATCTCTACATAATAATGCAGATTGCTAAGCAAATAATTGACAAAGGATTTGAAACTTGAAATATCTCCTGAAATATTTCTCAATATTCCAGACTGTGGCAAGAGGAAGCGATCTCTTTTATACCTTGTAAGCTCATGTAGCCTGACAGAGGTAGTTTTGTGTAGATGCTGATTGATTGCATGCTTTCTGGGTCATTCATATTAACGTTATGATTATACTGGTGAGTTACAGAGGATGAGCTGAAGACATTGTGATGCTGCACTGGAACGTACTAACATAGATGAAGAGGTGCATTTACCTAATTATAAAGTTTTGAGACAAAGTGAATTGCATAAACAGATACTCTTTAAAGCAAACTTTCTACTCTGTGTTCCAGTGTTTTTTTTTTTTTTTTTTTTTTTTTTTTTTTTTCAGCTGATAGTCTAATCTTGATTTCCTTCAGATTTTACTGTGTTTTCTAGCAGATATGAGCAAGGGAGGTCTGTATGAAATGCTAGTGTGAGCTCAGTGTTATTAAGCTATCAACACTTATGAGGGCTCAGTTTCCCTAATATTTCCTCATATGTTGGGAAAATATACTTGATCATGGAAAGCACAAAAATGAAAACTCAGAAGTAAGAGAGGGAAGTAACCCTGCATGGATGAAAGTACTTTGCATTATAACAAGCTCTGTTCTGTGTCTTCATCACCACCAGGAGACAAAACACAAAAGCAAGTACTCCAGTGTTAAGTAAATGTTGTGTCCTGATTCTTCCCTGAGGCGAGCACTTCAGACTAAGTGCACAGCTATACAGTAGGCTTGAGACTCCCATTTAGTTTGCAATGTTTACACTTTGATGCATCTGTACACTGACTCTCTCTGTGCTGGAAAACAATAGTTTCTGCTCTTTGCTGGACAGTGCACTGTGCTGTGTGATCTGGCTCTCTATACAATTAATTCAGTGTTTCTTTAAAGGGCAGAGATGAGAAATAAAAGCCAGACCTATCTTTGGCTTTCAGTGAATTGTATAGAGCCTGAAAGAAATCTTCTACTCAGTTACACAGGGGAAATTCACCTTCCTTGAACTTGATTTTTAAGACTCTTACTTACCCTGGGGATCGCTGTTGCTCATTCCCTGCTCCTTCTATGTATAGAAGCTTCACTGATCACAATAGGATTTCTGTGCTCTAGACACCACAAAGATATACAACAGAGACCAGTGGCTCAGATAAGAGATGCACAGTATCAACTGGAGAGAAAATATGCATCAGAAGATTACTCACCATGAATATTTAGCTAACTTTTTACCTGAAGACTGTCACTGAGCAGTCTAGTTTGTCTCATATGATTTTCAAACTTCGTTCATCTATGACTGTGAGAATGTCAGCGTCCCCTTCTGCTTCTTTCAGGTGTAGGTTCACTGTTTAACATTTGCTGAGATAGGTATCTAAGGCTATGTGGTGTATGGGTATGTATGAGTATGAAATTTGACATGGAGGCAGGAAGGGGCATTCTGTACATTCTTTAATATTTGTGAAAAGCGTTTCTTTTCTGGGGAGACTATATTCTGAAGGTAGTATCAGGTGCAGCTACTGTATACTCTTACATTGTCCCAGTAGCACTTTGCATCAGTGCAAGTCAGAAGACTATTATAAGCACAAAGAAATGAGAATAGGGCCATTTAGTTTGCAAACTGGAGAAGAATAAGTGGCTTTCTAATGTTATGTCAGACAAATTGTCCTTGTACTCTGCAATGACTGAAGTGTTGTGATCTGATTATTTTACCTTTCTCAAATTTAGGGAATAAATCCATTATTTTTCCATTGTCTGTCCATGTATACAAATTTTTAATAAAGAAAGGTCAGAGGATCTGTTCGGGGTTGCTTCCTTGTTGTGGTGTTAGTCTCCCAATCTTTTCTCTTATAGACTTTATGTCATCAAGCTATTTTATTTTATTTTATTTTATTTTATTTTATTTTATTTTATTTAAGTTTTTATCTCATGTTGCCAAAAAGTCAGTCAGAGAAGCTGTCCCTATGAAGCTTCCATTGAGGCCAACATTTATCTCTCCTTAGTTTCTGCTTATAAAGTTCCCCAATGGGAGGACATTAAAAACAACCTTTTTAAGGTTTTAAACTTTGCATCTAATATGCGTTTTCACATTCTGGCAAATACAGCTTTTGGATTTTTTTTTCTTCATTAAGAATTTAGCCCTTCTTACTTGGAAAAAAAAAAATTAAAAATGTTTCCCCTATTCTCTTTTTCAGTGCTGAAAATTAGAAACAGGCAGTTACTGAGAGTCATTATTCACTTTGATCAACAGAATGTGTTTGCCTTGCAATGATCACTTGCACAGTAGTAATATTTATATTTCCTGCTGTGTTAATTGGTGTTACTAGTACAGTTTAGAAGACAGCTATTTCTCAGATACCACAAAGTCATTTGCTAGCCAGTCTGATTAGTAAAGAAAATGAAGGCCAGCCAAATTATAGGGTGTTTAACTTTTCCTCATTACTACAAAAAAAAAAAAAAAAGGTTACAGAAAGAAACATAGACATCTTAAAGACCTGCCACCTTTCCCTGTTAGCTCTCTGCTGTCTTATGCACAAATGAGATCAATGTTTTATCATTGTCAAAGGTAATTGCATGAAGATAAGAAATCATAGTAGACTTGAGTAGACTTGACAGGGAAGTTGGACAAATTCTTACATTGCCATAGTATCGAGTTCCAAATCAAACCCTACATCCCACCACATCATGGCCTCATCCTCTAGTTAACAGAGAGAAATAGATACTTTCAATTGGTGATTCATCTTATCCTGGAATAGGCATCTAAAGTTGATTAGATGTCTCAGGCCATAAATCAACTATTTTTTTCCTTGATAGAGGAATCTCAGGAAGAGATGCTCACATGTAGACATACTACAGATATGGCACATACCTGTCTGATGGTGAAAGGAATCCCCCACAAAAGTTCAGTAATATGAGGAGATCTTTTTTTAGTAACCACACAGTTCATGTTAAAGGGTGTCTTCATTCTTGATGTGGCTTTGCCATTTGCTCATGTGCTTAGGTCTGCTGCATTTTCCCTGCCTCTAGAGAGGGAACCCCTACTCAAAGCAGGGATTTCACTCAGCAAGTATATATATAAATTTTATAGTAAACATGATATTACTAGGTGCAAAATAAAGTGTGATACTAACTTTTCAGTGATTAAAGGTCCAACTGCCATTTAACTTCAAGAGTTGTCCCTAGTGAAACGTGCTTAGTTTGTTTTATTTAGTCAGAGTCCAGAAGAAGCAAGCAGTCATCATTTCTGTACCATTAGTTATTGTTTAGAGAAACCAGTCTGTAACACCTCTTTACAGAAAACAAACTCATTGATTTTACCTATAGTATCGGGCTGGTGTTCAAAGACTGCAACAAAATTTGGTTCTGACTGCAAAGAAAAGGGGAATACCAGCATTCATTTTTGTCAAGTCTCTTAAACATTGTTTGGAAAGTTACTAACCTGCCATTGAAAGAAAAGTAACTAGTTCAATATTAAGGCTAAAAATGGAGTGGAGTGGAATTTAGGGACCTCTTGAATTAGAGGTGGCACAGGAAAATCTTTTATTATGAACTTTGCCGTAATGACTGTCATTTTGGCAGAGTGATGAAATTCTCCATTTTCTTCCTTTAGAAACCCAGTGTGCAGATAAGCTTGCTGAGCATAGTCTAATATCAGAAGTTATAATAAAAAGTATGATAACACAGCATGCTTGGCTTGAGCTTAGTAGTCTTTCAGTGATAAACATTATTTACTTCATGCAATGAATACAAAAGCCTTGGACTGAATGATAATGTACATGGTAATGTACTGTTACGGTAACAGTGATTAATTCACCAGATGCCATGCTGTAGGTAGTGCCTGTTAGCATTATCAAATTGATAAATACAGGGTTAGAACACTTGCAGAATATGGAAAAACAGTGAGGAATATCCCGGGTTGTTATTGCATATGAAAGTTTTCTTTGTTTAAAGTAGACAACCAGAAAAGTATTTGGTGGCATGGCCTAAAATGCAAAAGACAAGAGGGCAGGTAGCTATCAGCCCCATTTTTAAGGAAACTATTTTTTTTTAACTACTTAAAGATACAAGAAAATATGGAAATTATGGGCTTCAGAGAAATCTGGATCTAGCCCAGCCTCATTGTTCTCTTACTGTTCCCAAATATATGCTAAAAGCAGAAATAAACACCTATGTAGAATATCTTCGTGTTAATATCTTTGAAAAATTAGCAATCTTGGTGCAATGTGCTAAGATGTGTCAATTTTGAGGAGCTGACTGAAAAATCACAAAATATTTATATGAAGTACGTATTATTTTCAGTTCATTTATTTGCAAATGTGTTGTTCGAAGGCTGTTATGTGGCCAAGATATTATCTTGGTACTTTCCAAGGAAGTATGTACACACTACTAACACCACTTCTATTGCTAGTAGTAACTAAATGATCACCTATTGAGTTTTTTCTTCTTTCTATAATTCATACTGTGCAGATATGATACAATTAGTAGCTGACTTTCTGACTCTTGAGTCATTCGTTCGTCACTGAATTGGTGTTATTAGGATATATTGATATGAGATTTAAGTTCTTAAATGAGCATGCAATCTTTTTCTTGTTGTTTCCAGAGAAACCTGGGGATTGGTAGATGTTTCTTTACTCAAGTTTAATATTAGACTTAGTCCAAAATCTCAAATAAATAATAAATAAATAAGGAAATACCATTTTGTGAAATATTTCATAACTTAAATTAGGTAGTCTAAAACACGCTTTCATTGTTTCTAATTGGTGAGAAAAAGGACCCACAAGAAAGTGTCAAAAGCAGCAATGCTGCAAATCAACATCTTTAATCTAATTTTTATTTTGTCTCTCAAAGCAGAAGTTGGAGACAAAATCAGATATCTCTAGATGAGGATATGTGTCCCAGAATTCAGAAAGAATTGACAGCCTCTAAAAGAAGTGCTTTCCCATGCAAAATTGGAAAGGAAACTTATAAATTCAAATATCTTGGAAAACTAAGAATAAGAAGAGAAAAACTGAAAACAGAGCAAACACCTGGAATAAGACAAATATACAGTATTTTGTTTTATTCCAGGTTATTTACTTTTCTGTTCACAAAGTGATGTGATTTCCCAGCATTTCTCTCCTGAATGAAAATAAAAAAAAGTTTCTGAATTATTACCAAATGGTAATAACTCATGAATTGACTTTCATTTGCGTTGAACATTTTTTTTTTTTTTTTTTCTGTGTTGTTTATACCTGGAATGCATATGTAATTCCACATGACTGTTCTCCTGGTCCGTCTTTAAAACTCTGTTTTTCATGACACTGCCAGAAAATTGACAGAAGATATATTATTTTTGGATAAAGAATGATGCCAAATATTGTCTTATGTTTCTGTTGTATCTTGTTTCATGCTTCAGTAGTTCAACCCTTTATATAATGGTATCATAGGAATAAAACTATCCTTTTTTTTTTTTTTGTGTGTGTGTGTTTGTTTTGCTTTGCTTTATTATGTAAGAGGAATCATAAGATTATTGAATCATGAAGGTATTCTAGCCAAGATTTTTGCTTTTGATTTATTGATTGTAGTTAGACTGAAGTCAACCAATTAGGGAGTCAAGAAATAAAAGTAATGAAAAACAAGATATCACCAAGTATAGAGTCATTCATTCAGTAGGGAAAACGTGATCGGTAGAAAATTGTATCAGAAGGTGATTGCCATCTGAAATCTGATATGAAATGTGCTAGAGCACAAGGCTGTAAGGATGAAGGACTGTTTTGTTTACTTGACATGTGATAAAGTGTCGGAGAGTCACGTATCTGCAAATACCCCAATTAGAGTTGGAGGAGCGAGCAACCAGAGAATATTGAGCTGTATATTTTAATCTTTGTTTTTATGCCTCAAGTTTTGTAAACATATGTATCTTAATGGCACTTGAAAAATGGGAAATTTATTATATCCAACTCTGTGTATACATTCCAACCATATCAAACATGAAGTATCCATATTTCAGAAATGATGTGCTTTGGAGATGAGACCAGTGCTGGCAAATATCCTAATCTGTATTCTTGATTCCTTGCTCTTTCTCAGTCCTTCATTTACTTCCTTACTAAACAATGAGGAAAAAATTGAAATGGCAACTACCTGAAATCTTGAATAGTGAAACTGTTGTACAATAACTTGTACAACAACCTTACCCACGTTTTATTTTTAAAATAGAAATTGTAACAGGAGTAGCAGATGCCATTACTTAAATTCATTCTTCTAACAGTGATTTCAACCAAGTAAAGAAAATAGAATCAGAACTGTGCTTTGCGGATTTGCATAACTACACGTCTAAAGGACATAAGTGAAAATAACCATTTAAAAAATATTTTTAAATACAATTTTTCAAAAATTAAAATTTTTAGTTATTAACTGAAAGAAATTAACTGGGCTTGACTATTAAAGGAAGCACAAATCATTGTCAATCAGATCTTAAAATGGAAATAGTATGATTTCCCTTGTTTAGCTTTGCTGGCTCCTCCTTCCCCTATTTCATTCCTGGAGCCAACATTTCCCTCTTTGTATTGGAATGGCACATAAACTCTGATATGAAGTCCTGATGAGATCCAGCTTTTGGAAAATATTTTTTAGCAATGTGTTAATATGGGATTGGAAATGCTTTTTAGTGATTTTGCATCATGCTTGCTATTAGCAAACTTAAACAAACAAAAAAAACAACACCTTAAGATGCTCTTACATAGACCCTACATTACATGCTATTCCTGTTGATCTGAAAGTTTATTTTATTCAGTATTCTTTCTTAATTTTGAAGACTACAGAATAACAGAAGTGAGGCCTAGAGGAAGGAGGCATGCACAGTGTCTGATGTTATCTTTCAGATGCCTGAGTCATCTGACTCAGATGCCTGAGTCATCTTTTAGAGCCCTGACAGAGTACATTGGAATACTCTCCCCTAGCGTGGACCCTCTGTCATTTTCCCAATTTTGTTTATTACAATAATGCAAGTGAGAGCAAATATAGTCAATGTTTCTGCTGGTGGTGGCTCATGAAGTCCCTTGTCAGGAGAGTCCATTTTTATAAATAAATGTCGTCAGCTGCAACTAATATACATCAGAAACCATAACAATTACAGAGATGTCTTCCCACCTGAGAGGAAGTTGTCACTGAAAGCGGGAAAAGGGCTCCAAAGAAAAAAGGAGAAAGCCACAATGAAAAATGTCAGAAAATAGCCTTACTGGAAAGGTGGTGAACAACATAGTTTTCTGAGTTTTACATAGAAGATTGTTCACAGTAGGGTTATCATTCTGAATAGAGGGCAGAGACAGGACCTGGGATTCTATACAGGATCACCTAGGAAGATGGAGATATTTGTACAGTCCCTGAAGATAGTATTTTTCCTTCTTTTATATATAGAGGTAAGAGACTCAGTGCCTTGTTTGCACTGTATACATACATTTTGGACAGGTGGAATTAGGTGAGTTGATTACCATTTGAAGTGAAACATTATTCTAGTATTTCTCTGAGGAAATAAAAGAAGTCAAACAATAAAGTGTAATTTATAAGGCAGCTAAACACTTGGTTTAATATACTGTGAAGGGAGAGAAGGGGTAGAAGATTTGGCTGCTGTTTTATTCCAATTTTATATATGTGTATGTATATATATATATTTCCTTTGCCAAATAATTACATTAATAATGTACTAGAATCATATTTCTAGTCTGAGATAGAAGAATTGAGAGAGTAGGTTTCTGTGTGTACAGCACTCATAACTGTGTCCAAGGGAAGGATCTTCCCTTTAGGACAATCAAAACTTTTCACATTTGCCAGAAATACTACATTAAAGTTAAGAAAAGTGTCCCAAGAAAAACAGAGGGACAAAATAGTGCTTAGAAGAGTATTGTATGAGAAACTGCATGGAATCTCTAACAATCTCACTTTGGCAAAATACTTCATAGATTTGAGATACTTGTGCTTTCTTTCAGGAAGCAAAACATTACTTCAGAAATGGTAAAATTATATTCCCTTACCTACCCAGGGATAAGTCAAGGAAGTCAGAGCTGTTTCAGCTATAGCCAGAAGGTTGAGTTCTATAAAGAGGAGGAAAACTGGATTTCTCTCTGCAGTTCACTGCCAGAATTTTATCAACATAGAGTTCCCTTTAGCACATTGCAACAGCAATTTTGGTACTGGGAATTTCCTTGGCCTTGTACTAATAAAAAGAATTGAAATGTAGTCTTATTTTTGAGTATATTGCTAAACAATAGAACAAGCGTACATTATGCTTTGTGTTGACTTACCAAGCTGAAAAAGAGTAAGGTCCAGTCAGCCTGAAATAAAAGCAGAGTAATGGAAATTTTCAAGTACATTTAATTCCAATATGCTGACTCTTTCATTATTCAAATACTGGTAGAATATTTTAGTGTTTAAATACATATCTAGGTGAAGTACTGTTGTGGTTTAACCCAGCCGGCAGCTAAACACCACACAGCCGTTCACTCACCCTCCCCGCTCGCTTTCTGGGATGGGGGAGAGAAATGGGAAAGTGAAGCCTGTGGGTTGAGATAAAGACAGTTTATTAAGATAGGAAATAATAATAATAATAATAATAATAATGATAATGTGTATGAAACAAGTGATGCACAATGCAATTACTCACCACCCGCTGATGCCCAGCCCATCCCCGAGCAGCCGGCCCCCCACCCCGGCTAGCCACCCCTATATATTGTTGAGCATGCCGTCAGATGGTATGGAATACCCCTTTGGCCAGTTTGGGTCAGCTGTCCTGGGTCTGTCCCCTCCCAGCTCTTGCTGCACCCCCAGCCTGCCTGCTGGCAGGACAGAGCGAGAAGCTGAAAAATCCTTGGCTTGGTGTAAGCACTGCTCTGCAGCAATTAAAACATCAGCATGTTATCAGCACTCTTCTCATCCTAATCCAAAACATAGCACCCTACCAGCTACTGGGAGGAAAAATAACTCTGTCCTAACTGAAACCAGGACAAGTACACATCTTCTAAAAATGTATTGGCAGTAGCAAATATATACCTCTTTCCCCACCCATCCTCCATTTATTTTTATTTATTTTTAACAGAAGCTTTTTTTTTTTTTTTGGTGCAATTTTTATGTTCAGGATGTTTTCCATCCCTCACTCCTCAGCAGTGTTTTGTTATGTGACTTGTAACTTTTCAAGGATATTCACAGTACTTCTGTGTAGAGCCATCACTTGAAAATAATGGATATTTTTTACTTCACATATACATTTTGCTTAACAGAATGACTCTGAACTCCTGGCAGTAAGATCAAAGATGATGTTTTACAATTCAGCTCTCTCACTTAGCATATAACAAGCTCACAGCAACTTCTGAAGATTACCTATTAGGCATACCTAATACATCCACAAACATGGAGAAAAGGGGATTGACATTTAAAAAACATCTCATTTTTTGATGTTTTCTTGTACTGGGTTTGTGTGGCAAAGTTTTGGTAGTGGGGGGCTGCAGGGGTGGCCTCTGTGAAAAGAATCCAGAAGTTGGCCCATGTTAGATAAAGGCCAGTTTCAGCCAGCTCCAGAAGGGACCTGCTGCTGGCCAGAGCCAAGCCAATAAACGGTGTTGGTTGCACCTCTATGAGAGCAGATTTTAAAAAAAGGAAAAACAAAATCAAACAAAACAAACAAACAAAAAACCTGCTGTGCAACAGCAACTGGGAGAGAGGAATGAGAACCAGCCCTGCAGCACCCAAAGTCAGTTCAGAAGGAGGGCAGGAGGGGCTCCAGGCCCAGAGCACAAGTTCCCCTGCGGCCTGTGGAGAGGCTTACAATGCTTGCTGTTTTCTTTACTGTATTTAACTTCTGATTCCTTGCCAGACCCTCATTTTATTCTGGTTATGTTTAAGATTTAAGATAATTTATATTGCCTTTGTGATGTTCTTTATTAAATATTCTTTCTGATCACTTTATGATCTTTTACCTAATGTTATCACCTATATCAAAACTTCTTTTTACTGATCTCATTAAACTAAAATAATTTGGAAGGCATGTTTATATGGAATCTGAGTGTTGGTGCTATGGAAGAGGAGTCTATTAAAAACTTGAACTTCAGAAGCTTAAAGTAGGATCCCAGTATTTCCTTAGCTATAAAGCTCTGCAAGGTCTGACTTTTTATTATACTGTACCTTGGAAAACCTTTGCACGTGTATGGAGTTCATGACAAATGTTGTCATGGTGAGGCTGTATGTAAGTGCACTCTTCTTTTTCTTATTTTTCACTATAGTATAGCCTAATGTAGCATAAATTCACATCATCTTCAAGAGATCTTATCCTTTAAGCTGGAAGCACTCACAGAGGATAGGATGCAAAAACACCTGTTTTTAGCAATATTTTCTTCTGATAATGGTAGCTCTTTGCTCTCAAGAAAATGCCCATTATCAGCTCCTATTTGACAATTACAAGACAAACCTGAACTGTAAATAATAGCTCATACAGTGGATGTAAGTGTTCCAGGAAGCCTAGAATTCTCTTGCTCCACAATTCCTAGTTCCCAGAGTGCTACCCACCTGGTTATTAGTTTATACAAACTGTCTCTCTATTGTTGGATTTTTAATGATTTTTGTTACTTGAATTCTGATTCAGGGTTATATAAGCAGCTGAAAAAAATTACGTTGAAAAGTCTGTGACGTGCAGTGGCACAGTTTACATGAAGAATCATGATCAAGAGCTAAAGGTCCCAATCTGTATTGATCCGTTCTCAAAAGCTCTATGGCTATATGTCAAAGTACAAATTCACAAAGGATGAATTGCAAAGTAAATGGAGTTCAAAGGTCCACTGAAGTCTTGCAGAATAGATGGAGTTCAAAGGTCCACTGAAGTCTAATTGACTTCCTGGACTAAAACAGTTGAACCATGCAGATTTAACCATGGGAGAAGTCTTTTGGCTATCTCTGATGAGCAAAAGGCACTGCTTCTCTGCTGTAACAGCTGAGGGCTGTAGGTCTTGTTTGAGATTCCTAACAGTAATTTGGGAGCTTTATGGAGATGCTTCAGTTGCTTTGCCCTTGAATTCGCTATTTATCATCATGGTAAAGAAATTCCTTTTTATGACTGTCTCAGTTCTTTTAATATTATTTTTGGGGAACGGACCTAACCTAATTACCGTTTGCACATGTTGACTCAAAAATGTCCGTAAAATAAATTACTATGATGGAATTGTCCTAAAACTCTTCCTACTAGTATGTGAAAAGGTCTGCTGGAGTTGCTTAAGGTGCAGCTACCTAAACTATTACTGTGATAACCCACTTATCCTATTACAGATACAACCCACACTCCCAAATCCTATTGCATTTTGAAACAGGACTTTAAAAAGTGAAAATCAAAGCATGAACACTGATTTCAATTATGCTAAATGGACTTAAATCACCTGAATGCCAGGTGCAGAACTGACAACTGTTAGACAATGAATTAAGCAATTGTATGGTTTTGTTATATACAAGTCATGTAAAAAACCTTGCAACCTGCCCATGAACGTCCATTATATCCATCATTTTTTTTCTCCTTCCAAGATTCCAAAGGGAAGTAAAAATAGTTCACACTGTAGAAATCCTCACAGTACTGTCCAGTTATGACTTCTGGACCTCAAAGCTTTCACAGAAAAGAAAAAATGTCTATGTTACATTTTAATTAAATGGGGTCAGGGATATGTAGTTTAAAAACACTTAATCTTAGTGAAGAGATTAGAAAAGAAACGCAGCTGCTACTGGAATGTCTGTATTTATTCTGCAGTGATTTATTGTGATTAATGTGATTTATTTATTTTTTTCAGCAACATCTATACAGTCTCACAACATCACAGTTTGATTCTTCATTTTCCCTATCTGCGGCCTTTCTTTAGTATTCCTAGCAAGGAACCTCAGTCACACAAAGAAGGAAGGAAGGAAGGCAGGAAGGAAGGAAAGAAAAAAGGAAAACTCTTTTTCTCTTTTTTTAAGTTGTAGGGAGACCTTTTTTTCTGGTACCTAAAGGAGGTCTGCAGGAAAGCTGGAGAGGGACTTTAAGAGTCTTCCCAACCCAAACCATTCCATGATTGTATTATTATCTTACTGGATATCTTTTAACTCATGTCAGAGGACAAGATTTGAATTTACTCTAAAAGAATTCCTTACCTGAATAGCCTAGGCTGAGAGACAGTTTGGACAGGGAAAGATTGGCATAGTGGGAAATTAATTGATGTATCTAACCAGGGGATGTGTTGCTTGTCTCCTGTTCTACAGAGATGTGTGACACTGGGTGAGTAATTTAGCTGCACCGTGGATTCTTGGGTGATAAGGCTGTTTACTTTCCTCATTCATGTTGATGTCCTTAGTGCTGCATCATACAGCTTCACAGATCACAAATTATTACCCTAATTTATTGCTGTGTAATATGCTGTGGCATTTCTTGACATCAAAACTAGTTTCATAAACAAACATGGGAACAAACAAGGAATGCTTGCATGTGTGATGCAATCAGGATGTAGCACTTGTTAAAGGTGATGAAATGCTGCTCTTTGCTTTATTGCACGTTGGAACAGGGTTAAGATTCCTGACTGTTCAGTCTCGTTTGGCAGATTTCCTAGTTTTCCTAAAGATGTTTGATATGACCATATTTAGTCACAGTTTAATTTATTGGAAAATATTTATATATATATTTTGCTAACACATAGTGATAGACTAGGAATAGCCACATATTTAGCAATAGTAGATATGCACCATGATAATACTACTTGGACATCAAAACCTAAACTGTGTCTACCAAGATCAGTAGGAGGACTTGAAACTCAATGTTAGTAGTCCTCTTAACAATCCAGTATAGTAATTCCAATGCCCATGCTTTACAGAGGAGTTGTTATTAACAACTTAGTGAATCAGAAACAAAAGAAGAGCCATTATTGCTGCCACAAAAGGTTGAATATTGTGATGAAGAAAGAGATTTACATAAAATATTGCATTGTTTCTGTCTTTCTGTTTCTTTTGATCTCTTTGTTAGCAGAAGATAGGTATGTGTTAGACTAAGTGTTGTGTATCTTCATGTTTCCTTGAAGATGTTCAAACATTCTTTAATGTCTGAGAAAATGGAGGATATTATAACAGTTTTATGGAGGATATAACAATTTGTTTTGTTCTATTAAGTTGCATTTCCTGTAAAGATTTCCATTTTTTTCAATAGTTACATTTTGTTAAATGTAAAGCAAGTTAGGCTAACAGAGAGATAAAATGAAACATCTTATATTTAACTTCTCTGTAAAACAAGATACTTCAATCTAGCTCTTCTCTAGCACTTCAGATAATCTCAAGGTTATTTTTTGTTGTGCTTTGGGTGGTTGAAAGAAAGAGAAAAAGTATTAGCAGCCAGTCTTTCCAGAATTTCCGAATTTTTAGGTAGTGGGTCACCCATATAGTCAGGAAAATCTATAATGATAAATTTTGACTAGTCTTTAATACAGTTACTGGCCATACAACCTGACTTGTTATTTATCAGACCTTGCATTAAAAATTGTTAATCTTGTGTTAAAGAAGCACATGAAGACATCTACACAGTCATAGTCTCTTGGTTAAAAAAGCAGCCACCAATTGTAAAAGACTACTTAAAGGATATTTTTCCAATATCTTTTTCCAATATGTTTTTCCAATTGCTTCCTTGTTTATGTTATGATACTTTCCTAAGTTGTATTAGTCTAAACTCCAAGTCCAGCTTTTAATTTTCAATGTCTACCTTTCTTGAATCAGAAAATATCAGCCTTCAAAAATTTATTTATTTATTTATTTTTGTTTTTATAGAAGAAGAGTGTATAGCTTGGATTAAGTGACATCTTTTGTGAATGAGGATAAACTCTGTTCTCCATTGAGTAAATCTGTAAAATTAGGCACAGTGGTTAACAACTGCCATTGCCTGTGTTAAGCATATGGCATGTCCAGTTCGTGATACTGTAAGAGACATTGTTTGTGTCCATAGTGGATGAACTGAATTGCTTGCATGACATTCCATGTAAGAGCTGGAAAGAGGTGAAGCATCATTGCTGATAGATTCAAATGGATATAGCTGAGTCAGGAAATTATTTGTCTATAGACTTTTGAGGGATGTTGCTCATGCGTGTATTATAGACGCCTACAGGTCAAACAATGAATTGAACCACAGGTACTAATTTAAACGACTCTTCACAGTCCCTTAATGAAACTGGATAAAGTCTATCAAATTTTACCCAGCTAAATAATAGAAACCTGGTCAAGTTTTTCACAAAGGCTTCCTCTGTGGTTGTTGGAGAAACCTACAGGAATTTCTCCACCTTAAGATGGTCTCAGTTACCATCTGCAGTCAATTATAGCCATGTCTAAGCACATAGAGGTGTCTCTCTGAAGTGGCTTGGGCTCCTGTCTCCTGGTTGCCTAAATAGGTGATCTGGTCAGGGCATGCTGTCTCTCCCTTTTGTTCCCCACTCTTGGGTAGAATTCCTGTGGAAACAGAGCACACAAAATATGACAACACAGGTACAGACCTTAACCTGTTCAAGGGCTGGGCACAGAAGCGTGGTGAGTGCAGACATGTAAATTATATATTGTTATGTTTTGCCAGTCTCTGTTGTCTATATTGCCGTGGTTTAGACTAGATGCCTGATTTTAAAATTTTTAAAGCTATGTAAGATGAATATAATTCCAAACAGTGATCTCATGACATCTTTTCATTTTTTTTTTTTCATTTTTTTTTTTTTTCCTATAGTTAGAATTTGGAGCTAGGGTGTATCTTTTACTCTTTCTGCCTTCTTATGTGTATGCATGAGAAAAGCTCTCTTGAAAACCCAAGGCCTGAATTCATTCTCAATATAATCAAAGTTGGTTCAGATCTCATTATAGTGAGTTCCAAATTTGGGTTCCTGCAATTGGAAAGCTTGGTCTCTGATTCAGCTATCTGATTCATTCTATAATCACCTTATCCAGATGGTTGTGATCCTTGTTCATTTAGGTTATGCAATGTAATTGTTATGATTTTTATCTCTTATGTACTTCACTTTTAAATATTTAGACATGGGGTGCTACCTCTGTGCAGGTGGGTGGGTTGATTAAGCATGTTCCAAAGAAAACATCCACTTATCACTTGCCCATTTCCCTCCTTCAGAAAACAAACAAACAAACAAACAAAAAAAAAAACACAGACAAACAAACAAACAAACAAAACAACAGCTAAAACAATCCTCCAAAGCCATGGCTTATAAAGGGGAAATGTAGAAATAACAAATCACACCTTTTCCTTACCCAGTTTCTCTGTTTATTCTGTTTGCCCATTCCTTTTCTTTGATGTTCTAGATTTGAATAGAACTATTTCAGATTTAAATTCCCATCTAGGTTATACAGAAAAATTCTTTTCATGAAAGTATATACCTTTTCTTTTATTCCCTGGATTCTGAAGAATATCCCTTCTAACATTTTCTTCTACAGCAGAGGAGAATATCTCTCTTTTTAACTTTCTCTGTCTGTGGTTTATCACAGTTTTCTATTACCTTCTTATTGTTTCCCATATTTCTCCCCATTGATTTCCATCAGATTTGTCATCTCTTTCATGCCATATTATCTCATATTTCCTTTCTATTTACGTGCTCTTAGAATTTCCCAAACACCTTTATCTCCTGCTTTTCAGACACCTTACGTTGAGAATATATATATATATTTGGATGCATTTTAGTTTTTTTCCTGTCACTAGGGCCTAACATTGTTCTCAGAGTTTGAAGGCCACATGTGCCAGTCTCAATGAGATAGCCTACAGTTTTATTCAGAGTCAGCAACAAAACCCCTGTGGGTTGTGGTTTTTTATTTAGCACCAAGACACTTATAAACTGAAAATGACTTTGCGGAGAAAGTAGATACTTCATGTGGTTTTATATGTGCTACTTTAGCAAATGTGTCCTTTGCAGGAAAAAAATGTGACTTCTACTACATTTTCTTTGCGTCCACCACTGTAAATATTAAGGACAAGTTTTCTTCCTCCCTTTGTCCATCCTGTTAATCTAACTTCAATGATGAAATGCATTTGAGCATTAAAGGACTTTCCCTTACAGAATCAGGTGAAATTAGAGTAAAAATAATAATAATAAAAGCCTTTGAATAACATCCACTAGAAAATGGCTATTCAGCTTCACTGTATATTATTTCATCCAGTGATTTTAAATAGCCAATTCTTGTCCACTGTGACTGTGACAAAGAGCTGATTTTTTTTTTTTTTTATTATTATTATTATTTGTGAAAGACATACAAAATATTTTATACATAAAGCTTCAGCTCACTGGAGGAAGGTAAGGTGGGGTGGACAGATGGGCCCAGTGTTTTATCAGGAAGCAGTGGAACAAGTAGAAAGCTTACATTGTCTTTATGAAGGTTTATTTTGGAAGATGCTTTGTATTTAACAAGGTTATTTTATTGTTCTGGTACAAATTTACCAGCTTTTGACTTTTCAAGACAATTTAAGCAGTTTTAAAATTCCTCGCCTGCTATAAATGGAGCTTCATGAAATTTATTGTGCTGGTTAAACCACAGCAAAAACTCAAGCAAGGATCACTGAAATCTGAAGTGGACCATTGCTGCGATATTCTGAGTGTGAATCAGGGTCTCAGATGTTCACACCATATAAAAAACCTTTATTGAAACAGAAAAAATGAGAAATGTGGACGTCTTGTATTCTCTCTTTTTCTTCCTTATTCACTAATGATTTAGCACAGGATTCTGTCCTCCTCTTTCACACTGAATTTGCTAAGTAGTAACTGCACTTGTTAAAAGATGAATGTAGCACAAAGTGACAGGCATAAAACCAGTTCTGCACATACCTTGCAATCTGTCAAGAAGCAGCAACATTGTTTTTTAGCTAATAAGTAGTCCTAGATTTTTTGTCAGGAGTCCAAGTAAATACCTTCTCATTATCCTGGCTTCACTGCTCTCTTTTGGGATCAAGCTTTGCATTGTTTCGGCACTTGGTCCTAGGCGGCCCAAAGGTTGTTATCAGAACTGTCACCACAAGTTTTCTTTCTGTACCATGTATGTAAAATGAGGCACTTTTTTTTTTTTTTTTTTTTTTTTTTTTTTTCCCTAGGTGACAGAAAACATGCACCCTGCTACAGCTGGTCTAAACTTGTCTCATAAGGATAACTCAGAAAGTGCAGTTACACCTGGCACTCATGGGTGTAACAGGAAATTCCTTAAATGAACCTTCCCCACCTTCTGTATTGTGCATAGCTAAGTGAAAGCAATGAAAGGGGATACTTTTTGAGAAAATGAGACTGATTCCTTTGAAATGAGGATCTGTGATAAATTGGTTTTGTTTAGACACCAATAATAAGAAAGAAAGAGAGAAGCATCCTCACACAAATATGGGCTGAGTTCACTCCTCTCTCCCAAAACCAAAGGAAAATCACAATCCCAGAATAGCTTGGATTTTCCTTGCTTCCCTTTTATTCAACAGTAAGATTAGGTATTTGTTAACATAAATAAACAGCAAATTAAAAAATCATATAAAATACTGCAAAATCCTTCTCAGTAGCAATTGCTGTTACTTAACGCATAGCACCTGGAGATAGATTAAGACTTTTTTTTTTATTTACCAGTTCTGTATTACGTCTTCTAAAATGGAGGCATAAATGACAGCAGAGTTTTAGGGGAAAAAAATAAATCTGAACAACTGAATTATTATTCTGGGCATAAATTATATCTTACTCAGAATCCCAAATGTTATGGAATGGCTAAAGAGGGAGGACTTCTATTTTCAAGTGCATTGATTTTGAGAATCTAGCAAATAAAAAAGGCCAAATGTATAAGGAATTTCAGAAGAAATTGCATAAAGTTTCCATGACTTTATTCCCTCTACAAACCATGTCCAAGCGTTTTCTTGAAAAGTACACATTTTGGTGCTATTGTAATAGTACCAAGATAAACCACTTCAAATCCCTTACTATTTATGGAAAACTTGTTCTTATTGTGCATGTTTTCTTACAAGTTAACACATACATTTGTTTTCCTACAGGTTAGAGGTTTGATTTTTTCACTGGTTCAAACTGAACCAATCAAAAGATCACTTTGTACCTTTCCTCTTGCTATGCCATTTCAAGGGCCAGTGTCTTACATTAACAGTGGAACCCTGTGACCATTATAACAAATGGCTACCTTAGAAAACAGTAGTAAGAACATAGTGAAAGTAGTCTAGTAACGAAATTTAACAGCTTAAAGTACGAAAGGCATGGACTGTGTGACTAGCTGGCTCTGTTTTGATTAACATCTAATTGCTGTTCAGATTCTCTAATGCCACAACATAGACTCCCTTTTCACCATGTGCTAATAGGAACAAAACACTTCTCCCACCTATATACCTACTTAGAATTTAATTCTGAGATACAAAATATAAATAATTTTCTTCATTTTGCTGACGTTCCTGAGCTATACTCCAGAGGTTTAGTATGCTCAGATGCCTACAGGAGACTCATAGCTTCCCATTCATTTCTGTTAGTCTGCTGTAGATTTACATATTGAAGAGAAAGCAAAAGAAAACATGGTTGTTTCATGTAAGATGAATGACCCCTTCCCTTCCCTTCCCTTCCCTTCCCTTCCCTTCCCTTCCCTTCCCTTCCCTTCCCTTCCCTTCCCTTCCCTTCCCTTCCCTTCCCTTCCC